>JAZDUA010000267.1:0-712500 GCA_038098605.1 Gryllus longicercus | reverse complement strand
AGTGTTTAAATAAAATCGAGTGCTCGAACCGCGTCAAAAATCTAAGCGTTGAGATTCAAACCTTTGTTGAAAGGTATGATATTTTTGTTTGTGTTTGTTTAAACTTGTAGCAAGGAGAGATGAAATTTTTGAAAATTGCATTAATTCATTCGTATTATCTTTCCTTATATCGTAATTTTTGAAGGCTGAGATTTTGAATTGAATTTGCCTCATTTTACGTGGCGAGACTCGGGTCATCAGGCCCGCTCTTCCGTCTGACCACGCAAATTTCGCTACGCTCCTTTCATCAACTTGCAGAGAAAGGAGGTATTCCTTGGGCGAGAAACAGGCGATTTTTGAATTTAGCTCAGAGGCGTCATTTAGGCTTGAGGATCTTTTACATGCAAGTAAACCTACTAACATGGGACAGCCGGCTTTACTTCCCCTCCGAAGGAAGGCGTACGAATGATTTTGTCGCCCTAAAAATCCACGGCATCGTTCGGGTTTGAACCCGCGAGCTTGGGTATAACAGTCCGGTACGCTAACCGTCACACCATCGCCGCCGCTCGCACCATCGCCGCCGCGATTTCTTTCCTAATGCAATCAATTCCTCCTTTGAATCAATTCATATACAGTTTTAACACATTTGAATAGTTTTTGTTAATTTTGATCCAAACTATGACAATTGATTATCTTAACTCTAAGAACCAACGCAACAATGAAAATGTATTGCAGCCATTAAATTATACACAAACATTGCAATGAAGTAGTCTGAAGAGTTTGATTCGGAATCCAAAGAGCTTAAATTCAAATTTCATCCTACCCAAATATTTTTTATTTGTGTATTTTTAAGGATACAGAAGAGCACATTAAATTCGGTTGCACAAGTGATATTTTCATTAA
Source organism: Gryllus longicercus (assembly GCA_038098605.1). Lineage (NCBI taxonomy): Eukaryota > Metazoa > Arthropoda > Insecta > Orthoptera > Gryllidae > Gryllus > Gryllus longicercus. The sequence goes on along the minus strand of JAZDUA010000267.1, from coordinate 711,618 downwards.
TACTTTTGAATTTTAAAAATTATATTTAAAGGTGGGTATGATTGGTGGGTTGTTAGTGATTCGAGGGATGTCAACTACTGATAAAGACGGTTTTATTTTGAATATCTTGCGCGTGATTTGGTAAAATGAATTTTTCAAGACCTTGCTAAAGTATTACAAGGATATCTGTTTCATTACCAACACACTTTATAACCGTTGCAAAGAATACGATGAAGTATGTTACGTGCTAATATTACTAGTCAGTTTTACAATTACAGTTGTGCTCGTTGTGGAATGGCAGGCCTGGCCAAATCAAGCTTTCCGGGATCGAGCGCTCGCCGGCAGTTGGCGAGGGAGCTCGGAAGCCCGAAGAGGGGAAAACCCGAATTACACGCTTCCTTTTGACAAGTTCGTTGTTTTAGTGGACGCGCTCATGCGCGGAGCGGCATTCGGGGGCGACAGGGTCGCTCGACGCCCACACGGTCGCTAAAACTCCGAAATCGTTCAATCGTTCGAAGGAACCCTGCAAACCAGGCCGGCGGTTAATAACGAAATGGCAAGCGCAGCGCCTTCGTTTCCACAAAGGGGAAGTTTCCAGGAAGGCGCCGGCCGTGGTAATTACGAACGGAGGAGACTGCGCTCCCTGAATGACCCGGAAATACAGCGTTAATAGTGGCTGTTCCTTTGAATGTTCAGTTCTAGTGTTAGTTCTACGTATTGTAATATCTCTGACCAGTTGTTTTCCGTAAAGTATTTTATAATAATTTTATAATATGGAGTTCAGCTCATATTTTTTTATTTCTTTCTTTAGTGTGATTATGTGCAATAATGACATAGATCAGATTATAAAATGATAAGGTCATGGACGACTTAAATCAATTTTTTCTTTCAATTGTATTAAGGCAATACAGTAATTGCATTAATCTTTTATTGTATAAAACTCTGAAACTTAGTGTGAATTTCGAAGGTGTATGTGATGTAGTAGTAAGATTTCCGTTTTAGAAAGAACTATTACGTTGTGTAAAAAACTATGTCTCGTGCAGAACTATTATGTTGTCTAAAGTGCTTTCATGAATTTAAGAGAGATTATTGTATACATTCGTAAAAGGATTTAATTTGAGTCGGTTTTTTTTTTGTAATATAATAAGTGCAGAGAGCTCACATCCCTGACCCCCATACAATTGCTGTCACTTTACTTTTCCGACAGAGCTAATTCATTTATTGGTAGGTCTGATCTACCACATCGACAGTAAGGTCATAGTATGGATTGTATTTGATATTTGTGCTTCAAATGATTTTCAATAAACTTTCTCGAATCCTCAATAGTTTGCAGCAACAACTCATTCATCTAATTAAAATCCTGCACGGGATTCGAACGCGATTCCTTTTGACCTAAAGCGCTCAACCCGCATACGCCTTTACCAGCCATCCGTGCCGGATAGAAAATATGTTTTTTTAGAAATTGCATAAATTTCTAACACTAATTAATGAAATCAGCTCGATTTTTTGTTTCCAAAAAATTTGTTCATGACCTTTTAAAGAGTTCAGTTTTTACAACAGACTTTATTTAAATCAAAAATCGCAAACTACAATTTTGTAGTTTTGAAATGTTCACGTTTTCGTGAAGATTTTTAAAAAATCTGTGATTTCAACGAACATGAGACCAACATTAATATCTTAAGCGTTCTTTGCGCTATCCGAAGACAAAGTTTGATCAAACAATTTGGTGAACGGCTGAACGGTTAAGGCAATAGCGTTGACCACAGACGAACATTCAGACGTCTAGCTGTCAATCGATTTTTCGGTATCAACAGTTAACAAAATATGGATTCTGGCTACACCCTGTATTAGTGGATTTTTTTCTAAATTTACCAACATCATTTATCCACCTTTTCCGTTACCATAGATTTTCTGGCGAACATTCGTCGTTTTCCGGCGCACGATTACAGAACTTTCTTTTCTTACGAAGAACTTCGTAAGACGAGAAAGTAAACACTCGTGTTCAAAATTATAAATGTCCAGGTTTTTACTCCTTCGTTTTTGCACTAATGCTAGTTCTTTCCCCATTTCTGAAATGTATTCCCAATTTCACTTAAATCTACTACTCGCATCATGAGGAAACAATAGATTACAAATAAAAGTCATCTATTGATATCTGATAAACAAATTCCCCCTCTGCACGTTTATACTTCACGCGGTGTATGACAAGTTTTCAAAGTATATCGATGGAATAACCATCTCACACAACAGGAAAATTACGAGTATATACGCCATTATTGACACGAAAGGTTAGATGACAGGGAAATCTAAATTAAACCGTGTTCATTCGAACGACTAAAGACTTTAAAAGAGTTAAAATATCAAATGGTGTAGTCAACTCATACCTCATTATCATTCCAATTTTTGGTCAGGTGAACTACAATATTTAAAACTTCTTTGGAACTTGGTAGGAGACAAAGAGATGCTACAGCGGCGGCAAAGAGTCGGAATAGAAGAATAATTTATCCATGGAATATTACAATATGTGAGGCATCACATTCATGGGTAAATAAAATCCGTAACACACAACACGATTGTCTCGCAAACAATTACGCACAAAGGGTTAATAAAGTAAAACGCATAAAGGCTATGGGCACACAATTTTGTTCAGGAATCAGGAAATTTAATTGATATAGTTGATATAAATCCCGAGCAAATAGTTAAAGCTTACCAAACACGGTATGATAAATAAATGCGATCTAATAGATGTTTGGAGCTGCGAGATTCAAAGAGTGTATGCTGATTGGTATTCAGCAACTTCTAATTTATATACAATTTGTCCACTAATAAAGATGGCAAATGCAATTCTTTTACCTCTGATGTACGTACTGGTAGCAGAAATAATGGAGCAGTTTCCCTAATAACTGAAATGAGAATCCCGAACTCAAAAAGTCAGTAAATATGACCAAGGTAAATATAAAGATAATTTCAAATTACTTTCTTTGGTAAAATGCTCAGGGAAGGAAAACTTACTTCGAACGAAATTTTGATAGATTTAGAGATTAACTTTAGGCACAGAAATTATTCCCAGCGCTTACAGTCATTTGTATACATTCAGTTTTCGGCATCACGATTTCGGAGTCTGATTAGATATGCATTCTACAAAAATGAATATTTATCAGCACGCCCTGCATCATTTAAACACACAAGCGCAACTTTTTGGGCATCTGTCCGAAATATATGAATGTAAGGAGTGCTCTAAACTTGCATTTATATAGTAGGTATAAATGTGAACTGTAAACGACGTTTCTATGTAGATCATGGTTTAATTAAGAAACTTCACATATTAAGTAAATAAATGGCAATTACTTAACAAAATGCATTCGACGAATGCCTTGGTTTGACGAAATTAAATTTAAGAAGAAAAGTGTCAAAGAGTTTCAACCTCAAGCCTATTTTTACAACAAAGAGCATTTTTAAACTATTTTTCTACATAATTGTCACCATTTTTCAGACATTTGTCATAGCAGGAAACCAATTTTTCAATGCCCTCTTCATAAAAAGATGCCACCAATCAAGACGGACACTTCTGAACACCGTTTTTAACAAAATGTTAATCAAGCTGAAATTTTCTCCCAGCTTGAAGGTAGTTTAGAATTTATGGTAGTTTTTTTGTAGTGCGTGATTAAACGATGAGAAAGAATGTATGTATTTGTGTACTTTGGCACAACAGCTCTTTACGAGCTAAGGCCTATCAGCTACGTCCCGACCATGCGGCCATTAGTAAACAGGTACGTGTGGTTAGCATCTCTACTCTGTTTTGTGGTATTCTCAATCTGAGAAGTGAACTTCCTTATCGCCACGTAGCAACAGATACTGGTATATTGCAAGGAAAGCACACAACTAATTTTTGCCCCGTCCGGGAATCGAACCCGGAGTTGCGCTGTAGAAAGCAAGCATACTAACCAACGAGCCACCTAGGATAACGATGGCAAAGTGGATTAGACAATTCAATGATAGATGAACCAATTTTATTGGCGAAGGACGGAATGGGCGACCTTCGTTGTCAATGATGGGTGGGTTGGTTGTTTGAAAAAGTGAATGAAAAAATTGTGAAAATACGGTTCACAAGGAGAATGCATTGTGACGAGTTTTTCACAAATCGCAGCACCATTTTTACAAAAAACAGTGTTCAGAAGTAGCTGTCTTCACTGGCGGAATCTTTCTATGAAGTGGACACAGAAAAGTTTGTTTCTCACTATGACAAATGTCTGAACAACGGTGACAACTATACAGAAAAATGCTTTAAAAATACCATTTTATGTAAAAACGCATTTTGTTCTGAAAAACAAATTTTATTAGGTTTTGAACACGGGAAGCCGCGGGCGGGCCACACCTATGTCTGGGCTTCATCAAGTTACTGACGTGGCTCACTGTGCCACAGTTTACAGAAGTGGTACACTTACTGGGGTGTTCGAGAAAGGTACCTATTTTGAAGTCATCTTCCTCGCTGAACGCTGCGACCATGCGAATTTGGCTTCCTCAAGTATGTGGTGGGGCCTGCTGTGCGTTGTTGCCCGGAGTGGGGGCGCTGCTTCCAATAGAGGCCGAGATGCTCTCTTTAACGAATACGGGACTCGAGAACTCAATTAGATCTGCGTTATCTCTTGCTTCCCAGGGGGTACGTGTGTTCTAAAGGTCGTGCCATTTCTCTACATGAAAATACAAGTTACTAGTTCCCCCAAAAGGAAATAAAAATGTTACTAGCCTAAACGTGACGTAACATGTCTCGCTACTTCCTGCCTCAGAGACTTCCAAACTGGCTTCGTCTATGGTAATATAGATTTTCTATCACAACTCCCTTCTAGAACTTAGTCTCTTGACCCCGCACAAGACACCAGATATCGTCGCGTGCGGGCTATCGCAACGTGAGACGGGGAAGGAGCGGAAGGTACATGTGGCAAGGCCACCACAAGATGCATTTCTGGATAAAATGCTGCAATACCTGACATGACTGGAAAGGTACCACCCTGGAGCGCGTGCCGTCCCCACGAGCCGGGGATGGGTGACGTGCCGCGCCCGCTGGAACAGGCCGAAAACGAGAGAACTCGCGGCTAATGGGTGGTGCCTTATACGAGGGCGGCCTGCGACCCAGAATGCAGGGGGCTTTCTCAGCTGTTTCAGCAATATGCGGCCCTAGCACAAAACTAGGTCGCAGCTCGTCCGACCACGTACTGCCCTTCCATACCGGACAGTCGCGAAATGAGCAGAAGAGTTTCTGTGAGGAAGCGTAGCAACCAATGATCAGCAACGCACGTGACGGCCCGTGAATGTGCGAACCAATATGGCATGCGCGGTAATCAAGCATCTGTTTAATTGAGTCTTTAGAACGGGTATGTAATGCTTTTCTAATGTTGCGAACTCGTATATGCTAAAATTCTTTGGAGCATAAAACCAGAACCGTCATTTCAAATATCTTAATACAGATGAGAAACACAATCTTAGTGAGTCGATAAATATCCATGCTTATAGCTCATACCTTGTCCTTTCATGTGTATATTTCACATTTCCACCTGTGCTCGTATACTCTCAAAAATATAGTAGCCATGACTTATGCCTCAATCCTCGTATAACCCAAATCTTCTTAATAAGATCTTCAACCAATCTTTGAATGGTTCCACGTAGCGTCTTCCTTACTATCTCCCAATGTTTATGAATACGCTGAACATTTTCCTGGACTTCCAGTTAATGCCAAGTGACCCGTAGTACAGCAGACATACCGTTGGCTTTTCACATCTGGTGAAACCTATCTGGGGCCGAGGCTATCAAATCCCGATCAATCGATTTCGAATTATTTGATAGATAATGAAGGTTCAGAGTAGGTTTCCCCGGAGTTCTCCAGTTTCTCCCACCTCCCTTTCCACAATTTCTTCATCACTACTCATATGAATTCTTCTTATAAGAGGGTGATTCAAAAAGTATCAGAAAACTTTATTATTGCTGAAATATATATTTCAACAACAAATTTTAAAAGTATATCATTTTTCGAGGCATTATCTTTCTTTTATATGTAAACGATAAGCTTTCGTCCATAATAAACGAAGGAACAGTTTTGTTCGCTGATTATGTTATTTGAAAAAACTAAAGTACAGTTTCAGATATTTCAAATTAGTTTTGGAATAAAATAAAACGTAATTGAAAGAAAAACTGTTTCAGTTTTGCATTTCAAAAGGAAAATTGCGTGCGTCATTGGAAATGGACAAAATGCAACTGACTGATGATTTCTGGGTCACTCAATTCCCACAAACCTCAAATGGAATGTCCCTTTAACGGAATTAAACATTAAATTAAGTTCATCATGTTACGCGTTCAGGCTTCCTTCGAAATCTGTGAGCCTTCACACAGCTCGTTGCGCTTATTTTGCAAATTACATTCTCACCCGAGATATCGCATAATATTCTGGGAAAGCTCCTGCTATAGTACAGTTTATAGTTATGGTAGGAGTAGAATCCGTGGTATAATAAATAAAATAAAAACTGCAGGTAGTTTACAGATGCAAAGCTTTCTATAACCCGGGAGTGAAAAAGTCTAGTTTTGAAATGTTGATAACCTCGCTTTGTTGGAATTTATATTCATCATTCAACTATTTAATATGGTTAAAAGGCAAGAAAGAGAGTCTGGCGCTCAAGAAAACGTGCGCAGAATGGACCTTTCTCTCATACGTCACATACAGTTTTTACTGTACTGTGAAAAAAAATATAAAACAAGTCAAATCAAACACGATTTTTCCCTTTTTCGTATCAGGTTCCCACAATAAGATTTTTTCCGCAAAACTCCCAATTTTTCGCTGCAGCATTATATTACTTCCCCTTTTTACGTAAGTGTGTAGGGTGGCGAGAAAGTAAAAAGATGTACATAACGTGTAGTTTGGAACATTTTGTGATAGTAATGATAACAAAACAAATGAAATTACTCTTCCTTCCCATCTGATTCCACGTATTTGTACGCCCTGGATAAGCTGAAATTTTATCAACCACCTGCTACTGTACATTAAGTCGTGTGGGAATGTTTTCCGGACACTCCCTTTAACGTGTCTTTCTACCGCATGTCTCTAGTATCGCAAACACCGTGGGGCCAGGAGGATCTCCAAATCCCGTTGTCTCTTTGTGGTTGGATTCTTACTTTTTCTCCGAGATTGTCTGGCTCGACTATAGCGAATACATGTCGGCTACATCGGATCTTGCTGAGCGCGACGGGGGAGGGCGATAAAAGGAAACCCCTCGTGTTGCGTTCGGGCCCTCAGAGCAGAGCTGGATAAGGTGATATAGGAGGGAGCTCCCCAATCTCTCATCCTTTTGTAATCTCTTTACCAATACCAAGACTTAGATCGCACAGAATTTTTTATATACCTTTTTATTTAACGTCGAAAAACGGTAAAACCTGTATAAAGCATGTGGGAGTGGAACATCTTCGTTTTCTTAAGATTTAGAATACAGACTGAACTCTTACTATACAAGTGAAGGATGTTTTATCACTAAAGATACAAGTGAGTGTTTTTAACAAATATTTTAAACCAGATGTCGTTGCGGGGTAATATAAGACTGTTTTCATTGGCGGACGAATTATATATTTCTATTTTATAGTATGGCTGACTAAATAGCATTTTTTCCACATCCCGTCTCCAACCGACTCTAGCAAAATAAGATCAAGATAATTTGAGCAGATAGTTTTAACTAAATTTACGGTCTTATCCAAAACAAGAGTTCGATTCATTACCAATTGCACATCGATTTTAGAACCTATTGTCTTCCTACTATACTGTAGCGATACAGATTTCGTCATACGTTTTGAAACGAAATTCAGCGGACTAAAAAATTAAACAAACAGACTCGGCCACCCTGAGTTCTATTGGGAAATGAACAGACAGCGTTGCACGCGCAACCCCGCTTATCGGACAGCCGTTTCCGCCCCCGGCACATTAAGAAAGTCGTTACAAGGGTCAGTCGTCGACAGATTCACTGCAAGACGCACGTGTTCGCATGGCCAGCTGCGCGAACCTTCTAGAACGCTCTTGAAATCGACATCCAGGGAATCCCAGAGCGATAAATTCTTTCACGGACAACGCCTGTCTTGTGCAAGCATGTTCTAGAAGGAATAGGAAAATTCTGGACGCTCACAGTGATGCAAAGAGTCGAAACTCCATGCTTCTCTCGTCGCAATTGGTTGAAATTAATGCGCTGCGCCAGTACCTTTGGCCAATAGCAACGTGACTTTTCTAAGGAGCTGAAGCACACAAGAGAAACGGGAGGGGGTAAAAGTTGACCTAATACAATTTCAACTTACAAAAATCAGAAGACGCAGGGCAGTCGGGGGAGAAACTTCTCTGGGGGGAATATTCTTCGGGCAGAGGCAAGCGCGCCTCTGTCGGACTTAGAAAATATCAGAAGGGCCAGAGCATCAGACGGGGCCAGATCATTTAGACGGGGAGCAGTCGGGAGAGAATCTTCTCTGAGGGCGTAACTATTCGTCGGAGAGAGACCAGTGTGCCTCTGAAAAACTTATAATTATTCGTCGGAAGGAGCCTGAGTTCTAGGCTGAGGGCAGTTGGGAGAAAAACTTATCTGGGGTGGGAATTATTCGGGCGAATGTGCCTATGTGGGATTTTATTATTTTGCTGCGAGTTTTGAGCATTGAGCCGGCTGCAGTAGACAGAGAAAATTCTCTGGGGTGGGAATTCGTCGTGAGGCGAATGTTTCTCCGAAGGATTGCTAAACTGTCCGAAGTTGTGATCGACAATTATTATAATGAGAACCAGAGGTACGCATAGTTAATTACTACGTTCCTGAGATTGAGACCGCCCGTCCGCTCCAAGTCTACCAAGTCTACCAGTCTACCAGTTACTACCAGTCTACCAGTCACTACCAGTTCTCTACCAGTTACTGCCAGTTCTCCCAGACGCCGTTTCAACGCAGCCACGCGCCACCGCCCTTTGGGTGACGCCATCAGACGACCCGACCGCCAGCTGACGGCCCGGGGGGCCATTGACCTCCGCTGAATTTTTTTTGAAGGACGCCCGCCGCCTCCTCGCGCCGCGCCCGTCCCCGGGCGCGCAGAGACCCTTCTTTCCAGGCAGTATTTTTCAATGGGCATTCGTCCCGTGTAAAGTTTTTTTGTAATGCGGCGCCGCGCTATGGCGCATCGATTTGTAACTTTCGTATTTTGCCATTGTAATGTTAATTATAAGTCTTCCTAATTTTAAGCTTTATTCTGAATACTAACTTTTTCATCTTCTTTTTCTATCCACCTAATTTTCAGATTTCTTATTCTATTTACAAGTGTAACTTCCCTGGGGCATTTTAAATTATGTTGCCCAGGAATAAAAGTGATTTTTACCAGTGATCCAAGTGTTTCTTTCATGTTACCAGTATCTGTTTAACAATGCCTTCCATCACCGACTGAGCTAATTAACCGGGCCGCTGACTGGGCGTTCTCTAACGAGACGACCGGTAGTGTTACAATACGTAAAAGATATGCCCTCAACGAATCCCAACGGAAGAACACTTCTCTTTGCGGACTATATGAATATTCTTTACAATAAAGAAACCGTAAATATTAAAATAACAGATGTTCTAAATTGGTTTCATAATAAAAAAATAATAGTAAATGAAAAGAAAACTGTTTCAATGCAGTTTTACATTTCAAATAAATAATTTCTCTCCTCTGTTAAAAATGCACGGTGACTGATGTTAAGGTAACAAAATTTTTAGGTCTCTCAATTCAGTCAAATGTAAAATGGAACGTCCATTTAAATGAATTGAACACAAAATTAAGCTAATTATTCTAAGCAAAAGCTGAATACAATACTTCTTCCAGAGATTTTTCGTCTTGTGGACTTACACAATTGAAATGTCAATGAAAACATTAACATCATTGTTGAAATAAATATTATGCATGTATTTGAATTAATAGTCATCTGGCAAATGTGTTGTGAAATAACATTTTAAGAAATAAGTATTATAGGTATTAATAAAAATATTATTAATTATATAAGGGTATATCTTGCCGATAGCTATAGATTTGGATACTTAATGTATATATGATTCTTAGGACGGGTGTTATAATTATCGGCATCAGTATTTCATGACAAATGTTCCCTCTCGTAAGGCAGCCGGTTTTGGCAAATATAAATAATTCCTCAATGAATAAGCAAAGCAATAGATGCAAGATTAAGTACCTTAAACATCGATCTCAAAGAGTAGAAATACCGTACTGGCACGAAAGGACATTATTTACTTATCTTTCCAATTCTTTACCAATTGAATATGGGGTTTCGCAAGGCTCGATCTTAAGTTCTATCCTCTTTCTGTTATACGTAAACGATATGCCGTCGTCCATTAAAAACGGAAAACGGTTCAGTTTGCCGATGACACGAATGTTCTTTGCAAAAAAAGAAACAATAAATATTAAGATACTAGAGGTTTCAAATTGGTTTCGTAATAATAAATTAATAGTTAATGAAGGAAAAACAGTTTCAATGCATATTCACCTTTCAAATCATCAATTCAAAATGAATAATATGCAATTAGGTGATGTTAAGGTAACAACACTTTTAGGTCTGTCAATTTAGTCAAACCTCAAATGGCATGCACATATAACAAAATTAAACACTAAATTAGGTTCATTATGTTACGCATTCAGACTTCTATCAAATTCTGTTAGCCTTCATGCAGCTCGTTGCGTGTATTTTGAAAATGTACATTCCCGCCTGAGATATGGTATAAAATTCTGGGGAAACTCAACATGTAGTACTCAGGCCATTAGATTGCAAAAGAAAATTATTCGAATAATGAAAAAATTCAATCCGCGTTACCCTTGCAAGCCTCTCTTCATTGAGCTTAGAATCTTACTACTACCATGTCTATATATTTACGAATCTGTAATATTTGTCAAAAGTGACTTACTTAACGGTGGGAACATATTTTCATGCAATACAGATATTTATAATTACAACACACGTCGTGAAAATCACGTTCATCAAGTGTCAGTATCAACAGCTCACTATCAGAAATCCGCATACAATACTTGTACGTTACATTACAACGCACTGCCAGATGACATTAAACAATTGAAGTCGGCTCACAAATTTAAGTTAAAAGTAAAATCTTTTCTGCTGCACATCTCTTTCTATACAATTAGAGACTATACTGATTATCAAAAATAAAAATATGTTTATTTTATCAAAACAGTTATATATAATGATTTAGTTTACGTTTGTATTGTATATTTTTTAAAAGACTTAATATGTTTGTAACAAATAATGTACTTCAGCTTCTGGGTGAATGACCCCATCTCGATCAGGTGTTTGTCCAGTATCCCTGATCCATTGAGCAAATACTGAGATGGCCCCTTGTTTTGCTTCTGGACGTAAATGTAGCTTCACTATGCGCACGTTTTATTGAACTCTCCTTTTGCTTGTAATGGTAAGAGCAGAGGTAAGGGCGAGTTGCTATTTTGTTAGCAATGCAGAAAAATCATACTTGCAATTCGTGTACCGATGCAAATAAGTTTTCTATACCTCAGAAACAAAAATTACTATGTTTCAAATATTGTTAATCTTGCTATTTTTACAATTGTTTTTTATTTATGTTAATCGTTTACTAAACTTTCAACTATTTATAGTTAAAATGACGGGAAGGGATTCTGGAACTCAAGAAAACGTGCGCAGATAATCTTTCCCCCCCCTACGTCACATACAATTTTTACTGTTTTTTGACTGAATAAATCTCAATCTAAGATCAATGAAATTATTTGCTGGAATCACAGTTGATTTCTACGAAATTACGATTTCGATGAAATGCCTTTATACGGAAGAAGAAACAGTTTGGAATTTCTATGCCGGAAATCAGCGATTATTTAATAGAAAAATTATATTACCGTGCCTTATTAAAATGGATAAATCTTGTTGCTGCTATTTATAGTAAGTCAATACCCCTAACACATTGTGTAGTCAGAATCCATGTTTTCTGGGGCCATGAAACCGAGAAACCGACAAATGGCAAAACATCTGCCCCTCTGCCGTGGGCCTAACGCCTGAACCGTTCAAACTTCTACTCCAAAATTCCTGGATCGATCTGGCCGAATACTGTGAATTTAACGCTTGGCTCCAATAATTAATAACTACGCAACGAAAACTCGTACCCATCTTCCTAAATGTTACAAGAGAAACAATAAACATCTAAATAAAGTACATAACATTGAAGGAAGACATATTCTTCAGTTTGAACTGTGTAACTAGCCTACTTTTGGTAGATTAATCTAAAATACTAAGAAGTGTCTCGCCAAATTTTGGGTTTCGAAGTTTGTAGTTCAAATATTTTTTGCTGAAATTAGAACCATGAATTTTGCACTTCACAGAATTTCTTACTGCACTTCACAGACTTTCAAACGTGTTGTATAATGGACTTGATTTAGTGTATAATTCATTCATGTAGGCATTCCATTTGAAGTTCGTTGAATTAAGAGACCCAACATATTTAAAAACTTAAAAAAAATTAATAGCGTGGTTATTTTTAGACTTTATAAGAACGTGCAGAAATCTGTAGTTCGCTTTGTTGGTGGCCGGTTGACGCAAATCAAGTTAACTTTTGACCGTAGTTAAATGTATTTTTAAAAAGTTTTAACTGATTATTTATTAATTTCTTTGAAGGAGATGGAACCAAAATGTCCTCCAGCCTCCATATCCGAGGTAGGAGCATGAAATAGGTGCGTGAAAGATTAAAATAACGAATTTGGAGATGCTTAATTCATTGTAACACAACCAATATTCTGTAAAACAAAATGCATCTATTTAAATTAGATTGCATGGCAAGTCATACTACCTAAATAAAATCAATCTTATTTGAATTTGCACGTCCTGATGTATTCTGTGGATATTTTTTATGTATCTACATGGATATTTTCTCTACTGCATCACACTGTAATAGATACATATTCAATTCATTGTCACCCCGTGTACGTAGCCGAAGCCTGCATCATGTTCCAGCAGTGTAAAAGGGGTGAGACAGATGGGGCAAGAAATGTAGAGGAAGGGATAATGGGAGATGTAGAACAAAGATTAGCTTCAGAGAAATTCTCTGTAATTAGGGAGCAGATTTAAATGAAATGTTTTCTTTCGCTTTATAACAATGCCTCTTAATATAGATATTAATTTTATGTTATGACAAAAGCAAATTAATTTTTACCTTTTCCGTCATTTTTAAAGTATTTTCGCTGATCATCGATTTTAATATCATTTTAATGGTAATTACTACAAATTATATTTACGAGATCCAACAAATGTTCTTCACAGAATTACTCTCGTTGCCTATTCAATTTCTTCGATTAGAAATTATAATGTCATCCGTTGTGAGTACGTAATCTGTTGCTGAGATGTCTATTAGCTCCACTGTCGAGTCCACGGAATCCGGGATAACTAAAAAAAGAGATTTCTTGGTAAAAAGCAGCTCAAATCAAAACTTTGCAAGCAGATTTAACTTGAACGAAATGAAGTCTCGATTACTTTAGTGATATATCAACAGCTTGTCTTGTTTCATCAAATTTGATCAACCTTTTTACGTCATTTTTGATCAAATTGTTTGTCATTTTTCAAACATTTTAAGAAAATTTTATTGATAATTGTTGGCGATGTATTACGACATCAAAGCCCGCCCCCTACTTACAATAATAGAAGACTTACAAATACATAATTAGGTGTTTGTGGCATAGGAATATGTTGGCCGGCCATGTACTGCACTTTTCACTGTACGTAGTCATCTCAGTTTGGTTTAACCTACTCTTAAATGGTTCTAAAGATTCATTGTTACCGTGATTGTATCTTTGTGTGTACTACTGCACTTAATTGTGCAGTATTAAAAATCCGTAATATTGGTTTTAAATGGTGTTCTCAATTTTCTGGAAAATTTAGTAGTGGTTCTAGACCAGCATATATGTTCACACATTATTTCTAACTTTTTCTATTTCAAACCGTCAGAGTGTTCAACGAAATTGTAACCTGCGCCATTTAGAGCTTCCTTTGCTCTGTCCGTGGAAAAAATGTAAAGAAAAACTTCGGAAAAGTTTGAAAATTTAAGCAAATGGTGCGGTTGGAAAATTAAATTGTGCTCTCTTGTACAAAACGGTTTTTTTTACGTTACATCAATATTCCAGAAAAGGGACGATTTGCAGAAGTTAATGCTGATATATCTGCTGTAAGAATTATGAACGGGTTATCATTTTCAAAAATTAATAAATTATCTTAATTTGAAATATGCTTGCGAAACATTTGTCACAATCCTAATCCAATGCCAACTGTTCAATTTGCTTTTGTTGCGTTAGAAATATTATAGTAGAAAAATAAGAGAGAATTATTATATGAAAATAATTCACTTTGAAGTATTTAAATGGAATTTCACAAGACTAAACTTTTCGCAAAGCCGGCGGGGCCACCTACTGGGCAGAGGAATGGGTGGGTAATCGGCTTCATTGCTCTATGGAACCGGGCGGAATCCTTCCGTTAATATCTCTGTGCGTGTTTTCGGGGAGCGTTGCGGAGCAATGCGCCATCCAAGCGATTACCCTCCGTTCTTCTGCGCAATGGTTCGCGTGTTCCACAAACGTCCTAAATGCATCCGCGGCCACTTGGATGAAAGCTCGCCAACACGTCCGAACGATCCCAACAATGAGTAAATAATGTCCACTCTTAGGTAGAACGTGCGGTTCGGAAGATTCCGAAGGTTCAATTTTCAAGTGTGATGTCCGAAACGATACGAACAATTTTCACTTTGAAACACACGAGGTATTTTGTATTTTATGTTGCGGAATTGTTTCCGCTGAAGGAAAATGTTTCTTTGTTACATTATTTCTTCCTGATCCTGCAGTTTTCCTAATAATGAGAACTGAAGTAGTATATTACAATCCGAATATCCTACGTGCATATTAAGAAAACAATCCAATTATTGTTCACTATAACGATCCGTGAGGTCTCTGTGGGTGAGGGGTTAGATTACTGACTTCTGAACCTCCAGTGCGCGGGTTTCATTCAGGCCGAGGTGCCCGGATTTTCGAAGGGTGGAAAATCCACAGTAGCATATCACAGTTGTGGCATGTAAAAGAACCCTGACAGATGCCCGGAAAAAAATAAATCCCTCCCACAACATCCACCCTAATAATATCTCACGTTCACCCAGCCAGGCAGGTCGTATATAGTGCCTGAGATCGACAACTGGCGGAGAAAATGAAAGTCAAATCCCAGGCGCACTTAGAGGACGGCCCGTAAGGTGCGCCTGCTCAATTAGGATCCCCAGACCCGTGTCGGAGGTGGGCTTCTAAAGAAGCCTGGGTCGAAAACTAACGAAAAGCAACAGGAAACAACCCTGAGTATATCCTCCCAAGAAAACTCATCAAGGGTCACCTAACTTCGGTCTATGGAAGAATAGGACCAAAGGAAAAAAATGACACGTAAAATTATATTTAAAATACTCAATCTCATTACAAAATATTCTAAGGTTATTTCAAAAGTGAAACAAAACCTTTACCTCTGGAAATTTAATTAAACTAGTGTTGCTCAACAGCATATACTTTCTTGTAATAGTTGCAAAAGTTACGTAATCCTATGATATTTTAATTTATATTCTAGACAATTTCGTAACTTGTATCCTGTTATTACGTCAGCCATCTTCTGCAAAATCCTCTTAATCCTAAAGAAGCGTCGAAAATTGAAATAGATTTCAAAAGTTAATTTATTAACGAAAATACACTTTCAGAGTTACAACGTAAAGAAAAAAGAATAATCTTCATTCATACTTTTGACAAACGTTCGTTAGTAATATTACCACTAAATTGTTTTACGTGATATTACACATCACAGTTCTAATAACATAACACGATCGTATATATTGCATATGTCGAGAAAGCACAGAAGATTTCGTTTATGACGCTCCATTCTCGTGCAACCATTTAAAAAACGTATATTTTCTTAATTTTTACTTTCTCGCACACTACTTACTTAGAATAGATAAAGTATTGCAATGATGCGGCAAAAATGGCGATATTTCGACAAAGAAAATTGCTTTTGGGAGTCCGATACCGAAAAACGGAATTATTGTTTCTATATTCAGAACATAACTTCTAACAAATTGTGTAGTCGGAATACACGTTTCTAGATTCTTGATACCTAAAATTTGACTTACAGCAGTCAGCCCGCCTGTCAATCTCTATTCGTCTCAACAACGCCAATGGCTAAACGGTAGGAAGAATTTTCACGAAAATTGGTATTCCCCGTTTGATGTGGTTGTTGCCGAGGCTCCTTGAATTTAAAACGAAATTTCAAAAATGGCTTCTAATTTCTTCATACATTTTTTTACTGCGAGAAAAGCGTGCTTATAAAAATGGATTGATTGATCTTTCCGGGCACGTCAACTGCTGTAGTCATTCAGGCGCGGATCCAGGGGGAGGGTGAAAGAAACTTCCTCTCCTAAATTTTTTCAGTAACTATTAATTTTTACTGGTCTCGAAACTTTCAAGCAAAATTATTTTCGAATTATCATTAAAATGAATCAAATCTTATTGCAGCTTGTATGACACATTCGACCTAAACATTTTTAAATTCCACTCCAAAAATTTGTCTCTGGATCCGCCCCTGAGTCATTAGACCAGTTAGTGTAGTGAACTTTACAACGAGAGGTATTATTTCACAGCTATAGTGGTATTATTTTACAGCTGGATGGTGAGAGCCGGCGACACGCTGCACGTCGGCTTACAGGGCATTCTTGGTTAACGGGCGAGTCAACTGCTGGTTATTAGTCTCGTTAGTAGAGTGCATGTATTCTGAGAGGTGGCGTAGTTCCTCTTTTGCTGTAAGATGAGATACGGTGTCGACCTACACGTGTACAGCGTTAACGAGCGGACTGTACTTGCCTCCAACACTAAACATTCGATAACAGATTGTAAGGATCCGCTTCTATTGGACGGGGAATCATAATGAACTATAAAACATAGTAGTGCTTGCATAATAGAGTGTAATACATCAGTTTATTGCAACTCAAAGATTTATACAACTTTTATATACATTTTATACAATAAGTGTACTTACACATAAAATATCACACACTAGATAATCATTCCAAAAACTATAAGTTATGGTTTCGTTCCTCACTTCTATTTATCCAATCTCTTATTTGGAAAAAAATAAATATGGCTTCAATATCTACATATCTTGTTCATGCTTACTGTATGCCATTTTAGTACATTCATACCAATGCAACTGTCGACAAAACTGCTCCGGAGCTGAGCATGGCCACAATAGCTACAGCCGAGGATCGACTCTGCGGTAGTGCCACGCCTGTGCGTTCCTGTAGAGACGAACCGCGCGATTGCTGAATGGATGTTTCGCACCCGCTTCTACGCAGTGTCTATCCTGACTGTGCAGCACGCGATCCCACATTTCGAATCTGAGCTTCACAGCTTACATTCTCTCACTGCACGCCTCACCTGTCTCGCGATTCTGTCTTTTGACTCGTTGCCTCTCCCTCTCGCCAGAGCCAACCATTCCACCTCTTCGCTCTGAAGCTGACTGACAACCCGTAGCGCACCATAACCAAACATTTACCAATACTTAACACTAATTCATTAGTAATTAATACCTCATTTTTAATTAATTACACCAGCCATTTACTGAAAAACAAGAGGTAAGCTAGCATTAGATTAAAGTTTTTAAGCAACAGACATTTTTAATCCAGATAAACATTTCGACCTCCCCGTCTTTGCCCATCTAAAGCAGGACTGCCACAAGGTAGCGATTTCGGGCCACTTCTGTTGAATTCTATATCTCTATGACATACTTCTACCCCTCTGTTCTGAAACATCCTTATGAGCTAATGACGCAGCCCTTTCCGCTTCCTATGACATCGATACCGCAATTGCCACTTTTCAATATGATCCCACAGTACAACGGTAGCTAGCTTCCAATCTTCGGGCACGCTTGAGTTGTTGATGGAATAATCTTATTAGATACACAATTTTCTCCCCGCTGAGATTAATTATATCAGTAGAAATGACGTTTGGTCACCGCGATTTTCCACCTTTTATTGATTTTATTCGCTTCCGCGATGTACTCATGTCTATATTAAACTTACTTCTTACCGCTTCTCTCGCTATCTGAATGTGGTTGGATATATAGTATGTGAAAACCAAACTGAAGTATATGTTAAATGTACTTGCTTTTGCCCGATCCTCTGTTAGTAACGTTTTCTTAGTATTTCTCATCTATCAACATTTTTTCTTCTTCTTCTTCTTCAACCGTATTTGTAAAACACTGACCAATATTTCCTCCCAACACAGAATATGCTTTAAATGCGGTTACTGTACAATATTCTTTTCGCGCTCTAATTTTTTCGAACAAATTCGAAAATCTATTGGATGTTCTTCTCAACGATGTCAATTATTGTTGTTGAAAGCTTTTCTAGTTTTCTCATCATAGTCTAATATTGAAATTGTAATTCTCTGGGTTACAACTATTTCTATGGCACAAAGACTGCAATGCATTACATACAATGCTCTTAAATGAGTTCCAGATTGAGTCACATCACATGCAACACATCCATTCAAAATCGATCCAGATTTTGGGGTGCAAAACAGTATTTCCTTTCCAACTGCATCAATCTCAACGATTTTTGGTGCAGTAATAAATACCTTTACCCAGACGTATGCGCGACGTTACAGCTCAAGAGAACCTTAAAAACAGGTTTCACGACTAAAACTTCGAAATCATTTTATTGAGGTCTTTTCAATACTTTTCCATCCTATACAAAAGTATAGGGAGGAAAAGTAAAAATGACACCCAGGAGAAAAAAATAACTATTATTTTTCCTTATGTTAGTTTAAGAAAAAATACATCACAATGATCACAACTCTTTTAGAAATTGAAAATTGATACTTCATCTCTCTGTTTACACTCTACATTTGTTCTTGCTTCCAATTCAATAACTCCCGAATTTGGTGAAAAAAAACTCCAGCATATTGACATTTTCAATCTAAAGGCACATTCTCTTCTTTGTATCATTTCTTTCCGTGGAAAAGGCACGTTCCGAACTGGGCGATGAGATTGGAATGTTCAGGTACCTCCTTTGAATAGTGGGAAATTTGTCTCGTCATCATCTGAGAGGTTCAGTATTGTGATTAAATACAGACTCGGCCATGTATCTTATTAGCAGGCTTTCCCAGTTGTCCTTTGATAGCTTGGAACAAGAAGTGCAATACAGATGCAGTGCTAGTGGAGGGCAGCGCCAGAGGACTAAAAGCTATTAGTTCAGTCCTCTTGGGACAAGGGTTCATCAAAGTAATCAAATGTCGCCAATTTCAGTTTTACTAGTTCAATTGTATTTGCCCTCTCATTTTTATTTTAATGTTATAAGTCTTCATATCTAGAATCTAGGGAACAAGTTTGGCAATTCGTCATGACACGCGTTTGATTTTATAGAATACCTCTCCTCTAGGCTCGGGGTTTTCCTTAAACTCAACTGTAACATTCTCAATGGCAAAGTGGTTTTCATGATGGAGTGAACGACTGGCCTCATTAAAGACAAGGTGAGTGTGCTCTCAGAGGCAAGAACTGACGTCGCTACCAGTAAAAGCTTCATTATCTTAACAACCATTTCGAATATTTCCCAATAACTTCCACTTGTTTCCAGGCGGAGATCAATTCACACAAGGGTGACACTTCGACCACTTAAAATACCTTTATTATGTTTCAATTTTTCAAAAGTCTCTCACGTGAAGTAAGGAGAAGTCCATATTGTAGGACAGCACTGCAATAGCTTCTGAATTTCTGCACCCTTGTCTTTCTGACGATTTATCAGTTCTCTTGATGTCATTGTGAATGATTTAAAGTTCACATTTAAGTAACCCTTCTTGATAGCACTTTATACGTTGGCGACACACAAGGAATCTCCTACGCTTAACTGAAGAGCAGGGTTAGCATAATTTACGTTTTGTACCAAAAAGAATAACAACTAGATTAATGCCAGACTCATTAAACCGTATCCACCATGTTCTCTACGTCCTATTCAGAAAAAAATCAAGGAATATGATTGTCAGCAATATGGCGCTCCTCTAACCACTTGGTACAAAGGATATGGCTCTCCAGCTCCCATTCTTCACCAATGTCTTGTACAGTTATACAAATTAGTCTTGAGCGACTAAACTCCGGCAGTCAACTGTACATACCAGTGATACAGCCTTGCTGATCCTGTCTTGTACTTCATCTTAAGCAAAGTTCAGCTAGAGCAAGTAGTGTTGATGCACACTGTACTTTAAACCGGATCTCCACGGCATTCATGAAATCCGTAAAACCATTAGGTTAGCAAAAAGAATGTGGTAGCTTGAATTTTACTAGAGAGGCAACAAAGTTCATTACAAAGAGTCTTAGTTGTTCTTGTTAGTTACCAGAAAATGTACTCTCAGTATTAACAGTTGTCAACTGGTTGGCATCTTCTTCTCTCCCTTGAACCTGCGCTTTCTCCAAAGCGCTTAGGAACAGTCACAGGACGAGGAGAGTTCCATTCTGAAGACGAGAGACTTTGATTGGAGTGCGATGAAGCTTCAGATGTGATGCTAAAAAATAATAAAATTATTATGAATGTAATGGCGTATCGTAATTTTTTAATTTCAAAGAGCTTCAAATTTCTATT
Organism: Gryllus longicercus; assembly: GCA_038098605.1. NCBI lineage: Eukaryota > Metazoa > Arthropoda > Insecta > Orthoptera > Gryllidae > Gryllus > Gryllus longicercus. The sequence continues at coordinate 690,937 of JAZDUA010000267.1, read as the reverse complement.
TCCTTGAGCAAAAAGCTAAAGTACAAGCGAGAATCGCACACAAATATTCACAATAATTGTCATTCCGGGTGGCTACTTGTATACTTTGACAGTACCGTTCAGGGAACTTAAAATAGATTGGATGACTTGTATTTAATTTCGTCTATTATAGAGGGTCTCAAAAAACGTTTTTTTTTAATTCATCGTTCACCAGAATTTGTCTCATTTACTTTGGGCCTAATAGAGAGTAATGGAAGTTTCAGCTTATTAGTGTATCAGGAAAGTTTATCTGAAAAACTCTGTAACTTGAAACATTTACAAAATTTTTTAAAATTTTTTTTACAGAAATTTGGTATGCCAATGTGTTAACTATATCTATATATAGATATAGTTAACACATTGGCATACCAAATTTCTGTAAAAAAATTTTAAAAAATTTTATCTATATATATCTATATAGAGATAGATAGATATATACGTACATTAATGTTTCTATTTAGCATTTATATTATACATAAGTGTTCCCATGAACACATTTACTTAGAATATTAACACAAACGAGTCTTCACCTTTTCTTACATATATACGAGTATTCGTAGTGTGACCAAAATATGTCAATTCAGTTGTTCACCTTTTCTTACACATATACTGTGACTCAAAAAATGTCACTTGCACCAATTCTTAATTGTTTCTTTGGCATTATCATTCATATATACAGTTAAGTTTACAATACCGGCATAAAAGTTTACTAAATGTTAAAAGTTGATTTAAAAAGTTATGCAGTGTATAGTTAAAATCTACAATTTATTAGATAGTTTAACACTTTACATTAAAAGAACATAACATTCTCACTACAAAAGTCAAATATTTACAGGAATTTATTGTCCAAACAGCCTGAAAATATTCCAATACTATAAAACCTCACGTCATTGTGCCTATTCGTACATGTATCTAAAAAGATGCTTTTCTCATTTACTTCCTTTTCAAAAGTAAATTTAATATTTCCGTTGGGGCTATTAAATTTTTTGAGTGTGTCATCAATGTCATTTTTATGTATTGTTATTATTGTTTAATATTTTTTTTATTGTGATTATATTATATAATTTTTTGAAATGTCACGCTCGTCCGGAGTTTTTACATATAACTCAAGGATAGAATGTCAACATACATGATGAGACAGATGGTGAGAAGTTCTTGCTCCAGTGCACTCAGGTTCAACTTCAATAAGAGAGAAAGAACCTTACGCACAATATTGGTGGTTGCCAGCAACACATTGAGAGTGGCAGTTATTTTCTTTTCTTTTCTGCATTTGTTGACAGCAGTTTATGATCGAATGGGACTGAGATATTATTAATGCCCTGCAAATAGTTTTGTCAAACACGACAATATCAGGCTTATTTGCTTCCATTGTTTTATCTGTAATAATGGCAGTATCGCACAAGAAGTTTGTTCTCTCATTCCACAGAACTTGCTCCGGTAGATATTTGTAATAAGGCAATCTTTCCTTTATCTGGTCCGATCTTTTGGCTAGAGCTTGGTGGATGATTTTGGCCACATTATTATGGCGTAAATAATATGTTTGTGCCAACTGAGAACACCCACTGCAGATTTGTTTAATAGATTGGGTAACCTTCTTACACAGGCGACACTTGCCACTAATGTTCTTTTTCATGATATATCACCTGTAGTTGTTACTACCTGATCTTGAATGGCCAGCACAAATCCTTCCATCTCGCCAAAAAGCCCAGCGGTTCTCAACCATTCAGTGGGTCTCTTCACGTCAATGGAGTTTCTTCAAAGCGCTGTAGCAAATCTGCCACGGCGTTCCTTTGATCTCCACTGCTCAATTTGGTCCTCAGATTTCGGAAAACTTGGATTGTGGCCTTCTTGAAGCAGCTTCAGAGGTGTATAACCGTGCTCTTGTGCACAGATGGCCGTCGTGGCCCTTGTTGGAGAAATAATTTCTGAGCTGTTTCTCTTGCTGGAGGCACATAACTTCAACATTTAACAGTCCTTTAAGGTGTCTATAGCCTTTCGGTGGCCCTTCGAGTATGATGCATCCGAAATTTAATAAAAGTGTTCTAACTTTTCTATCCAAAGCTTGCAAAGGTGGTTCAGACCACTTAACTCCAAATGTATGTGATGCTGCTGAAAGAACCCAGGTGTTAATTCCAATGTATTTGTTTCTCGAATTAATACAGGACTTGCAGATTTTTGTAGCACGAGAAAGAACCTTTCTTTCCACTTGTTTTCTTATTTTCTCATCTACGGTTCCTAAGAGCTGCCGGAGGGATAGATACTTATAGTCATCGCCATTGAAGAGTTCTTGAATTCTCAAATCTTCCGTCAAAAGAGGTTCATTCTTTGTTTCTGGACGCGACCTCTCTTCACGTGAACAACTGAACTCTTCTCCAAACCAAGAGCCACGCAAACAGAGCTGCTGAAACTTTCAACAAGTGTTAGCATTCTGCGGAGTTGTTCTGGCCCTTTAGTATAGTGTTTAACACCATCCATACATACTTGGTGAAAAATCATCTTCTTGGGTTTCTTCAAAACATACCCAAAGCCGAAGGCATTCAGCACCCTACTCAAAGGGTTCAATGCTAGTCAAAAAAGAACGGCGTTAGGCTATCTCCTTGGAAAATGTCTCTACAATTTTGTAAACAATCTGCCTGGTAACTCAATTTCTTTCTCATAACATGAACATAACATGAACTTCGTCAGCTGTTCATACAAGTTGTAAGAAAATTAATGATAGAGGGGTGAACCTTGAGTTGAAGAGTTCAGTGCAACCAAGAATGCGGAATGGAATCAATTGCCTTTCGGAAATCAATCCAGCCTACTGACAAATTATCTATTTCTTTTTTACATGCTTGAATACAATATTCCCTATTATCAATATTTCTTTGCATACTCGAGATCCTTTCTACAACCAACGTTTTCCGGCAAAAGCAGTTCATTTTCTTTCAGATACTCATCACATTTGGTGACAATAATGGAGGTGAGAACTTTATAAATTGTTAGCAGACATGTAATAGGTCTATAACGCTCGCGGCAGGGCGCGTTTTCACCTTTCGGTAACATGAATGTCACGCCCAAGGTACAAAATTCTAGCAACAAAGATGTTCCTTGAAAATGTTTTTAAAATTGACTCGCCAAAATAGTATGATTGCATGTCAGATATTTCCCCCAAAAGTTATGCATTCCATCTGCTCCTGGAGCTTTCAATTGTGGATTCTCTTTATAGATCTTTTTACATCCTCTGTTGATATCACAACTCTATTCATCATCATCATCATCATCATCATTATCAGTATCATCATAATTATTATTGTGTGTACATATATCTTAAAATAGTATTTCTACTCCCTTGAGAATATTGTTTTCTAGTTGTTTATAACAATGAGAAAAAATTGCCTAGTGCTGCTCCGTGTTATCACACAACTAGAAACCAGCGCCACTGCGCCGTGTGAACACCTTTTAAACCAATGCTTTGCCAGTAGATGCACCATTCAGCAGTGCTCCGAGATTGCTCCATGTGAAGGGGCTCTAAGCCACAATCAATTGCGGATTCATGAATAAAACCCTATATATTTCAAATCACTTTTCTCATATTCTTTCCCTTCGGGAGATATGAAAACTGAAAGGGCCTTAAATTATATCCTTACCTAAAATTAAACATGTAACGAATAACAATTTCTTAGAAATTGTCTCTTCAAATTTCAGTCAACCAATAGTGTAATTGACGATGCTTCCTTAAACAGTGCAATTATAGCCTATATTTCTTACGCTTTAATTTATATTTGAATAACTCATCACCCAATCAGACCGTGCGTATCTTCTTCATTCAATGTGGCATACTTGCTACGCTGCACTTCAAACCAGAACTCCTTTCGATGGCAAGTATGCATGAGACATCACAAAGCTACATCCTTATTAGTACGATTTAGAACGCTTTTACTGTCATTTCTGATCAACGCACGGAGCTTCTAGGTAACGGCATACAACGGTATCCATATTACCGCGTCATTGGAAACTAATTTCTACACTGCTCTTCGATGTCGCACCTGCTTATCCGTAAGGATAACAGGTGAATACAATAGTTTCCATTAAAAACGTTTAGGACATAATGTACGGAAGGGGAAAATTCAAAACAAATTTAAAGATTCTAGATCATTGGTCATTTCAAAGGAGAATATTTACCACTAAATTGTAATTAAATGCCAACTTCTGCTTTCAACACACAATCTACATTTACACAATTCAAACCATATTTACAGCACACAGGGGGCCTCGGAGCGTTGACGGGAAATGCTTGCAGTTCACGGTCGCGACAAACATTCCATGCCAATCTGCTCGCACCAATGAATTTTTACCGCTCGTTTTCCTGGCACCAGGGCGGACAAGGGAGCTTGTGCGCTCCATTAAAACTCTCTTCCAACAAGCGCGAGCGAAACAAAGGAATTAACGCCGATCCTTTGTTTCATTTCCTGCCTTTGGGATTGTTTTAAGAGGATTAGGCAGGCGCCGTGTTCTCGATGGACGGAAAGAAAAAAATAATAAACTGTGACACTGAATGTGTATTAGGGTCATTGCAAAAAGATAAAATCACCCAAACGGGACGGTCTGCAATGACTCAATAGCAGCATAGTTTCTTCTGCAGCGTCGTTGGCCGCGAGGTACTAGGGTTCGAGTCCCGAAGGTGGAAGATTTTCGGCAATAGCGAACATCAGGACAAAAGCTATTGCGAATTCGATAACTGTCTGGAAGACAGTTCTAGAGGCAGGCTGGTCTGATCGATCTAATGCACCAGGAGGAGTGGTTCAATATTATCCCATTTTGTTATACATGCATAGCACTGATGTGTGAGTAAATGCTTATTTACACGTATCTGTAATGTGTAGAACGCTCACCAGAGTGCATTCGTGGTGCCACAGCTCTGTTGTAACGCAGTTGTTATAAGTCACCTGCTTTGAGTCAGACAGTGAAGACGTTTACCTGCAGTAAGAAGCTCCCGCGATGCCACACAGATGCGTTCGACAGCCTATCTAAACATTGACTGCATTTGACAGAGACCGCCTTGTGGGACTTCATGAGGCTGGCTGGTCGTGAAATTGCCAGGCATGTGTGTCACTCAGATGTCACAGTAGCCAATGGTGTAATCAATGGGTACATGCGCGTCCCCATGCACATCGTGCAAGCTCGGGTCGACCTAGAAACACAACCAGGGAGGACCGTGTATAAAGACCGTATGGTGCGCCAAGCAGTGCGGAATCCCATGACGTCAACACACGCCTCTGCGAACATGTTCTAGCGACTCTACAACAACCTGTGAGTCCACGCACAGTGGTTTGACGACTCGTATCCGCTGTGTTGGCGTCCCACCCAGGGATGCGACATCGATGGCGATGTTTTAAACATCTTTGTTTTAAAGTTGATGTTTATAACATCTATGTTTAATGCTTGATGTTTTTACGTTTTCGATTTTTTAATGTAAATGAAACAGTCTAATAATTACAATTTTGAAAGAAAGAAAGTTTTGATTTGTAACAGATGATTTACGTGTTCCAACGGAATGAACCTTCAGGGAACAGAGCAGAGCATCTCTTGACCGAGCGGGGACCCCGATGCCCTGATATTTCCTACGCCCACATTCGAATCACGCCGTGAGGCGTCAACGTATTCGGCAGCGCAGGCGTCCCCCCTTCTTCCCGTGCCTTTTTCGGCGAATTGAGGAAGCTCTGAACCCTTGAGATGACACTGAGCGCTCAGGATTTCAGACTCGGTTTCTTGCGCGGACGTCAAGTTAGCAGATATCAGTGCTATTATCGAATTAATTTTTTTCTCCTCGCGAAAATTACAACTAGTCTATTAAATCAGTTTAAAAAACATCGATGTTTAAATACATCGCCCCATGCCGCGGTTGCCATTGACACCAGAAAACTGGCGGCGGCGTTTGGATTGGTGCCGCGCGTAGGAGGCCTAGACTGCGGACGAATGGCGTCGCATCATGTTCAGTGACGAGTCCCACTTCGTTGTAACATCCGATGAATATGGCGGCATGAAGGGCGGAGGGGACATCCTGCCCAAAATTGTGGAATGAGGCAGGTGCAACCCTGAGCATCATGGTGTGGGGAGACATCCATCGGATATGCGTTCAAATCACCTCTAATTGTGCTGCGGCAGACTTTGACGGCACAGAGATACGTCACAGATAGTCTGCGTCCGCACGGCATCCTGCACAGCACCCAGGGACAGTATTCCAATACGATAATGTACGCCCATGTTGAGGTCTTCCCATGGCCAGTGAGATCGCCGGACCTCTCCATCATTGAACACGTGTGGAATGCCATTTGGAGGGTCTCCCTCGCAATATCAACCTGCAAGATGTGGGGAAACAGGGCAACAACTGTAGACGAACTTGTCTCAAGATAAGATCCAAAGGGTGTTTGATATATAAGGTACATTGCATCCACCCTACTGAACTGGCGCCACCTGTAACTGTCAACGGCCTTGTCTCTTTCATCCCATATTGCAATTGGTTCAATAAAGTCACGCGGTCTACCAGCATATGTAGTTTCCTTCAATTCCAATCACTCCTGGATGCATCAATTTGTTTTGTCAAGCAGTGTATATTTTTATCTCTAAATTAAACCGCTGCCGATATCGCCAGCGGCAGCGCCATCGCCAGTTCGCCACCGCCAGCGCCAGTGCCATCGACACCGCCGCCGGTGGATCGTATTATCTAGTAACTTTTAATTTTTTTTTAACTTCTCGCATACTGTCTACGTAGGATATTTTAAGATGAAAATATGCATCGGATACGTTCGTAAATACACAGAATTCAATGCCAAAAACATATCTTCATTCAAAATTTCCAATTAAAAATCCATTTTAACGCTTTCGGATAGTAATATTTGAAATGTAAGAAAGGCAGAAATGTGACATAATATTACTCTTCGGGCAAGCAAGCTGGTTTTATTATAAAACTTTTATTTTATGTTAAAGCACATCTCATTATGGTCAAGTTTCTTTACAAGCCATTTCAACAATGTATTCTTATTCTACATCCGTAGCTTATGAAACACCCACGGCTCATGCAAGCAATTTCACGGAGTCACAACCGCAGCTGCGCTGATTTCAATTTCGAGTAAGTGCTGCACACGGTACTCTCGGGCAACAGTAATTTTAGAATGTTCTAGAATGTCCATATAAAATCATTTACCCTAGTAAGTTATCTACCAATATATATATATATATATATATATATATATATATATATATATATATATATATATATATATATATTGTGACATACCTGGTGATGCCGGGTATTTCACTGCAATATATAACACTAAAGGAGGGTATCTTTTCCGTGAATGGGTCCCTGGATAAGTTGGTATAATATTGGGGAAGTTGATCAAAAATGGAAATACAATCATGAACAAGATTTATTTGCAAATCAAATTTGTTAATTACATGATCTGACAATCTTTATATACTCTGCCTTGGTACCAAGATTTATTATAACAGACATTTATTATACCTTCGGGGCCCCGACCAAATACCTTTGATGCTCGTAGAACAGCTCGCGTCGACAGGGTCGCCGACCTCTACAGCAGCTGCGGGCCGTCGGCGGCTGATGGCGTGGCGGCCGTCCTGGGCTGGTGACCTTGCGGCTCCTCCCCGACTCGGATCTCGATGCCGCGGCGTTGCACTTCTCTCGAATCACCTTCCGTCAATGGATTCAATTGCTCAACCCGCGCCGATCACGCGTGCTGGTCCCAGTTCCGTACCACACAATTTCGGTAAAGTTTCCACTACACTAATTACTGCAAGCGTGATCGATTGTTCTATTAACGCGAATCTTTTATTCTACTGATACTTTCAATATCTCATCCACATATCTACTATATTCCAGTCGCTAATAGTTCATTAACTACACCGCATGTTCTCTTTGTCCATGCACTACCGGCGAGATTTTCGCCACACGTCCGAACTCGTCGCCGCTCCGCTAATGTCTGTTCTCCTCGCGATTCTCCTAACGACTGCCCGCACGTGCTCGCTACCCCGTTGCAACCGACGTTCTCACGCTGGCCTCCCGGCGGTGGCACTGGTGGCGGTAGCAACCGTCGCTAGCTCCCCTTGCTGCTCGCAGCGCCCGGCGCACGTACCGCGCAGTCCAAAGTATCTATTGATTTCTTACACTAATGTTTAATTAGTGTAATGAAACATATTATTTGTTTCAATATATATATATAATACATACATATAATATATACATATATATATAGCAAATTCTACATTTTAAAACACTTTATAATAATTCAATTCATTTTACTAATTGAACGCAAACTACTTCACTTTTAATTTTAATATAAAAAGGTAACACTTTTCTGAGTCGTCAATATATAAAAGGTTCTGGAACATTAAGTTGACGAAACATTCATAAGTTTAAGTTAACGCAACATTCATTAATATTAATTGCTTCATAAGTTAGCTACGGAGGGTATGCCATAAATTCCACAATTGAAAATATTTCACAGTTATATAATTTATTTGGTTAATTGTTCACAAATCGTTTAGATTTTAATTCTAAGTATCTAAATGCAACGCGCCTTCGCATTGCCGGAGCCCAGCAAGCGCGCGAACCCGGACGCTGTTCGTCGTGCCGTTAGAGAGTCAGTAAAGAGAAACATATCATAGCGGACGGTCATGTCTCGACTCGTTTCATCAGTTTTCTCTGTTCTTTTGTGTTGAACTACAATCTTAATGGTATACCCGCACAAACTCATCTCAATGTGTTAATTCGTCTAGTGTGTTAGTGCCATTCGAACAATGCAGCTTCATTTATTAACTGTGAACAAGTTATGTGGCAACGGCATGAGTTGAACTCTTGGCTCAGTGGCGAAGTCGCTTGCCTGAAGTTCCGGGCTCGATTCCCGTAGAACCTCATGTGAAATTTTTTAGGACAAAACTAGTTTGTCTGCTTCACAGGGGCTCGTCCAACCTCTGTGAAGCGTCCTAAATCTTACACTTATCCTTATTCCTTCCCAATTCTGGCCGATGGGTAGACGACGCAAGACGCGTGCGAGACACGAGCGCTAAGACGCTACCTGTCGGCTATTTCCTGACTTGACTATGACTGGCGTGACTTGAAAACACAGCGGCCCCTAGAGGGCGCCTATAAAAGGAGGATTACTCCAGTGCGCTGAACGCTCCTTACGGAGTTAGGAGACGCATTGCATCGATATAGACGCAACAAATTCACAAAAAAATCACGTGTGCAACCACATCGTCAAACACGACGGAAAGTAGTCACGCTGCAACGCGTAGCTAATCTTCTATTTCACTGTGCACTACAATCTTAAGTGCATATGTGTAAAAATATTATAATTCCACTAATCACTGTTTAATTTGTTTTAATAACTTGAACAGTTGCAAGTCAATTAATTATGAAGATGTTACGCAATATGTACTTATACGTGCAACAGTCATCATCTGTAATCTCATGGCGAGTGTGAATTCATGTACAGCAGAACTAATAGCATCCAGTGACTGTGTTTTTGTGGCTATAAACAGTAGTTACGTGATCAAACACGCGCCATCAACGTGGTCTTGTCATTGTACTTTTATGTAATAAGGTGTCTTGTTCATCTCTACATAAGTGGTAACACTGCGCCAACCGGTACAAGAACTGTTGGGCAAGAACTATTTGCAGCCTCAGCAGACGCCGGCTGGGGCCCCTTCCCACGTGTCATCGCTACTTACATCAATTCCCACCGCGTTGCAGCCACTGTGATATTCTCGGGCCAATTTTGTATTCTTTGTTTGTTCTTCTTTACAGGCATAACTTCTCAACTTGCAACTGTTCAATGATGCTACGTGATCATTAATCACATTGATGCCTTATGCTCTAATTGTTTATATATTTACATTGACTGATTTATGCAGCAAACTAGATTGCTTTTCTGAAATTAATTGAATAATTAAACTATACGTATTAATCTCACTTGTGCCTGCTAATTTCCAAGTGATGGTGATAGAACCTGAAACAATCAACTTTCGGGTTAACACGAAGTTAACAATCGCAAATCCAGTCAGCGGTCCTTCGTGAAGTTAAGTTAAGTGAGCTAATGAAGGATGGAGTAATTGATGTGTCAACGGGTCAGACCCTAAATTTGTTCTTAGTCCACCACTTCGCATCAACTTCGCCAATTACATAACGATAACTTTATAATATTGTGAGAAAATATGTGCTGTTTAGCATCACTGATTAATCAGTACAATATCCAGAAGGCGTTGGTGATAAGTTCATGTGGAAGAAACTACAAGCCCAATGTATTTTGAACTATATTTTTTTGTGTTAATATCAAACGACAAATCTGCATCACTATAGAATTGTAGTTACTTCAACCCCATTGTAGTTCACCGACACTCCGTGCCGAGATCTCGGCCTCTACAACATCTACTCCCTGTCTGGAACTTAATAAAAGGCTGTGCACAAACAGCGTTGTTTTAATTCGCTGGTCATTACCTTCACGCGTGGGCATGTACAGCAACGAAACGAGCACATCAACGGCGTATGAAAGCGCAAAGTGCCGGCGCTCAGCTGGTGTGTTTTTATCTGCGGTGCTTTCCCTTTATTTCTTTGCTCACCATTCAGCATTTTGTTCTGTGACCAAATTCAAGACGGGGTAAAATAAACCCGTTACGAGATTTTTGTATCTGAAATGAAAGTTGAGTATGCCCTCATCATACTGTTGTTTGACTAAAATATATTTTAAAATGCTTTAATAGTCGGATTTTGCACAAGTCCTGCTACCTTAGGTAAAATATTTGGCTTTATTTTTATGTGCTTCCAAATGTTGGCCTTGATGTCATATGGACAAACAGGAAAATCATAATAGTTATTTTTTTTACATTATAGTTTTTTGTTCAACCGTAACCAATATGATTATGTTTCTATATAATTAAGGTAGTAGATATTTCCTGTTAAAGTATAGACAAGCACTTCAATTCTAGATACACAGTAATTGATACATTTATTCATTGAAAAACACAAGAAAAACGATTCGTGCGCTTAATGTGACCATCATCTTAAGGTGAAAGTTCTCTAATATTACAATAAAACGTATTTTGAGAACAACTGATAAAGTACTATCATATACTTAAAAACTAGTAATAATTGGTAGAGATAAAGAATAAAACGTACAGGTTTATGATAAAACAAATGATGAGAATAATGCACAAACAAACATAACATTCAACGGTAATTTCTTCTTTTAGCATGTAAAAAAACTGATACAGAAACACGAGACCAAAGAGTATTACGGACGCACTCGGATTAAAAGGAAAATAGCTCGTCTACAATTCATAGTGTGAGTGTGAATATGAAAAATATCCGATTAGTCATTTAATCATTACTACAGCCTACGTTATCACATACTTTCATGGTATGCCGTAAGTTCGGTTATAGAAAAGGTAACAGCCATATGAACTGAATGTTACTTCATCTTACTAAGGGGTTAAAAAAGGATTGTCACAAGAGCATCCCCAGACCGTGACTTCTAAAGAACATTAGCCTGATGCCTGTTATTTCGTTTGATTATTTTGTGTTTCTGAGCGCGTTGGTCATTAGTTCCATTAATATAGTGCAGGTTATATCAATGTAAGTATCAGTGTTCCCGCCCCGCTAGAACTTGAGATCTGGTGAATTGAATTAATATGTGCAAAAATGAACATTTTTGTACATATTTATTTATTTACGTCAAAAACAGTTAAAAACTGTGTGACGTGTTATGGGGAGATGTTAATTTGAAGTTACATTTATGTCCGGAAGCAAAACAAGGGGGCCAACTTAGCATTTGCTCAAGGATCAGGGAAACTGGACGAAAACCTGATCGAGATGGGGGTCATTGACCCAGAAGCTGAAGTACAATACTTGTTACAGGTTCTTTACAATTATACAATCCAAATGGTATAAAATACATTAAATGTCACTAATTGTATAGAAACATTTGTGCAGCAGAAACGATTTTACTTAGGACAAACTTTTGTATCGAATTTAATCGTTTAATGATATCTGGCAAGGTGTTGTAAAATAATGTACATGTATTATTTGTGATTTTTTTGTAGTGAGCTGTTGATACTGTCACCTGATGAATATGATTACTACGTCGAGTGTTGTAATTATAGACAACGGCGTTTGCTGAAAATACATTCCCGCAGTTAAGTAAGTCATTTTCGACAAAAAACACTGATTCATATATGAAGAGACATTAAGTCCTTGTTCAAAAGATCCTGTCTTCACAAATAGGATATTGTTCCAAGCAACAGACTACTAAAAAATTACATTACATATATTACAATCACTTTATTATTTAAATTACATCATTACAAATTACATTTTAACAAATCACAATACATTATTCTTTTTTTCTATCTTCCTTTCCGTTGTTAGGGTCATCTAAGAACTATGAGACAATTTCAACACATCCTTTTACGATGTTCTTTCTTCTTTCTCCAGTACTCCATCTTCTCACTGTGTTTCATTTTCCTCTCTTCGGACCATTTTGCATCAGTTTTTCTCTCCTTCTTTCCTTGCTACCCCTCCATTTTTGCAACTTACAATATATTATTACTAAAATATAAAAATAAATATATCTATAACATTTAAAAAAGTACATTATTAAAATAGTTTATATTTTGTTTTTTTTCATGTTAAATTAACAGTTATACTATTTGTAGCAATAAGATTTACAATCAGCAGACGATTTACCTTCACTATTTTTGTTACGTTTTAAACCTGGAATGGAGAATAAAACCTAAGTATACTCTATTTATTCAAGTGTCAATATTACCACTTTATTAAAATACAAAGTGTTATTAAATAAAGATTGAAAGATTATATACTGCCACCATCCCTTCTTTAATTGTCATTTATGACCACGTAAAAGGTATCAAACCAACTAAGTTCATTTCATTCAAAAAGAATAGAGGCAAGAGTAGAAATGAGTATGGTGATGGAACAACACACCAAAATAAGAAACTAGATTTTTTAAGGTTATAAAACACGCAAAGTTGGAACGCAGGGAAAAGATGAAGTAAAATGAAGACGGATGATATACCCAGGCGAATTTAAAATTGCAGAAATAAAATGTTGGAAGGGAAAACTGATATGATCGATCGGAATGGATGGAAGTCATCAGGGATGTAAGGCGAAGATCAATGAACAGTAATGTGTCGTAAGGCAAAAGACTAATTCTTTGAGGTAGTCGACCAGTCATTGTACCAAGCCCTTCAAATCACGAGCAGCAACGAAAGTCGTAGCTCCATTAGTTTTTGTTCAAGAAATTAAGCATATTTATTCCTTTCCGCAGAAAAATAACATTAAATTCAATTAAGTCACCCCATGTAACTAAATTCATTAACTGCCTAATTAAAAAATAGAAGATGCGACAGTGGAAGCAGCGAATTATATAAGAAACGGCAAAATGTCAGAAAGTATTATCTTCTTATAGTCTGTCGCAAGCAAATATTTACCTCTTTCGCTGAAATGAAGTAGTATTAACAAGATCGCTGAGGAGGTAGATATCTTTTAATAATTAAATAAAAGCTGTTGTCAGGTATCATAATATATTTAATCTTAAGAACTTTCCAATCGAGTAGCAATCATCAGAGCTAATCTGAAAATTACAGGAAATCATAAAATATAAGATGAAGAATAAATAGTACAAATTATTTACAAAATCTTGACATAGAATTCCAGTTGCGTAAGCAATCGAAACGTGATCGAAAATATCTTATTGTTAAATATATGTTGATACCTGGTCACACCATTTATAGTGTAAGAGTGTTAATGGAGTAGTATATAACGTACATATTGCTCTGTTAGTAAATCTAAATATTAATATTACCGGTAGGTTCGATTATTACCCCAAAGTTATAACGTTAAAGAAATAAATACTTAATTTGAATGTAATAAATTGTAACTTAATGCGCAAATTTGTAAACGTATGTTTGTATTTGGCATTTTTAGGGGGTCGATAGCCCGACTTTGACGGCTAGCTAACAGTGTCCCCCATGCCTGGGGCTAGTTTAATTCGCACGCTTGGGAGGTAAGAGACACATGGGGAACATGAAGTGTTCCCTTCATCGTAGCTAGCAAACTCCGCCCTTTGTCACACAGGTTCAGACACTGTGACTATTTTAAAGAAAAGCTACAACTATGTTCGCCCCGCCCGGGAATCGAACCCGGGATCGTACCACGCAGCTAGTACGCTGCTCATGAGCCAACTTAGGGCTTAAATTTGTAAATACAAATTATACAATGGAGAATTGAAACATATCTTCATTGAACTTATCTAATTTATTACTAAAATATGTTTTCCCTCTACGAAAAAACTATTGTCTACTCTTCGGCAGTGGTCTTCACAAACTATTGATACGGTGCCAAGTTCCCTTTGATACCGATTTCATCCCGGCCAAAAACTGCATATTCTCCAGTAAAGAAAGCACTTCGAGCAGTTTTCATCGGAAGGGAAAACATTAGCTGTCGCGATTTACAACGATCAAAATTAATAAACGTTTTTATACATCAGCAGATATTTTGCAGTTTCCTTCGTCTACATAAATCGAATTTTAAATAATTTAGCCGTAAAAGAAAGCCAGATTTGACTCCCCAACTCAAAGAGTAATAATACACAATGTAAAAGAAACTGAAGTTCAACGGATAAATAATTTTGATTTTGAAGACATCTTCCATTATTAAGCTCATTGGAAAGTCTTCCCATCTACAAATGGTAAGGAACTAGTACTGCAACGACAACACATACTTCCATGTATTATTTGTAACAGTTGAGAGGTATTCTAATACTAATTGAACCCCTGCGAATATTTCGATTTAGAATGCATCGCGGTCAGCAAAAGTATCGTAGGTAATTCGAAGAGAACTTTGAAAATTGTCGCTAAAGCCTAGTCCAAACATTGAGCGCATTTAACAAACCTGTTAATTAATGCACATCATGAAAGTTATTCTTTACGAAGTTTCTATAAGTTCGATTACTGCATCCTTCAATCTCTGCCCACAATATGCAACAACCAAACAAACAAAAGTGCACTGTAATTTACGCTACAAGGGCGGGAAGTCTTACATTACGAGAGTGTTCTTTCCTAGAGAGGTGACGATAGAAGCAGAGGTTTGAATTTCGAATGAGTAATACAACACGCCCGTTTAATATTATGCGTTTCATTCCATACTAGATTGCATTTGTATATTCTCAATACAAGAACAGTATTTCATAAGCGATCCATATGACTGAATACGGATTGCACTTTTATGGCACTGTCCATCCGTCCCCATTTCTGACCGTCTTATTTCAGTGCGATAAAGCAGAGTTCCTGCGAGGTGTGTAAACTCGACGATCGTTAGAGAGCGAGCGAGACACGCGAGAAGGGAGAGGCTGCTTAGTAGCGCTATCTACGCATGCTATCGCTGTTCATAAAACACTGAGAGAGCAAGGGAATGATATTGTCCTAAAATTCCTATTGGCTGCATTAATAATTTGTTTCATTGTTTTCCTTGTGTGCTTTCTTACTATGGTGACCAGATCTTAAAAACCAAAAAACAGGGCACTGAAACTTCCTTGACTAAAAGATGAGATAGAACGGGACACATTCTATTACCAGCCTTCGCATTTGATATGGATAAATATGTCTAAAACATTAGGATGGGTCATTGAAAAACAAAAAACATGTTTCATTTGCACATTTATTTATTATAAAATTGTCCTGTATTCCTCAATTAAGATTGCTTGCCACGTCCAACAGAAACTCACAGAAACAGATTTGCATTATTGAATTTGTCGGTAACGATATCAATAGCGATAAAACATATACAAGCTCAAATGACGCGATAGCTCTTTTCCCTTCCTAGAACTATCACAATCTCTCCGTTCTTGATTTCAATAATCTGTGAAACATTCTTGATACGTGGTTCAATGAGCGAATGTTCTACTCGCGCTGGCTTTTTTTATAAACTAATACAAACTCAACGGGATACATTATGATAAATTTAAAATTGTTGACGGCACTTTATTCTGATTAGTCAATCTCACAAAAACGGGACAAATTGGCAACCCGTTTTCATTTCAAAATATACGGGACAGGGACCAAAAAAAGTGACTAAAAAACGGACTGTCGTGGCTACACGGGACCTCTGATCACCTTATTTCTTACACGAAAAGTGAATGATTTTTTTACGGGGGCTGCCTGTCGAATAGCTGGGAAGTCGATGTTTTTGATACGGCATTCAGTGTATCTGTAATGACGGCTGAATACACAGATTCCTGGCTCGAAGGTCCAATTTCATTGCAGTAAAGTAGCACTTTCCACAATGTATTCAAAGCGGGAAACGACAAAATGGAATCTAATATGGAATGAAAATTGATTACATCCTAGAACATGACAGTCAGCAACATAATTTGGCATGGATAAGCCGTCTCTAGTTGATATGGCCAGAGACGTATCAAGGTATTCAAGCGACCATAGCAAGCATAGAATTTGCGTATGCCCCTTTCAGGATACTTAAAATTAGGGTTGTTATTTGTTTTAGTGGATATACTCATACTAGTGTTAATATGATTCTAAATATTTTCAAGAATTTTCTTAAACAATTTATCAAAAAAATTACTCATTTACCTTTTTTAATTTTAGGAATGTACGTAATAAAGAGAAAATAACCAATCATGTTTATTAATATTATTTACATTCGTTGTAAAAGTGTAATGACAAATGTTCCTATTTTAATATTATCATCTACTTAATGAACATTTACAAATACTTATTTATATAAATTGCTACATATCCGTAAACTAAAATAACCACTATCAATAGAAATACTTAATTACGCATTCATAGTATCTATCGGTGATACTCAAATGCAAAAACATTACTATTTTTGTGTAGACGCTAAGTGCACTTTTATTGATTTTATTGGTGCAAATTCTTCAGTGACAGAATCAAAACCAATTTTCTGAGTTTGTCTTTGAATACTCAATAGAACAAGATCACATATTCGTTCTTGTTTCACTGAAGCTCTTAAATAGGATAGTATTAATTTTAACTTGCTGAAATATCTCTCACAGTTTTGCAATAGAAACAGAAACAGTTAATGTAATTTGAATAGCGATACCTACATTCGAAAAAACACTCGTCTACATATTTAACAAAGACTTTTAGAAGTTCTTCGGAGTTTGATATTTTATTATTAGATCGAACTGAGAGAAGCATTGGGCAATTGATAATTTCTTCGTAAAGATATTCTGCATTAACATCCCTGCTGTAAAGCGTGGCGAAGTTCGTACACTTTCTTTTGATAATTTTGTGCCTGCGTTATAGTACAGACCCTCAATATCGAGCAAGAAGCCAAAGCGGGTGAACCTTCCGTTCATTTCGCTATAAAGACGGTCAACCGTTGCCTGTAAGACTTCCGATTTCTTGTTTGGCTGTTAGAGAAACGTCATCCGATGATTCTCCAGCAAATTTTTCTTTCGTCTTCGTGGTCGTTCAATTAACACATTCTATTCTTGACAAGGATTAATTCCTTTTTCGAGAGATTCGGTTATCAACACTTCCCTTATATCATGGAAATAATTTGAAGAGCTTTTAAATCAATCGTGGCATCGTGGAAATTCATTTCTTGATTCTGTAATCTTTGTACACGATCAATTTTGAAAGAGTGCTTCATTTCAAAATTCTAGTAAAATCAGAAAGTCGTACGTGTACAATTGTCGGGGACCACTTCTTGTCACTAGTCTCGTCTGAGTTATCAGTCATGATTTGGAAAACTTCTAAGATTTTGTCGAGGAAGATGTTTACAGGTTTCACAGCTCCTACTCATGCACTCCATCTGGTTAAAGATTCCGTCTTAAGAACCACAGGCCCAGCATTTTTGAATTGTTCCCAGCGTGTTGTAGATGCTGAACAGAGCACATCTGATAGCACTAGTTGGAAAGTCTAAGTTAAGTTACGTTGTAGCGCTTGCAACACAACGAAATAAAATCCGCCGTCGCAGAAAGAAAGTTGCCGACAGTAAAGTGCACGATGTCTTGCGGAAAGAGTTGTCATGGTCTTAGGACGTGAAAAACGAATAAGTACTCAATAATATTAGAGGATGGTAAAAACAAAAAAGAAAACCTTCATTAACGCCCGTGATGCATATTTGATCTGTCAAAAAATGCGTTTAAATTTGCGCTATTAAATCTTGTAAAACTCGGCTTCATTAAAAAAAACAGTTCCCAATAAAAGAATATTTTTGTATGCGTTCATTATAAAAATGCTAACAAAATGAAAAAGTAAATGTTATGGCAATTCGAATGGAATTCTGATACATTACATAAAGCAGGCCGCAAAGCTTATTATATTTTCCGGTAATTTTTCGTTTTATGTTGTAAGCATTTTATACAATTAGCGAATACAAAATTGCATTCCGTTGTGGTTAACTATATTTCTTTTTAAATTGAAGCAATATTTTTCGATATTTAATGGCACAAAAGTGTAATTTTTGACAGCTCTCCATGACGCTTAAATGTTTATAGATAAGTTTATTTTATTTTATCTTTTGTGTGAAGTTTAATTCCATAGTTGAAAAATATTTCGTTCAACTTTTTTTTCGTAAATGACGAAAGCTAAATAAGTGCCTCTTGTAAGTGGCGCCTATGGCATGTGCAACGTGCCATCGTAGATAGGCCTCTGGATATTGTTCCAATTCGTGCAAGCTATTGGCTGAAATTTATGAGTAAAAGAGTCAACAAAAGGCTTCGAATTATCTCATACACCTCGGAGAACAATGCACAGCTATTTTTAACTTGACAGAAGACACAAAAACTTCAACATTTTAATTTGGAGACATTTAGTTTGCATTGATTTCGAAAAGGCGTTCGATTACTTCCATCGGGACAAACTTTGGGAGATAATTAAAAAGATGGATGCCCAATTCATTTAATCAGAAATGTATATATTGTGGAATCAATGAAAATATCTTTCATTCCATTAATACTGATGTTTGTCCTTGTGTTCATATCACGAATTTCTGTAATTGCGCCTACCTTCACTACCACACCTTTCCCCAAAGGAAACATCTGTTGTTTCTTATCCTGTCTCCATTTTCGTTCATTTAGTTGAATGGATCTCATCATATTCTATATGAAACCGTTTTTAATATTATCTTTTATCTATTCTACATTTTTTTATTTTTTTGTATTGCTATATTTACTAAGTAAAAGACTTGTGCAATGGAGTGCTATATTACTATGTTTAATGTTTATACTATATTTTTTAAATAACACTTATTGAAGAACTGCAGTTTAAACAGTAGTAGACCAAATAAATCTCTATATACCCACAAAACTGCAAAAATACTCCTTTTGACAGTACATTTTTACCACCCACCACTTAAGCATAACTCCGCCGGGAGTGGGGCTAGGAGTCATATTTCGCCACAAATGAAGTCATTAAAACAATAAAACGTTTTGTAGCAATTATTTTCGATTCGTCTACTTATTTGGTTTTATTCTACTGGCCATAACTCTCGAACTCAGGGGCTCCTAGAATACTCGCCGTGAGCCTTGCCTCTACCCTATCAAAACGCAGTATCTCGAACTTGTCATTGCAGTTTCGAAAATACGAAGAGTTCGCCAAAAATGAGACTAGGATCATATTTTTACTACCTTACGAGGAGAACATTAAATGAAAAATCATTTGGAGCTGTTTCTAAGAAAATAATTATTTTTCAAATTACATAAATGTTCGACACAAATTACCCGAAATCAGTTGTTTCACAAAATTTGTACACTGCCTTTTTTTAAAGAGCTGAGTTTTTACAACAGACTTTGTCTCAGGCAAAAATTGCTATCTTCAATTTTGTACTTTTAAAAATGGGACTAGCACCATATTTTTATCTTCCTTTGTTACGTGTATGTATGTACTTGGCGCGACAGCCCGTGAATTGGCTCGGGCCTACTGGCGACGTCCCTGCCTCACGGCTATGGGTTAAGGGGGTGTGATTAGCATGTAGACATCCCCACGCCGTATTCCGGTCTTCTCAACCTGAGAAGTGAATTTTGCCACACAGCAACATATACTGATACATTGAAAAGAAAACGTACGTTAGAGTCTTGATACGACCGGGAATCGAACTTGGAGCCGCGTAGTGGAAAACGAGCACGCTGACCAAAAGCTAGTCACGAGCCGTCCTTCGTAACATATTAGGAGAAATTGTAAGAAAAAATGTGGTGCTATTTTTGTTGAATATTGTTTCAAAATTGTTTAAAAAAATTACCATTGCCTTAATGTGGCGCAAAATTACACGAAAACCACCCAATATCGAAAAATTTTAAGACTCTTTAAAGAAGAGATTTCATGAAGAAAAAAATCTCACTCTTCAATATTGCATCTGTAGTAACACGCTCGCCCCCCCAAAAAATTGTTCTTTTGCAATTTTCGCAAAATCAGAGATTTTAACGAAAATAACACCTGCACTACTCCCTTAAGCAACGCTATCTGAGGACAAAGTTTAATCAAGAAATGTGAAGCCATTTTTCAGAAACTTTTGGAAATATTTTGAGGCTGCATGTAAAGTACCCTCAAAAATCAAAATATAGCTTTGAAACTCCCATCGCCCCGAGTTCGTTCAGATCGATCACGGATGACCAATTTTGGTGAAAATCCACTGAACGGTTTAGGCGCTTGCGTTGACCACCGACGGATAGGCGACTAGGCTGATATTTTGCCGTCAATCGATTTTTCGGTATCAAGGACCCACTAAACATGGATTCTGGCTGCACCAAATGTTATAGGAAGTAATTTACTGAATACAGCAACGCGATTTATCCTCTTTTTCGTTATCAGTACCCGACAATAGGAGTTTTTCTGTCGAAAATTCGCCGTTTTCTATGATTAGCATCTTTCTTAGAACACTTTCATTCGAAGCTATCACAGAATTTCTTCCGACCTTATTGAACACACGAAGTGACTAAACCCTGTCGCAATCAATGCATTGTTTAAAATCATTACGAAACATCCCTTCCGCCTATACGCCTAAAAACCACACTTATTTTCATACAAACGCTCGACGATCAAAAACACAAATCACAAAGAATCCAAAGTGCACAAGAAGCGTAACTCTTAAACAGAAATTGACTTAACCACTTCGATAGCTAGCCGGATCTACATCAAATATCAAATTAAAACATCAAGATTACGGCTGTGCAATTTTCACTTCAAAGGCAGAATAGTAGTAGCGCTCAAATGTACTAGGACGTGAAATGACAAAGAAGTAACCAATCACGAAAAATTAAAATTATTTTCGTAGTGTAATTTTCAAAATGTATTGTTTATTTATTAGTATAATTTTAAGATTTATTATTTATTAATATAATTTTCAAAATTTATTTTATTTTAAGATGTCGCCGGCGAAACCTCCCACCTCTTGCTTATTATAATTATGCATCATGTTATATACACTGCTCACTACCCGTGTTCATCAAGAGTGTTCCCTCAAAACCCCCTAACTACCCCTCGTCCCATCCACCATGGACTTCCCCTCGTCTGAGTGGCACGAACTACTGGTTTTAGGTAGTGTACAAGTGTTCTAAGAGTTTGGTCAAGTGAAAGGAATATTGTGATAGCTTCGAATAGAAGTGTAGTAAGTAAGAGGTAATTCGTATGCTCAAGTGTTCTGTGCAAAAGGGGACGTGGCCAAGAGAAGCAAACTAAATATGAAAGACACTTTCGGAGCGTCTCCACCGTATATAAAATACAAGTAATCGCAGTTTGCCAAGTTTTATTTATTTAATTCTAAATGCTTTTCGTAACATTACACGGAGGCATAAGAAGACACCCCTACTTCCATTCCCTGCTCTCTCTCTCCATTCTCTCTTCCCCCTCCCCGTGCTGCTCCTTCTTCCTCTGTCTTTCTCTTCTCCGATTTAAACATAGTGTTACTTCAATGTCACGAACAGGACGGAGAGATATGAACACTTTTTCAGTCTGAAGCTTTGTTAAGACTTAAGTCCTTGGTACTGAACCTCCCGATTTGATAACATCCCTCTCCTTCCAGCTCGTGACCTTGAAGTGCCACTAGGTTTAAATCGGAGTATAGGGAGTAGAGTGCTCTCTACTTCAACCTGTTGCTCACTACCGATGCTCACCGAAGGATTCCCCTCAAAACCCCGTAACTACCCCTCATTCTCTCCAATGTGGATTTCCCCTTTGCATGAATGGCGCGAATAACCGGTTTAAACGACTTCCTTATGTTGTACCATCTTCTCCATTTCCATCCATCCCCTAACAATCACTATTCTCTAAGGGTACCGGATCCTCTATTTTAACAGATGTCTTGGTTTTGGAGAGAGTCGCATCACTAGTCTCTGCTCCAACATTAAAATGTTTAGTGCCCTCATAAAGTGCAGTATTTTTATACCCCGATTTAAATAGCGGCACTTCAAGGTCACGCGCTAAACAGAGATGGGAAGGGCATTATCACATCGGGAGCTTCGTTACGACTTACATTTCTAGTCTTCAAGCTCCCGAATGGAGGACAGTGTCTTCCTCCCATTGCAGCTCGTGATCTTTAAGCACCACTGTTTCAATCGGAGAATATGTTGGCTGGATTTCAAGGCTCCAAAAAAGATCTAATAAATTATGTCTTATTGATATGTCATGGTTTGTCATCGAAAATTTGATTCGCATTAAATAATTACCGACTAAACGTTGATAATAGAAAACAATCCGATTAATCAACGCAGTAAACACTTCATTAAGTAAAACTCGTTACTATAATTAACACTTCCTGAAATAATTATATTAAAATAATTTCCTTCAAATATAAAGTACAATTAATCCCTTGAAACATTCAAAAGTACTATGGTACAAGTATTCTTGTAATATTTCGGGACCACATTTACAAATTTAGTTATGATTTGACTATAGTACATTATGAAACGATGATGTAATGATTGCGAATGATGTTCACGATACTCTCTTGTTCCTCGCTCGTATCGTTATATTACACTCGTGTATTAATATCAGTTACGTCGAGTTTCATACGGTAATTTTTCTACGACTAACGTTTACAAGTTAAACTTTTACACTGAATTTTCATGGCACATTTTCATGGCAATTAACATGTAGGATTCAACCTAGGTCATCTAGCGGACAGCTCCCTACCCTACCATGCCGTAGGTGAGTTTCATTTACCAGTGCGCCTGCGAAGAGTATACACTATTTAAGTTTTAACTTACTAAAGGAATATATTTCCATTAACCAAAATGAAACTCATTGAAACAAGTTTGTTTTCTATGAATAATGAAAATAAAGAAATTGAACATTGTAGATAACATTTATTTCATCTTATTTAGTATTTACAACTGTATTGAAATTCTGTATTGTACAATTATTCAAATTTATTCGTGGACGTGTTATCTTTGTGGACAATGATGATATTATTTAAATTAAATGGTATTTCATTTTCATTTTCTATGATATTCTGAACTGAATTATCATAGGTTAAATCACGAGTGATTTGGAAATTGTCAATAAATCAGAGAATTTCCAAAGCACGAGTGGTATTTAATAGAACTATTCCAAGAGTGAAATTTCAAGAGTTCCAACAGTTCCAAAATGCGCCAAATATTGAAAATATGTTAAAATCAAAGAGGTTGTGTTATATATAAGCGGTTTATTGGACTTCGACATAGCGATCGATGTATACCGCCTCCAAAGATAGATGAGCAACGGTTTATGATTGGCCGGAAGGGAGAAGCAGTAAGAAAAATCAGATAAGAAAGGCGAAAAACGTTTTTGAGATACACTGCCCTGATTGGGGCATTTTTTTTTTTTGTATAGTAAAACACTATTGGTTTTTATTTCACGAGTCTTCGTAACCTTCAGCAACACTTGATTTCCATTCGTCATGTCTTTTCAACGTTGTTATATCACCACCAGCGTCCACTAATAATTTTGCTTAACTTTTGCAAAAGCAGTGACCGGTATATGAATCTGAATTGGGAAGGTTCAAATACGTATCTATTTTCTTACCCATGTTTCCTAATTTATTGATCTCAACGTTTAGCACTATAATTTGCCATTTACATTATTGATAAAAATAATTGAGTATTGCAATGTTTTGGACATACATTCATGTATCTTTTTGCATATTTCGTAATACTTTCCTGTAGCTGTGAAAGTATGTGACGTTTTGGTTTTTGAGCTTGCTATGTTGACTATAATGTTAGATTGTGCATCTAATATATCATTCCGTTTTAATTTTTATTACTCATGTCTTCGACAAGCTCTCATAATACTGAAAATAAGTGCTACCTAGAACAATCATAATATCAAAATATATTTATATTTGTAAATTTCTGTAATCATTTCAAAACACTTCATTATATTGTACTTACTTTTCTTATAAGGTACACTCTTTTTTTTATTTATAACAAAAAATTTACAATCTATTTTTTTACAAAATAATAAGTAAATATGTTGTTGTAGAATTGTTATGACAATGATTGATTTCCAGTGAAGGTATCCCATCGGTACTCTTCATCTACTTCTTCATACTATAACAAAAAGCAAGTATTATTTTGGGTTGGCTGCAAGTGAGATAGTTTATTAGCTGAGGGTAATGTTTCAGTTATTTGTTGAGAATCTATATGGGAGTTGTAGGGGTGAGGTTCTGGTTAGTCGATGGATATCTGCACTATTGTCTAGGATGTTGAGGGCTAAGTGGTTTGGATGGTTTTCAAGGCGCTGGAGATAGTTTGAGCTGATAAATTCTATTCTTTCCAAGACAGTGGGCATTTTTAAGTCCTTGTGCAGTGCTGCATTTGTGATGAACCATGGTGCTGCCGCGATCATTCTTAGGGTCTTGGATTGAAATCTCTGTATGATCGAGAGATTACTCTTGCTTGCTGTGCCCCAGATTTGGATACCGTAGGTCCATATTGGAATTATGATGGCTTTATAAATCAACAGTTTATTTTCCAGTGATAGTTTTAAGTGGTATCCTAGTATCCAGTATAGTTTTCTTGTTTGAAGTTGAAGGTGCTTTTTTTTGGCTAAGATGTGATGCTTCCATGTTAGCCGTTTGTCTAGATGTATTCCCAAGTATTTTACACTTTCCACCTGTACTATTGGATTGTTGTTGATGTGGACAGTAGGGCATTTGTTTTTTCTCAGGGTAAAGGTTATATGGACTGATTTATTTTCGTTGATTTTTATTTTCCACTTTTTGGCCCAATCTTCAATCATTGTGAGATGTTCTTGTAAATGTCTTGATGCGTCATTAGGGTCGTCATCCGAAGCTAATATGGCCGTATCATCTGCAAAAGTGGCTATGGTTGTTTTATCTGATTTTGGTATATCAGAAGTATAGAGCTGGTATAGGATAGGGCCGAGTACACTACCTTGTGGTACTCCGGCCTTGATTGGATGGAATTCAGATAATTCATTTTGATATTTGATTTGGAAGGTGCGGTGGGATAGAAAAGATCTGATAATGTTGAAGAAGGGATACGGTAGAAAATTCTTGAGTTTAAATAAGAGTCCATCGTGCCAGACTTTGTCAAACGCTTGGGCAACGTCTAGAAAGGCGGCTGAACAGTATTTCTTTTCTTGGAAGCAATTCTCAATGTAGTTGGTGATTCTATTAACTTGTTCGACGGTAGAATGCTGTTGTCTAAAACCAAATTGATGATCAGGGACTAGGTTATTGGTTGCAATGTGAGGACGTATTCTTGATAGAAGAAGTTTCTCGAATACTTTGGATAGAATGGGAAGTATACTGATGGGACGGTAGGAGGAGGGTTCATGTGGAGGTTTTCCAGGCTTGAGAAAAACTTGAATTTGGGCTACTTTCCATTGCTCCGGGTAGTGCCCTGTTCTTATAATACTGTTGAACAATGCAGTAATTATAGTCTTGCCTTTTCGTGGTAGTTCTTTGAGAAGAGGTGTTGTAATTAAGTCATAGCCAGGAGCTTTTTTGTTTGATAAGGCGTTTATGGTTTTGGTAATTTCTCTGGGAGTGAAGTGCGGGATTGGAAGAGTCATGTGGTTTGGGGAGTTAAGATAATCTCTGATTTGTTGCTCTTGGTTAGTATTTATAATGGGATGAGTCTGGAATACATTAGCAAAGAATTTGGCAAAGGTAGACACTTTTTCTGTGGGGTTTCTTGCCCAACACTTGTTTTCGTCCCTGATTGGGGGATTTGATTTGGTCGGTTTTTTTAGCTTCCCTGTGGCTTTAAATAAGGAGTAATTGGTATCTTCTGTTGGGGTAAGGTTGGTTATGAAATCTTGAAACCTGTTGTTGTTGAATTCGTTTAGGAGGCGTTTTAGTTGCCTAGTTGCTCTGTTGTAGTTGGTACGGTCTTCAGGATATTTTGAAGTATGCCAGATTCTTCTTAGTCTTCTTTTCTCGGCTATTTTGTTCAAAAGAACTTTTGGATATTTCACGCAGCCTTGGGTGTAGTGAAGTTGCGGTGTAGCGGTCCAGGCTGCTTCTTGAATATTTTGTATTATATATTCAGTCGCTTCGTCTATGTGGTCAGCTGATTTTAGTGGTAATCGGATGTTTGTTTTCATAGATATCTGTTTTCTATACAAGTTCCAGTTTGTCTTTCTGTTCGTTAGTGACGCGGGAGAGGATTGTAGAATAATTTTGTTGCCGACTGTGATAATTATTGGAGTGTGGTCTGAGGACAGTTCGTGGGAAGATTCGATGATACAGTTAGTGGATGGGATTCCTTTTGTTATGAATATATCAATTACATCTGGCGTTTTGGTTAGGTCGGTAGGCCAGTAGGTAGGTTCTCCTGTAGAAATGGTTTCTAGCTGAAGTGAGGTAACTGCTTTCAGCAGTTCTCTCCCTCTTGGGGTGATGAGCCTGGATCCCCATTGCGTGTGTTTGGCATTGTAGTCTCCTCCCACCATGTACATATTTCCTAGAGACTTAAAATAGGTTTCAAATCGTTGTTTGTCTATTTTGAATCTTGGAGGGCAGTAAATGGCACTGATGGTAATTGGTCCACTCCAGTCCATAATTTGTACAGTCGTTGCTTGAATATCCTGTTCCTGTACAGCTTCCTGTTCTTGATGTTTTATAGTGCTTTTTATTAATATTGCTGTGGCACCATGGGCATTGCCACTCGGGTGTTTAGTATCGTATAATGTGTAGTTCGTCAGTTTAAAGTAGCTTCTTTCTGTGAAGTGAGATTCAGAGATGAGTAGCATGTCTATTTTGTTTTCGTTGAGAAATATTTCGATTTCTTGGCGATGATTTGCCAAGCCGTTGGCGTTCCAAGCTGCAATGCGAAGGAATTTAGGCATTAGATAGTTTGGAGACAAGTGACGTTATGAGGTTAATGAGAGAGTTTATTTGTTGACTTTGCTGCATTAGTATGTTTTCAAACCTCTCAAAGGAGTGCTGTATAATTTTCATAATGGAATGGCTAACGTCGTTGTGTTCATGTCTTTCTACAGGCTTTGATCGCGCAACATCGGCCCATGTTCCTGCATTTACATGTCTGCTTCTTGAGTTTTCGTGAGAATAAGTAGTTTCAATGTTGCTGTTTTGTGTCTACACATGCATCTCTTGTTGAAACATTCTGTGTTTACTTGAGTTGTTGTACCCTTTCCTTTTTAGTATTTCTTGGTATACTTTGCAACCTTTGTAGTTGGCGGGATGATTGCCTTCACACAGAGCACAAGTCGGTTGACTTTGCTTTTCTTTTAAACACTTATCTGGGTCGTGTTCTTTTCCACATTTAACACACCTATACGGGTATGCACAGTACGACCTGGTATGTTCATATCTCTGACAGTTTTTGCATTGTACTATCTCGCGTTTCAGGCGTGGTGGTTCGAAAGCAACAACACAATTTAACAGTCGGTTAATTTTGAACACTTCTTTGTTGTTAGGTTTGGGCTCAAGGTCTACAAAAAATAGAGGCAGAGGTGATTTAGTTAGCCTGTGGCGGACATTTATAATGTTTCTAACTTTGTGGTCCCTTTCCAGAAGCGCAGCCTTGATATCTTTTACATCTACCGTATGATGTATGTGTCGCAAGACAACTCTATACGCACGTTCTTGTTTCAACTGGTATGTATAGTATACGTGACTGTTGGCTGATAAATGTTTTATTATTTCCCTGTAGGTATTAGGAGTTTTCGGCGCTATTTTAATTTTGTCGTTTGCTAGAGATTTTATTTCGAAATCTTCTGTTTTTAAGACTTCCTTTAAAAACTTTATCATAGCTGGAACATTATTCACATTTGGCACGAAAATTGGAGGTACAGTGGTTTTTGGAAAGGTTTCCTCATTGTTTTCTGTTGTGCCTTCTATATCAAGAGCACTGAATTGATTCTTGGTGGGAACTGTATATACACTAGTATTACTATCGCAAGACGCTGTCTTTTGCCTTACCCTTCTATTAGCATCAGGGTCGAGGACGTCAGGGTTCGGCCTCTTTGACCGAGCTGGTGTGTATATTTGCCATACATTCTGCGTCAGGTTGACGGGAGCAGATGAATCATGATCCATGCCGTTGCTGTCGCTGCCTGTTGATTCTTCGGATGACATTTCTTGAAGTAAACAGCTTCCCGGGTGTCAGTAGCCTGCAATCGCACTACATGCTACTGATCCTACCCGAAATCACTTCGGTAATCGACTGAGTTTTAGTATATGTTATCTTTTGTTAGGTTGATTTGAATATGAAGAGAATGAAACACCGTTATGCTTCACAACTGTAACTGTTCACTTAGAGCTAGTGCGCACTGGTTATTATCGCTAGACTTTTCCTTATCTTGGCGCCCTCGCGGGCGAGCAAGGTAAGACACTACGGAGCTGCGGGCACGATCCGCACACCACAGCGGTCAGGCGAGTACTCGGGGTACACTCTTGGAAACATAAAATTTCGCGTCGAAAATGCCTTGGCCCGAGAGGTTGATGGCGCTGGACATCCCTGCTTGCCGACAGCGCTATCTAACGTTTATTTTCGAAACTACGTTCTGGCGATCGAACTATAATTAAATTTATTTTATTGGAGAGCGTATAAAATACTTTAATGACCGTTGAGAGCTAAATAGTAACAGTACAGAGGAAAAAGACTTTCGTGATTCCTGCCAGTAAAACAGAACTGACATTAACTTTGGTAAACGTGATTTTGCTTTAAAGTGTCGTTAATATAAAATGTGTTGTTATAAGAGGTGTATTAGAAGGGCGAAAGAATGGCTCAGTGTCGTAGTGGTGTTCTAGAACTCGGGAAGTAGCGGGTTCAATTCCCAGTCTACGTAGATATTTTATTCACTCTACAGTGCCATAAAATCCACTAAATTACAACATGCTATATATTTCGTGTCAATGTTATGCATAATTTAAGCAAAATTCTCGATTGCGAATAAGGAATGCAAACAAGCAATTCTCAAAAAGCGGTAATACTCGTAGGAGACCAAAATAAAATAAGCTTCTATAATCTTATAGATAATAATCTTAAATTGCGAATAAAAAGAACATTAAAATATTGTGTATTATTTTCATTTTACTCGAATAAAACCATGAAATGGAACTCCTAAAAGCTCGGAAAGACAATTCGTTTAATAATATCACAAAATTATAGTGATATACTGACAAGAAAATGTGACTTGTGTTTGTATCTGTAAATAATTCATTAAATCCCGTTTGGACATCTCTCGTTTGCTTTGATATAACTTTTATTTCTACTATACTACTATATATAAATAAATTTAAAAAATACTTTGCATAGACTCCCTTATGCTATTGATATATAATGTGAATAAAGATGATGGAACTGTTGATGTTCTGTAATTACAATAATTCTTAGTGTGACAAGGCTTTGAAATCCAATGTCTACACTGAAGTAAATAAAATGGTTTTGATGATAAATGTGGCTCATTGATTCTGATGATGCGATCTTTCTGAGATCCCTTGCCTTCATGTGGGAGGCCTCAGTTATGTGGGTATTGAGATTTCGTAGCTGTGAAGTAAAAATAATTTAAAATACAATTTGCCGAAAACGAATTTTGAAGGGAAAATATTCCTAGACTTTGTCATGCTATTGAAGTTCATTACAATATCGTACAAACATCTATTTCAGATGTAAGTAGAAATCCATTATGTGTATTGACCGTTTTTTATGCACAAAAATTATAATACAGATTGTAAATAACAAATAATGGCAGCAAATAGCGATTTTTTTCATTTCAAAAACAATTTCTACCAAAAATTAACGCAAAATATGACTGCTTCTAGTTGAACATCAGACTGCCAATTAGCCATATTAGCGATGTCATTTTGCTTGCTACAATATTCTCGTTCATAAGACAGTGGAATAAACTCATTTCTTTTGTTGAGAGAGATTATCGATTTTCTCTCGTAAGCCTCATGGTACTACCGACTTGAATCTGACCTTCGCAGCACTTCCGTGTTTTCGATTGCAAGTCAAAAGGAGATAAGGGGCTCTGCAGCGTTGCCACTTGGTAAGAAAAGAAAAATCGCGGCTAAGCAAATTTAACTACTTCGTATTTATTATTCGACATGGCTCACCATAGCCAAGCCACACGAGAACGAGTTATCGCATTAGTAGAAGAGGGTCACCTCTCTGTTTCAGAGGCGGCGAGTCGGTATGGCGTTGGGGCAAGAACAGCGCAATACTGGCTTAAAAGTTATCGAGAGACGGGAGAATCCGGGAGGAAACTAGGAACGGGGCTTTGGCGTATTTCAGATGCTGATCAAGATGAAGTTTTGATACAAGCAGCGGTGAAAACCCCTTTTCAAACTTCTTCACAACTACAAAGAACCACCAGATTTCCTGGATGCTCCAAAACAATACGCAACAGACTTTCGGAGGCTGGTCTGCGATCCAGAAGTGCAGCTCGAAAACCGAAGCTGACAGAAGAACACCAGCTCTATCGGCTGGCATTTGCGGAGGAAAATTTACATCGAGACTGGGCTGATGTCATTTTCTCTGATGAGAGTATATTCTCCTCCGCAAATGATGCACCCGTTCGCGTTTTCAGGCCCCAAGGAAGCCGCTATGATTCTCGGTACGTAAAGCAAGTCCCCAGGTCAGGTCGTTTCTCAGTAGCAGTTTGGGGCTGGATGTCATCTCGTCGGATTGGAATGATCCATAGAATCCAAGACCACTTAAATGCTCCTCAGTACATTCACATACTGAGAGATATCATGATTCCATCAGTAAGGCAATTGCATCCTGTAGGGATAATTCAATTCCAACAGGAGCAATCGCCGATTCATAAGTCGGCATTGGTTCAATCGTTTTTTGCGGAGAAACAAGATATTCAGGTTGTTGACTGGCCACCATGTGCACCAGATCTGAACCCTATTGAAAATGTTTGGGCAGAGACAAGACGCACCATGGCCGAAAACTGGCCTGATCCGGAACCTAACAATGCCGATGCGCTCTGGCAAATAATCCATGAAGCCTGGAAGGAGATCGCTCACAGTGAAAACTATGCGGCGAGACTTTCTGTGCGGCGGATTTTCTCCCACGTAGGATGAGAATGGTCGTAGAATCTGGGGGGTTTTGATTCCTTATTAATGTATTCCTTACATTTTCTAGAATAATATATTTATAAATAAACAATTAATGTAAAAAATATAATACAATTTTAACAAATATGTAATTTGGAGAATTAAAAACAAATATTCATAGAAACATAAAGAGCTCTTTTCAGAGTTATTTTGTTTTAAAATCAAAATAATTTATTTACACAATAGAGAGAGTACTGTAAAACAGTTCATTTGACGAAAAAATCACGGATAAGAAAAAACAACAACAAAAAAAAAGAAACGGACACGCACTGGATTCGATTCTGCTGCACAGAGTTCAGGAAGAAACGATTCTACCAATGAGCCGAACAAGCACTTTTATGACTTCATTAGTTACATAAATATTATTGGGCCAAATTTCGGAACGTTTGAAATGTCTCCAACATATTTCGATAATTACAAATAATGTTGATACATAGCATATCTTCTATCGAACGGAATTAAAACACGAATTTCTGAAATATATATTGCTTGCATACAGGGAGTCCTACCAACTATGGGCAACCCTCACAACTTCTAAACGGTTCCCGATATCGGCTTACATTTTCGCTCAACTATGCGGAATCATGCGGCAAGTAATATGGTGTAGAGATATTGTTTGAAATATTTTTAGTTTTTCACAAATTTAATCATCTTTGATTTTTAAATGGGACCATGTAGTTTTCTCACTAGCAATAGATAGATCTTAAAAAGAGGAAAGCAATGATGTAACATTGCTAATATTTTGATTTTGTTTTGTGCATAAAATTATACTTTATGGACTGAGATTTTAAATTAAACGTGCAATTTGTTCTGTAGCTGCCGTCGCAACTGTCGCTTTTGGCGAACGTGGCCTTCGCGGCCTCTCCCCTCTTCCCGTAAAAGTGCCAGCACCACGAAGGCAACCTTCCCAAAAGGAGACAGTTGAAAGGGTTGTATATTTACAGTTGAAATCTTATATATTTAATTTAAAATCACATGTCGGAAAGTATAATTTTCTTCTCAAAATACTATCAAAGCATTAACATGTGTTACATCATTGCATTCGTTTATTTATGATCTATCTATTGCTAGTGAGATAAATACTTGGTTCCATTTAAAAAATTAAAGATTTTTTAATTTCTCGGAAACTAACAATATTTTGAAGAATATTCCTAAGGCACATTACTTGCCTCATTATTTCACATTGTTGAGTGAAAACCACATTTCGATATCGTGAACCGTTTAGAAGTTATGGGGATGGCCCGTAGTTGGTGAGACTCCTTGTTGAACACACAACTGTTGAACAGATAACAAATAAAAAGAATAATGTAGTTTGTGCAAAAAAATAAGGTTTGTTTTAGTTTAAATTTTGAATATACTTTTGCCTCACAACAATTGAACTTATCCTAATGAACAAATTGGAAATGAATTCGAGTTGCTAGAATTCGTTCTTGATGCGTGATTGCCTTCCTGATGAATCTTTTCTTGTCTTCCTATTGATGGTGATTTTTTTATTTTACGAGCGCATTTTCATGGTCAGTTTTGGCGCTCTACGAGATAAAAATCATTATATTTTTGTAAAAGTAAAAATAATAGCGCAATACATTAAAGTTCATTTTCTTCTTGATTTACCTATGTATCGCGCACGCGGGCGGTATTTGGATCGCTTTCTGAACACTTTTGCCTGAAAAATCTGTCAACTGAGTTTAGCTAGTGACAGTGCTCAGGTATTATTAGGGACATATATACCTATCACATAGTGCTTTTTTTCAAATTTCGTGTGTGGAGTGTGATTGCATTTAATAGTTCAGGAGCGACTTGCAGGAACAGTCTTAACACTTGTCGCGCGCCTTCTTAACACTGGCCAGCGCAAAAAAAATTTAGGCATTTTTGTTCAATCCTATATTTCACCAATATTTATACTCTGATTTCCTCAAATGTATGTTGTTATTATTATTATTATTATTATTATTAATATTATTATTATTGTGTTCATTTATCTAAGAAGTTGGCTTTGCATTATTACATGATTCAAAGCATTTAGAAGAATACTGAAGATATCTCATGTTGCTTGACGATGTTATTTATGATACCTGCCTCCGTATTGGGTGCGGAAAACATTCAGATTGTTTATCGCGCCAAGGCATTTTCGACGCGAGACTATGTTTCCAAGAGTGTACATTTCATCAGGTGCTTTGTTTACGATTTTTTTTATTTCATTTAACACTTTCGATTTTTTTAGTTTGTATCCATCAGATTTTCTTTGTAATTAAGTACTTAATTTCCCATTTTGGATATATCAATCTGGTGTTTAATATTCAGTGGCAGCTAGTGTGTGTCAAATTAAGAGGGGTGGCATATAAGCCCCAACAATCGCATATTACCTCTTAAAAATATTTCTTGCACAAGGCAAACTACTGTAGTGTGCAACCGATTTGCAAACATCAGGATTTTAATACTCGTCTAAGACAACTATTACGTTGGTAACGTGAGATACAATTGTGCTCACACGAAAGTAATAATTTTTTTGTTTAAATATGTCCAGCAAAGAAAACAGTAATTTATGAAATCAAATGGTATGGGTCGGTAATCTTAGCTGAATTAATAAGCGCGGACTCAGCCAAACAAAACCCTAATATATGCAGCATGCTGCCCCCATCTAATTCCCAGGACCCCTGTTTCTAAAGCTTCCATTGACTCGCATGCACCAGCTACGGACGGACTCTCAGTAGTCCACGATACGACCCACTCTAAAAACATTTTATCTTTTGCTTAAGCAGTCATCTAAAACTAAATTCGTCCTCAAAAATTGCGTTGCTGATATGCACAAACTACACGCGTCGATTTATTAAAAGTTTAATATTTTCTGCAATCTTTCCCAACTTTTCCCTTTTTCTGGGGTGGCGCCGCCCTAGAGCCTGTAATGACCAGCCACCATTTAACATTTAAGGTAGACTTCAAAACTAAATAACATGTGCAGACAATTGAGGACTTAATTTTTTCCGCAAATTCTTCGAAATAAACCAGCAAAACATTTTCTGAATATGAATGAATGTTTTGTTGTGGTTTTTTGTACTGATACGTTTCAGCTAGTTATTGCATTCGATACGGATCTCAATATACACTGCATAACTCACCTGGATCGAAAGGATCGTGGTTACGAGGGAAATATCAAAACAGTTGAATGATGCTACATGTTCTCGTATGGAGGGAATTATGAGATGGAAATATGAAAAGAAACTGAGTAAAGTTAACATCTACTTAATTAGTAAATCGGAATAGGTAAAATTAGGTCAAAGGCCCTCGTGCATTTTGTCGCCGCTCAATCATTAGAACCTCTATAACTCTCTTGGTGCATAAGTATTGTTTTGTATCCCTTCCATAAATTGCTGGTATGATGTGTACTTTTTGTTATTTTTGGGGCAATATTTCTGACGTCACCATTTTTGCTTTTTCTCTTATTTCTGAAGGTCCCAACGCTACCTCTGATTCACTAGACATTTTAATCTAAATGACTATCAGGCTTTTAAGGACAACCACGCGGCAGCAACATAACACAAAATGACTCGTTCTGATCTTAACATCAGTCAAAAATGTTCCCTCCAATAACTACCACTACGCTAGTCAAATTCGATCAAAGTAAACTTACGATCCAATTTATTTTAAATAATATTTCACGTAAAAATTACTAACAATAAAAGAAATTAAAACTGACAAGCATAATATAATACTATAAGCATTTTTCATGTAGACAATGAAACGAAACGTTTACTAGAACGTCAATCACTGATTCGATTTACTAGAACGATTTTCAATAATTAAGTGTCAATACTTGGTTAGTACACTTCTCTGTGATTGGTAAAGAACCCGAATCATAATAAAATCTATATCGTAATGACTACCATTATGCAACGGGTTGCAGCCAATAAATGACAGAATTATACAATGTGAGCAGAAACAAATTTTGATCATTCATACAAAGATCTTTGTGATCAGTTTCACTTGTTTCTTGCACTCTGTATTATACCCTACATGGCGAAGGTTACCTACTTTTGAAAATAAATATACACACAATGTTAACTATCTAACCTAGATAAAACCTGGTTTATTTACTCGATACAAGAATAAAATACAATCGCCAATTCCCACAATACTTTTACTTAACCTACAATGTTCGACGTAGCAAATATTAACAAGGAACTACAATTACATCTTATTCTTCTTATTAGTGCCGTTAGTGCAATTAAATTACTTTATACAGCGAAAAAGGTGTATTTTTCTTTCTCTATTTTGAATCGGGTGGTAACAAACGGCTGAAATGCACCTCGGCCTCATACCGTTCTTCCCCGCAAGCTGCTCCTGCCAAGCTTGACCTTGAATACGTCTCCCCTGATTCGATAAATTCCCTTTGTCTTAATTTGCTACCGCTATTCCTATCACAGATTGTTTTAGGTTGCAATTAGTAGTTTGAATAATTTAATTAATGAGGCGAAAAATGTAACTCATGGTCACTATACTTGGTTTTTTCTACCGTGGCCCATGACATTAGGCCATATTTACACCTCCTTCCTTATAAATGAATCTTTTAGGCAGTGGTAGGCACATTTCTGAGGTCACGAGCCCCTTGGAGAAGCACGTTCGCGAATTACTTAAAAAGATTCATTTTATAAGGTAGGGAATGTACCAATATCCTAATGTCATGATGTCATTAGAAACTTGTGGTGCAACAGAATGGCTCATACTTTCTCGTATTAGTTTTATATTTCCTTTGGTCTCGGTTGGCAGTTCGAACTTGCCACATATTTTTCTCGCCTGCTGGCATCTATCGCCGCCCAAAGTACATTCTTTTGACAATGTCTTAATTTTTCGGTTTCCTAATTGTAGAGCGGAAATTTTATTTTAAGATCATTAAAGAACAATAAAAACCTCGTCCGAAATGGCAATTTTCTTTGGAAAATTTGGAGCCGTTTTTAAACTGACGTTTAAGCGCTACTGTAAATTTGAAATTTGAAGCTCTTTTTTACAGAAAATGTTTGAGATTTCAAAAAACTTATTTTGAAGAAACTTTAAGTACTTTAACTCACAAATACAATAGAGTTTACAAATTGCTGGAAATGTGTATATCCGCGGCATGAGAGATCTTTCCAAAAATTTTCATTTGTGTTTGTTTTTTTTTAAAAAAAACAACAAAATACATCGAAATGAACTTTACGTCATATTAAAGAGTGGAATTACCGTTATCCGTTCGAAATATATAAATACAATAATGTGAACAAATTTTCCGCTAATATACTTAACATAATAATACATAACTTTCCTTACACTACTTAT
Organism: Gryllus longicercus; assembly: GCA_038098605.1. Taxonomy (NCBI): domain Eukaryota; kingdom Metazoa; phylum Arthropoda; class Insecta; order Orthoptera; family Gryllidae; genus Gryllus; species Gryllus longicercus. Next base: position 654,015 of record JAZDUA010000267.1, on the reverse strand, counting down.
ATTACTCCGTATATACGTACCTATACGGGAAAGTAAAAACTACGTATAAACCTGGTATTACGTAAGACGTACCTTACATGTACTTCCGCTGTAAGCGGGTATCGACAGCTCATTAGGTCGAAAATCTGAGATTGTCTTCCTCCACTTCTCTTCACGATGGAATCTCTTTCTCCTCGTAAGCAATCGTCTTCTCATATTAATGATTTTCCCTCCTCACCTCCGGTTTCTTACAAATTTCTACTACTAATAGATGCTTCTGCCTGCGCCATATTAATTAATCTGAGGATATTTTACAATACTAGTGGTGGTAGTTATAAATAATATCTGCAATTAAAATCATAAAACTATCGAAACTGTAAAATCCATAAATCTGGAAAGAAACAAAGGTAATACTTCGGTAAAATATCACACCTGCAGTTGAGCGCATGGCACTTCTTTCAAGTGTTCTTTTATCTCACGTGTTATTTCACTATAATATTACAAAATATTCTAAGTCAACTTATATTATTGTTACCTCAGTTTGCGAACTTGTATGTCCCTGAAATTATTAGATGATCATGGATCACTGGCCGCTTCACAAAGAATTGAAATCTTCGTGTTCACGGATCACTGTAATTGGCCCTCCTTCCTCCACGACGTTCAATGGACAAATACTTGCCGCAAACTTATGTTTGCGCTAGGATGTTAGCGCTCTGCTCTGATTGGCTCTCTTGCCAGAGATCTCGTGTTTGAATTCTCATCATTAAAACGAGTCACTTACTGTAACTCCCACTCCTCACGATTTATTCATATGGTGGAATGTATTTTAAAGTCATTCCATCCATAAGATCCATCCATTAGTCTCAACTCGTATTTTTTTCATTTTTTCCTAGCCTGTTTTCTAGAGCACAGTGGAAATTTCAGCTATTCAAATAAAATGGTTGCGTAGGCTTCCGCGGCCGGAGTTTATGTTGGCTGGGCTATCCGGGACGAGCCGCGTCATTTGACGCGGCTCGTCCCGGATAGCCCAGCCAATATTCAAATAAAAGTTTTCTCATTCCTGAAGCAGTAAGTCGATTTCATTACGTAGAGTACGATAAGGGATAACATCCCAAATCTGCAGCTCATTTGCTTTTGCAAATAGTTTTAATTTCCTTACTCCAAAAAAAATCTATTTCCTTATATAGCCACATCATAATATCAAAATATATTTATATTTGTAAATTTCTGTAATTATTTCAAATCACTTCATTATATTGTACTTACTTTTCTTATAAGGTACATTTCATCAGGTGCTTTGTTTACGATTTTTTTATTTCATTAAATACTTTCGATTTTTTTTAGTTTGTATCCATCAGATTGTCTTTGTAATTAAGTACTTAATTTGTGGTACACCCGGCTTTAAGGCAATATTATTACTACAGTCTGTTAAGACCCACCAATGGCTCACACACAAAAATCAGTTAACTAGTTACTTGCATCACCAAAAATGCTGCTGAAAACAGAAAGATGGTATTTAGAAAGGTAGCACACACTGAACAACAAACGAAGTACTTTGGTATAACATTGCAAGAAATTAAATATTTTAACAAAATTTCTTCACGAAAATTACATTAAAGTATTATGGGAATATACTGTACAACAGATATCAAAAAACTTGCTGTTACATAATGCAACACGTGAATACCAAGTATTTAATGAGGAGCCACCTCTTCCTAGGAGCCTTGCTGGCGCATTACGTCAGCTGTGTCTTAAGCAGTGAAGTACTGAGTATGAGATTTCAGTCGGTAAGCAAACTTTAAGAATAGGCAGAATAGCTTAATAAATATTTGCAGTTTTTAGTAAATATCGAAACCAATTCATTGTTGTTGTCTTTTATTTTTCCAGTGGTCTTGGATATATAACAAAACCATAAACACCTCTCATATGTCCTGAGACTGGATAGTTTTCTTTCAATTTCTGCGCGCATTGACAATTAGTGGTATAGTCTTAAAATGTGTTGAACATAAAAAACAATGTACACTCTTGGAAACATTAAGTTTTGCATCTAAATTGCCTTGGCCCGAGAGGTTGATGGCGCTGGACAGCCCTGCTTGCCAACAGCGATTTCTAACGTTTATTTTCGAAACTACGTTCTGTAGCTCGAACTATGAAGAAATGATGGAATATGAATTTATTTTATTGGAGAACGTACTATAAAAAACTTCAACGTCTATTCAGAGCTAAATAGTAGTAGTAGTAGTACAGAGGAAAAAGTCTTTCGTGAATCCTACCAGTGCAACTGAATTGACATTATTTTTTGTAAACATAATGTTGCTTTCATGTTTCGGTAATATAAAATGACTAGTTATAAGAAAAGTGCCCGAAAAGCGAAGTTGGTGGTTGGTGCAGTGTCAACGTGCTGTCTTAGAACTCGTGAAGTAGCGGGTTCGATTCCCAGTCTACGTGGATATTTTATCCGTTCTACAGTGCCTTAAAATCCACTAAAGTACTAATTACCTTTACAGTTGAATCATTAATCAATCAATCCACGCTGGTATTCCAACTCAGCTTTTTCTATTTATTTAGATCTAACACGCCATTCCCGTTACAACCTTCAACAGTGAAAACAGATATTTTGTGTCTCTTCTTTCTCGGTTATTTGCACATTTTTAGGAATTTTACTTTTTCATATATTTTGCTATTTTATTTTATAATAGATGAGCAGAAAGAGCCATCCGTTTTGAAAGGTTTATGCATTATTAACTGCAAATTTCATACACTGCGGAGAATATGAGCTCCTGTTTTCGCCATTCATGTGATGTCCTTTGAGTATTCAAATGTGAATTTCAACATTAATGGGCTTCCACAAGGCCACACACTTTTTCAAACAATAAAAGAGTTTATTGATGTTTCCTTTAAAAAAAATTTGGTCATTGGTTTATGACACACAAATGCCCATATGCTGTAGTATGTTCTCTAGACACAATGTATTATCTTATGCATTCACCAGTCGTTTTCACGGCCAACAAATGTCACACTGTTATTATGGAAAGAATCTGGATGGCTTGATATATGAGCGGATTCAGACGATAATTTTTTGGGGGGAGGGGGATCACAGATTTTGTTAAATAATAAACAAAGTTGTTATTATATTGTACATTATTTTTCTAATATATACATGATACTATATAATATTTGTTAAATAATTACATAATTTTAACATAAATATTTAAATCAATTTTGCCAAATAAAGGAAGGTAACAAACGAAAACTCTAGGCATTTTGGGGAGGGGGTATGGCCTCCATGGCTCCCCCGTGAATCCGTCACAGGTTTGATATCCGTCATTCAAGTGAATTCAGTTCCAAAGTTGATATTTATGAAACTTTGTATATGAATACGTAAATTGTACGATTAGAACCTCAAATATTGAAAGTATGATATGAAGATGTGCGTATTTTATTGTACATGCTGTCGTCCGTGCATAAACGTCCATTCTATTTTTTAAACAAGTTAATTTATGTTATGCACAATTAAAGACAAAGTAGAATATTCAACGCAATTCTAATTAATGTATCTCGTTTTCCAACGAATATTGACATTCACGGTCACAACTTATAAAGCAACTTGTAAATCTGTGTGACAAATAATCTTCGCACTAGCTTTCATTCTCATTTGCATTCGTTAAGAACCAAACATACATATTTACAAATAAAAAAAAAATACTAATGCTACGAAATGGGCGACATCTCAGAAAACACAGCTGTAATGCCGATCAGAATCTTCACGTCTGAAGACATCAGGCACATGAATTGGCAATTTACTCGAGGTGATTGTGTGCCTCGAGACTCATTCTCACCGAACGAGAGTAATAGAGTTCCTACTTCCGCTCTGCCTTCGCCAAGTAATTGTCCGTTACCCCGAGCCGAGCTAAGTGGATCAGTCGATAACTCCGTTACATCACTGAGAAGGGAGTAGCGATCTTGCGTCAATCTAAAGAACACTGCTTCGAAAAACGACGGACCTTTGCAAAACGCAGCTGTTTTTGTTTAATTCATCTTGAAACTGCTCATGTAAGCTGAAAGTGCGAAGTCAAGATATTATAATTTCAATTGCTTGGACCGAAGCCGTATAAGGATCCTTGCCTGTGATTACAGAATATTGAATTGCCAATGAGAAGGGAGGAGACGCAAGGAAACACAGATGGCAGGGGAGGCTGGAGGAAAACGGAGAGGTGTTCGTGGATAAGAATAGGAGACACAGTGAATATAACAGAAAATGGAAAGGGATGAGGGCCTAAATAAAAATATAAGAGGCAGGAGTGGCAAAAAATGTGAAATCGAAAGAAAAGAGAAGTGTAAGTATCGGGAAAGAGAAAAAAGGAAGAAAATGACAAAGGTAGAAGAGTAAAAGTGAACGGCAAAAGAAAAGACGATTTACAGGGAGAAACAGAAATTAAATGGGAGAGGAAGATGTTCGGGAAAACTGCAGGGACGATGTTCGGGCGAGGGAAGGAGAAACTAAATGAGAAAAGTTACAAAGCAAAATTGGAGAAGCGGGTAAAATTGAGTAGAGGTTTAGAGCGGACGGCGTAAGGAAACGGCAGAAACTCGAACAGGGGAAGGTCATTAAGGAGCAAGAACGCCACAGCTGTGCGCCGAACATACGAAAGCCCACCGCCCCGGCCGATCAGGCGGTGTAGGCGGCGTGGACGATTTCGAGCGCCTTCCTCCTCGCCGGAACACCAGCACCTGCTTGTCGCACCACTGCCGCTAGGGCGCAGCACTAGAACCTAATTTCCCCTAATGTCATATTCCCATTGCAATACAAATTAAGAAAATGCAAATACAGTTTAATATTGAGAGTGAGGCACAAACTTACTTCCTCTCACATAAAAGGCACAGAGAGCGGAATGTGTAAGATAGATACGTATTGTTGTAGAAAATGCCATACTGAAACACTTTATGTCCTCGGTTTCAGCATGTACAAACATGGTACTTACTATGGTATGCTCGGCGCCACGTTAACTAGTGGTGCTGTAACAACACATTCAGCCGATTTTCTCCAAAATTGAGATTCCCTATCGATTTAAAGGAACACGAGCCCCTCTGAGTTTGAAACGGATATTTTGATCATGGAGAGGAGGGATATTTTACACGGTCTCAACATTTTCAATTTTTTCTCAAAAATTGCTTCAAATGTTTTTATTAAACTTTGTCCTCGAAGAGCGTAAAGGACGCTTAAAATAATGGTACAAGTTTCTTTTTCGTTGAAATCTCAGATTGTTCAAAAATTGCGAAGGTTCCAACTTTTCGGCATCTGCCTACAATTACAATATTGAAGATAAATAAATTTTCATTAATAAAATCTGTTCTTTAAAGACAGATCTTCAAATAAAAACCAAATTTTCGAAGATTTGTGTAGTTTTTGCATAATTTTGCGTGAAATAAGGCAATTTTTAATCTTTTTTAAAAAAATTCACAAAAATGGCTCGAAAATTTCTTTTAAAATTTCTCCTCATATGTATCAAAGGATGGCAAACAAATTTTGTACTCGGAATTTACGTAAATTATAAAAACATTTTCTCAAAAATCGCTCAATTTGTTTTCTTCAAATTCTTTCCATGGATAGAACAAGGAACGCTTAAAACAATGGTGCAGGTTTCAGTTTCCTCAAACTTTCTGAATTTTTGAAAATTGCAAATTTAAAAATAATGCAAGAAAATGTATGTATGTTGTTGCACCACTAGTTTCATTCGTTCACTAGCTATTAATTTGATATTACAAAAACAATTTGAAACATGATTTTTTTGTGCACAGAAATTTCGTGTCTTTAGCAATCAAAACTGTCCTTTCGTTTCTATTTAACGAGAGCATATTATTTACATTTAAAAAAAGAGGATAGGCCGAAGATCGAAATCTGCAGGACCCCATGCACAATAATCAAAGAATTGGAATGTTGAGCAAATAATGTTTATTCATGTCTGTAAGAAATTTCTACTCTTTGTGATCGATGATTAAGGGACAAGGATATCCAATGTAGGGAGAAAATGTTTAAAATGTTGCTAAGAATTCATGTAAAGTATCCTAAAAAACAAAATATTATTTTTACATTCCCAATGCCTGAGTTCATCCAGATCGGACTGACGGACTGACTGACGGATAGATGTTTGGCCATAAACTAATTTTTCAGTATCAACGGCCCAAAAACTTTCGTCGTGATTGCAATATATATTAAGAGGAAGAAATTGATAAGAAAAATATTTAGCCATTTTTTCCTTACCAGGACCCCTCATTAGGAGTTTTTCTGGCGAAAAATAGCCCTTTCCGCTACAGGATTAGATATTTTATTGTTCCTACATAACAATGAAATAAAGAGAAAATAAAAACTTTAGGTGGAAAGTCTCCTGCATCCACCAAAGTACTAACTAATTGTGTGGTGACTACCCTGTGAAATGAATAAATGCTGAACTAATACTGTGAAAGCAAATATTTCCTACTAATTTATATTATTTGGAGACACAAGTGTATCTAAGGTACAGCAGACATGGCACGAGCCATGGGCACCACTCACAGGGGGGCTGTTTGGAGTATAACGCTGAAACAAATAATAAAAAGAAAACTGATTTCAAGCATCACTTTCTGAGTAGAAAATGTAAATAAATATTTTTTAAAGTCCCAAAGCAAAAATCAGGACTGGATAATGGAGTGAATTGTAATATAAAGGTCTGCACACAAAGACTTCCCTAAGGACAAGGTTAAATATGTCCCTGAATTTTGTTTTACACCTTGGTTGCTAATCTCACAGAATTTTCATGAATACTTTTGAAAAACATTGTTGATTGATCACATATGTTGTATTAATGATTGCATATATTTCCATTGTAACATTACTGTAAAATAAGTCATATATAAGGCATAGACGTTTATGAAAAATCATGTTTTTAATTATGAGCTTTATTATATACTATTTATTGAATGTCCACAAAACACAATCAAACAAACAAAAATTCAGTGATTTTATATAGTATATTAGCAGATATTTAAGTGTATATTTTGTTCAAGCATCATATTTCCATTATCTGTAAGTTATTATTCATATTTTATTCCTGTTTTGTTCTTAATGTGGCATATTTCACTTGGAATTTCAATTAATATGCATGTTTGTCTTCTCAAACCGAAAAGTGTACTTTGCAAATGTGAATGGGATTGTTATTCATAAGAAATCATGGGAATTTTTCATTTGTTGCAGCAGTATTTGTCTGAATTTCTTTTAGAAGCTATCGTGGTGTTGGTACCCAAAAACGATTTGTCCAATTATGAATGATGTGATAATTTATCTTTGATAAAAAACTTGTACAACTGGAATTGATACTTTGGTGATGATACAGATGAAATCAGTATATTTTACTTCAAAAATTATAGCTGGAATACTAAGTGGAGTCAAAATGAAAAGTTATTTATTAAAATTAAACGTTTTTTAATTGTTCATGAATACATAAACTATTAATTGTTAGAACATATTTCATTAGTTCTGATGCATATTTTATGAATGTTAAAGCATATTTGCGCATATTTCTCCTTTTGATGGGTCATTAATTTCCAAGCCTTAGCCATATAGCTTTTGCAAAATCCAATAAGAAATGTTCCATGTCATGATTGTAATTTTCATTTTGACTTCATTAATCCGATTTCTAAACTTACTTATCTTAATCTTATTTTAATCATGAAAACCATTAAATTAATATATTTAATTCATTAATTCTAATTTGAGCATTACTTGAAATGGAACCTGACTTGTGAATACTGATATCATCAGCAAAAGTTATTTTCCCTTCGTTAATATTATTAATTATAGGAAAAATAATATTGGCCCATGAAACAAGCCCCATAGTACATCATTCCTTATCTGATTTACTTGAGAGAGCTATTAAGTAATTGTACTGATATCTTCATTAATCTAGACAATTTACATCATTTGTTTATGGTTAGTAAGAAATTATTGAAAACAATCATGGACTACCATTCATATTCCAATTACATCCATTTTATTTCTTAAAATGTGATGATCCAGTACATAAAATGCCTTGGATTGGTGTAAGAATAATTCAATTCTGATATACTTCTTATCCTTACCTTTGTTTTCTATGAAATCAATTATAGAGGTATTTGTATATTTTCCTTGCCAGAAACCATGTTGATGATAAACAATTAGTTTTTCTTAAAAACAAAATGACAGAATCACAAGACAGACAGGAACACAAATAATAATAATAATAATAATAATAATAATAATAATAATAATAATAATAATAATAATAGTAATAATAATAATAGTAATAATAATAATAATAATAACAACAACAACAACAACAAATAATAATTGAATTGGACTGAACTAGATTGGACCGGACTGACTAGGGGGTTGTCCATAAATTACGTAACACAAATTTGGAGTATTTTGAATACCCCCTCTCCCCCTGTAACACACCTGTAATGCGCACTTGTAACCCCTCTAATAATCACGTAACGCTTGCAACAAGTCCCCCAAATTACAATAAGTTAAACTCGATTATAAAAAAGAAATGAGTTGTATTAATTGTATTTGTGTTATACATTAAAATTTATTATAATTAACATGAGAATTGGTGGTGCAGACTGCACATAACAATAAGTTTGGTGACAATTTTTTAATGAAAGATGGATGGGTATGTGGGAACATTTCTGACAAGCCATGCACATGCCATTGTGAATTACGCATAGGCTCCAAGTCTACTGCTCCAACTAATTGGATTTTTCAATAGATTAATTGTATTTTTTATCAGTTTTTAATATTTTCTTACTAATCTAAAATATTCAATCTATATATCATTGATGAACAATATTTTATTTTATTGTAACAGTTTACAGAATATAACTTCTTTATTTTGTTATATTTTTAATTTAATTTGTTAATAAGGTAATGTTATAGTATAAGACTGAATAAAAGAAATTATTTCAGCAAATGTTGAAAGATTTTAGAAGTAAATGTCAGCATCACGTAACACTAAACTATAATCCCTCCTTCCCTTATGTAACGCAGCATAACGCGACCTCAAACCCCCTTCCCCCTCTTCAGAGTTACGTAATTTATGGATGACCCCTGGATTGAATTGGTGTATACTCCGCACAGAATTGTTTGGGTGTTGATACGTTTTGTAACTTAACACCAGATACATTAATACTTATTAATAGTCAAGAGTGGTTTGAGACAGCCTTTTTGTTTATACACTTAAAACTGGTTGGTTATATATTACATTAGTAGTAATTACATTAGGCGCAATATCTCACCTGGTATATAAGCATAGGCTTATCTTTTGACATTACGTAGATTCAGATAAATGAATGTTATCTTACCCCTAGTTATATTACACATTTCTTGACATTTGCATCGATATCTAGGCTACATTAGATACTATCATCATCATGAACAGCAGGATGAAAGGTCAGGCAGTGTGTTCCTGGTTAAGCAGTAGGCCTGAAATACTTCAGTCTTTCAGGTGTTCCTGTATGATCCACTTCTTTCTTTGTCTTCTTACATCTCTGTTCAAGGGTCTTATATTTTAGGGCAGCCTTTTGGAATCTTCCTTCTTTCATTCTTTCAATATGTTCCATCTATATTTTATGATTCTTTTGAACTTCCTCTGTTATATTTGTTGTCTTTAATATTTTCCTTATGTCTTTATTTGTCTCTCGGTCCAGTCGAGAGTAGCCAAGGAGGTGTCTTACGAACCTCAGCTGCTTCTAGTCTTTGGCTGTCTCTTTGTTCTAGGATCCAGATTTCTGATCCATATAATAGCATTGGTTTGGCTATCATGTTGTATATTCTTAATATGGTTTCTTTTGTCATGTCCTTCCCAAAGTGTCTTTTAATTATTCCATTTATTCTAATAATACTTCAAAGTTTTGTGTTGGAGGTCCTGGGAGTTTAGCCCAATGTCATTGCCTAAATATTTGAATGTTGATACTTGCTCTATTATTTCCCCTTCAATGACTCTCATCACTCTTCTTAGTTCTTGTGTTACGTACTATAATATCTAAATAATATTACATCATTGTACATCATCGATTTGACAGTTAAATTACATACTTCTCAATTTATGAGAGTTATTCCATATTGAGAAACACTTCAGTTATATATTGTATAATATTAGCATGTGCCATATAATTATATAATATAATTATTAATACATTACATATTATTATATATCTTTGTTTTAGCACATAAATTGCACACTATTTTATTAACACTTAAACTACATATCAATTTAATAAAGTTATGATATGTAGGCCTACTTGCATTTTAATTCATATATCACACTATTTATCGTTGCAAGAATTGTTAAGCGTGCATACACTATAGGCACTGTAGGTGTGATTCTGAACATTATTTTATTTCCTTTTTTTATTTCTTTGGGGATGTTCCTCAAGAATATGAGCATGAAACATTTCCTTCTTCTTTTCCCATATTTCTGTGCCTTGGGGCACAGTAATGATAAGCACAATCAAGATGGTTTGGATATATAAAAAAAAAAAAAGTTTATTGTTGTCTATGAATCATACGTTATAATATTTTTTCTTAAAATCAACTTTAAAGTATTAAATGTCTTTCTTCTTTGTCTTTCATTTCATCAAAAATAAGGTGAATATTACGTCAGATATCTTAGATATTAATATATAAGTATCATGATGCTGCCTTACTTGCAAATGACACTATCTTGGCCCAAAAATTTCAATTAGACAATTTAAGGTTATATTTATAAATCACAACAATAATTCTGCTGCCAATGTGTTTATATACAACATAATATCATGCTAGGAGCTAATAACAAGCTTCATAATCATCATACTGTGGTGTGCCAATGGATAACAACATTTTAGAGTTTGGAACCAGGGAAGCCTGTGACTTTCTGTAGTGCCCTCCTTGTTTTCTAAATGGGATTCCATATCATGGTCTTAACTTAGTATGTGATATTTTGATTTTCTAGGTAAATGGATCAAAATAAGAAATTTTAAAACTGCTGGCTTCCTTGAAATTATAAATGTTCTATCCTTGGATAGATTTCTTTTCATCACTAACTTTGTCAAAAATGACACAGCAAAAAAGAGAGAGAGAGAGAGAGAGAGAGAGAGAGAGAGAGAGAGAGAGAGAGAGAGAGTAGTATTTTTATGAAGACTTAACAAAAGTTGGAGAAAAAACTTACTGTCTTAATAATACAAAACACAAATAAATAATAAATTTGGATCCATTGAAGACAAACTCAACTGGTCTAGACCAAATAAGATACTTTAGGAAATGAAGGCTAGAATTAGCTATTCAGAGAACAGAGGAACGTGTTTCGCTTTGTGACATCTGGCACTAAATGAGTTGGGCCCAGGAGAAACAAAGAATGACGTAATCTGGGTACTCTACAGGGAGTTGGAGAGGGGTAACGGGAAGAGGGAGTAAATGGGAACAAGTAAATGGGATGGAAAATAGAGAGAGGAATAGAAAGAGGAAAGGAAGTAAAATAAGGAAGAATAAGAATTTAAATTGAAATTTCTATAGGAGAGGCAAAGTGGGAATGTAAGAAAGCCAGACTCAAGAGTTTTGTTTATTTTTAGAAGAACACTGTCACAGAGGCGTAACATTCAGGTCCACAAGGCTTGCTATGTGGGTGAGCCTAGGTAAAAGAGGTCCAATTTTTGGGCTGAAGGTTTTGTGATTATAAGAATTGTGAGCGTAAGGTTTTGTGATTTTCTGTGTAGTAATCCTAGACTGATGTATATAAATTTGTTGCAGGACATTTTTATTATGTAAGGTACTAATACTACTTGTGTTTGCTATACACTTTTATAAAGAGGGCCCAGATAAAAGTTTTGCGGGTGGTTCCACACTCGTTTGGTTATGCTACTTTTCTGTCATACACCTTAGTAAATAATGTACACTTCTATTAAGAATTAATCACATTATTAATTTTTATGTGTCAAGTCTCTGAAATTAACATTGGACATTTTCTTGTTTTCCTACCCAATATTAGGTCATTATTTAAATGAGAATTGTGAGAAAAATTAATTCTTTGTGTAGACATTGACTTTAGTCATGCACTGGTCTCTCTGATGATATTTTAATGTTCTCACATTGTAAGTTTGAGAATGTTTCAATTGTCCAACATTTGATGAAGCAATCTTGGCAAGGAAGGCTATAAACTACATTTTCAATGTCAATTGAGAAATTAAGTTCTTGAGATTCTCTATGAAATTTTGTTTCCTTGTCAATATATTTCTTATTTCAATTTCAATGTTTAAATATTTGACATAGTTTAAACATAGTATTGTTTAAGGTATGAAGAGTAAAGTTATAATGTTCTTCTCACACTGAGTTGTAGTGTTTGTAAAATTGGAGTTGGAAATAGACAATGAATTCCTGTTCCCATGTAAAATTAATAGGCATTAAAGAATATTGTATGTTTATATACAAAATTGGGGGGCTAAATTATTTTCATATAATATGTTTTGGAGCACAAATAGGTTGGCTGTACAAAGAGTATGGTATGACACTGAGTTGTAGTGTTTGTAAAATTGGAGTTGGAAATAGACAATAAATTCCTCTTCCCATGTAAAATTAATAGGCATTTAAGAATATGTTTATGAACAAAATTGGGGGTAAAATTATTTGAAAAATAATTTTTGTATCACAAATAAGTTGGCTCTACGATGAGCATGGAGGGACAGGTTGACTCTATCAACAAATCTATAGACTATTCCTGTTTTATGGTTGTGAGGTACGAAGATAGGAAATTTAGTGTGCAATTTGTGGCACAACCTTTTTGATACCAGTCTGTCATTAACTTTCCATTAACCTTTTTTTTTATAGTAATGTCAACGTATTTTAACAAAAATTAATCTAAAGTAGTTCAATAACATAAAATAATTTATTATTACAATATTTTTGTTTTGTCCAGAACAGTTGCCTATTAATAGGTCTGGTGATTTTAAACATTTTGTTACAGGTTTCAAGAAGGTTTCAGATTTCATGTTTCAGTTATTGCTTTTTTATAACATTTGTTGCACATGTCTGATGAAGAAGGTTTTCAATGATATTGCATGAAGAGCAGAATATTATTCTGTAGACATGCAAGGAAACGGGAATTCTATTTTCTTCAGAGAATTTTTCTCAACTTAAATAACAAAGTAACTGTATGTAAAATTTGCTGCCAAGATACGTTCTTCCAAAGTATGCAACTCGTTTATAATGTTACTATATTGCATCCGTTTATTTATGGAGAGCGCCAGTCGCATTCTTTTGCTTAACTTGACAATGCTTGCATCGTATTGCATGCATTATCACTTCTGCTAACCTGTTTTCTGAGTTTCTTTAACAGTTTGAACGCAACGGTGTTTCAACACAACTGCGCCGTTGCAAGTAGTGGGAGGAAGTTATCTGAATTCTCACTAAAACGTTTTCCGTGCACTGAGTTCGCCGCGAGTAAATATATAGAAACGAATGATTTCTTCTCAATGCAGTAGATGTATAATTTAATTATTACCTACGATGGCACGAAGTGTGGATAAAATAAATAATGTAAAATATTATTATCGTATTTTTAAAATCATTTATTCATATTTACATTAACTTACTACGTAAAATATCTTCTAAAATTACAGTGTAAATTGCATCTGGGTTATGAATTTCATATTCTAGATAGCAAGCATACAATGTTTAGAAGCAAACTTATAATCATTTATTTTGATTAGTTTTTGTGACATTACTAAGCGTATTAGTCCAAATACACAATATTTCTTACAGTTAATTAGCAAGAAAATATATAAGTAATTACATATGACTTTCTTCCGTTTTCTGGATAATGTTTACATAATTCGTATATTTTATTATATAATAGTTTTATATCAATGTTACTAAATATCGTTTACAAAAACATTATCTTCAACTTTATTATTATTATTATTATTATTATTATTATTATTATTATTATTATTATTATTATCATCATCATCATCATAAACAATATGTTTTAATTCATTCGTTGATTAGAGACATAAAATTCATTTCACATTGTAAATGTCACATTTACCATGCAATTAACCATAATTTTTGTAGTAAGTTTTAATTTTCCTTTACATCGCTAATTTATTACAATTATTGTTTTGTTATTGATAAACAATTGTTCCTTTGTTGGCGCACTCAGTGCGCTGGAAGAGTAATTACGTGTCAGAAAGGAAAGCTAGTACAGAAAGGTTAAAGTAATGGACATCGTCATTTTCGATCCTGTTTCACAATATTCAAATTCATATGAGGAAGCTCAGCGGGAAACTCGGAGCCTATCGTAACTGCTGTCCTTGCGGTAGCCTTCAGCCGACACCGGCACAAATAGTTTCCTAAACTTTTAGACGTTACCATTCCATAGATCTCAAGACCTCCAGACGCAGCTCACGGACTGAGATTGGAGTAAAGTGCTAGCGGCAAGTAAGATTCTTCCACCGAATTTCTGTTCTAATTTCTTCACCACTTCGCTTTTCTATGCGCGTAATTACATAATTTAATGATATTTGTTTAACATTTTAGAAAGTGTACTTTTTCGTTTAATACAATTATAAACTAAATTCAAAATGTTGGCCGTACTGTTGGAATTTTCAGAAATGTTACTAGAGACATTTTGGTACAGGGGTATTTTATTAGCAATTCAAGGTGTAGATACACTGCAATCTGAACTCAAGTCAAAATATGTGAGAAGTGATCGTCATAGACACTTCATCTATCGGAAAAAAATGTCGTGGTTACCTTGTCATCTGTCACATTTCTCGCATATATAACAGCAAGTAAAAACATTCATTAAATTCCGTGAAACACCTCGCATGGCAGAACCAGGAAAGTCTGCGCACTCGTTCCCAGGCCGCCAAGATAACTGATATCTGCAACTGGAGAGGCACTTTTAAACGAAAAGGCAGATAGAAGTGTTTTTTGAAGAAAGTCACCAAATTGAGTTAAGGTTGCGCATCTGTTGGCGCAAATTCTTACGGAAAGTAATGTAAATATATTTTTCAAAGATCGGTGGTATTTGTTCAACGATGTGTATTTGTGTCTAATTCAACTAATATTCGCCATATCATTAGTTATGAGCTAATTAAGAAAATTAATGATTTTAGGTAACATATATACGGCCAATGTCAATTGTTATTTCTATTTTCTCGACATACGTACTTACGTAATAACGAGAATATATTGTTTTGTTGCGGCACAAATCGGCGATAGTTTGACAGATAAACTCTAATTGAGAGGCCCTGGTGTCAAAAAAAATTGATAAATCTTGTTCCTGTATGAAGTAATTTACTTATTACACGTTGTGTAGTCAGACTCTCCATTTTGAGGGTCCTGGACACCGAAAATGTCTGTCTGTCTGTCCGTCCGTCCGCCTGAAGTCAACTTGTCGCTACCGCTAAACCGTTCAGAAGATTTTTTCCAAAATTAATATTTCCTTATCGATCTAAACGAACTCGAGGTTCTGTGATTTTGAAACAAACTTTGATTTTTGGGTATAATTCACATGAAGTCTCAACATTTTTGAAACTTTTTCAAAAATGGCTCCAAATTTGTTATTAAACTTTCTCCTCGGATATCTTAAATGGCGTTTAAATGAAATTTGTTCTAAAAAATCAGATCTTTAAAAAGGGTAATGTACAATTTTTTGGAAAAAAGTGAGTAGTTTTGACGTAATTTCTGTTTGCAGTTAATGCAATGTATAAAAAAATAATTTTCTCCTAAAGGCCGATCAGATGGCCGAGATCGCTAAGGCAGTAGTGCCGGAGTGGTTTCGGACCAGAAGATCGCGGGTTCGAGTCCCGCCTCGGGCATTGATGTATTTGTGTATGTCTGTATGTGTTGTCCTTTCACCCCCATCATCATCATATCATCATTTCATTTTCCATACCCCCAGGGCTAACAACCGTGGGGGATAAAAATCGGATCCAGCTTAAATGCTGGTCCCCTCAAAGAATTGTTGCAAGCACCTGCCACCGTGATAATAAATATAAACTGAGCCACGGTAAATGCAGGATGCTTGCTTGCGTGGTCCTAGTTGGCCGATTAACGAAAAAAAAAATTCTCCTAAACGTCTCCAAATGTTTTCCACGGATAATTCAAGAGACGCTTAAAACAATGGCACAAGTCAGATTTTTGTTGAAAGCTCTTAATTTTCAAAAATTGCATAAAATTAACATTGCAAAATTACAGTATTAAAGATAAATATTTTGTCTAAAATGAAATGTTTTTTTTAATTAGATCTTTTAAAAGGTCATGCAATATCTTTTTTAAAAAATACATTGAAAAACACATTTGAAATTGATTGCTTAATTTCTGCTTGAAGTGAATGCTATTTATAAAACAAATATTTTCTCAAGAAATACACTGATGTTTTCTTTAAATTGTTTTCATAGATAGACTAATGATTCTTAAAAAATGGCGCAGATCTAATTTTCGTTGAAAACATTGAATTTTTGAAAATTGCATATTGGAAATAATGGGATAGATCATTAGTCCGTCGGCAGAAGAGAGTCGGGCAGAGCGACTGCGTGCTTTAGCTGTAAAGCGCATGGCGAGTTAACTCGATGAACCTGGGTTCGAGTCTCGGTGCGAAGGAAAAGAAATCTGGTGCAAATATGGTATAATATTACGGAACCGTTGCAAATAATGCGAGAAAGTGTGTGATGTAATACCACTAGATATTAATGGAGCACTATAATTTTTCACACGAATAGATATGTCTCGAGATGATCAATTCAGCAATACTACGTATTGTCGTGTTTGATTAATAATCATATATAAAACAAATGAGTTTTTAAAAGTCGGCGTTATAGCAGATTTGGAAGTTCGTGATGTGTCGGGAGTTCTAACCCTCACCACAACCTCGGTATCGGTCATGGCCAATGTTTGCCTGTTCAAAACGCCACGGATTAAGAGGTTCAGCGCATTTTATGACCTCTAAACTATAATGGATTTAATAGTTTGATAGATATAATTGGGGGAAATGTGAAATCGCGAAAGATAAGTTTGTCGCATGCAGAGAATGAAAGATGTATGTAGCAACGATTCCCAAATTTTTCTTTCATCGAACCCTATACGTTTTCTAAAGAGAATTGTTTGCTTCATCTTACGCTTTCTTCATTACATACAGCATCCACAATTGTATCACAAAGAATTGTATATAATTGGTTTAAAAATAACTATTCGCTAACTCTCGAAAAAACATCGATTTTCAATAATTGAAGACGCTTCCGCTTGAGAAACTGAGTTTCTAATCTTCATTGTAATGCAATGATCCCAAAATGTTGAGTGTTTTTTAAGAACTGGCCATAAAATTTCTCCTGCGCGTTTTGCGGAGAGTACATTCTTGCGCCATAGAGTATTGTTGTGAATGCGTAGTTATAATGTTTTGAATTTTCTGAACATCCTAATTCTCAGAATGAACAACGGATACGAATAATGAGAAGCGAATTTGTAATTTAATATTATGATTTGTTGCTTTATATCACAAAATAATTGAGTTAATTAATATTTTTACTTTCTCTCCCTTAAGAAGGTACTTCTTAAGAAGAGAAAGTTATGTAATGCAGCGGGAAAAAAGGCAAATGTCTGGCAGAAAAAACTCTTATTGCCGGACCTTGGTAACGAAAATGTGGATAAATCCAGTTGCAAAATTTAGAAAAAAATCCTCTAAGACGTAGTGTAGCCAGAATCCATGTTTGATGGGTTCTTGATACCGAAATATCGAATGATGGCAAAACACCTGTCAGTCTGTCCATCTGTGAACAACGCTAACGGCTAAATTGTTGTCGTTTTTCTCCAAAATTGATATCCCAATTGATCTGATTGATGTCGCGGCCCCTTGAATTTGAAATCGATTTTTTAAATGTGGGGGAGTATTTTACATGAAGGCCCTGGGACATTTTCAAAATTTAAAAAAAAAGACTTCATCGTTTTGATTAAATTTGGTTGGATAGTGAGAAGGACGTTTAGGAGAATGACTGGTGTCATTTTTATGAAAACTCTTATTTTTCCATAACTGTAAAAATTCAAAAAAATTTTGGGCGTTTTCCTACAGCTGCCATGCTAGAGATATTTTTTCTTAATGAAATGTGTTCATCAATAAGTCTTCAAAAGGGGTCATGTTCAAAATTTCGAAAATATGAGTATTTTTTGCGTAATTTTAGATGAAACATAGGCGCTTTTAAAACCGTTTTAAACAATTATCTCAGACACGGCTTCAAATTTTGTCTTTCATTTTATCCTCGTATATAGAAAAAAGGTGGAGGTTCCTTCTATATATACATGTAACTGTAAAGATACTGAAAGACAAAGAAAAGAACTGTAAAGATAGTGGTGATGGTTATTTTCGGTGCACTCTGCATTTTCGAAAATTGCAAAAAAGTTTGAATTTTTTCCTTTCTTGAATAATCAGAGTTTTCAACGAAAATGAGACCGGCACCATATATACACGTCCGTCACTCTATTCAACAAAATTTGATCGAAAACGATGCAGCCACTTTTTGAAACTGTCCCTGGGACTTCATGTAATGTATTATTAAAATTAAAATTTCCGTTTCAAGTTCAAGGGGCAACGACATCGGCCAGATCGATTGAGGAATATCAATTTTTGAGAAAATCGGCTGAATGGATTAGCCGCTAGCGTTGTTTACAAACGGAGATAGACGTTTTGCCATCATTCGATTTTTCGGTATCAAGGGCCCACAAAACATGTGTTCTGACGGTCCGGATGGCCGAGATTGCTAAGGCGAGAGTTCCGAAGCGATCTCGGGCGCGAAGGATCGCGGGTTCAGGTCCCGCCTCGAACATGGTTGTATTGTGTTCGTCCTTTGACCCAGTATCATTATCATATCATGTCATCCTCATAGTTACCATACAGTTACACGCAATAATGATCGCTAATGATCTAAAAGTTGATGGGACCTTAAAAAGAAAAAAAATCATGGGTTCTGGCTAACACTTGTTAGAGGATTTTTTTCTTTTCTGAATTTAGCAACTGAATTCGGCCTCAAGGACACACAGAAGATGGATTCTGACTACATCACGTGTTACGGGATTTTTTCTATATTTAGCAACAGACGTTATGCACTTTTTTTACCAAGGCCCTGTACCAATAGTTTTCCTGCCAAAATTGGTTGTTTTTTCGCACAGCGTTACATGATTTTTTCTCTACCGCGCAAGCGATAGCGAGAAAATAATGAATTTTGCGTATCTAATATATATGTTTATTATTATTAGCCAACTGCACATCCCATTAGGGGAAAAGGCCTGCTTGAGCAGGTAATTATTAATATTTCTTTAATGGAGTAATAGGATGATGATAAGGGGTGAGAGGACGATCACGAATACATCCATGCCCGAGGCGGGATTCGAACCTGCGATCCTAGATCGCCTCGACACTACTGCCTTAGCGATCTCGGTTACCCGGATTGACAATGTGTTATTAGACATCTTCAAAACTTAATATTGTGAACGTACGGATTTACCCGTAGATTCTTTTATTTTTCGTGAATTCACTCGTACGTACAAACGAATTTAGCAGTTGCTAACCCACTCCCATTGGAACAAAATGAGTGAACAAAAATATTTGCATCTCTAAAGTAAATGTTAATCGAAGAATACAACGCCCAAAACAATTATTCTATTACAATTCGTGTGCTTTTTAGTAAATCTGGAGGATATTTTCCGAAGGGGGCCCAATACTAGTTTATGCTTTGGGCCCCGCAGTACCTAAATCTTCCCCTAGTGCTCAAGGTCACTCACATGAAGGTTTCCTTCAGGAGCCTCTTCTTCAGATTAAGTTTTCCTCAGACATAGCAATAGATCATGCTTACTTAGCTTTACGTGGGGTATCTGTTGACTAAGAAAGGAATCCAGCACAACATATCAAGGCGGACGGAGCAAGCTTTGTCAGCTTTGGAGTACAAATTAGAAATCACCTTTGTAACGTCAGGGAATCAGCAATGTTCAAGTGCATAAAATGAAATGGGTGTAAATCGATATTTTTTAATTAAAATTTTCAGATATGAAACTCCATTATACTTAAAAACTTTCTAGTACGGAGTGCCCATTATTCGCCATAATCCTTTTGCCTGCCTTGAAACTAGTTGTGTCCTGAGTTTCTATCATATGTTGTAAGTAGAGCGTATGCCTCCATTGTGTAGACCAGTGTCGTAAGAAGTCGAGACGATTGAGATAGACTTGAAATGGGCTGCGACATTTCTTTTACTTTCTCGTCTTACTAAGTAAGAAGATAAAGTATTGTAATCGTGCGCCGGAAATCGGTGATTTTTCGATAGAAAACCTCTTTATTGCCGAGCCCTGGTGACGAAACAGTGGATAAAACGTGTTCGTATACGTACTAAACTACTTCCTCCAACACGTCGTGTAGTCAGAATCCATTATTTATCCATTATTGATACCGAAAAATCGATTGACTGCAAAACGACCGTTTGTCCGTCTGTGTGTCCGTCTGTCCGTCCGTCTGTGGGCAACGCCCCAACCTAACCTGTTCACACGATTTTCTCCACAATTGATATTCCCCGATTGATTTAGAGGAACTCACTGTCCTACGAGTTTGAAACGGATATTTTGATTTCTAGGGATACATTATATTTTGCCTCAGAAATATTTCCAAAATTACCTAAAACTATTTTTATTAAAATTTGTTCTCGGATAGTGTAACGGTCGCTTAAAATAACGGCGCAGGTTACATTTTTGTTGAAATCCCATTTTTTCGAAAATTGCAAAAGTTTAGTTTTTTAGACGTCTTCCTACAACTACAATGTTGAAGATTTAGACTTTCCCCTATTGATATCTGTTGTCCAATGCCAGATCTTGAAATAACGACATGTACAATTCTTCGAAAATATGAGGAGTTTTTGCGAAATTTTCACCAAAGGCTCCACATTTTTTCATTAATTTTTCCTTGTATGTATCAAATGATGCTGTCCCATTTCCAGCAAACAATCTGTAGTTTCGTAAATTGTAAAAAGTTAACATTGCAAATGTACAATACTGAAGATAGAGACTGTTCTCTTATTTGAAATCTGTCGTAAAACATAAGATCTTTGAAAAAGGTCATTTAGAATTTTATTTGAAATATGAGATTTTTGGCGTAATTTCTGTATAATGTTAATGCAGTATATACAAAAAAAAATTTCTCAAAAGCAGAATTATTTTTTTAACTTTTATTTTCACAAATAGAACAAGGGACGCTTAAAAGAATGGTGCAGGTCTTATTTTCGTTGAACTCTCTGTTTTTCAAAAATTGCAAAAGTTACAAATAATGTGAGAAAGAATGTGCTGTTATTGCATCACTTGTTTACTTTCTCATCCTACTACGTACTTATACAGTGACGAGAAAGTATTGTAATGTTGCGGCAAGTATCGGCTATTTTTCGACAGAAAAAAAAACTTATTTTGTGGAGCCCTGGTAACTAAAAAGTGGAAAATCTTGTTCATACATGTAGTAAATTACTTTCTCTAACACGTTGTGTACTCAGAATGCACGTTTTATGGGTTCTTGATAATACTATGTCCGTTGTTCGTCTGTTTTCAAAGCTAGCTCCTTAACCATTCAGACTATTTTCTTCAAAATTTATATTTTTATATTCCCCAATAGATCTGAACGAGCTCGAGGTCCTACGAGTTTGAAATAGATATTTTGATTTTGAGGTGTTCTTTACATGAAGTACAACAATTTTTTCCATTTTTTTCATTCAAAAATGACTCCACATTTTTTTATTGTCAATTTTCCCGAATAGGGTATAGGACACTAACAAATTGGTTAAGGTCTCATTTACGTTAAAATATCTGAATGTTCGAAAATTGCAAAAGTTCAACATTTTCTCGGCGTCCTCTTAAAACTACAATATTTAGTAAAAAAAATATGAGTGGTTTGGGGTAATTTAGCGGGAAAAATATGCAATTTTCAAACAATTATTTTCTAAAAATGGCTCCCAGTTTTTTTTTTTAATTTTTGTTTAACTCTCTGAAATTTCGAAAATTGCAAAAGTTAGAAATAAAGCAAGAAAGTATGTGCTGTTGAAATTATTTAGACGTTCTCTTAATAATTTAATATTAACTGTTTTATAAAATAGAGCTGATAACATTTTAACCCGAAAAATATTCTTCAAAATCCTTATTTCATCACTGATGCAATGATTTTTCTGGGGAATTTGAGGTACGGCAAACAGATTTGTACCTCAATTGAAATGTAAAGTCTATTTTGCTATATCTTCACAGCTAAAGTTATGCCAAAAGCAATATTATAGCCGTGAAAACAGGAAAATTTTCTTATACCCTTGTTTGTTTGTTTTTAATAACGATGGTTGTACGAACAATATAATTGCATCGAAGTTTGTAGTTAGTAATATAGTATGCCTAACGATTTTGTAACCAGCGCAATCTCACATAGTACAGTGATACTAATATAAAAATCGTATTATTTTCCATTTCCATCGTCATTTTTAAATATGTTTTGTTCGTGATGAATGATTTTGGACGCTCCGAATTTGTTGGGACCTGTGAAACCCATCTGGGTGAAATACACGTTTACAGTCATTTGATTGATGCATGGAAATATTCCAAAAATGGAAGAATTCAATAACCTCAAGTTCGCGACTTCTGTTTTGCAGGTAATAATGCGAAAATAAGTACGTATAATTTAAGTACCTCCCTCCCCGCTGTATGGTAAGAAGTTTTTCAAACTAAATATTTTGCACACATGAATCACGCAAGTATTGTGAAATTCCTGGAAAATGTATTTTCAATCCGTTAAGTGGGTGAACACTTGCCATAAATTAACAGTACAACATGTAAATAGCTTTGAAATTATTTTAGAAACTAATGGAACAACAACAAAACAAGTAGTATAACTTACATGTCCAGCCCTCAGTGGCTCGTTGGTTAGTGTGGTCGCTTTCCACGGTGCAACACCGGGTTCGACTCCCGGTTGAGGCAAACATTAATTGTGCTCTTTCCTTGCATTATCCCATTATTTGTTGCTGTATGGCAATAAAAAAGCTCACTTCTTAGGTTAAGAATAACAGAAATACAGCGTAGGGATGGCTATGTGCTAACAGCCGTAAGGCCGATGCTGCGATTATGCCTTAGTTCGTAAAGAGCTGTTGTGCCAAAGTACATTCATACATAGCCTCTAAGTCCTCATTGCAGAAAAAAGACGTTAAAGAACGAAACGAAAATTCACTCAATACATTTTTCATACAAAATCTATTTCTTTACAAAAGAAAATATCCATAAAAGTACTCGAGGGAAAGCTAACATCTTCCCCTCTCTCGAATGTGCCGCTGAAAAACTATGGCCATCTGCCTAAAATAATTGCGCTTATTAAGTTTTGTGGTGTTGGCTAACTTGACAATCCCTACGTTTCTGAACGCCCCCTGGGCTGTTGATAGTGTTTGGAGGTGTTTGTGCAACTGGACTGGGACTGTGGTTGTGTGGACATCTCTGTTTTTGTTATTTCGTCGCATGCTCGGGTTAAGCCGTGAAAACATTTTCTCGGCATGGCCATGTCAAATTTATACTCCAAAATTGCTCCCAAGCCAATTAAGAGATCCCAGGATAACATTACTGTGACGCAAACTAATGCTTGGGTGAATGGTAAGATGATGTGTGAGCCATTTTTTTAGTGATTGACGACTTTGTATCGAGAAAAAACGAGAAATTGCAATGTTGTACCATATAATTACCCAATTGTTGGGTATTACCCACTCAATACTACAGCAAAACCCATGGAATACGAATGTGACTTATGTGTCCGAAAGAGAAAGCTTGCTGTGGTTGTCTCGTAGTTCTTGCAAATGGCAATCAGTGTTAATGTCAAACATTCAAACGTTGACAGTTGGTTTAATTTAACTAATGCTTTCATATGATACCGAATTTTATTCATATTTGTATCTTTACGTCTATTACATGTATTTCAATAAACAATTATATGTATGTATATATTGAAACAACAACAGCTGTTTTCTTTTATTTTTGTTGACCTTGCCATCACATACTTTCTGTAACAACGTAATTTGAAAATGACATGTTCAACATGGAGAATTGATATGAAAAAGTAATTGCATATATCATTCTAAGTTACATTGACAGGACATGACATACAAAGAATTTTCATGAGTTTTAAATGTAATGATTCAGAAAATAAATAAAATATACATCAACTGAATTGATATTTTGATTGACTGTGGAGTGAACTTCATTTGTTTGTTTTATTTGCTTACATGTATGAATGGCTATTGTTACTAAATTCATTTATAACAGTTGACATTAACATACACAGGTTTTATTTGTAATTTGTAGACATATTAACTTTAGATTGTTGTCTAATAATGTATTGATGTCACTAATAATATATTTTTACCTACAGTGGAAACCCTAAGTAACAGTGGCCTTTCAACATCCTCGAGCATCTCACAGCAAGAGACTGTGCAAATAACCCAGCCTGCAAGTGTTCCTAGTTCTCCTATTGCTTCACCTAGTGGAAACTCACCATTTAACACCTCGTTTAGTTTGGTGTGTTCCAAGGTAACAACTGGAGATCCCAACTGGCAAGCTCAAAGGACAACTGTCTGTGAACGAAATGCTGCTATGTTTAATAATGAGTTGATGTCAGACATACACTTTGTTGTAGGAAGCCCAGGTAATGTGCAATTCAAATTTCATACAGTAGCATATTTCTTAGAATGTAATATTGTAAGTGAAATTGAGGACTTGAAGAACAAATGCATGTGGTTATGAAAGGAGTTCTATATTAATTGTTTTTTCACAACGTGCATGTGAAAAGAGTGTTTTCTTTTCTTTGACCACATGTACATATTCTTTGAGTTTTGGTGCACTGTGAATACTCATGAAAGACAAGAATGACACGTTTTGATTGGGACATCCATGTCAGCACATGGTTGTAATGTTTTGAAGTTATTACTGAAGGATGTATGTGTGCCATCATACAATAAATGAATCGTTCAGAATTTCTTGATTGTTATCTGTATTGAAGAGATGGAATGGATGTAAATTTCGTATTAAAATATATTGAAAATTTGGTTGCCATTTTCTCTTCCTCTCAATTTTGAAATGAAATCATGGACATTGAATTTTTCTTGGCAATAGTAAAATTCTAAGGTGCTTTTACATGTGGGAAATCTTTAATATGGGTCTCACAATTATTGTAACTTTATGAAAGGAAGCTGTTAGTAAAATAATTGTTGAGATAACTTACCACTCTGATTGGAGGTGAATTAACCTGCATCCATAGTTCTATTGATTTGAAGGTTTGCTAATTGCCTTTAAGCACCAATTTATGCCAATACTGCTCTGTATTCAAATGCCTTTTTTACTGCCTGAGATGGCTCAGGAAAGTGAAAGTCTTGGAGATGTCAGCTTTTTGTCACTAGTTAAATAGCTAGCTTGAGTTCTGCCTCTGTCGGCAAGAGAATTGTAGTAGCCATCTGCTCAGATTGGTAGTTTTCCATGGTTACTTCAATCATTATCAATGCTAGAGCAGTACCCTAACAAACCATAGACCACATATCTTTCCTTTCTCATTGTTGTCCTTTCCTTTCCCCTTGCACAGAAAAATACACTCAATACACAAGAACACTTACATGCAGTAGACTATTACATGTCAGGAGACAGGTCTTCAGAACCTTAGAGCCTGTCCTGTCGGGGTCAGTGTCCTGCTGGAGGGGATACTTGAAGGATACAAGCTAACCTGTAGTTCAGTGCCTGTTTTTAATGTTCTAGAAGGGAGGACTACTACTGCCCCCCAAGATATAACATGCACTACACTCTTGAGACTACTGACCATAACAGTTGATGCACCTGAAAACCGAAATAAACAATCAACATATCATCTTTGTATCTGCAATAGGTTGTATGTCAAATCTACCAAAGTTTTCAGGAGGAACGAAAAATGTTCTCTACCTTTCCCTGTCGCTTTAACAAATGACAGTTGCTTTTACAAATGTGCCTTCATGATATTTGGTTTTTCATTTGTCTATCATCTTATGACCTATTGTAACTGCTGCAGTTCTCTAGATTGATCACAGTGGTGTAATAAACAAAAAGATGAATTTTTTTGACATACGACTTATTGTGGCTACTACAACGATATTTTTAGTACTATGGCAATTTTGGTAGCACCTTTGCCTCCTCGTAAGTTTAAGATAAATCTAGGGAAACAATGCTCAAAACATAAGACCTAAAGTTATCTAGAACATGGGGCTATGTTTGTATGTACTTGAAGTAATGATCAGAAGTGTGTAAATTTGAACATGTCACTTGTTTCAGGCCATACACAAACAGTTCCAGCTCATAAATACGTCTTGGCAACTGGAAGCTCAGTGTTTTATGCTATGTTTTATGGGGGGTTGGCCGAAAATAAGGCGGAAATTGAAGTACCTGATGTGGAGCCTTCTGCTTTTCTTACGTTGTTAAGGTAAATGTCAAATTTGTTTCAAGTTGTTTTTGGTATTTTGTGATTGATGCCAAGTATGAACAACTTTCTCCAACAGTGAAGTTCAAAATTTTTATTGCTATTCAAAAAATAAAGAATTATAATTATTGACTTCATATTTTGTGATGGAAAATAGGTTATTAATTTTCAGCCATTGGAGAAATTGTATATTCATTTACTTTTGAAAAATAGTATTAACTGCTGATTTTTTGTAAAAAGAGTGTGAATGATATTGTTACAGATATCTGTATTGTGATGAAATTCAATTGGAAGCGGATACAGTCTTGGCTACATTATATGTTGCCAAAAAATATATTGTTCCCCATCTTGCACGTGCATGTGTGAACTACTTGGAAACGAGTTTGACTGCCAAGAATGCATGCCTTCTTTTAAGCCAGTCCAGGCTATTTGAAGAACCTGAATTAATGCAGAGGTGCTGGGAGGTCATTGATGCTCAGGTCAGACATAACTATTGCTATTATCACTTCATGAAGTCACTGTAATCAAGGAGTTTGCTCTGTACCTGTGTGAATATGGAGTATATTTTGTGTGTACTGATATTGTAAAAACAAAATATGTTTAAAGACAATAATCTACCTTATTCGTTTCTGGAACTTTGAAGGGCATGCTGCCCAAATATCTAGCTTATTGAAGTATAGTTTTCAACATTATTGGTAATGAGATATTTACTTCTGTTGCTCACTTTATAAAACAAGTCCAATTTTTCTTACATTTTGTTAGTGTTGTCAGTATAGTGAAACGCCAAAATTAATTGTGCTGTGTTTGTGGCTTTAGTATTCTCTGAACATGTGAAATTAAACATTTAATTCTTTATAAAGTAATTATTCCAATTACTATCGACTAGTGTAATGCCCTCTGGTTTGAATGAAAATGAAACAAGCAAGCTTAGTGTGCATCTGTATTTAATTGTTTTTGAGAACTGGATGCATGCTTGTTCTCTTGCTGGTTTGTGCACGTTGCCCATCCATGTCTGAGAAAGACAGATATTCTAGACTAATATTGGCAACCTTAATGATTCTTTCATTACATGTTACTTGTGCTCTAAGATCAGTAGGTTTTTCTCAGATCGTCTATGTTTGTTAATTTAATGATTATTTGCAGCGGGCTCATGGGGCTTCAGCACCCACTCCCCCATCACCCGAAGCCAATGATGCATATTAAAAAATATAGCTTTTACTAGTTTTCTATACTAAGGAAAGTCATTTAATATAGCAATTTTTTTGTTATCAATATTAATAAATAACATTGAAAAAAAAATGTCCATAAGAAAACATCTCTCCCCCCTCCTGGTTGTAGCTCTGATTATTTGTGTCAGTCAAGTTCAAATGTTCAACTTCTTGCAATGTAAAAGGGATATTCATTTTCTATGTAGGAACGAACAAGGAATGAGCTCAGCATTTGGAGTAAGAATTGTTAGGAAGTTGAACTAAGGGAGGTTATCATGATTGGGGTCACATTAGAAGCAATTTATTTTATGTAACTATTCCACTCGTGAAATTAAAACCAATGGTGTTGAACTATACATATAAAATGCCCCATTCAGGGCATGTAGCTCAAGAATTTTTTTGCCTTTTCTATCTGATTTTTCTTACCACCCCTTCTACTGGCCTATAATAAGTTGCAACTCATGTCTTAGGAGACAGTGTGTATCAATCGCTGTTGTGATGTGCAATAAACCGCATATGTACTATAATAATACCTCTTTGATTTTAATATGCTTTTGGTTATTTTCAATATTTGGCACAATTTGGAACTCTGTTGGATGTAATTTCATTCATGGAATAGTCATGTTAAATAGCACTCATACGTTAGAAATTGTCAGATAAATCTCCTCCTTGCTTGACGATTGCCAGGGATTTATCAACAATTTCCAAAGCACTTGTGGTTTTACCAATGATAAATTATCTGTTATCATTCATATCTGTTAATATATGAAGTACAATAATTGAAATTGATAATGAAGAATTTTACAAAATATTGAATTGCATGTTCTTATGATGCAAATGAAAGTACATTAATTGATAAAGCTTCTCTTTTCTTTGTTCCAATTACAAATTTTAAAGATCCTTCTTGTCCTTCTATTGTGGGTTTCGAATTTTGATTGCTCTGTACTGAATATTCAGTTTATTATTGATTAGATCTCAATCTATTACCTTCCTGTGATTCTCTGGGACTATAAATCTTTCTTAAAATTTTTCTCTCTATCTTCAGCAAATTTTCCATTCCCATTATGCTTGTAGTTTCCATGCAATACAAGATTACTGGTCTAACAACCTATTCACTGAATCATAAGCTTTTTGAAAATAGAAAGAAATAAAGATATTCTTCGGCCTAGTGCTATAATATTTTAATATCAGTTTTAGACTGAGAACTTGTTCTGCTCATGATCTATTTCTTCTGAAACCATTTGGGAACTCACCAAGTTGTAATTCAATCTGTGGTTCAAGTCTATTTAGTAGTAATTTGGAAAATATTTTATATGTTACAGACAACAGCGAGATACCTCTATAATTATTGACCTCAGTTTTTGGGCCTTTTTTGTGTAATGGATGGATTAAGGCGACAAGCCAATCTTCTGGAATTGTTTCCTCAGTCCAAAATTTTTGAAGGAGGTTAGTTGTTGCTATTATAAATACATTACCTACAATCTTTCATAATTCTGCAATTGTCCCATCCTCACCAGAGGCTTTGTTATTTTTTAGTGATTTGATGATACTTTTAATTTTGTCTACAACTGGTGGGGTAGAGTCAGAATTCTGTTGTAAACTTAAAGCATAGCTTTTTGTGTGGTTTTGTAAAATTTAATAACTTTTCAAAATACACTGCTTGAATATCAATTTTCCCTGTTGTTCAATGTTGTATCCCATCTTCCCTTTTGAAGTTAGAACTCGGTGCTGCATATCCAATGATTTCATTCTTAAAAACTCTGTAAAATAGTTGTGTGTCATTTTTCTTAAAATTTTCTTCCATTTCCGTAATTTGGCCTTTCGTATACTTTCTTCTAGTTGTCCATAAAGTTTGGTGAGCCATTTTTCTTAACCTTTGTTCTTTTCTGAGGTTTTCTGGAGTCTTATTTCCATTCCATTTGTGCCAGACACAGTCTATCTTTGATTGCTTTTTCTCAATCTTCATTCCATCAAGCATGTTTCCTGTGAAAGTTCAACGGTGCAATTTCCTGGGTATGTTCAATAATGTTATTGTTTCATCATTCCAATTGCTTGGTATTTTAAGTCTTTTCGAAATTCTAACCTTTTTTAATTTTTAAGAGCCTCTCTATTAATCTTTGGAATTTTGATTCTATTTATATTTTGTTTTCTTATGGAAGGTATGAAATTCATTTGATTTGAGATAGATAATTATCTGATGTTACATTGATGGATTTTCTGACCTTAACGTTTTGAATTTCTCTTTGGCAATTTTTAGGTATAGCTACGTGGTCTAACTGGAATTTGCTCATCGGTGCATTTAAGAAGAACCACGTTTTCTTTTTATTGGGTTTTGCTTTAAAATGTGTGGACATAATTTTTAAGTTTAGATGTTAACAGAGTTTATCCAATCTCTCACCGTTTCTATTTCTATATATTTCTGTTATAAGTAGGATATTTATCTATTATATTAGAAAATTTTCTCGCTGATCCAAGTTGATCATTGAAATCTCCAAGCAAAATTTTTTCATGATTAGAAGGAAGTTTGAGAATTTCCATTTGTAACTTGTCCCAAAATTCTTCAACTTTCTGTAGATTTGTCCTGTTATCATTATTTATAGGAGCATGGGCATTAATAAGTATATATAAGTATATATTTTTATTGAGTGATTTGATGGTTAGAAATGATAACCATGCATTAATACTTCTGAAATAAATGATGAGCCCAAAAATATTGTGTTGGCCATAAAAGCTGTTCCCAGATGTGGCATTTTTTTAAACTATTTTACCTATTTTTCCTTTGACAATTCTGAAATTGATAAATTTTTCAACCACGAAAAATAGAATTGGCCTCTGTTTAACAGTATTGGTGAAAATTTAATCTTCCCCTCCATATCCCTGTACCACCACAAAAACAAAACAATATTTTTAATGCCATAAATTTGTTGCTGATATATTTGTTGATCACAATCCGAACTTTCATCGGCATACTGAAAGAACATTATCATCTTTTCCCAAAAATAAAATGTGCAAATAATCTTCTTGAAAATAATTAGATACATTTACAACTTACTTTTAAAATCAAGTAGAAATTAACTTTTTAAATGTAAGTTGTAACTTTTGTAAAATTGTCCTGTTTTGATGTGTGTGGTATTTTTGTATTTGAAGGAAATCATGTGTACTTTCAGAGCTCTAATTAGAAGTACCATTATCAAATTCTAACATAAGATAGTTTATCCCATACAGATGAAAATTGGAAGTTGGTGATCATTTGATCATTTTTTAATGTTCTGTTATTTTCCTCCTCTTTTTCATAAATTACCTTAGAAAAACAACAACAAAATAACCCAAGTATATTTAGTATTACTGTAGGGCAATTGTAAAGTTTCTAAAATATAGTGTTTTGCCACCAACCCCAACATGCGATTCTACTGGAATGTTATTTCTTTGAAATGATTGCAATTAATAGAAAAATTCATACAGATAAAACTTTTTTGTTTATAATTATTTTCTATTTTACTTTTATTCTTTATACTGTTTTCTTTTTTCGCATGATTTTTTCCCAATTTTCACCACTTTATTTAATTTATTTACCAAATATTTGTGCCCATGGAATAAACACTTTGCTAAGCAAATCATCTACAAATTGTGACTGCTATCCCTCAATGTGTTCTTTGTGAAGAAATCAACTTACTGCCATGAGAACATGGAGAGCGATAATTTGAGTAACTATATCCTCCACTAGAAAATGTGCATAGATAGTGAAGCTGCATCTCCTGTGTCTTATTCTAAGCATTTATAATACAGCTCCTCTGTTGCTAAATGCTGATTCTTATAACAAATTTTCCCTTTCTTCACTACTTTGAAACATTCTCAAAAAGTTAATAACAAAAGGTGATATAGAATTTAATTGCACCCACAAAAAAAGGCACACAGGAATGTAGCACATCCTATCTGTAATTCTCATGCACCATTGAAAACAATGAGAATGTAACTGGGCTGTGAAGTAAAAACAATAAGGGAGCCAATAGTTGATGTCAATAGCTTTTTAAAACGTCTAGTTTCGCTAAATTTGAAATTAAAATATTTTCACAAATGTTTATGCAAATTTTTCTCAAATGGCTCAATTTTTTTTCTACCTAATAACTTGTACTTCTACAGTCCCTGGCCATATTATTAGACGCACCCTAAATTTTCAATAAAAATCACGTTTTTGTGACGAAAAATGTATTTTTTTTATTTCTAACGAAATACATAAGTAATAATTGAATACTTACGATACAAACAAGATATAATATGCAAAATTATGACTGTCAGTATAATATATAAACTAATTTTCATAAAAAATCTCCATGCACATGTATATCTTTCATACTTTGTCAGGCCATCTTTGGCGGCTATTAGAGCTTTAATTCTTTTTTGGATGCTATTAATGCATGCCTGGACTGTTTCTTGCAACTTTGGATGATGGTACCAGACTTGAATTATTTTCTCAAGGAGGCAAATTTTTGTTCTTATTTTTTAAATTTTTGTTCTTCCTTTGCGATTTCCCTCTTCATGAGCTCCCAAACATTTTCTATTGGGTTCATATCTGGTGAATTTCCTGGCCATGGTAACAAAGGAACATTTTTCTCCAACAAAAATGATCGAACTGTTTCAGCAGTATGACATGAAGCCCAATCTTGCATAAAAACAAATGATTCTTCATTTGTGAACCATTCCTGTAGTTGAGGCAGCAGTCGTTTCTCCAATACTTGCTTGTACTGGTCTTGTTTCATGATGCCCTTAACCAAGTACAGACCTTTGCAATTGCCTTTGCCTTTGTCACTGTGCCTTTGCCACAGTGCCTTTGCCACTGATCACTGATCAAATCATTGCCTTGACTGAATGTGACACAATCTGAATGATACCAGGGCGCCAGATGATAACAGGGCGCCTTCTCATAAATTGGTGTTTGTTTGCTAGAATTTCGATAGTTCATTCGTCGCTAAAACAAACCTGAAATACAAGTAAATGACAGAATTAATTGTGGTAGCCAGTTATAATTATAAAAAAGCACTAGACTAAATTTTTACCGATTTCCAGAAGTCCAAATATTTATTCTTAAGGTTCTTAGCCCATGCAAGACGTTTTTCTTTCATACCAGCTGTTAATCTGGGTTTGTGGGCTGGTCTACAAGCTTTAAAATTCATTTGTAGTAGTGTACGCCTTACTGGCCTTTTAGATACTCAGATTCCACTACTTTCCAATTTAAATTTAATTTGTTTAGTAGTAATAAACCGGTTTTCATGGCAAATCTTCCTCAAACATCTCTCAGATCTTGGTGAAAATATTCTCTTCCGTCCACATGTGTTCTTCCTTCGTGGGGATAATTCTTCACCAAGGACAATTTTTTTCTTAATTCGCCGAATGGATGTCTCGGATACGATCAATCTTCGAGATATCTCACGATTTGAATAATTTTCTGTGTCGACAAGAGTTTTCACTGCTGCGATCTTCCGAGGAGACAAATCACTTGCCTTTCCCATTATTTTTGTTCAAAACTATCAGTTTTTCGTATACAACATATCACAATTTTTAAATAAACACAGCTATAACTATTTCACAAACTAATAAATGGAAAATGAACTATCTTCATGCAACAATACACTACTCATGTCACCTTTTGTTCTACTCAACTCTTGTAATTTGTGCGTCTAAGCAACAATGAGGTGTCACAACAATGGTACATAATGACAAATAATGTGTTAATTATTAGAAAAAGAAGCTTTGTTTTTAATTGATTGATTCGCAACAATGCTAGATGTAATGTACTGCAGCGAGAGACTTCAAAACTTAACATTTTGTTAAAAATTTGGAGTGCGTCTAATAATATGGCCAGGGACTGTATATTGATCTTGATGTCATTTTGCTTAAAATGCTACGTGTCCTAGGAATAAGGGGAAGAAAGAAAGAAAGTAGGTAATTGCATCAAATCCAGTGTGTTGTCACAATTATTGGACTATTTAAACATACAATTAAAAATTATTTATGCCATGTAAGAAAGTATATTAATTGATGGCTCTTATTAAAAAGATAATAATGTGAGTAGAATTAATAGAATAGCAGAAGAAATAAATGTGATAAAATAAATGTTTGTAAAATTATGTTGTTTTTTAATTATGTTACTTTGTCTTCGATATAAATATTACAGAATTAATATGAATATTACAGAATCAATATAAATATTACAGAATCAAAATCTCTCATGTTGTTGATTGAATTGCTGCCTTTGTATCTTATGTTTTGCATCTTTTTCTACAGATTTTATTGTCGAAAAAGCTTCATTTACGAATGTGAGGGTTGGTGTATTCAAAGAAGGGCGTTCTTGTCATGACATTTAGATTTAGAACATTATTCAGATGTAATTTTATACACTGATTAATGGTCACAAATCTAAAATGTTAAAGCTTTGATAAATGTGAATTACTGGTAATGTGGGCAGCAAAAAGTTGAATTTTTTTATGAATAGGATGTGAGAACATGCAGGGAAATTGACAGTGTGTAACATGCTTCAAGGTATATAGGTTCTTTGATGAAGAGAAGGAAGACCTAACGCTAGTTAATGTTTCTGCATAACCAAGGAGCTCAATTACCAGTGTAAAAGTTTGCATACAGTGCTTTGTTTAGAAGCCTTTGGCATGTTCTTTGCTCTAATTGTCCTTAGAGTACTTATGGAGTTTGCAGTACTTACAAACAAAATTTACAAAACAATAGGCAATGGCAATTACTAATATTCATTAGTTCTCTCATATTTGTTTTATTGACATACTTTTAAAATTGTTCTAGGCTGAAATGGCTCTCCAGTCAGATGGGTTCCCTGATATAGATATTCACACTCTGGAGTCGGTTCTTGCACGTGAGACATTGAACTGTAAAGAGAAGCATCTATTTGATGCTGCAATGTTTTGGGCATCTGCTGAGTGTGCGCGTCGGGAACTTGAGCCAACGCCACAAAATCAGCGAATTGTGCTGGGTAATGCTTTGTACTTGGTTCGAATTCCTACCATGAGCCTGGAAGAATTTGCTAATGGTGCAGCCCAAAATGGGATTTTGACTCTGCAAGAAACAATAGACATTTTTCTGCACTTTACTGCCTCAAGGAAGCCAATTTTGAGCTTCCCAACCAAGGCCCGGACTGGCCTTCAACCTCAGGTGTGTGAAACTACCAACTTTAATTTATTGATTTTTACTGTTTACTTTCATTCCTTTCTGTTTAGAGATTTTTCTAAGCCTGTCAGGTTAGATATGTACTTTTGATTGAAATATGGCTTTGAAGATATTTAGTTACCAAAATAAATTACTTTCTTCTCTCCAATTATTCAGCTATTTTGTCTTGGCAGTTTTTGGTGGTTTTGCCCCCTGTGTATATTCCTCCTTGATTATTGATTTTATTTACAAACATTTTTCTCTTGATGTAATTGGACATATGGAGAAGACAATGATGTAGTGTGTACAAATGCCTTCTAATGCCAACTGAATGAACGACTATTCATTAGAAGGTAGAGAGTGAAATGTACATTAATGGAGCAAATGAAATAATTACTCTGAGTATTAATTCATAATTATCATTTCTTAGGCAAGACAGCTTAATTTTCTGTGCTCCTAATGTTCAGTTTTGGAAGGGTGTTGTGGATATACATCGGTTGGCCATCCAGCATGAAGCTCTTGGCATCTTGGGTATTCTGCGTATGCTCCTGTATGGCACAAGAGTTAAATGTGTTAAATGCCTCTCCTTTCAGACAGGTAGAAAGTATTTCAGTTGGTAATGTCAGTTTTACTGATTATTCTTTGTACTTTTCTTGTGTAAATTTTTGTGTACTAACCCAATTTCTGTTAATGAGGGTATATTACCAGGTGCTTTGTAGAGATAGAGAAGTGATTATCATGTCTGAAGATGTCTGCATTCCATAGTTTTTGTCAAATTTTTTTGTAAATACATTATTTAGGTGCAGCGATGAGTTTGTGTGCTGCTTTAATGGTTTTAATATAACAAACAATGTTGGCTATAAGTGGTAGTTCAGATTCATGAAATGTCTACAATTTTTGCTAAAAGTTGAATAACGAATGATGCTTATTAAATCTCTATTTAGTGTTAAGCAAAATATAATTTCTAAGCCTGTCTTCAGTGCAAATTGTAGGTAAATTGAAAACAAACTAATAGTACTTAAGAGATAGAAGAAAACCAAGAACCCCTTGTTGTTTTCTGATTATTGTGACTTCATTTACGAAAGTAATTATAATTGTTTCTGTTGTTTACTTTTTAAACCATTTTGCAAGTCTGAAGAAACAATATTTTCTCTGAGAAATATTTCTATTTAATTATAAGACAAAATATTTTTTGAGAATTCACAAAAGCTATATGAGATAATTATAAATTTTGTTCTAATTTTTTATTATGGAAAGAAGTTGAACGATGGTTGGTTTGAAAATATTCAGAAATGTTTTGTGTACAAGGAAAAAGTGAAGATGGTTGTTATCAATTGTTGAATATGAGGTGCAAGTCTTCAACAAGAATCCAGTAATTTATTGAACCCACAAGAATTGTTTTTGGAGTAACTAAGCTTCCAAATTCAGACGGGATAAATTTGTGTTGACAACGTTGTCAACATTTCATCCTAACAATCTATCAAATGCACCTTGTTTGCAGTAATTACAATTGTTTGAGAATTCTTTTCACATTTTAGAAATAAAGTTACAAAAAAAATTGAAGGAACTTATAATTTGAACTTTTTTTAACATTGTGCAGGAACAAACAATTAAAAAAGTACAAAGTAGTTAAAAACCACTATTGCGTGGTTGTTTACTACTTTTCTCCCTTTTCAAAGAGTAGTATTTTCTCCTTTTTGTCTTGTATTAATTTTCCTACCATATCACTCAATGCTTTGAATCTGCTCTTCTATTCACTTGTGCCCTTTTGTTCATAATTTTTATAGGTGTGAAAAAGATGTGATATGTGATTATAGTGTACAGCGTTTGAACAGGAAATTAAGTGCTACAATTAAATTCTTGAACCTTGTTTCACAAATTTTTTGTTGTTTTTGGAAAAATTGTAACTTGTTTGAGAAAAAACACTGTGATTTTGGAGATGATTTGTCCAATAATGTGATGTTGAAAACTCTGCACTTAAAGCATTGAAAAATATAATTAGTAGAAGTTATGTATTTCTGCTGCTGAAAAACGTCCTTTGTATATAAGCACCAGAAACTTCTGTGACAATTCATGACCTTTGAATTTAAAAAATTGTTTGTGATGAATTTTGTGACAATAATGATTTTGTAATGATTAATGATTCTATAACTCAAAAAACTGAAAGTAATGTTTCTATTTGATGCCCTTATTCTTTTTCTGTCAAGCTAGACCTCTGTAACTTTAGGAGCTTGAAAATTAAAATGCGGTACGTTGTTTGAAGTGAATGTTATATAACATTACACCACAGTATATGTATAAATACGTATACTGTGATAAAACTATAAAATATAATTATATCTAATTTACATTAGTTCTAGGGAACACTAATATCTGTCTTATCTTTTATATTTTCTCTAATTCTTGAACTGCACCCAAAGCTATTATAAATTACTCTGAGGCCATTAAGACTACCTATATTTCATAATTTTTCTTTTTTTGGTGATACGGATGGTTTACCTTTAGAACCTTCCCCTCCACCACTTTTTGCGCACACATAGTCCAGGTTTTTTTAAGTGGTTGAGCTGTAGTATAATGACGCAGTTCAGCATCAAAAACAGCTTCTTTTGAAATGTGAGTAAGCAACCTTCAGTGTAGCATTTCCTAGGTAGCCAGAAGCTTATTGGACACTCATTTGTTTACTCTACCACGCATAAAAATTTTATTTCTAATGGGTCCCTAATTATTGTAAACAGTTGTAGTAAACAGATGTATTCAATATAACATTTGTTGGTTGTTAAACATGATTCAATTGATTTTCATGCATATGTTTTTGGCGTCATCAGGTATTCTAAGAAGGTTAATACAATTTTATTGGTTGAAGGCACAAAAACTAAGTAAAATTGTATTTAAACATAGCCAATTTCATGTATTGATTAATGACTGTTTGATATTATATGTATGAAGTATTATGGAATATTATGAAGTATTTGGAATATTTAAAACAATTTAAATCACCCAAAAATACATCATAAATACAGTAGAACCCCAGTCATCCAAACTAATGGAGGGGATTGGCTGTTCAGTTTCAGAAATGTTCGAATTATCCAAAAAAAGAAAGAAAAAAATAAGTACCATACATATTTAAATACATATGTAGGATTACCAGACAATGTAACATAGCATGCAGTGTGACGCAACAGCAACGTAGCGTAACAGTCACATCATCACATCGTTTCATCAAGCAGTTTCAGATCCTTACAGCTTAAGATTACTGATTTCGCAAGTTCCTCTTCGTGAAAAATACTGCTACATAAATATAAGATATACTCTGTGGTTACCAGTGCAATAATTGTTTCATTTTGACTTTTCAATAATTAGTTGTTCAGTTCTACAGTAATTATAAAATCTTTTTTTTTACACTACAAATACGCATTTTATTTATTTTGTGTATTTTTCCTCCACCCTGAATTTTGTTTGGATTATTCGAAGTTTTGGATTAGCGAGGTTCTACTGTAATTAAGTAAAATAAAGTACATGAAAATATGCACATAAAAATTCAAGACATTAAAGGTTCACCTTGCAATCATGAGTTGATGTGTATCTTATTGTTACTATACTTCTATTAACTCACTATAGAATAGTTCTCTTTTATTGATTGAATTATAAAATGGTAGATTATTTCCACCTCCAGTAAAAGAAGTGCTTATGATCATCAAATCATCTTGGAGGTCTAAGGTTGTATGTGCGCATGATTGTGAAGGTCATTGGTGATGGACGGGAAAAAAGAGGTTGGGCAGGGAGATGTTGATGTGATTTTTGAGATGGATGATATAAATACTGTTTTATTTATTTAAATTTGCACAAAATGTGATCATATGCTTTTGTAAAGTTCTTACATTCTACAATGCTGTCCAAAATTCTATTCAACTTAATATTTAATGTTTGTGAAACAATATGGAATTCCATTAGTTAACTTTTTCTCTAATATTATTGGAATGCTCTTGGATCCTCATTTTGACGTTTTGTATAGTCTGGCCAAGATATTATTCACAATCTTTACAGTTTAATTAATAGGCTTTGTTTTCTATGTCAATTAATCTAAACAAAATAAAACAATTTTTAACATAACTATCCCGCAGGATTCATAAATAAATATGTTATCAAGAGACTTAACCATATACTTATTCCCCTATTATATAAATCAAGGGAGAAATACCTCCCTTGAAATACCTCCCTTGAATACCAAGAAACTGATAGATACATTGCAACCAAAAAAACAATTTTACCATATAATTCCAAAATAGCAAATCCAGTAAAAAAAAGATTTTGAGAAGAAACCTAATATGAAATAAATTCATTGATATAAGGAATGTTATGAAATAACATGAAAGATCTTAACAATAATGGGGGCAGAAAATGTAGTCTACTGATTAAACTGTAAAGATAATGAATTATTGTTAGTAAGATTAAAAGAAAAGTCAAAATGAGAATCAAAGAACATTCCAATAATATTAGTGAAAGTGTTAATAGAAATCCAAATCTCACCACAGAATGCCATTTGAACGTGCCATATACTTTGAAGATGTCTATTTCTCTCCACCTGCTCTCTTTTCTTCCTCCATTAACAGTGACCCCATCTCTTGTATTCCTCTGTTCCGTATCACAGATTAGGATTCTTACTTCCTGTGAAATGTGGGATCGTCCTGTTTTACTGAATTCTGTCCTGAAAAGGTTTGTGGGGACGTCATAATGTCTTGTATGTTGCTTCATCGCATTTTCCCATACTAATCTAGTTTTCTACTTGAGTTCACATGAAAAAACAAAATAGGTTTTCTATGTATTTTCCTGTACTCCTCGTGTGTTGTAGGTCTGGGGTCTTTTTTAACCCATTAACGCCTCATGCCCTCATTTAAGGACACACTCAAATTTGCTTCTTTTGGCATAATTCGTGACTTTTATTTCTTCAATAGACGAAGATATCCTGAACAAAACATAGAAGCAAGTTTTTTCATCCTGATTGCCAGATGTCAATTTAGCAGAGATTGCAAAATTAGTGTACACTCCTGATCAGGGTGTATTCATGATTTGTATCGGTTTGAATCTTCATCTAAAATCTTGCTTAGCTGCTAGTATAATTTAGCAACACAACTATGGATTAGCCTTAAAAGTTTCAAAAAATGTTGAGCTCCATCAATGACTGCACGCACGAATGCAACAACAATGTGCGAGCGCAATGCACACAAAATTAATTTGAATGTTAATGAGTTAATAACATCTTTACCACTCTAAACAGATCTCTAAACAGAAATTGTTTTTTCACTTATTTATCAAAAACAGTGCATCATAGCAAATAGAAAGTTATTATATTCAAAACTAAAGCTTTCAGTATTCCTGACGTGATTGTTTGTATCCATTACTCTTTCCCCAAAAGCTATTGAGTTATTTGCTGGTGAAAATTGAAAATTTTCAAAAACTTTTGATTACTTCACGTTTTTTGATAAACTTTGTCTTTTAGCACCACAACATGTTCTGCTCACAAGGGCAGAATTTTGGGCATAGGATGGCACTTTTTCCTTTGCAGCCCAAAAGAAAAGAACAAGTAAATCACAAAGATATGACCAGTTGACCAGTGTTATAATTAGAATATAAAGTAAAAAAGGACAGTGAAATACTAATGTGTATCTTTTGTGATTTTCCAAAGCTTTCAGGAGAAACATTCAGTTGCAAAATTGATGTAATAGTCGAGAGCACTTCTTGTACTTTATGACAAGACAAATACCATCTAACATTTTCTTATAATTCAGTCTATATGATTGTTGAGCATTGTTCTACAGTGAGTGAATAAAATCATTTGGCCAATGATATAAACATCAAACCTTATGTAATTACATATTAATCTTATGTAGTTACATATGTTTTATCTTTTTATGTTCAGTTCTCAATTGTAGTCTTGGTGAAACATGTAAATCCTAACACAATATCCAAATTTTTTGTTGCATATTTTGTTCTGTGTTACATGTTTTGCCTAACTTTAATTTATTCTACCAAATTTTTTAAAATTCATTTTGCAAAAATATTTAATGAACTTTAAAAAATTGTTTTAATTTGAAAATTCTGCATTTTTTTTCGTACACAAATTCAGAATTGCATGCTGACAGTGTTTGGTACCCCACATGAAGATGCATTGATGAGCACTCTGGGTTAACCTACGTCTGCATGCAATATATTTTGGGAAAAATGCACATTAGTGTGATGTGGAAATTATAAGTGAGGATGTGTTTCTTTAGATTTTATCCAAATTTTGACGATTATTTATTACACGTCAGTGCATTATGTAATCTTGCCCAAGAAAAGCTTTATAATATTTATTCCCGCTGTTCAAAAATTTTTATTTTTTTCAAATGGACCCATATCATTTGTAAGTTGAATTCATAGCCTATATTGTTATCAATTCAATTTATGATAATGGTATATCATTCACAAATAGTTATAAAAGCAATGAAAATTATTTCATTAATTTTATTATTATGGGAAGCTGTGGAGGTGTGTAAATGTCAGTGTGGCGTATATATGCACTCATCCTCCCCATTGCATTTCACTCCTCTCTAGTTTTCATATTTTTTTTTTCATGTAGCTCTATCGCACAGTCAAGAATGATAATTTTTATATGATTTTTTTTTCCATTTATCAAGAATAAGGACTGTTTTAGAGACTGACTGTTGCATAGATATGCAATATGCAAAAGTGTTGTTGCATCAATCTGCATAAAATGTGATGTTGGTTTGTACTTGAAATGCGGTGTACCATTCCTCGCAAAAAAAAAAA
This sequence comes from Gryllus longicercus, assembly GCA_038098605.1. Lineage (NCBI taxonomy): Eukaryota > Metazoa > Arthropoda > Insecta > Orthoptera > Gryllidae > Gryllus > Gryllus longicercus. The sequence goes on along the minus strand of JAZDUA010000267.1, from coordinate 612,335 downwards.
AATTGTGGTTGTTTCCTAGTCATTGTATTGAATAAGTGCCTATGTTACGCAAATAAATTCTTGCCTTGTATTTTGCTTTTTTTGAACTAAAAGAATGAATGTGACAAATACATCACACTCCTCAGTGATGCGTGAAATATTTTTATAAACATTTTTTTGGGCGTAAACTAAAGTTGGTAAACTAAATAACTTACCAACTAATTCAAATAAATGTTATATTGAATTCAGCTGTCTCCTTACTACCATCGATTGTCTAAAATAACCAATGATAAAAAATTACCAACAACAATATCTCATTAAAATTCTGTCGTATGTGCCAACAAATCAGGTTTGCATGGAAATTCTTGGATAATGGAAGAAGATATTCAATTTAGCGAACTATAGTTGGGATTGTAGTTATTTGCAGATACATGGATGTCTGTCTACATTTCCCTTGGTGAGAAAGTAAAATTACTTTCCGTTTTGAAACAAGATTGAGGATCGACACTTGTTCAAAAGATGTTTGTGGCGTTGAGATTGATATCTGAGGTGTTGAATTCTTTTATTTTAAATATTTCACAATCATTGATTCTATAATTTAAAACAAAGTGAATTTTGCAAGTATAAACTTCAAAGCATTGTTTATACAAAATGTAGAAAATACTTGCAATTTGTCATAAAATAGATGTACTAAGACAGAAAGTGTAGTGAATAAAAGTAAATGAGAGTGCTGGGAAGGAATTTTTAGTAAGGCAGTAAAATCCATCTCGCAAGATCTTGAAGGCTCTGTGAAGTAATTTTAACATACACAATGACTCTTGATATTTTGTCTGCTTTTCGTGTTGTCACAAATAGATATGTTATCTTTATCATTAGGAAATTGAAAACATAATAATAAATGTGTTAAAAATTAATTTTCACAAGTCTTTTGTTTTTTAATTGTAACTCTGGACATCTTATTAATAAATTACTGCACAATTTATAAGCTACTAAATCTGACAGAAAATTAATACTGTGTCCATAAGTATGAAAATTATATTGAAATATCATTTCCATATAGATCAAAACAAAATATATATTTCATAATAATAATAATTCTGGTGTCTGAAATATTAAGATAATGTTCTTGAAATAGGAAATGCTCATGGATATGTACCTAAATCAGTAACCAGAGATAAGCGGAAGAGCAATTCAATGTTCACTGTAAATGTTCAACAACATGCACATAAAGAAAATGCTGTAAAAATATAAGTAATTGAGGAAATTCTAGTATTATAATAAAAAGTGAATTGAGGCAAGTAATGTGCAATTTCCATTAGTTGTGGAATTTTTTTACGTAATTATTAAAGGGTTATTGAAATTTTTAAGTGTCACTGAGTTTTTTCGTCTGAGATGGATTTCATTCTGAAGAGGTGAATGCAATGATATACTATTTTGTGAACATTTGAAAGAAATTTGTGGAAAATCTATTTTGTCATATAGTCTAAAATGTCATTCTAGATGTAGATTTAAAAAGAAAATTCTGTTACAGTTTTTGTGATCTCTGTAACATTCTCTTCTCCATTTACTGCCATTGAACGTGGAGTAATCCTCTGTTAAGTTAGTCTGTCACAATCCATGTTTTGTCCATAATACTGAATTTCAAAAGATTGTTTCATTTAAGAACATATTCTTCAAAAAAAAGGGGGGGAAATGCATTGTTACAAATGTCAGTTACACAGTACGTTAGGGGCGTAATGATTTACTATTGTGTTCCTTAGAAATGAATAGAGGTGTCTAATATTATTGGGTAATATGTTGGAGTGACTGTTTAGTTTTAACATTTACCTACACAAAAGAATTGAGGCACGATTACACTACTTGAATGAATTTTGTCTGGAATATCTCAGTAAATTAACTGTACCTTTCTATTCTATTTTGTCCTTTTACCTTCTGTAAGCTTTATTTAGTATCCTGATACTTGGTACCTTAAAGATGATTTAGTGTTCTCAAGTTTATAATGTGCCCAGATATTTTCCTCAATCTCACATTGCTTATTAATGTCATCTTTTTTTTTCTTTTCTTTTCAGGTTTGCCATAGATTCCAGTCATGTGCTTACAGAAGTAACCAGTGGCGTTACCGAGGACGATGTGATAGTATACAATTCAGTGTTGATAAGAGAATTTTTGTAGTGGGTTTTGGACTGTATGGTTCCTCCAGTGGTGCTGCCGATTATAATGTGAAAATAGAATTGAAGCGCTGTGGGCGAATTATGGCTGAAAACGAAACCAAATTTTTCTCTGATGGATCAAGCAATACTTTTCATGTTTATTTTAAACATCCCATTCAAGTAGAACCTGAATCCTTTTACACAGCATCTGCTATATTGGATGGTGGAGAGTTAAGTTATTTTGGACAAGAAGGAATGAGTGAGGTGACTGTGGGATGTGTAACTTTCCAGTTTCAGTGTTCTTCAGAGAGTACTAATGGAACTGGTGTACAAGGAGGACAAATCCCTGAACTTATTTTTTATGGCCCAACACTGACTGCTGAGGAACATTAATCTTTTGTGATTTGATATCTAGTGGCTAAAAGTTAACCCTTCAAGAGAGCTATTGCGAGATTCTTTTTGTTTTCCATAAAGTTAAACGTTCAGTCCTTGACCTCATTTGTTCCATATTTGAATTTGGATGCCAATTGATGTTATCAAACCAGTAGTGCATTCATTCTTCCTGTTTTCGTAAAGAATGTTTTGTTTGTATCAAAAAAGAAATTGTTTTTGGACGAGGCATGTGCAGAACTTCTTGAATCTAAATATTTTCAGTATTAAATGATGCAATGAAACCGTTGTAAGGATTTGTTTTGGGTATTGTAACATAGCTCTCTTTTTGTACTGAAAGAGGTCCGTTTTTTTAATTTTTGAATTCTTAATTCTTTGCTTTAACTTCAAGCAAATAATGAATGTTACTCCAGGCATACTGTCTGGAAGCCATTAGTGTTTTTGCAGAGGGCAATGTAATTTTTTGTTTTTTATGAAATTATTGATCCTGTGATAGAAATTAAGTGTTTGCTTTTCCAATGCAGAAACTGCATGTTATACTACTCTCATATTTTTCTTTTCTTAGGAACCAATTATACGTGCATTTGTATGGTGGTTATTCTGAATGCAATTCATAAAATTGCATGTAACTTGTATATTATCGTTTGAAGAACTGATTGTTATGAGTCTTGAACACATATGTTCCAAGTAGTGTACAAATTTTATTTCATGGATAAAATTAGTTTTATTTTCATGTTTAATCCTTTGAGTGTTCCATTACTGTGGCAGCAGGTAATAAGATCTCCATTGTAGAGGAAGAATTAATTTATGAAACAGATCAATGTTGGTGGTCAGTGCTCAAGTCATAAAAAAACATTAATAAAGTTTTGTTTTACAAACAAAACATATTATCAGGAAATAAACAATGCTAGCCAATCTACAAATGATCTTGCTTCTAAATCACTCCGTCCTTGAACTTGAAATGCATTCCACACAAACTCCTTGCCATTTGCTGCTACAAAGTGTGCTTACATGGTAGCTGGCGTATCTTGTGAATCTCAGTCATACTTAATATGCGTTTCATACTTTCTGGCTGGTTGTCTGCTAAATGTGTGCTTGCTTCATGCTCGCCAAAAATATGACTGGTTGAAACTACTTTGATACTGGAGAACTGTCTGGTACCTGTGGTTTTTGTTTGTTTTTCTTTCGTTAGGAGAAAAATGTAGTTATCAAGAATATAACATTGTAGTAAATACTTATACAAACAGTATTTAAGACTTGCAATTGATTTTGTAGATTTTCAATCTTGAATTGCAAGTAGAAATGTGTCCATTGAAGTCAATTACTGCCATTATTGTGGCCAATTACTACTTTTTGAAGTGACAAAAAAGCACAATCTGCCTTGTTTTTTTAATGGCATTTGCCTCTACTTGAATTTTTCAGCAAACATTTGCTGTAAATAATATTCAAGTATTGCTACATTTAATTAAAGTGCCTGAATATGTGGAAGTCCATCATTCACATTGTTTCTGTGTTAAGTTTGCCTGTACAAGTTTTATTATATTCAAGGAAAAAGTAGTTATGGTTTTATTGGTCATAAATAATTGTTTTTACAGTTGTTGACACCTTGGTCTGCTTCCCTAGATGAGTGAGTGACAGAGTTAAAATATTTTTTTTAAGTAACTCAAGTCACATAGATTAAGAAAGCAAGGCTGCTATTTAAGAAATAAAGTAAAAGTAGTTCAGTGTTATTAAACTAAGCTGTGAACCCAGTGGATTTGGGTCAAATCACCTAAATGTAAAGCATGCAGCTCAAAGAGGCCATTTCAATAGAGTGGCTATTTAAGAGAAGCAATATATTTAGCTTTCTCATTAGGTTTTCCATTATTCTGCACATGCCATATTCAAAAGACTTTTATTTGAAATAGATTCATGAATTATTATGAAATGGAACCAACAGTATTGAGTACACACGTATTCAAATTGGATTTCATGGAATTTCTATTTTACTTCCTCTTGAAAAAGCCAAGCTAAGGGAATTTGATTGTCCTTGAAACCTGTCCTTTAAGACTTTGGAGCTTCATGCTTCGAGAAAGTGAGGGCTGAGTTGTTCCTGTACTTTTTCTGCTTCCTATTTGAAACTTTAAATATAAATACAGGTACAACAACTTTTATTTTCTGACAAGTTTTTAAAGAGTTTTCAATTGGGCTGTTAGTATTCTTTTGTCAAAGGTTAATTAAAGAACATTCATAACAAAAAACCCTTGTCATTGTTTTGCCTTATATTTTCAGAAGAAAACTACTGATGCTTGGGTTTTAATTATTGGAATAAATATTTTTTAGTTACCTTGCAGATAACTTAATTATATAGTAAATTTATTTGTAATTAATTGTGTTAACTTAGGTGTTACATAAGTAAACATAATGAATTGTCACCCTTGGTGCCAGAGGGAGCTGAGAATTCTCGTACTGAGATAGCTCGTTTCTCCTAGAAGAATGAATCGGATAATCGTGAGGGGAACGTTCCGAGCCATTTATGATGGAGAAAATTCTTTTGCCCTGGGAATGAAATTGCTCATCAAAGAGTAGCTGTTTACCTTATCAGTCGATTAATAGGCAACTGCTAAAAAGTGGATTGTAATAACGGAGTTGTTTGGTAGTATTATCTACAATTATATCACTGAATTAGAAAAAATGAAATAGCAAATTGAGAACCTTATGGTTTAGTGTTGTTTCTGTGGGAAATAGTTCTCAAAGTAGTCTGAAATAGTTACCTGTGTATCCAGATCAAATTAGAAAAAATGGAATATTTTAGTAGTTAAACTCTTCTAGCCAAATGCTCGTATTTACAAATGACTTTGGTCATGTACGGAGTTGTGGCTCTTAATGAGGAAAATATATGAAAATGCATGATTATTTATTGTAGATTAATATATCTTAAATAGTGCAATAGACATTGAAAAATTCTCTCTTTTGGTTTTTCATCATCCTAAAAGAATGAGTAGTGTGCTAGTCATTGTAAGGTCACTAAATTGCCTTGTTCTGACATAGAAAAATATACTTAATCTAATAATCATACAAATCAAAACCTTGTCCATGAACATTTTAAACTGCTGAAATTACAAAGTGGAAAATTCTGACAAGGGTTGTTTTTGTTGTATTATCTTAAAGATATTGTTGTAAACTCCTTGATATTGTTTGTTGACCTTTTTAAAAATTTGCTTGGACATTCATTGGCTTTGTATGTACAAGCTGTTGTCAAACATTTGTGAATCAAATTTTTGCTGAAGTTGTATTAGATATTAATAAGAAATAATATTATTTTAAGAATAGATATATTTTAAATTTTGATTGATTAAGCCATTGAATTTCTGCGTTTTACCATTGTCATTTTCCTTCTTCTTCTTCTTGTTATACTTAACAGATAGTGCCATATTGTTTCTCTAGTTGTCAGTAATGTCCCTTGTGTTTTAAATCATCTTTCTTTAAAATCAATGTACACCTTATTTCCTGTTTCTCTATTACAAAATGATTCTTGGTGACTACTGTTACAATAGCACATACTTCCTCATAATTTTGCAATGGTTACATAGTATGGCAATATTGTAACTTCTGTTTTACTAGTACTTACGCATCTCTTGAAAGTCTTTTCAACAAAAGAAGTGCTGGAGATTTAAAAATTGCAAATCTTAGAAAATTGCCAATTTAAAAGTTCAGAATTTTAATGAAAGTGTGATTATACTTTTATAAATGCATTTCACAGCTAAAAGTATACCCTGGGTATCAAACCTCCACATGTAATATAGTATACCTACAAAGACCGTCCACCTACAGTAACTTGTAGGTAATTACGTAGTCACTTTTACCTAGCAAGAAATATTTACACTTGAAACTTGGAGATTTCGAAAAACTTCTTAAGAAATTATTAGAAGCATTTGTACTTACAAATCATTCACATTAAACTCTAAAATACCCCTCACATGTAAATATTATGTTAATTGTTCTCAAAATTTTCGAATGTTTCATTTTTGAAAATTCAAAAGTTGTAATGGAAATGGCACTTGAAGCACAGCCTTTGCCATTTTGCAGTGTAATATGTGTGCTCTATCCTTACACAAAGTTTAAAGAAAAAAATTTGGAGCTATTTTTGAGAAAATCTTATTTTCATTTCTGTGAATAATTCTTAGATGATTCCTCTAATTTTTGTGAGAATTTTCAATATTTTAGAAAAAGGTACCTGAAATGATTTGTAGTTTTAAATTTGAAAAATATATTCCAGCAAGAAAGAAAACTATCTTCAGTAATATAGTTGTAGAAGGAAGGTCTAAAAATGTTGATTTTCAGCAATTTTCACAACTTCAGATATTTTAATGAAAATAACTCTTTTGTAATAAGAGTAGTGACTGACCTGGAAAATTGGCAGTTGTAAGCAAATATGCTATTCACTAAGAAAATCCTTTTGTGTCCATAAAAAAAAAAATATTGAAGTAATTAAAATAATAAATTAAAATTCTTTAAGCAGGGAAAGGAAAAATGCATACAGTTGAAAAAGCTGTTCTGAGAAAATAACTTTCTAAATCTAGTAAGTAAAATGATTTAATGTTGGTTAATACTGTCGGATAATAATTGAATTGTGACAAATGTAATTTACTCGTAGTGTGTTGTGCACTATTGTTCTCAAGCATATCATTGTACACTTACATCATAGTACCTTCCACACAGCTGACTGTCTTTACGTATTGTCCAGTGTGAACTTTTATTATTTAAACTGCATATTTTTATGGGGTGTTCGGGTAGAATGCGTTATAACATTTTTCACACAGTGCAAACTCAAAATGTTTTTATTAGAATGCGTTGTAACTTTTTTCACACAGTGCAAACTCAAAATGTTTTTTTTTGAGAAAGAGGGGCGAACTCCACATAATATATCTTTAGGGATATAGAGTGTCATCAGTGTCCTTCATAATGGTGTATTTAAAAAAATACAATAGTATTTTGCTCTTACTACTCGAAACACCTTAATGCAGTAACTATGACTCCTACAAATTTTCAAAATATGAATAGTTTTTGCATAATTGTAAGTGAAACTATGACAACAACAAAAATACATAAATAGTATTTCATGAGAAAGCCACTTCAAATATTTTCTTTAATTTTTTCCTTTAACAGGGCAAATTTTGTGTAATATGTCATAAGTGAGATTTTTGTTAAAACCACTAGGATTGCAAAAATTTCAAAATTCAAAATTGTTTGAACCTGTTCTATATACCTTCAATGTTCATGCTATGAATTTTTTCTTAATGCAATCAATGTTGGATCTTTAAAATCATTTCAATAAACCTTTTTTTAAATTATGGCTTAATTTTGAGTTATATTATTTGATTTTTCCTAGTGTTGGCTGAAATTTGAGATAGAAGTTTCAATTTTGTAGTTATACATAACCATTATTATTATTAATAATATAAAAAACATTTTGTTGTTGTAGCACCAGTAATTTTACTTAAATTGGACTTCATACCTCAATTATATTTGTATTAATGAAGTACTTTTCGGATGAACAATTTGGTAAATTGATCAAATTTAGATAATTCTACCATTATTACAAACATCTTATAGCACATAATTATTGAAAGAGTCAATTAAAAATACTCTTTTGTTACTTTATATGTGCTCATAAATATGGACATGTCAAATGTTTGTGTGATTATATGGATATGGAACATCACTAAACTTAAAAAGAAAATATTTATAAGATTTAATACTTTAATACCATTTAAGTAAGCAATATAACTGAAATTATATTACAACGTATTACGATTTTTTGTTAACGGAAAAATAAAAACGTGAGTTGCGACTGTATGGTCGTTAGGAGACATTTGCTAACCTGAGGTACCAGGGTTCAAATCTCAGTAAAACTGAGGATTTTTATCTCGTCATAACCTACCTATTCAGAGTGGTCCTAAGATCCATGCAGTCTTCTTTTCAAATGAGTAACTATATTTATTGGCTTTATTAACAATAAATATTAGAACAAAAATGCAGCTGAAGCATGGTGCTTCAGCTTCATATTACATAACTATATAGTTCAATTTAAAACAATCAATGATGAATACATTTCTCGAAAAATTACACATATTTTTAACAATATCTTTACGGCATATTGCTTACCCCACAATTCTGCATTGTTGAGCGAAAACCTTATTTCGATATCGTGAACCGTTTACAAGTTATGGATATAAACAGAATGTCCAGGGAGGAAACAAAGAAACTTTGAAAATAAGCTCTTACGTCAATTTTAAGTATATTTTGTATAATAAACTTCTTCGAATGGCGAATTACACTCAAAAGTTGGTTTGAAAAAATACTTTCTATGCAAAATGCTTTTTCATTTCAGAAACATATTAACACTCCACAAACATACCGGGAGAGAAGGCATAAAATGATGTGACTTGTTCCTCTGACGGGAGGTCCTAGGTTCGAGCCCTGACGTTGATTGGATTTTCGACACTAGCTTGACAGGTCGAATTCAGTCGCTGTCTAGAGGAGAATGGATGCTGGCTGCTCTGATCGGTAATTTTCCGTGTTTTCTCCAATGAACACCAATGCTGGGGGAGTACCCTAACCAACTGACCGCGCGCGATCTTTCGTAACTCTTCCTTGTCCTATTCTCACTCCTTATACTTACACTAACATGCAGTACACTACTACACATGCCGGGAGACCGGTCGGGGGCTTAGAGCTTGTCCCGGCTGGGGCGGTGCCCCACTGATGGGAGATTTCTGGTTGGAGAACACCCTGTTAGCCGACGGTAGGTCGGCGCCGGATACCGCCATATTGCAGGGGAAGACCGCCACATCCCGAGCAAAACGTGTATTACATTTACGGGACTAATGACTCTAGTAGTTAACGCACCCGGAATCACTAACAATCAATCCATCCACAAACATTTGTTTATTATTTACAAATACGAACTTAGTATATCCAATCCAATACACCAATATCAGCTGCCATATTGTCATCTGGAAACAAGTAACACATATTCAACGATTAGGGTTCTAGATAAACTAGTGGTGCTACAACTGTACCAACTTTCTCACATTATTTCTAACTTTTGCAATTTTCGGAAATTCGGAGAGTTCAACGCAAATGAGGGGTGCGCCATTTTTTAGCGTGTAATGTTAAGGCATCGTGAAAAGTCCCCCAAAAATTAAAAATATGTTCCCAACCCGCAGGGCCTCGATTGGTCCAGATAAAACGGACAATGTCAATTTTGAAGCAAATCACTCTAATGGTTTAGGCGCTAGCCTTGACGGACGGACAGGGACGTTTTGCCTTGAATTTCATGGTATCAAGAATCGTGGATTCTGACGTGTTAGAAGAAGTAATTTGTTGACTAGGAACAAGATTTATACATTTTTCGATACCACAGCCCTCAATACAAGTTAATGTCTAAAGATAGCCGATTTCTGCAGCAGCATTACAATACCTTCTACCGTGAGTGATGGCTCAGGGCTTCAACTGATGTCACTGCAGTGCCTCTGACCGGGAGGTCCTAGGGTCGAGTCCCGACGGCGGCAGGATTTTTGACACTAGCTAGAATAGCTAGGTCGAGTTATGACGCTGACTGTAGGAGAATTCTACCTGCCAACCGCTCTGATTGGTAGTTTTACGTGGTTTCTCCGAGCAATTCCAGACGAATGCTGGGGCAGTATCTTAACAAACGAGCCACGAACCGATTGCGATCATTCCTTTCCATTTCTTGCCCTGTCCTACACTTCACTTACATCCACTACACTACCACACAGGTCGGGAGCTTTGAGCCGGAAAGGGGGGGGTGTTCTGCTGGTGGGAGATACCTTGTTGTGGTGATACCCCATTAGCTGACGGTGGTTCGGCGACATCTCACCATCCACCAGAGAAAGATCACCGCCACCTCCCGAGCAAAAAATATGCACCATACTTATGGAATGTGTAACATGAAGTTTCCGACCACATACGTCGGCTGTGTTAGCTCAGAGACAGCATTGCCATTGTCTCTGCAGCGATTTTGACCGGGAGGTCCTGACGTTCGAGTTCCGACGGTGGCGGTCTAGATAGATAGGTCGAATTCTTCCGCTGACCGCAGAAGAATTCTTGCCGCCAGCCGGTCTGAGAAGTATTTTTCCATGGTTTTTCCAATCAATATGTAGGCAGACGCCGGAGCAGAATTCTAAGAAACTGACCGCGAGCGATATTTCCTCTCTCTTCCTTGACCTATCCTCTTGCCTTACATTTATATGCACTACTCTACCACCACACATTACGGGAGACCAGTCGGGAACTTGGAGCTTGTCGTGGCTGGGGCGATGCCGCTGCTGGGGGAGATACCTGGAGGAGTAATCTCCCTCAAGCCGACGTGTAGATCGGTCATTTCTCCATTCAGCAGGAGAAGAACTCCCCATATCCAGAAATGAAACATTTGTTACACTAACGGAACTAATTGCGATAGCAGTTGACGTGCCTGGAAACAATCCGACCACATGCACGTTCTTTGGCAAACAGTTACCATCTACGATCCCTCGATTTCTTCGATCCAATGATGATTTGACTACCAATCAGGGGCAAAAATCACATGTTATATCATTTATTAGTTCATTTTATTAGATGAAATTTCGCACCACATTTTTATTGGCAAAATGTGACTATCTTCGGACCCCCTTTATGCCCTAGAAGTTTATGAGACGCTGTTTCTTTATGGAAACGAGTGGTGGATGAATATTGGAAAATGTTTTGAGAACTAGAAGTATATTCCTTTGCAAATGACATGACGAAGGATAAGAACCCAAATATATAGCTCATTTGAAAGTAGATTTTATTATATCAGAGCGAATATTTTGTTAACAATTGTTGCCAAAACCGCTCGTTTCTTTCTGTATTCAGAATTCAACTTTTAAGTGGTTTAGGGTAAGGATCCCAGAATTAAACAAACATGTACATAATACACTTCTTCCCGTAGAACGTAAGTTTTTAGCTGTTTTTGACGTAAATGAATAAATCCATGTTATTTTCCACGATGGCTTGCTTGATTTACATACGTTGCGCTTTATGTCACGGAAGTGCAGGGAAACTTTAGCACGTGTAATTGTTTGAAACATTCATATTAATAAAAAAATTGTGTACAGAAATGAAAATAAAGATACTACTATGAAATAGAGTTCTTAAGGAATGTCGGGAGAAATCATTTTATTTCTCAAGAGAATGCCCGTAAATTTGACATTTTTTTTGCGTACGTTCTGAACGAATCGTTAAGAAAGATAATTAAAAGTGTAGATAGCTGGACTAATGAGAAGACAAATGCAAAAAAAAAAAGACCTAGTTCTAGACCAACCTATGTAATAGGTTTTCTATGAAATGCGACCTTCGTACCTAAAGCTCATGCCATGTTGACACAAAGACCGTGAGCCAAAAGTATAGCCAGACATATCGACAGAGCTGTTGGAAGAAGGAAACTCACCTTGAAGCTGAAATTCACTTTCTCGACACTTTAAAAAAAGTTGGACATTTTCAAAAACTCAAGCATTTTTACACACACAACGAAAATGCCATTTTTATAAGTGTACTTTGCTCTAATCGAAAAAAAATCAGAAGAAAAACGCATTTGGAAAAAAATTGGCTTTATTTCAAATAAACATTAAGCGATAACTTTATATTTTCCGAAAAATATTCGTAACCCAATTTAAAGATAAGTTTTAGAACAGATTTGATCTACAATAAAGTATCTTATCATTAATATTGTAGCTTTGCAATTTAATTTTTTCAAATTTCAAAAAAATGTGGATTATGACTAAACAAGATACTAGAGGAAGGATATATAGGGATGGATTGGTCCAGTTTTTCGATATTAAGAATACATAATACGAGTTTTTCTGCCGAACAATCGCCACTTTCCGTTGCATCGTTAGAATACTTTCTCTTTACTACGCACGTACGTAATAGAGAAAGTATAACATATTTATTTTCAATATTATAATTTTAAAAAATGAACAAATTTGGAATTTTCGAAAATACAGAGAAATTAAGGAAAAGTAGTTTTTCGCCAGTTTTGTAAGGGTACTTCCCTCTATTATAGAGAAAAATGTTCAAAGGAAAAAGAATGAATCTCCAGCAATCTGATCAATCAATGAATCTGAAGCAATACGCCCTGAGGAAGGTCGCAGAATGGCGACCGAAACGTCGGCACCTTCGCCATGGACGCGGCGTCACCCGGACAGCCTAGTAAATAAGAATGAATCTGTTTTCTCGAAAACGGATTTAATTTTTTCTTTTGGTCTTTTTTTCGAATAAAGCAAAGTGCCCTCTTGTTATTTAAAATTGCCTATTTCACGCAAAATTAAGCGAAAATTTTGCATACCTACGAAAATTGCGAATCACTGAATTTAATGATTCCTCTTTGAAGTATGGGTAGAAGGCGATATACACGAATACTGCACCTAAACAAATGAAAAGACAGATTCTACATCGCTAATTCACAACGCTGCACGCTGAGCAACTTGGAGGAAGATTGTAGCCAATCGCAGTGAGAATCCAGCTCAGCAAACAGATGAGCGTTGGGAGATCATCTTGGCGCAGCAAAGAAAGCCACATTATTGTGCTGCGTTAGGTGGGATGCAGCTCGTTGTGTCGCGGTGGTTGAGCAGCACAATGCCACAGGCGGCACAGCAAGTCGAAAGGAATAGTAAATTACCAAAATATCGACAGCTCTAAAAGAGCTGCGACGCCTGTCTCTCTAGAGGAAGTCAAACCTCTCAGAAAGTTTATTTAAAAGTTTAAAATTCATTTTATAAAAAATTGAAACAATTTTAAACTTTAAACAAAAGCTTGGATATTTACAGTACTGACTCGGATGTCCGAAACGAAAAATTGTAACCATACATGAAAAGTCGGAAAACTGAGGATACCAATCTATCTCTCTCATCATCTTCCGGCAACTTCCTCACATCTTACGCTCGGCACGACTGAAGAGAATATTCAATTTACCTCTCTTAAATCAGTCGAGTGCTTAATTTCTCCTGTACTCAAACGCATCCAACTCGCGTACTCCGAAGAGATGTGGGGAACGAATGTCAAATGGGCAACCGCCGCCCAGACGGCTTACGGCTGCCGTGAAGATGAAGGGCGGTGGGGGCGGCAGCAGCGGGGGGTGCCTCTCCAAGCAGTGGGGCGAGGCAGCGCGGGCGGTGGGGGTGGGGCGCGGAAAGCGATGAGGATGGTAGTGGAAACGACGATGGGGCTGAGGCAACCAGAAGAGGAGAGTTGTCAGAGGGAGACAACATAGGGGGTAGGTAGAACCGGCGGGGGTGGTGGTGGCAGCGGCAGTGACAACGGAGAAGCCCGCAGCGGATACGGCAACGCCGACGGGGGAGGGGAGATGACGGCCGGAGCGGCAAGGACAGTCTGAGGGGTCGGTAACGGGTGACGCTGGGAGTAATGGCTTGGTTGGCAGCGCCGGGGTGGGGAGGGGCGGGTGCCGAGGCCTTTTGAGTCCCGGCTGAGCTGTATCGCCGCTGATTCCCTTCGTTCCCGCCTTCTCTCCCGGCCGCGCGCGCTTTGTCGACGGCCGCGGGCTGTTTGGTCGCACGCGCATTGAAGGCAGCCTCAGAGTCGCCACTCGAGCGGACACAATGGAGACGGACGGCGCGCCCCACTCCGCCCCCGCCGCCGCCGTCTCCGTCGACCTGTGGAAGTCGCTAACGCCTCTTGAGCGTCGGAGCTGGGGAGGAGGCTAGGGTTTGGTGCGGGACGAGGAGCGCGGAGAGGGCGAGCCGGCGGGTAAATCTTGCCGACTGAGAGATATCAGCAGCTTTGTTCCTCCTTGGCGCTCCGCACGAAATGGGTGAGTGGTTAACACTTGAGCTGGCGCGGGTTGCATTGTCGATTCGTAGTCTTGGGAGAGAAGAATGATGATAGCTGGAGCGGTAAGAATAATATAATAGTAATAATAACGATCATCATCATTAAGAAATAAAAAGCATACAATATTCCATGAACCACTTTCCTTTAGTGTTGTTGAGATGCGTTCTTGAATTGGACTAAGGAAGTTAAGTTTATCATATCAATTACATTGTTGCACCCGACAGAATTCAATAGGCTTAGTTGGCTCACAGCATAAATGATGTCACTGTGGTTTCTCTAACCGGGAGGTTCTAGGTTCGAGTGCCGACGGTGGCGGAATTTCCCATACTGGCTAGATAGCTAGGTCGAATTCAGCCGATGAATAGAGCAGAATTCTAGCGGCCGGCTGATCCGATCGGCAGTTTTGTGTGGTTTCAACACCTGGTGGAGCTCAAAGCTTGTTCTGTGCCGAGGCGTTGCACCCGCTTGCGGGAGATGCTTGGTTGGGGAAGACCCCGCTAGCCGACGGTAGGTTGGCGCCGGAATCGCCAAACTGCGGAGGAAAACCACCGCCACCTCACGAGATAAAATCATGCACTACACTTACGGGACTAATGACCTTAGCAATTGACGGTCCAGGAATCACTAATCAATCAATTAATCTTGAAAATATGGAGATAAACGCTAGACTCCGTCATTAGTCTTTTCCGAAAATTCTCTGATGATACTGATCTCCAAAAATGCCTGCAAAGGTTTCCGCACTACCGGTCAATGGGTTTATGAACTGACTGACCATCGTTTAAAATAAATAGCGTGCCATAGTTTACAAAAAAACAAACAGAATAATGGAACTTGTAATTGATTTAAAAAACAACAGTACAGAAGATATGTATGTAATAATAACGAATAGAAAACTAGTGGTGCTTCAACAACTCATAGTTTCTCGCATTAGTTCTAAATTTGCAATTTTCGAAAATACAGGAAGTTCAACGAAAATTAACCTGCGTTATTCCTTTAAGTGTTTTTTGTTCTACCCGAAAAAATTGAAGAACAAATTTGGAGGTGCTTTTTGGAAAATGTTTTCTTTTATAAATTATATTAATTTCAAGCACATATTACGCTATAATTACTCGTTTAAAAAAATTACTTTACCTTTTTATTAGAGGCAATTTATTAGAACATATTTTATATAAGGCAAAAAACTCTCCTTTCAGTATTATACTTTTGCAACTTTAACTTTTTGAAATTTTCGAAAATTCAGAGTTCGCCGGAAAGAGAGAAGAATTTTTTATCGTCTTTGATAGATACGAGAAAGTCTCTCATTTTCGTTGAAATCCCTGATTTTTCAAAAATCGCAAAAGTTCACATTTGTTTTCGGCGTTTTCCTACTCTTACAAAATTGAAGATAGAGAGTTTTTCCTTAATAAAATCTTTTGTTGAAAGACAGATCTTGGAGAAAGATCATGTAAAATTTTTGAACGCTATGAGTAGTTTTCTCGTAATTTTGCGTGAAATACAGGCAATTTTAAATTCCCCCCGTAAAACAGCCCAAAATTTTTTCCTTAACTTTTCTCCTCGTATGAATAAAAGAAAGGTTTAAAAAGTGGTGCTCGTCTCATTTACGGCAAACAGTATTTTCATAAATTGCAAAAGTACAATATTGAAGATAGAAAATTTTGATTTCAATGAAATCTGTTGAAAAAAAAGCAGATTTTAGAAAAGTGTCATGTACAATTAAAAAACAACAGTAGTTTTACGTAATTTCTGGTTGATGCAAATTAAAAAAACAAACAACATTTTCTTAAGAATCGTTTCAAAGTTTTTATTCAATTGTCCTCCACGGATAAAACAAGGGACTCTTAAAGAATGGCAAAAGTCTCATTTTCTTTGAACACTCTTAATTTTCGAAAATTGCAAATTTAAAAATAATGCGATAAATCATGGACAGTTGTAGCACCACAAGTTTTATATATTATTTTTTCGTGAATATTACTTAAATATATTTTGTGCATGTGTTTAAACATATTCGCACATATACAAGCTTACAAGCAACTACAAGATCTGAGGACACGTTAATGAAATATTTGAGTGCATGTAACTCCACAAATTCGAGCCACCCTCGAATGAAGGGGCAGCTCTCGTTGGCTGAAAGACGGCAACAGCTTTGTTCTGCCTTTGTTCTCCAGCGCGCCTTTTGTCACGAGAAGGATGAGTGGTTAACCCTCGGACAATGTTTTAGAGCAGCATTTGGTGGCTTTGTCAACTTGGCTGCCCAGGTGTCGCCTTTTTCCAGACGGCGGTGTCTTAAAAAGCGTTTACGGACTAACGAGAGCCGCAGAATGTTGTCCGAAACGTTGGCAACGTTATTCAGAATATTGATATTCTGACGAGGTAATGTTAACATTGGATAATAATTAACGAAGTTAGTCGTAGAGGGTGTCATAGAATTCCTGACCTGTTGAGGGCTGTTGCATCTACGGGCGGGAGGTCGTAGGGTTCGAGTTCCGTTGGTAGCGGAATTTTTACACTAGCTATATAGCTAAATCGAATTGCGCTGAATGCAAAAGAATTGTTGCGGATACTCTGATAGGTAGTTTTAGGTAGCTTCTCCGATCATTGCCAAGGATTTTAGCAAATGAATCACGGACCGCGCCCGATCTGTTTTAGTCTTCCTGGTCCCCTCCCCTTACACACAATCGGGAACGCCCGAGTCCAACCGGGAACTCGGAGCTTGTCCCACTGGTGTTCATTCCTGAAGGGAGCAAAAGTAATTCGCCGTGTCGGTCGACGACGTTTCTGACGTTCCAGCAAGAAGGAACACCGCCGCCTCCCGGGATATAACTTGCATTACCCCTACGGAACTAATGAGCAAAGCCGTTGACGCGCTCGGAAACACAAAATAATTAATAGAATCCTTAAATTCCATGCGGCAGGTATGGTAAGACATCAAAAGCTGCTTTTGAAATTATTAAAAGCGTTGGTGCATCAACGTCAGTTAATATTGTGTGTGATCAGGCTCGTATTTGGAGTAGACCCGAGCTAAGTGGTCATCATTAATATGTGCTCTCCCATATTATTTCCAAAACTGACAGCAATGTGCACACGCTCTTCATAATTTAAGTGTCCCAATCCATGACTATATCTCTGTCGGAGTAGCATCAACATTTGCTACGAGAAATGTATTTGCGGGTGTAAAAAGTAAGAGTTAACTCTTCTCAATAAATATAATATTCTCAACATTTTCGTTTAATTAAGAATTTCAGCAGAGTTAAAAATGATTGAAGGGTTATGAATAATTTAAGAATAATTTAAATTTAAAAAAAATCAAGCATATCTTTACCATCAGATTCATACATTTCATGAGGTAGTATTGCTTTTGGAAAATATCAATTTTAGTGAGTATTGAACTGTTTTTGTTTCCACGATATATAATGGAAAGTATTGAACATATTGCGGATAAAATATTAGAAGAAGCTGACAAAGTCATGAAAATATTACTTCCGAAAAGTAAAGCTCCACCAGGTATGAGAGATAATACAACATGTATTAACATTGGGGGGGAAACTAGTCGCTTCTGACACAGTTTAGCTACAGCGTACTTTTTAGAACTGGTAAACACAACTGACGTTTACATTTTTACAGTCGTAATCTTAAGGCCAAATGTTTTATATGGAAAACATTTAATTTATTCACGTTAAATATTTTATGTTGTTCCATAAGTCAGCTAGCTTGCCGTTTACTTCCTCAAATTAGTTTTATTCATTCGTTGTTTATATGTAGTTGTACGTAATCACATGTACATTTTTGTTCACATTCATGGCCGACTGCAAATACCTTGGCTACGTCTGTGTTATAGTTTCTCATTTAAACGATTTGGATCTTTTCTGAATTCTGATTGGTAGTTGTGTAGTTTTAATTGCACGATGGAATTTTAATTTCACGATGGAATTTTAATTGCATGCGTGCTATTAACATAGTGACAATCAACGATCTTTCATGGAATTAATGAGCATATTTAGTTAACTAAACGAAAATTTAATAATAAAAATTCCGTGAAAATAATGTTAACGGATCAGGCTTATTGGAGATAAGGTACGTCTGAGATAGGCCTGAAATATTTACAAACCAATTTTATTAATGGACCAACAAACTAAAATTCAGCGTTTACTTTCTCGATCGTCGGGGAAAAGGACGTTGAATCACATCTTCATCACCGAGATTACCGAATGGGGACGTATTGACCCCCAAAATTCAATCGTTCAAACTGAGGAAATGTTAAGCCGCAAGGGATTTTCCAGCTCCAGCGCTTGGACAAGGGCTATTCCTCCGATCCTTTTCGAAAATTCACTTACATTTTCAGTTTGTTGTCCTTAGATAGAATGCAATCGAAGTAAAACCTTGGCCAATAATTTGACCGATCGGAGGACGTAGGTACGGTGACATGCTAATAAGTCTGCGCAATCCGCCAAAAACACATTTCGGGTTGCATGCGGCCATCGCAGCCCACCAGTGTGATCTCGTTGGTGTACACACGTCTGTGTCCCGCGTCTCTACCGCGTTCTCGTCGCACACCCTGGCTTGATTACGTCGCGAGGGCAGTCGGTTCGCGTCAAAGACTCCCGGGTTCGCTTGACGCGAGCCGTTGTTTGAAGAGGCGTTGCACTTCCAGGTAGTGCATGAAAGCCGCTTCACAGACGGGGCGCGCCCCGTGACCTGTGATAATTCGCTTCCAAGGAGTCTATTGGAGCGATGGAGGAATTGAATCCATTTAATAGCCGGGAAGAATTTACTTCGAAAAAGCATTGGGAAAAGGCGTGTGTTATAGAGATATAAACTACCGAAATGTATGTGGACAATTTGCTGAAACCGTGTTATCTTTTAGAAATCATATGACGAAGATAATAATTATTTACTGCTTTTTATTCTATTTATATTTTATCCCAGATTCCTCATATATACCTGAGAACATGTAGTCATCTCATTTTTACCTTAACAGATGTAGACGAATGAGAGAGATAGTACAAGGATTACGTTTAGGGGATAAGATAATTGGATCCAAAGGAGTTCCGAAGGGTGGACGAGAACTAGGAGATATGGGTTGGATTGGGTCTTGAGCAGGACACTGCCGAGGTTGTGAAATTATATGTTTTGCAATCTCGCCATCAAGGGCATGTTTTTCCCACAACATTCAGGTGAAGACCGTGTCGGATGAAGTGTTCTTCTGAGACAAAGTTTAGCTCAAATAATTTAACGTGTGTGCTTCTCAGATGCACTTTCAATTGGTTCTTTGCGCAGTGTTGGTTTGTTGTACCAGAAAGGCAGAGTCGAGACTATAATATTCGTGTTTTGGGAGGCACGTTATAGTTTGTTAACATGTTGCTCAGGTGTAAAGTGACGTCTCAAATTGATGTCATTCTTCCCACCTACGATGATTACTGTATTCCGTTTGGTGACAGTTTTGATGTGGGTGTCCAACTCACTATTGACGTGAGCAAACCTTTATCCCCTTAAATTAGTATCCTCTCCTATATTATTTCAGTAGTATACATGAGTTCTGCAACCTCCACACGCAATCAATTTTTATAAATGAGGTCAAATGAAAGAGAATATCACGAAGACATGACAAATTGCAACTTTACCGCATTATTCATGTCAAATGCAACGCGAAACACAAAACGGAACATTCTAGAGCGTTAAAAATCTCGAATTTTGAAATTTTCCTCTCACCTAAATTACGGATGATATCTTCTTGGACAGTTTGTTACATTTTTTGGTTCGGCGCTTCTCGATACTTCATTGCATTGCAGTTGGATTTTCAAACATTGCAAAGAGTGGGGTTGTATTAGCCAGATCCTGCATTTTCACAAGGACAACTTTACGTAGCTTTCTCAAGAGTAAAAAGGTTTTCTAATATTTTTGTAAGTATCAAGGAAAGCGAAAATCAAATTATAATGTTGTTTTTAAGAAAATTTGGTGAATTGTTCCAGGAAAATCTGTCTGTAATACTGAATAAACCGTTATTGACATTTGGTTTCAAATATTAATTGCATTGTTTTTTATTTTTTATTTATTATTCTGTAACTACATTGGAAGTTACCTTCATACATTTTTAAAGAAACACGTTTCGTTAACAACTTTCCCCTTAAAATGGAAATGGAAGGTTACGGAAGAGGGTGGGGTTTAACATGCGAGAGTTCTCGCACGGGTACGCTTCATAACATTTAGTGGCCAACAAATGGTTTTTCAAGGAGTAGCAATCACACTGCTCATGAACAAGATATAACACAGCAGTAAAGTAAATATTTTAACAAAATCAGTCTTCAGGAACATTGCATTAGCATAGCATGATATATGTACACAATACATTTCTCTATATACCAAGAATATGGAAAAATGTGATGTTCCATAACGCAACACAGGAATACCAAATATTTCATAGCGTTCGACCTCGTCCTAAGAGCCTTGTATCATAAGCAGTGACGCTCTGAGGGTGAGAATTCAGAAGGAACGCGCAGTATGAAAACAGATACACAACAGACACGATGAAATATTTGTATTTTTCAGTCAAATTCGAAACTGTTTCATTGCTTCTTGTGTTTTTTTAAGTTACTGGGTGTTTAACGAAACAATGGACATCTTTCACATGGCCGGAGGCTGCACAATTTTCTTTCAATTTCTGCGCGCATTTTGTTGTTTTTGTATTTTTCCCGAGTTACTGGGTATCTTACAAATGAGGCGTAGAAAGCAAGAGTGAGCTACGCCACAAATTTTACAAAATTGAGATTTTTACATGATTATGTAGTACATTGTTTTATTTAATAGTGTTTTTAATGTTATTTATAAATTTCACCTCCTTCCCATATTATATTGGAGCGTTAATATTTACTAAAATGAAAACTTGGGTTCCTGCTGTGCTATAGTGAGATATGCTGAGCGTCATTTTCCTCTTCTCAATAGAGCACCAAGATGTGGTCACGTGAACACTGGTTTATATCATGGATGGCGCTGAAAGTGATAGTGTTCCAAGTAGCTGTGAGAAATCAAAGAAGCGGAGGAGATATGTGGATGATTGGAAGAAAGTAAAATCCAAATTAAATAGAAACTTGCCATTTCATTATTAAGTTCGAGCTGATCTCCCGTCGGGGCAAGACCTCCGCCAAGAGTCGCTCCTCGAGATAAGTGCGCTGCGATAACGAAGTTAATGAGTATAATTTAAATTAAGTTTTGTGTGGATACAAGTTTAGCTAATCAGTGAAGTGTTCATCTAAACGTGTATAGTGCAATATAAACGTTTGACAATCAGTTCAGTACAAAACGAATCCTCTGGCCCCGGCCAGAACATCCGTGAAGGTATATTAACTTACAAAGGACAAACGTGCGATGCAATGCAGTCTACCGATACACTGCAGCTTACGCTAGAAGAGCAGGTTTAATGGCAGAACCACCTACAAATGCAGTCACAACTCTGGCCACAACCAACGCAGAACGACGGCAGAGAACCATTACCACCAGTCAACAATGGAGATGTAAATACGCCAGAGCAGTAACTTCCATGGCACCCTCCACAGACGCAGAAATAATCATGGCCTCGACAAATTCAATGTAGAGACAGAGAAAATTCAACAACTGATAACAATGGTGATGCCAGTGCCGAGGGATGGCAAACAAACGTGCGCAAACGAAGAAGAGCTATGCTGAGCGGTGATGGTAGTCATTCAGATAATAATCTACCTATATTAAACGAAAGTGGTATTCCTCTGCATGATAATTTCGCCCCTCTAATGAATAAAACTCGAAACAAAACTCACAACGAAACAGCAAGAGCAGAAACACATCTTTCTATGCCACCTATATTTACACCCGTCAGAACAAATGAACTAAAATTGATTGATATTCTCAAGCAAAATGTTAAACACGAAGACTTTATTTACAAAATGTACAATGATGAAATCAAAGTAATACAGTAGAAGTGTACCGTTTAGTAATAAAGTTACACGACGAAAAAATACAGCATATCATACTTACCAACTTAAACAAGATAGAGCTTTTAGAGTTGTACTACAATACTTACATCCTACAATTGAAATAGTAGAAGTTGTAACAGAAATAAAAAATCTAGAACATACAGTTCGTAACTTGTACAATGTGAGGCACAGACTAACAAAACGCTCACTCTCGTTTTTCTTCGAAGACGTAAAACCAATTCCAAATAATGCAGACATTTACAAACTTGATAAATTTGTAAATGCCATCATAAAATTTGAACCTCCTTACAAAAAGAAAACAGCCGTTCAATGCCATAGATGTCATGAGTACGGGCACACTAAGTCATACTGCAGAGAAACCCCTAAATGCGTGAAATGCGGTGAAGTGCTCTTCACAGAAGACTGAAAAGGATAGAAACATACCAGCAATCTGCGCTTTATGTTCTGATTATGTTCTGATCCAGCCAACTACAAAGGATGCACAGAATACAAGAAATATCTGAAAAGTAGAAATCTACATAAAAATCCACAGATTCAATTCCTAAAGAAAAGCAAATAATCCCAAGTGATTCAGACTTCCCTTCCCTTCCTATTCACCCAATTCAAAATAACTTTTCTCATCATAATTCATAATCCGCAAAACAACACCAGCTACTCTAAGGAAATGCAACTCATTATCAAAATTTCCAACCTGCATGGAATACAAGAAACTATTCTACCTACGGCACCACAAACGACAAAGAAAACCTCAGTCAAGTTATTGATAAAGCCTTTCAACGCTTTGAAAACATTTTGAATTAACAATCCGAGCAAATAAAAGGCCTTCTTAATTTAATTACTTCACTGACATTCAACATGCATTAAAATGGCGTGGAAAATAAAAATGATACTTTGGAATGCAAATGGTATACTCCAGCGAACAAGACACACACACACACACACACACACGCACGCACGCACGCACGCGCGCACGCACGCACACACACAGATATATATAACCCACTTCACAGCAAAATCTATCTTCAAATTCCGGGGTACGTAACCTATACTACCAAACATCCGGACGGAACAGCGCACGGAGGAACGGACGTTATCATTCGCAACACGATAAAACATCATGAGCTTACTGCATACAAAACAGAAGAGATTCAGACTACTCCCGTAATGATTACAGAAAACGGTAGACCACTAACCTTCACAGCTCTTTATTGCCCTCCGAAACAGAAAATAACAGAAGATCAATTAGTCGCATTTATGAAAAACACTTGGATGAAGATTCATGGCCGGTGGAGACTACAATGCCAAACATATACAGTGGGGCTCAAGGCTCAATACATTAAGGGGGAAGAACCTGCTCAAAGCAACAAACAAATTAAACAACTGGAAAACCTTCGTACTGGCCAACTGATAGGAATAAAATACCTCATCTTGTAGATTTTTTCTTAGTCAAAGGAGTCTATATGTAATCTATATGTACACGCGACAAACTGAAGACAAAAAAAAACTTAACGCATCAGCTCAACAGCTCAAAAGAGAACTAAAAGAGTACCAAAATATCATATTTTCCAATTACGTAAAATCCTTGCCAGCAACAGCTGCTAATGGTATAATAATGTAGTTGCTATAATAATATATGATTATCTATTATATGCATAATAAATTAGAATGTAGTAAACTATACATTAACTTGTTAGAATTATTTTCTGATGAGAAAAGCGAAATTCTAAATATCTCGGTTAACTGCTCAATTGCAATAGCTCTCTCTTTTTTTACGCCTCAAATTTATAGACACCTTCCCATTGCCCTAAGCTTCAGTTTTTGTGCGCA
Organism: Gryllus longicercus; assembly: GCA_038098605.1. Classification (NCBI taxonomy): domain Eukaryota; kingdom Metazoa; phylum Arthropoda; class Insecta; order Orthoptera; family Gryllidae; genus Gryllus; species Gryllus longicercus. The sequence continues at coordinate 588,154 of JAZDUA010000267.1, read as the reverse complement.
TTGAAAATTAGAAATGCCGATGTTTTTGTAGTTCTTGAGTGTCTGACAAACCTATAGACACTTCTCGTTGCAGTTTTCTTTTAATTTATGTGCACATTGGAGATAATGGATAATGGATAATATATTGCCAGAATTAGTAACAACTGCAAGTGACCTATAGGGAAAATACGTCTCCCCCTTATTAAAACACCATAAACATAAAATTACTACTGCTTAATTGTCCGTGTGATTTTAATACAAATTACTTATCATTGCAACATTTGTTCTGTAATAATATTCTGTGGCCCAGGCAGTATTCAAATTTTCGTTTGTGTGTTTCTCTTGTTATGCATTTCTGTGGACTTTCCCACGCACACATCTTATGTAGTAGTCTGTAGTAATGTTTGTAATGTGTTGTGTGTGATTTATTATGTGTGATGAGAAAAGTAAGGATTTACAGAAGAGTTGTTGAAATAAGATGTAGCAGCGTTTGCAAGAGGTAAATAGAAGGTGCCGTGGCTGAGAAATTCTGAGGGCCTGGTCAATCCTAAGGCAATGATGCTCGCATTGTTTGTGACTTGAATGTTGCGTTCTACTTACGAAGTCAGCTACTACTTTTCTAATGATAAATGAAGTCTGAAGATACAAAATACGGTAGTGATATAGTTATCTGTAGTAATTAATATATCTTTAAATATTTAATTATGACGGTATGCTAACTTTTGAATAACTCGTATATTTCACACATTTGGATGTTATTGTGTAACTTGTAACAAAGAAGACGCTATTATAAATACATAATTGCATTTTTGAACCCGAGGATTACCAAAGGGGGGCGCAGACGCTCGCCGATACTTGTTCGTGTTCCATAAGTTTCAATTTATTTTAGGAAGCTGAAAATCATTGATATTATTTCTGATGTGCTATTTGTTCAAAATATGATGTAATTTATCAGAAATGTTATGATTTGAATTATTACGTTGTTTTGCCTTTAGGAAAAAACTCCATTATTCACTCGCAAAATGAATATTCAGAATACATTTTGGAAAATTTAGAAGTATTTTAAGTCTTAGTGCATATAATATAATTTAAAGTATTATTACGTTATGAGAACACATCGGTCTTTTACTTCATCGCTTACTCCGAAAGAAGAGAAAAGATTGTAATCGTGCGCCGCTAAACGGTGAATTTTCGACAGAAAAACTTATTGTCAGGCCCTGGGAACGAAAAGGTAGATAAATCTTGTTCCTAAAGTAAATTACTTCCTCTTTCACGTTCTGAAGTGGAATCCATATTTTGGGGTCCTGAATACCAAAAATTCAACTGATTGCAAAACGTATGTATGTGCGTCCGTCTGTGTGTGGTCAACTCTAACGCCAAAAACATGAGTTTCATACGGATATTTGGATTTTTTGAGGTATTTTACATCAAGCCTTTTACATGAAGCCTACATTTTGAAAATTTTCTTTAAAATGGCTTCTAATTTTTTTTTATTAATCTTAGTTCGCGGTAAGGTATTCAATTCGCTTACAAAGAATGGCGCAGATGTCTTTTTCGTTGCGGTCTCTGATTTTTTGAAAATTCAAAAAGATAAAATTTTGTTCGTTGCTATCCCACTACTACAATATTGAAGCTACATATTTCTGAAGAATCTGTTCTTGAAAGACAGATTTTGAAATAACGTCATGTACACATTCTCAAAAATATGAACAGTTTTTTCGTAAATTTGCGTGAAATGTAGAATTTTTTAACCAATTTTTTTCTAAAAAACAGCTCTGAATTTTTTCTTCAAAATTGCAAAACCACCTTTCCAGATTGGGATTTTTGCTTAAAAAATCTGCTCTAAAAATCAGCTCTCGAAAAAACGCCATATAGACTAAAAAACGAGTACTTTAATGCAATTTTTAATTGAATTGATTTATTGATAATCCCGGGCGCGTCAAGTGCTAAGGTCATTAGTCCCGTACGTGTAGTGCATGTTTTTTCGTTGTTTATCTTCCCCCGCTCAATGGTGAGATACGGCGCCGACCTACCCTTGGCAAGCGGGGTTTTCAACAATCACTTTTCTCTCACGATGTGGTGGTAATCGAGAAAGTAAAAAGATAATGAAAGGAGACGAATATAAAATGAAAATATGAATTTGCTAAAAATTCTCCGTTTTCCGACGATTATAATACTTTCTCTTCTTACGAAGTATTTCATAAGGCGAGAAAGTAATAAGGAGGAAATTTTGCAGTAGGAGGAAGTGAATTTTTTTGATGAATTCTGTTTATTTCAATTTATTTCTGCAGAAATACCAGGCAAATGGTTTAATAATATTATTTACATAAGTGTATATGTTACTCAACAGCAGCATTTCATTTAAACAAATCGGTGCGTTATATTTAGTGATTTATTATTATGTAGTCTTCTTGTTTCTTTACTATTGTCTAGATTGATAGTGAGATGATTTGGATTATTTTCCAGTCTTGTGGTATTTCTGACTCGCGGACCTTCTTTCTTCGTTTGATCTTTTTGGTTGTTCTTGATTTGAAGGTTGTTCAGTACTTCATTGCTGACATACCAGAGTGCTGGTTGGAGACGCTGGCTGAACCCCAAAGTTGAATGCCGTAGATCCATATGGGTTGCAGGATACTTTTATTTATAAGTATTTTGTTTGAATTTAACTTTGTAACCCTTTGAGATAATGTGGCGGAATCCGGTTTCTGTTTCTATTTTTGTTTTGGGTAGCAGTTCGGTTAAATTTTTTACATCTTTCACACCTGGTATGAATAGAGGTGAGGTTTTAGGTACAACTTCCTGTTGTTCTTGCGATTCAACCTGACATATCATCTACATCTCAGAAATGTAGAATGGGTTGGTATATTGTATTGCGGCGAAGAACTATCGCTTGTTTTCTGCTTTTTGTTGGCTGTTGACTCCCAATTTCCTCGCCCCAATCCTCTCGCAGCTTACTTTTATGTGAAGGCTACGACTCCGACTGCGACGAACGTGTTGTGTGCGCGCGTTGCCTTTCTTCTTCAAACCTCTGGTGCATTTCTTGAAGTTGTTTCTGCTGTTGCTGCATCACTTGTTGTAACTGAGCAATGTGCAGTTGCATCATTGTAATCTGCTGTAATGGTGATGTGTTCCTTCACAATTTAGTGTTGATAACGCAACGAAAATGTGCTGCCCCGTATCGGGGCTGCTATCAGAGTGCATCGATCCCTTTCTTTTGACCATTCAGATTACAGGCACTTAACAGTAATTTAACAGAAAGTACTGTCGTCACTGTAACTGACTGTTAGAGTAAAGACTATTACGAATGCTCTGCGATACGAACGGTTGGGCGGCCGGAACTCAAACCTAGGAAATGAATAAAATACAAAAGTTGAAGATCAAATTAGAATAAATGACGTGGATCTTACATTCTCATGATCTACCTTATGAACATATAATCTCGAAGTTATCATTGTTGTAGAAATTCGTTACTTATCCGCTTTAGTCCCTGTAATTCATAGAGTGATTTTGGGTGAGATACACAAACCATTGTGTTGTACACTATGAGATGAACAATTGTTTATCACATTTTGCGAAGATACGGCTGTATTCCACAGTAGTTAAACGACAATGCGAAATCTCTTATTTGATAACGTCCAGAGTCTGGACTCCTGACGCTTGTACATACTTGAGCCGTAAGCACACGGTTTTCGCTGTGCTAGTTTCATCCAAAGATAGGCAACTAGTCAGACGGACAGGGAGACGGACATTTTGAGAAAATCACGTTTATGGTATCAAGGATCCACAATCTTTAGATAGTAGAAACGACGAAAGACACATTGGTTAAATTGGAGTAGGAATAATCGGGCAGGGGGTCGTTGCTGGGTGTCGGAGTTCAGGGGCAGGACCGGAAGTGGGTTAGGAGGACAGTGCGGAAGTGAGCTCGCGACCTGCTATATTTATCAAGTACCTAAATCTCCCAAAGGACCGTGTGGCTTACATGGGTTGGTGATTGAGTTGATGGGTAGGTGATAATGATAACGAAGCTGGAGCCACGGTCGAATGAGCTTAAGGGGAAACGAAATAACCCCGAGAAAACATGAAGTGGCCGGTGCATGAACTCCTGTGCTCTTAGGTGGCACACTAGCGAGCCGTGGGGGGCCCCCGGGGGCACCAAGGGCCGCTGGAGGAACAGGTGGCCGCCCCGCCAGATGCTCCCGGGGGTGCGCCTGGCAGCTCTCCGTCCGCTCCCCGCCCCGCCCCGCCGCGCCTGCCACGCCCTGCCCCCGGCCGCCTCGAGTGCTTCCGAGGGCGCGCGTCGCACCCCCGCCCCTCCCCCCCAGCCCGGCCCACCCGCCCGCACGTGCTGCTCAAGAGTGCTGAACGTCCATATTAGGACGGCGTAGTCAATGAGCTGGAAGCCAGACGCCACTCGAGGCCCGCCAGCAAACAGTTGGAACGACCACTGGCGACGCCCGGAAGCAGCGCTTGGGGAAACTTGAAGGAGGTGCGTTGAAGCAAGTTGGCGTGCGCGCAGCAGCCTGCTGCCCCTCGGTAGCAGTTTAGTTCTTTGATTGATTTATTGATTGATTGATACGTAATTCCGGGCGCGCTAACTGGTAATTAGTCCCGTAAGTGTAATGCATGATTCCTTCGGGAGGTGGGGGTGGCTTTCCCCCGCTGAATGGTGACATCCGGCTCCGACCTACCGTCGGCTAACGGGGTTTTCCTCAACAAGTTATCTCCCACCAGCTGGGCACCGCTCCAGCCGCGACAAGTTCCAAGCTCCCGAGTGGTCTCTCGTCAAGTGTAGTAGTGTAGTGCATGTAAGAGTGTGTAAGTGTTTGTAGGTAAGTGGTAGGATAGGACAACAAATGGGAAGGAAAGATCGCACTCTGTCCGTGACTCGTTTGTTAGAGAATTGCTCCGACCTGGCATTGATCGGAGGAGCCGCCCGCATTGATCGGAGTACCGATCAGAGCACTCGATCCCTAGAACCTACCGGTAAGAGGCACTGCAGTGACATCAGTTGATGGCCTGAGTCATCTCTCCCGGTAGTTCATTTCTTGAACATCCATAATAGCACAGAATAATCAGAGAGTGGAATGACGTCATAGACTCACGAACGAGAAGTCATCCTCACCACAACAACTTGAGTAAAACACCGATGAATTACCTGATATGCAAACACGTAGTCTTCAGCTACTCGTCCTCCAACGTTACTCCAAGTCCTTGTGGCACTGATTATTTCGTTTTTCGGGCGCGTAAACTGTTATGGTCATTAGATCCGTAGTGCAGTACGTGCTTTTATCACGGAAGGGGGCGAGATGTGATGCCGACCTCCACGTCGGCTTGCAGTAATTTTCGCATCTGCGGGGCACCGTCCCAGAAGGAATAAGCTCCCGACTTGCACGATATTGAAGTTCATGTAAGTGTAAATAGTGTGTGTAAGTAAATGGTGAGGATAGCACAAGGGGAAGGATCAATCGCGCACGGTCAGTGGCCAGTTTGTTTGAGAACTGCTCTGTCATTCGCCTGGTATTGATCAGAGAAGTCACGGAAAACTACCGATCAGAGTTGCGGTTCGCTAGAATTCTCCAGGCAGCGGCTGATATCGACCTAGCTATATAGCTAGTGTCGAAATCCTGCCATCGTCGGGACTCGAACTTAGTTCTTTTTCAGAAAATATTGCTTCGAATCTTTACAAATGGTCACTATTTTACTCAAAATTACACGAAAACGACTGTCTTTAACAAATTTTCATAATGTTATTTTAATAATATAATTTTCGTGTACATTTTATTAAGAAAACACTGTTGACCTTCGATAATGAATTTCTAGGAAAACGTTGAAAAAAATTACAACTTTTGAAATAATCAAAAATTTAGCGGTTTTACTGAAAATGGGACTTGTAGAATCGGTTTTGAATTCTTCTCCTGACAGCGGCTGAATTCGACCTAGGTATCTAGGAAGCGCCAACATGGGGAATGGATCCCAAGAATCTCTCGATCAAAGGCACTGCAGTGATATTAGTTGATGCCCTGAGCTACCTCAACTGGTCCTGCGCAACCGAGACCAGTTGATTTCTATATTCTTACTCTGGGCGCTCGTACATTGCACACTCCTTTCTCCTTGTATACGATACGCAGTTAACTCCGGGCAATGCCTGAGTATAAATCGGCTCTGATCAATTGGGCGGGCAATTTGGCGTGCCCTGTTCCTGCGCTTATTTGCGGGCAGCCGTTGTGACCAGCTGCTTGTCGTTGCAGACTAACGGGAGGGAAGCGCTGAGGCATGTCGGCTTTAGTCTAGTGAAGGGCGAGAGTCACGAGAGATCTATAAAAACAATCATGGGTAGGCTCCTGAAGCCTCCTGATATTGCTTGAGTTAATATATTGGACAATATGAATTATTGAATAATACAAAAGAATGCGTCCCCCTTCAAAATCGTATTTAATGCAATGTTAAAATTTAACTTTAAATTAAATATGTTGAGGATACCATTGTGGTAATTAGAAGTAAAGGCTTTGAAATTTCTTATAGAATTATATATTACAGACAAAATAAGTATTGAATTCTAAGGATTTCGACGCAAGATTGCAGATACTGAGAATAGAGACAATACGACGATGCAGGTACAAGAAAGTATGGGCTTTTCCATTAGGTCGCGCAGTCACATCTTCTCCAATCAAATACTTGAAATTGCATTAGTGTATTTAACTCATTACCCGGTGATGCTTAGGTACTTAATAACCTTTCCCTCCCACCCCGCCCTCTTGACCGGTCGTGGAATTATGTTCTACAATTTTTAAAAGTGGCGATTCGATATCTGGGCGTGAACATACTTTTTTCTATCTGTTTTGAGAGAATGGAATACAATATACTGAAATCAGAAGGCGACAAGTAATAATACATTCATATTTTTGGATTAAAAAATATGTTTTTTAATCTGCGCTTCGTTTGGTAAAGAGAGGTTTTCAAACTTTCTGGTTAAAAGCTGATTTATTGCTACGATTCAATTTGCGATATTATAATAATGCAAACAGTACGAGAAAGTATGCGCTATGTTAGTGCCACTCATGTCTGAATCATAATATATTGAGATACTATCAAGTAAGTACAGTTTCACCACAATTTCTGTTATGCAATAGCTTCTTTATTGCCGTGAAGGCCAAACATCGTGAGTTAGGTGAAACTTGTAACGCGTGGGACACAATTTCGATGCAGACTTTCCACTCTATTGCTTTCGCATGATCTCTTAGTTCTGAGCTGTGGAAGGGGCGGGGAACTTAAGCAAAATTCAATGGCTTTGGACCACTCGCTGTATCCTGCACCGGGACGCAAGGGGGCGTATTCTCCCGGCCGCATACTACTGTAAGTAGTTAGAAATATGGCCGGTAGATAGCGTCTGACGTTTGCAAGAGACAGGGCCTATCAGTGATCCCTAAATGAATCATAGTAAGAGTAACATAGAAAACGCAAGAATGGGAATCATAATTTAAGACATTATTATGAGATTACTTTGCTACAGTCAAAGTAGAATATTGAAACTGGTATACGATAAATTGTTACTTCGTGCCTACAATTACAAACGATTAATGTCGTGTAGCAGAAGTTCATTCATCTCGTACTACTATTACGTACTATATCAATCAACATCTAGCTTGAGAAAGAATACTCCTGTTTGGGCTACCTACACGCCCCTGCCGCTGATTTGGACTTTATTCACCCATTTTGGATTTTATGAACATTAACAGACTAATTTGCGAATTAACCATATTCGGATATTAGCCATGACACATTAACTGGAATCACGAGCCACAGCCGTGAAATTGCATGAAATAAGAGATTCGTAGTTTTCGTTAAAAACACTCTTGGAATCATGTCATTGATTTCGTATAAGCTGGCAAGAGTGGAAGTATCGTTAGCCCTAGTGTTAGTAACGCTTACTAGTCTCCTGGTTCCCGACATGACGAAATGGAATTGAGGTACCGGGTGAACTAGTTCAACATTTACTATGCTGCTCCGATTGCACAACTGATGTTTACATTCACTGACACTAAGATTATCTACGTGGGAACAGCTGAATGTAAGAGAACGCTGGAGTTTCCACAAATCGATTACGCATGGCGACGGTTTCGATTTTTTTTGTAAACATTCCATAAACGTTGGAAGGTAAAACTATCTGTACCGGTTCAGGAAGGTATTAATAATTAAAGTTCTTAAGATAAGATAATAACTCAAATCCTAAACAAAGATAGAGGAATAAAACTACGCTGGGGATGTCGGTGACCCCCCTTCCCAAATGATTTGATGGACTATTAAGAACAAAAGGAAAAGATGTGATAGAAACTATAGAGACTCAAAAATGGCAGTGGGCAGGTCATATTGCCTGACGAAGAGACATAGAATGAAGAAAGACAATACAGAAGTGCAATCCATGGGAGTGGTTGAGGTCATAGAACACACAATAAGACGCACAAAACCACTCAATAAAGACAAAAAATTCCCAAATTCAATTTACTGAAGATTGCACAGACTGGAAAAAGTCCTGCAGACACAATGATGTCCCATTTACTGTGAGGGAAAGTCTGGTAAGAGAGGAGTTTTGGTTTAACAGTCGCACGCCAATGCGACCTACCATTCCCCACTGAAGTCAGAAGAAGAAACGGGAACCAATTCGGCATTTCCTCAATGAATCAGAGAAACGGGTCGAAAAAATGATAGAGATGGGGTCATTCACCCAGAAGTTGAGGTATAATACACGTCTCAGGCATAATGTTTTATAATTACAGTGAGTGTGCCTTTACTGGCACAACAGCCTCTGAAGGGCCAAGGCCTACCAAGCATTACACAGTAGTCCTAGTAGTCTCACACTGTCTTATACTAAGTAGTCTCTAATTATATAGAAACAGTTATATAACAGAATATATTTCACTTGGCACTTAAAGCTTTTGATTTTAATTCTTTAATGTCATCTAGTAATGTAGAGTAAAATAATGTCCATGTATTTTTTAGAGAATATTTTGTAGTGATCTGTTGGTACTGACACCTGATTGTGATTCCTACGACATTTGTTATAATTACAAATATCTGTATTTTATAAAAATATGTTTCCACACTTAAGTAAATCATATTTGACGTAAACCATAGATTTGTAAATGAATAGACAAAGCAATGGTAAGATACCAAGCTCAATGAAGGGGCTTGCAGGAATCACGTGAAAGGTATTTGCGTATTATTTGTATATGTTTTCCAGAATCTAAACGTTTGGATACTATTGGATCAGATTCACCAGAGTATTGTGGTATATTTGGCGGAAATGTAGTACATTTGCGAAAAACATTCATCGAAATGCATGAAGGTTCACTGAATTTGAAAGAATTTTGAATGCATAACACAATGAACTTAATTTAGTGTTCAATTAATCTATATCAATATTCCATTTTATGTTTGTTTGAATTGAGTGACTCAAAATTCGGATTTACTTTCACTACAGCCAACTGCATGTACAAATTCTCCTTTTTTTACTTTCTCGCTACGGAGTAGAGAGAAGTTTATGCAATGCTGCGCGAAAAACGGCGAATTTTCGTCAGAAAAATTCTAATTACAGGGCCCTGGTAACAAAAAAGTAGATAAATTCAGTAGCTAAGTTTACAAAAAAAATCTTCTAATACGTGGTGTAGCCAGAACCTTTTGTGAGTCCTTGATACCGAAAAATCGAATGACGGCTAAACGTCTGTCTCTCCATCTGTAACAACGCTAGCGACTAAACCGTTCAACCGATTTTCTCTAAAATTGATATTCGGCAATCGACCTGGCTGTCTCAGCCTTTTGTATTTGAAACCGATATTTTATTTTGGAGGGTACATTATGTGATCAAAAGTATCCGGACACGTCCAAAATAGTGTTATGGTGTGGTCGTATTTTCATGGAAGGGGTTTGCACCCCTTGTTTTTTGTGGCACATGTTCATACTGCACGGCCTGTGGCGGAGCGGTTACACGATAATAGCATCCCTGTAATGGATTGGCTTGCTCTTGAATCCTATCGAACACCTTTGGGATGTTTTGGAGCTACCGAAACTTCGTGCCAGACCTCACCAACTACATCAATACCTCTCCTCAGTGCAGCACTCCGTGAAGAATGGAAAACCGTTCCCCAAGAAACCTTTCAGCAGCTTATTGAAAGTATGCCTGCGAGAGTCGAGTTGTCATCAAGGCTAAGGGTGGGTCAACACCCCTCGTGAATTCCAGCATTACTGATGGAGGGCGCCACGATCTTGTAAGTCATTTTCAGGCACGTGTCCGGATACTTTTGATCACATAGTGATTCATATTACCTGAAGCCCCTGGGTCATTTTACAAATTAAAAAAAAATGATTGCATCGTTTTTGATAAAATGTTATTGTTGGATAGTGTGAAAGACGTTTAAGAGAATGGTCCAGATCTCATGTTCGTTGAAAACCCTGATAGATGCAAAAATTTTTCGGCGTCTTCCTACAACTAAAATATTAAAAATACAGATTTTCCACTTAATGAAATCTGTTCCTTAAAGGCAGATGTTCAAATGTCATGAACAATGTTTGGAAAATTTGATTACTTTTCGCGTAATTTTACGTAAAAATACGGGCGAGATAGCACGTGCTGTTTTAGCACCACTATTTCTGTTAAACTTATATTGAGTGCAGTCTCATTATCACAGTTCATCCACTGTTGTTTCAAAAACCGTAAGTTGTTCACGTTTCTTTCAACCAATTTGTGGTGTATATTAATATTTAAGCTCATATACAAATCTATGTGTGTTGAGAGCCTTCCTGTTGTAAACTGCCTCCTAGGTAGATTGTTTTGGTGAGGAAACGGCCCCGGGAAATTGTGGATTTTGGCCGGCTCTTGCTTCCCGTGGCGTCCTTCCCTATCCACAGCCACTCCCGAGCTACCGAGCACCCGTCGGATCTCGCTCCCACCATACGCACCGACGCGCCTCCCCCGCCCCGCGGCTACTAGACCTCCCCGCATCGTCGTCCATCGAACCAGCCGCTTCCGACGTTTCCCCGATCCCCACCGCCCTCTGCAGTCGCCCTCTTGCCGCTTCTTGCCACCGATTCCCCAACTCTCCGGGCCCCCTCGCCTTCACCAACCTCCTTAACCTGCTGAACGGGCTTAGTAACAGCATTACCTAGTCTCTGTAATGACTTTAGACGGGAGGTCCTGGGGCTAGAGTTCCGACAGCGGCGAATTTTCGATAGTAGCTATTAGTTAGGTCGCATTCATTTATTGCCTAGAGGGGAGTTCTTAGGGGTGGCTGCTCTGATCGGTAATTCTGTGAGGTTTATTCGGTCAATTCCGGGCGAATGCCGGAGCTGTACCGTAACAAACATGGTCGCGCGATATTTTCACCCATATACTTCTACCTCTCTGTCCCTCTTACACACACACACACACACACACACACTTACGGGCACAACACTTCCGCACACGTCTGGAAATCTGTCGGGAGCTTAGAGCTTGTTCTGGCTGGGGCGGCGCCTTGCTGAGGCACATATTTGAGGGTCGAAAAGCCCGATAAGCTGAAGTGTAGGTGGACGCCAGATATCACGTTCCAGCTAGTGAGGAACACCGCCACCTTCCGGGGTAAAACACTGACTGAACTCCTGGGACTAATGTCCATAGCAGTTGACGTGCACGGAAATCTTGATCATTCAATCAAAATTCCCCCTCAGCCACGTTTCTCTGCCCTTGCCCTCGCAGCCAAGCGCCGCTCCTCTTCCGCCCCGCCCCGCCCCTCCCCGTCCACTGCTCTCTTCCCCGCAACGCAGCACCTTGATGCCCTCACCGTCCCGCGTTTCGGCCACCGCCCCCTCTGCCCTCCGCTGCCCTCCGCTGCCCTCGCCCCCCGTTCCACCCTTCCGCCTCCGTCGCCCCGCGCCGCTGCCCAGCGCCGTCCCGCAAAAAGCGGCACCCGCCCCACGCCCGGCGCCCTCAAAACGTTTCTCATCAGTCCGTGCGTCGTTGGCGCAAGGTGTTGGCGTGTTTGTCGCCGCGCTTCCCGCATGATTTATTGGCCGGCTCCGGTTTTACAAGCCTGACGCTGTTACAAGATAAGTGCTGTTTCCACAGCGCGTATCATAAACAACGGAGCTAAGCAAGCGGCGGGGGTCGGGGCGGGGGAGAAGGGGTGCTGCGCGAGCGGCTCCCACGCGGCTTAGAGCCGCTCGCTTCCTGTGTGCGGGGGCGGTCCACTGGCGCCCACCCGGCCCGCGCCCCTATCGCCCTGCGATCTGCCCGTCACTGCACACGGGCGCGCAATCCAAGGCATGTCCGAGTCAACTATTTTTCAGCACAGACGAGGAAAATTTTTACCTTTTTAATTTTTTTAATTAATGCTATGACTGCCCTAGGGCATGTAAGAAAGGAATTTAATTTACTGAAAATACTCATACATTTAATTAGTCTTTGATAAAATTTGATCATAGTTTGTAGTTCGTTTGAGGTACAATGGTCTTCATTATTGTTTCAGGCCTGCGAATTAGTATCTGGAATCCAGAGTTTCTAGTCCAGTATAACTTATATTAAAGATAACTCTGGCAAAATGTTTTCACTATGAAATTAGCTTCCTTTTCTTAAGATAAAAATTAACCCATACCACAAAGAGAAAACCCCTGCCGGCGTGTTTCTCCATGGAAGTTACCGTCTTGCCAAAGGCAGCCCCCAGAGCGACGTGTTACGCTCCCATCGTAGGTTCCCACAACTCCCACACGACTTCCTACTACAAATCTATTTTTTATATAAACCTTTGATTTCGTCATTTAATGATGATGCATTTCTGGAACACACATAAGAGAGCAATATTGACAAGACAAACTTGCATTAAAATAGAATTATTTATGACAATTAATTATTATGACAATGACAATTGTATAACAATACATATGAGAATGGCAATTTTAGACAATTATTATGACAATGTAATACAATAAATCTAATAACTATAATTATCAATAACTTTGTAATAAATATAATTACGGGACTATAAACTCCCTTTTGAATGGAATTTTTCTTCGTATTTTCTCCGAATTTTTGATACATAGAGGAAATGCTGAACTGGCTCATTTTTATACTTCTAAACAACCATCATTATTTCCTTCATCTACCAAACATCACAATAGTTGTTATTGCTTTTTGACAATGAAACTAAATAATGTCGAAAAGCTATGTGGATTCAGTAAGAGTGAGTTTACAAAATATTTTCTTCTCTAGTGTTGCAGTTCTACGAAAATGAGAAATTAACTTTGTTAAAAATTCAATATTTTTAAATCGATCAATATTAACCAATCATTATGTAATGAACAACACATTTTAATAAGATTAAAAAGAGTGGATGACAAAAGCAAATAAGATTTTCACGGAGAGAAGATAAATTGTACTTTCACCCTATAAATATTAATATTTGTTTTTGTTGGAAACCTGTCTGAATAAGGCAGGACAAAAGAAATTCCGCAACCGCGGCTCGCATATGTTTCTAGATATCGATCGTGCGTAAGTCGAGTCGTTGGGTCCAAAGGCCTCAAATTCTGAATTTGGAGGCAGAAGGCTTCCAGTTGTGTTCCCCAAGCCGTAACCTACAAAATGAAATCTTTGTGACCTTCAATTACATTTTGGGGGTACGCTTCTTCTCGGTAGTACCACTTCATGGTAAGTATGTGCAGGAGTGGAATTGAGAGACGTACAGTATCTCGCGTTGTTTTAAATTGCGTTTCGCTTACATATCTTTCTGTTTATGTATGTGTGTGTGGGGTAATGCCGGATTTCCACTACGAGAGACCTACGCTATACACTATATTAAATATGTCTATCAATTGGTTGTTTGGGATATGTGTTGGCATCCCGGAGGTGCTATAAGTCAGGGGTGGGGGTGGATATGTAATGCAGAGTGGTTCAGTTCAGAGTAGTGTTGTGAGATGTTGTGCACTGAAGTGCAGTGAAAGTTGTTAGTATTGTTAGCAGATTTTGTTGCTATACGTTCGATACAAATATTTTAGATATTATTGAGAATTGCATTTATTACTACGGTACTGATAATGTTATCACAATGTTATTATTTTAGTATTTGTAATTAACTGACTTCGGTTAACACCAAATTAATTTGTAAATAGACATAGGATCAATAAACTATGCTTGCTTGTTACGTTCACAATGAATTGTTTGTTAGATTAGCCGAAGTACGTCATTGTGTAAGACCTTTTGTAAGTTATATTCCTCGTAATTTGCGCTAAAGGTTATTTGAGAAAACAGTTGAAATAAATCGATCAAGTAAACGCAGATGGTTGCAAAATGTATGTTGGCAATCACCTCGATTGATTATTTTGTATTTCGGGCGCGTCAACTGCGGACATTATTCCCGTAAGTGTTGTGCACTATATATCTAGGAAGATTACTTTCCCCACTAGAAAGTGAGATTTGGTGGCGGGCTACTCGCCGGCTTGCGGGATTTCCCATCTCTGCCAGCGGGCCACCACCCCGGCAGCAAAAACCTCGAAGTTCCCGACATATGTCGTAGTGTAGTGCATAAATTATTGGTTGGAGAAACCACAGGAAACGACGATCAGAGCAGTCACTTGATATAAACTTGTTGTCCAGGCAGTGCGCGGGTGAATTCGACCTAACTACCTAGCTCAAAATTCACCACCATAGGGACTCGAATCCTAAAATCTGCCCATTAGAGACGCTACAGTGGTCACAGTTGGTCTCAGCTGGTGAAATCACTCGTTCACAATCACTATCCGCGACTGAATTTTCTTGTTTCTTCAATAATTCTTATTAATATGGTTGCCCTCCGCACAAGATCTGCCTTTCGTGCATCATAACTTGTTCTTCTGAAATTATGTGACCTGCCATTATTTTTTGCATATCATTGAAGATTCTTGTACACAATTTGTAGTCTGTATCTAGAAGATTTTTTCTCTTCATTTTGGATCTGATCTACCTCCTTTTCTATTCTATTACCACATATGGTAATGATAATCGCTACAAACCGTTCCTGATTAATGTCCCCATTTTCTCTTGTGAAAGAATGAAATCCCATTCCCAAGAGGACTCCTGCAGGTTGTCTGGATGATGAAGTGCTCTTCCTTCTAGATTGTCCCACTATTCCTCGACAGGATTCAAATCTGATCCTCTATCACGCTATTTCGCTTAGTCCTGCTTTCTTCGGGCCGGTGAGTCTATTTCAGGCGTCTACTTCCGGCATATTCTCTTTAAGATTTGAAAAACCTAGTACGATCTCAAAACTCGTATGTCAAAAACAGATATTTTCAAAATACAAAAAAACTACTTATTAACCAACTTAATATATGAATGTCATTAAACCATATTTTCTAATTTTTCACTTCAATGGCGATCCTGGTTGATTTTCAGGTTCGGAATTTTGCATCTTGTCCAGTGCGTTTTATTTACCATCTAAGAACAATTAACTCAAACACGTCTTTTTTGATTGTTCATTTCGTGTCTACGGGTGCATTAAATGCTGTCATTAGTCCCGTAAGAGAAATGCATTTTTTACCACGGGAGGTGGCGGTGTTGAATGGTGAGATTCGGCGCCGACCTATACGTCGGCTTGCGGGTTTTCCCCATTTAGGAATCTCGTGCCAGAAAGGCGCCGTCTCAGCCGGGACAAGCTCTAAGCTCCCGTCTGGGGTGAGGATAGAACAAGGAAGAGGAAGGAAAAATCGCGCGCGGTCCATAGCCCGTTTTTTAGTGTACTGCACCGGCATTCGCCTGGTTTTGGTTGGAGAAACCACGGAAAACCACTGATCAGAGCAGCAGGCCGCTAGAATTCCCCCCAGCCAGCGACTAATTCGACCTACTGCTGACAAGCTGGTGTCGAAAATTCCTGCATCGTCGGGACTCGGACCCTAGCACCTCTCGGTGGCACTGCAATGACATCAGCTGATGTCCCGAAATCTGTTTTGAGATACGAGGTTAAACCACCTAAACGACGATATGCAAGTTTACATACCCCGATGCCACAGGGACGAACGACGGACAGCGGTAACGTCCACTCCTTCCGCCCCCCTTGCGCGAAGCCGCACAAGGCGCGTGCACGAGGAGCTGCCGTGTCCCAAAATATTTTCCTTCTTGAACAAACAGCCCGCCTGTCCGGCGCACGACAAGACGAGAAGCTCTAGAAGGAGCTGCGGGGGCGGCGGAGAGCGGCGGGGGGCGGTAGGGGGCCGGGGCTTCGGGGCCCCTTGGCGCCCGGCGTCTTGGGGCGGCTTAGGCGCCCGCAGGGCTTCGCGCCTCCGCCCCCGCGCCGCCCCCGCGCCGCCCCCGCACAACGCCCACGCGCTGCTTCGAGAAGTTTTCTCGAGACAGTCCCGATTAGAAGTAGGCTTTGGGAGTTGATGATGAATAAGGGGATTTTTATGGCTTTGCATGTTTTTCACCTCATTATAATTTATTTTTTAAAGGCGATATAAACATTCTTAGAATTATGACGAGTATGAAGTTCTTTTTATAACAAAAAGTACGCCGTTAGGATACAAATATTTTGACCTTTTAATGATAGATTAGCTTATTTGTGAAAAAGAAAAACATACGATATAATGTGACTTTTGTGAGTAGACGTTTTAAATCACCTGTATTTTCTTGAAACGATTGTGGAGGCTTTTTTCATTGGAGCTTAGATTTTCAAGTGGCAGAAATTTTTATCTTTCTGAGCGAAAATACGTATTGTTGTAAAGGCGTTTGCAGGTTTTTCCCTAATTTTATACTCTCCTTTCAAACTGTGAAACAGGATTCAGAAATTTCGGTGTATTTTATCAGTAATACAATCAAATTTGTGTTTTACAATGTTTCCTGGGATGAAAAGTACTTTTACTTCTGTAAGTCTGTCTTAGATTCAAGCTGGCGCTTATTGTTCGGCCTATTTTCTCCAAAATTGATATTCTCCGATCGATCAAAACTAACTAGAGGCCTTACGAGTTTGAAATGGATATTGGTTTTTGGAAGTACTTTACACGAAGTCTACAAAACCTTTTCTATATTTTCTCAGAAATGGCTCCAAATTTTTCCATTAAATTTTGTTCTACGATAGCTTAAATACTCCACAAATGACGTGGGTCTCATTTTTCGTTCAAATTCTTGATCTTTGGAAAATTGCATAAGTTAAATATTTTTTTGGCGACAACTACTACTACAATTTTGAAGATAAATTTTTTCCGTTAGATTATGTTTCTCCACAAAATTGACATATTTGTTTAACGTTATTAATCCTGTTTATGACCATGGTGTTTAAAATATCTTCTAAAAGCCTGACTACAGAATACGTTAATCTACTTATATACTAATAAAAATTGTGGTATAATAAAAAACTATAATACATAATAAAAAAATATAATATATAATATATAATACAAAAGGACAGAAAATTCAACATTCACATGATCACACGGAGTCGCGAGACTTCTCTCAAGTTTTGACGTGATTAATAATTATTTTTAAACCTTGAAACGCTGCATCATTAAGTTCTGATGAAACATTCTATTTTTTGTAGGCACTCATTGTCAAACTTAAACCTAGATTATAAATACTATAAACCAAAAATATTGTATTATCAAACATTAAATATTTTTTGTTTAAAAAAGCTCATTAAATTCATAATTTAAAAATTCTATGGTAATGTAATATGGTATAATTTTGTTTATTGTGTATAAATATCTCTTCCTGCCCCCTCTGCTTTACTTCTCCCCCAGCCACTTCTCAGAAGCGAAGGGTTTGTTCGTGTTCCTGGTTTGCGCTTGCGCAAGGCGCCAAATATAATATTGGTTCAGCCTTAGAATGACCTTGATGTAAACAAAAACTATGGTATTTATTCGTGACTAACAACCTCATTGGCCGATTGTTCCAGGCACCGTAATGGTAACCATGTACACGAACTGTCAGAAGCGTACGCGGCAAAAGCAGTCCCGCCTGCGATACGTAAGAACACCGCTCCGATTTCCAGCCGTGACACTCGCATCACGTTTCACAATCGTCACTCCTAGTCATTGGTGATTCGTCTGGAACGGGTTCAACACCCAAGTCGTTACTTTCCCTGGTGTGACAAGTTTTCTAGGTGTACTCACCTCTGTGTGCATTCATTACACTTGAAGACCTTCAAGTGAACCATGATGTGTGTTCTGCAATCTATTTGACGTCAAATGTGGGATTTTCTTCAACCACTCGAGAAAACACTTAAAATTATAGTTTTTTCAATACGAACTAACGGGTTATCTCTCTTATATTTTGTAAAAGACAGTTCTGCCCCAAGATCCCCAATTCTAAAATGATAGGTACAATAATTAAAATTATTAAAATATGCTATTTTGATAGTGCCTCATTAAGCAAAGAGAACTGACTGCTCTATTGCTCACCGAACCCAATGAACGGTGCGTTTTTGAATTTCTATGAGTCAACCTCCGATAAAGCTGTCAACTCCGTACGACAGACGATGAGGTTTCTTCGCCGCCATTCCTTAACGCCTTCGCCTATTTCAGAACAGTGGCCCTATTCAGAATCTCAAGTATCTTTTCTCGATTCTACGATCGTTTTTCTTTCTTGAATCTCCTTCTCGTATTTTCAAACTTGCATTTACATAATGAAATCTATAATTTTGACAAGTACTATTTTCAGAAGCGAAACGTTGCATGCACACACCCGCAAATCCAAGCAAACAATAAGAGGCAGTATTAAGCATGTGCATTTGTGTACATGAGGATCACTTTAAGTCTGATCAGGTCTTTGACCAGCAACAATTTGCTCTAACAACTCTTGACATAACATAGCTTTCAAGAGGTAAGCAAGAGGTCAAGATTCGTCATATGGGGTTCTTTCGGATATAATTTCACATATTTTTTACCGTCTTGAATTTTATTTATTTCATTAATTTTATTTATTTAACTTTATTTGTTTGTTTTATTAATTTATTTAACTTTATTTTATTTATTTATTTATTTATTTATGATCATTTATTAATAAATACGAACAAACATAAATAAAGTGTTCAAATATTCATTCATGCGTTGAAGTTCACAGCGCTTCATCTCCCTGTTTTAGTGCCGGCTCTCGCTGAGTATTCTACGCGAGACTTAGCAGGTGTGAGCGGCATCAGACCCTGGAAAGCAGAGGTCTCTTTCAGAGCCAGCGCGTAACCCTCGTCGAGTTCTTAACTCAACGCTAAAAAGACGAACACTCCGCGTCTTTTGATACTGGGGTTCCCAGCCCTCTCTCGAACAAAGTTGTCGGAAGGTGACGCGGGCGGCGGCGCGGGGAGGAGGGTAGGAGGAAGGGAGGGAGGAAGGGAGGGAGGAAGGGAGGGAGGAGGGTCGGTCGGCGGTTGAGAGGAGGTCGCGAAGAAACCGCAAGCGCAGCCCCGCACGACGCTTCCGCCTTCCAG
Source organism: Gryllus longicercus (assembly GCA_038098605.1). Classification (NCBI taxonomy): domain Eukaryota; kingdom Metazoa; phylum Arthropoda; class Insecta; order Orthoptera; family Gryllidae; genus Gryllus; species Gryllus longicercus. The sequence continues at coordinate 568,763 of JAZDUA010000267.1, read as the reverse complement.
GGGCCACTCCACGGGGAGTGGCGGCGCGAGGCGGAGGTGGAGGCCGAGGCGAAGGCGGAAGCGGAGGCGGAGGCGGAGGTGGAGGCGGAGGCGGGAACGTAGGCGGTGGAGGCGGGAAACGTACGCATTGAGCGGTGTAACTGGTGCGAATTGCGGCGGAATTGATGGGCTTGATGGGGGATTATAGCCAGGGATTTGCTGTGAAGAGTACAGGCGAGAATCCGAGGACAGAATCGGTGGTCGGGTTCGGAGGCGGAGATCGGAGGCGGGGATCGGAAGTGGGGGGATCGGAGGCGGGAACGGAGACAGATATCGGAGGTGGTGTCCGGGGGAGAGATAGGAAACGGGGATCGGAAGCTGCGATTGGGTCGGGGAATCGGAGGCGGGTGGTGGGAGCGGTGACCGGAACAGAAGGCGGAGGCCGGATGTGAGGAGCAATGCCTGCATCAGAAGAGAGGAGCAGTGATGGAAAGAAACGATGCATTTTTCAAATCAAGCTATTCAAGTTGATAGGATCTCTCTACAAAGCCAAATGTAAGAATGGCTAGATTTAAAATTTATGTAATGCCTGTTAGATGTAAACCAATGCATGATGATGTACGTTTAAGTTTTTTTTGTAAGTGTGTAGAAGCACTCTCCTTAGAATACCCAATGCCTCGTAGCGCCTCCCACCCGCATTTGGGTGGCGTTGTCCTTGGCAGTCGCATCAGCGCCACGTGCACCAACGAACACTTACTCCCCCACCGCCCTGCCAGCGCGGTCGTCTAGAGTGAACTTCAGACTTTCGCCTCGTTTTGAATATAACACTATGTACTTCACGAAAAAGCACCAGCTGAGGTGGCTCAGATCAACACAACAAACTGCCACCACAAGAGTGTCTCTAACCTAGGATTCGTGTCCCAACGGTGGCGGAATTTCGACACTCGCTAGATAGTAAAGGTGGTATTCAAACACTGTCTGGAGGAGAATTCGAATGGTCGGCTGCTCATAACGGTAGTTTTTCGTGGGTTCGTTGATCAATATTGAGCAAATTCTGGAGCAGGACATTATCAAATGGGCGACGGATCGTCCCCATCCTTATTTCCTTCCCTCACCTTTCACACACACACACACTTACATGTACTAAATTACCCTACATTACCACTCATTTTGGGAGACCAATCAGGAGCTTAAAGATTATTCCGGCTGGAGGCTGTGCCCCGTTGACAGAGATACTTGGTGATTTGATTGATAATGATTCCGGACGCGTCAACTACTCAGGTCAATAGTCCCGTACGTGTAGTGCATGTTTTTGCTCGGGCGGTGGCGGTGATCTTCCCCCACTGTATAGCGAGATTCAGCGCCGACCTACTGTAGGTCAGTGGGGTTTCCCCAACTAGGTATCTCCCACTAGCGGGGCAGCGCCCCAGCCGGGAGAAGCTCTAAGCTCTCGACCGGTCTCCCGGCATGAAGTAGTGTAGTGCATGTTAGTGTAAGTGTGTGTAAGGGGTGAGGATAGGACAAGGAAGAGGTAGGAAAGATTGCGCACAGTTCGTGGCTCGTTTGTTAGGGTACTGCTCCGGCATTCACCTGGTGTTGATCGGAGAAACTACGGAAAACTACCGATCAGAGCAGCCGGCCGCTGGAATTCTCCGGACAGCGACTGAATTCGACCTAGCTGACAGGCTAGTTTCGAAAGTCCTGCCACCGTCGTGACTCGAACCTAGGACCTCCCGGTCAGAAGGGCTGCAGTAACATCTGTTGATGAGCGATTTCCCCCGGTGAAGGAACCCCTGTAAGCTGAGATGGCTCGGCGGCAGATTTCACGTTCTTTTGAGAAACAGCGCCACCTCCCAGGATACATCACTCATGACACTTACGTGAATGATATCTACAGCAGTTGACGGTCCTGTAAACAATAACTAATCAGTCAATCGAAAAACCAATCATGAAGAAGCTTGAACCTTTCATTGAACGCTAATACACGAATTCGTACTAATGATTTACATTTTTAAATCTTACGCATTAACTTCGTACATTCATATTGTTGTTTCATTCATGTGTTACCCAGGACTCGGACAGCAGCTGTGATTTGTAAGCTTCTGTCATTTTCGTGTCACTGTCGAAGGCATCCGTACGCGGTGTTTCGTTTGCTCTCGCGAAGCCATGGAGCTGCGATCGTCACAGCTGGGGTCGAAGCTCCCCGCAAGCCGAATATGTCAGATGTGAATGAGCGACGGGACATGGGCGGGGGATATGAGGGGCGGGAATGCGAATACGTGCAATATGCACATGCGGAGAGAACATTTAATTCTTATTTCTCGTTTTTACAGAAAAATAATTTCTTTTGATCTCGTAATCAACTTATCAATATTATAAAAGCTGGGTGAAAGGGAAAAAAGTAAATTATAAATATTAACTTATAAAATTAATTTCATGAGTTATTATGTATGTTTTTTTAAAATTTTGTACTTATTACGTTTAAAAAACATATTAAAAACATATATTATTCAATTTTATTGTAATAATTGTTTTATTTTTAACGCACACTTTAAAAGATTCATGAAGTTTTAATGATCTACTAGTAAAATCTCCTTTCTGTCTGGAATTCTGTGTCGAACCAACATCTTCAATTACTCACAGCCATCTCGCTCCCGATCCATTACCTTAGGCTAACCTTTCATTCGCGAACTTTCTCAAGATCTTCCTGATCTCCAAGCATCAGTGCGTGAGTTTGAAACCAGCTGAGGTGCGTGGATATGATATGTTCATGTCATACTTGTGTCCTATAAAAGAACTGTGGCAGGTGCCCGGCAAAATTAAAATTCTCCGGTATTTTCACATTCTAATGAAATTCAACGTTCTCCCGACTAGATAGCTCGACTATAGTTATAGAAGAATCCACCTAAGAATGAGCCAAAATGACAGTTTGCTAAACAAGTGAACATCACATGTAATTCAAAGAAGTATCCCTCCGCCGTGACAGCTGTTCAGCCATGCCTCATCGTAAAGTGTTGTTTTTTTTACCAGGCTCCAGTTAAGACATCATAGCCCTTCATGTTCACAACCATGTAATTATATATAAATATAAATTGATAAAACGCAAAGCATGGAATGCTTTCGATCACAGCTCCTTACTGAACAGGAGCAGGAAATACATGTACCTGTACGCATCTCACATTCAAGACTCGGTTTTCAAATGAACATAATACTTATCACACAAAAAGTAAATCCAATGTATTTTTTATTTTAAAAAATTACAGAAGAGCACTGTAGCACTGCACTTCCAAATTTCAATTATTTCTTGTGGCGAACTGTATTTTCTTCGGAGGAGGACGTCACAAAAGGAAACCACGTGCAAGTCAGCCAATTGCAAACAAACGAATGAAGACAGGAGAGTCAAATGGGCTGAAGAACACAAAGACCATAGAACCTTCAGTTATGTTTCTAGCACTAGCTGTCAAGACAGTCCTTTCTTATAAAAATCGCTTTATAACTGAGACCGACATCTGGCGGCGAAAACGCAGACCCTTGAGGGGGGGGGCGTACACGGGACGCACCTGCCCGACAAAGGTCCCCTAGACTCGCGCCAGAAGCCTGGGTCAAATACCCGGGTTCGAAGCTATGGTTATTGACCGTGCCCTCCACCCCTGAAAAACCTATGCGATAAATCCGCATGATCACTGCTCCGCATAAATGCACATGATCGCTGTTTCATCCAGTCACATCGCCCTGAATCTCATCGCTCGGCGTCCTCTGGTATGTCATCACTGTTGTGTCCAGAAAAAATGCACCAGTATTAGAAGACTGAAGTAGCACACAGAAGGAAATAAGTAACATTTTTGTGTTCACCGCATACAAGCCATACATCCCAATCGTAGCAATAACAATGCTCACTCCCGTATCGTCAGAAGATGTATAACAATACTTGCACGGTCGTCGTCGCCATGAGATTTACAAGTTCAAGCCAAAGTTATTACTCGCGCCACTTTTCTTTAACGATGGATTGGATAAATGCGGGTAGAGTAGGTGTATTAGTTACGAAATCAGCCACTAGATTTTATGAAGCAATGCCAATCTCTGGAAAATCAGTCATGCCTTCGCAACTTACTCAATGATTTGCGTTCTAACTTTCTCAGGAGTTTGAGGTATGTCCTGGGATAGATATTCACCGGCTTCGGTCATTTCAATAGATTTTTTAGAGAAAATCTTAAAAAGAAGTTCTCATCAACAGAAAATATTTTTGTATTTCGCGCCAGTGAAGATGCGTTTGGAATGTTGTTATCAGTGCTCGCTGCGGGCTTTTGCCTTCAACTGTGTATTGTGGTAGAGAGGGGGAAGCAAGGCCATCGTGTAAGAAAAGTTAATACCAGAATCCAAACAGAAATACAATTTATCGAGGCACAGTCGGCGCAGGCAATATCACTATAACAATCCACAATACTAGGAGCTCTATCACAAAATCGTACTATACCAGACTCCACCAGACTGCTGGCTCCGTCACCCAATGCTTCTTGTATTTTCCTGGCGACGTCATCACCAGTGACTTGCCTTTACCTCCCGTCAGTGGCTGCCAAGCGAGCCTAAACCGCGCGCGCTACCCGGCTGTGCGCGCGCCACCTTTAAACTACTTTATATAACCATAACAAGCACACTGCTATTGTCTGATTTTCTTTAGAATGGGATGATTTGTCAGCTAGTGCTGGCAACACAACTGACGATTCTGTGGTCGTTGTGTCCTTGAACTTATTAGACTCTCCTTCCTCCATTCGTTCGTTTGCAGTTGGCTAACTTGTAAATAGTTACGACGCTCCCTGGCTGTGATGTCCTCGTCCGACGAATATATAGTGCGCCACGAGAAATAATTGAAATTAGGAAGTGCAGAGCTTTGTGCTCTTCTGTAAAAATTCTTTTTATAAATCTTACATTGAATTTAGTTTTTATGTGATAAGTATTATGTTTGTTTTAAAATCGAATCTTGAGTGTGAGATGCGTACTCGTGATGGTGCACGTGTTTACTTCTCTGAAGTATACGTGATGTTCACTTGTTTCGCGAACTGTCACTGTATCCCATTCTTAAGAAAATCGTTCTATATTCTCGCCTTGACCGTCCACCCCACTCTCGTACAGACCACTTCGGTCGCTCCATTCCCGCCCTTAATTCCCTCGCCACCCCCTTCCTACCGGTGCCTCCTGCTCTTGCAATTCTATTCTTTCTGCCACTCTTCCCTCCACAGCTTACAATTCATCTTCTCTTTAGTTTCCCCTTTTGCCAACTACTTACGGTTGCCGACCCCCCTACCAGCACCGTTTACTTCCCCGCAGTCGCCCCCCTGTATCTCTCAATTCACTCCGTACCCCCTGCGTCTCACACATGTCTGTCCGCTGTGTCGGTCTCGACTGCATTCTTTCCTGCACTTTCTCTTCTAGGTCTCTCCCTGCCTCACGCACTCTGCCTGCTCATCCATCTTCCCTCTTCGTTTCTCCTTTTCGGCCTCAAAGCCTACTATTCCCTGCCTTTCCCTGCTCAACCCGCACCTCCCCTTCACACCTACCATCCTGTAGTCTCCCTACCAATCTCCCACCTCCCCCAGCACACCACTCCCCCTTCCAATTCCTTCATACCCTTTCCACTTCTTTTCCCTCCCGTGCACTCTCATATCTTGCCTTCCTCTCCATCACCTTCCCTTTCCCCTCCACCCCACACTTGCCCACCTTATCTCTTACCCTTTCGTATTGTGTCATCATTTCCCCTTCCTTCCATTCCACTCCTCCCTCCCTTCATCCTCCATTTCCATCATTTTTCCACCATTCCTCAATTCCTATTCGTTCTCCAACCTTCCCCTAACTGTTTTCATCTATTTCCCTGCATTTCCCTCGCATACCACCCCTTTCCGTCTCTTGTCCTCCACTCTCTTTTCTTCCCTTCCCTTCCATTTCCCTCCTATATATTTTTCTCTCTTCCTCGCCCTTCACATTTGTTCCCAGACCCTTGTCGCTCCTGCCTTCCCGCCCACATGGCCTCTCTCGTCTTGTCCGCATTACTTTTCTTACCACTTCCCGACTAATCGATAATTCATCTCACATTTCCCTCGCACGCTTCCTCACACTCTGTCTTGAACTATTGGTTCCGTTTCGCTCGCCCGGCCGCAGTCCGCTCCGCTTGCCCTCCACTCCGTCCCGCATCTCTGGCGTCCATACGTGCCCGCCAGCGCGCCCGCCATCGCTATGTTCTCCTCCTCCTCCTCCTCCTCCTCGCCTCGCGCACGCGTCCGGCAGCCTAACCTTCCCCTATGCTAATTGTTTCTTTTTTCCTGAACGCAGCCGCAGCCCGAGCCGCTGCCCGCCCGCCCCGCCCCCGCCCCCGCCCGCGCCCGCGCTTTGTTCGCTCGCAAGTGCCCTCGGCGCCCAGCGGCCCCCGAGCGCCTGCAATTTCGCTACATTTGGTTCACTCTCAGGCCGCCATTAGCTCAAAGAAAGCAACTCATTAGAGCCGCCCCGCCCCTCCGCCCGCCCCCGCCCCGCCCCCGCCGCCGCTGCGCTTTACTGCACAGCTTCTCCGCCTCTCCGCCCCCGGCCCTGCCCGCCGCTCGCCGCTCCGCGCGGGGGGAAGAGGGCGGGGGAAGAACCGACACAGTTTAAAGTTGAACAACTTTCTTCTCTTTCTTTATCGAAATGATGATTTGGCCATTTCGAAAGGATGCAATTAAAAGTTAAATGGTGTGAGGGTAATTTCGGCGGGGAGGCCGCGGATAATCAGGGGAAGACGTGTATCGACCGGCCACCGAAGGATCGCTTTGAAGTGGAAAGTCCACATGGCGTAGGCGGTGGTGGTGGCGGGGACGGGGGCGAGGATGGGGAAGGCGGAGGCGGGGGTGGAGAAGGGTTCGGGGAATGGGACGGGGCAGGGGCAGAAGCGAGGGAGGCGGCCGGGCCGAAGGAGAGGCGATGACGATGTTCGCTAACCTAGCGTCAGCAAACCCCTGCATGGGAACCGTGGTGAGTTCACTTCGGAATAAAAGGGAACAGTTTATATTTTTGCTTATTAAAGTAAAAACAGTTACAACTGTAAGTGTCCTATGGGAAAATTGCACAATCTGTGCACCCTTACTCCAGCTCCAAAATCTCTACCGCAGCAGCGGGAAAAACGTTTGATTTCTTTAGTATATATTATGAAATAAATAGTATACGATTTTGAAACTTTTTTAGGTTTTAGAAGACGTAATATTGAGAAGGTTGCACTTAAATATGATCAAAACAAGAAAATAGTATTTATTAGCTTTAAAAAGGCTTTTGTCTGGAATACTTTTCCAACAGAGAAAAATGTTGTATGTAAAAGAATTTTTTTCGAAGATTATTTTCTTTGTCAATACTTTCTATTTATTTCTCTATACCTTCTAAAAAGTGGATATGATATTGTCTACGCCACTCAAAAGTTAATATTTGTGAGAACAACTTTTGAAATTAGCTAGCAGGTGCTAGTGGCCTGTTGCAGCGAAAATGCTGCTGGTCAACACGACACAAAATGGTTGTCTGAAAGTAGCACGCACATTTCTCGAGAAAAAATAAAGTACTCTCTTGAAACACTTCAATAAATTAAATATCTTAACAAAAATTATTTTTCAGTAATACTGCAATAACGTGTAGTACATAAGCATTCACAATATGACAAATGACAGTTATTTGCATACCAAGAATATAAAAAAGTTGCATAACGCATCAAGTAAATAACAAATAGCGGGCGGTCTCTTCCTTGGAGCCTCCCTGATGCATAACGTCAACTCTGCCATAAGCAGTGGCGCACTATGTATCAGAATTCAGTCCAAACGCGTGGTGTGAGAATAGACGACATATTTGCATTTTCATTCAAAATAGAAAGTGATTCATTGTTTTCAGATTTTTTTGAGTTACTTGCTATCCAACAAAACCAAAGCCACCTCTCTCATGGCCGAAAACGAAATGTTTTCTTTGAATTTCTAAACATATTGGAAATTAGTCAAATGAATTTGTACGGAGTGAATGATGCAAGAAATGCATCTGCTGAATGGTGGTTAAAATGTTTTACAAACAAAATGTCTGTTTACATAATGTTCACATATAACTTACCAAACTTCACACATGTTCATTGTAATAAATACTCTGCGTAAAAATGTCCAATTAATTAAATGTCTAAATTTTGTTTGATGACAGTTCAAAGTAGGAAAAGGTGCATCGTAATGTTAAGTCAAGGTCTTCTTACTGAGTTTTTCCTTGTAGTGTTATTCAAGTGATACATATATTGAATTGTTTTATTACTGTTGCGTACGTTCTTAATACATTTTTAATTACTTGTTGTTAAGCTTCAAAAACCGCGAGTTTTTTTCGGTTGCATACTCTAACCTCTGATATAAAAATCATTCGATTTCTGTTATTTGCACTTTTCGTGTCTACACCACGAGTTTCTTTCTTCCTAATCGTAGCATTGATTCCCTAGCATCGAATCTTCAACTTACACTCTGTGGAACTTTCAGAGCATGCCCGAAAATAATGAATGTTATTTGCGAGAAATGAATTACTTCACAAAATAAACAACTGTTGCTATTACTCTTCCACGTCGTATGACATTGCGTTCCGATGTAGAAAGATTACGAATGTTCACTAGTTTCCTCTTTTTATAACGTTACGGATCAAAATCTTAAATTCATCAGTAAGTCGTAACTGTCAATGCAGGTTAATCTTAAAAATGTGCATGACTACTGACCGCGGAGCCCAGGTGACCGCTCTAAGAGGCAATGTGACAATGTGAGAATGGAACTTCTCAGATGAATAAAATAGTGTTTCTCACAATACTTTTTCGACTACTATCTAGTAAGTAGTAATAAATAATTCCTTTACAATTTTCGCTTTCAACACATCAGGAAAGTGATATTAAAACATATCTTCATCAAATTCTGGAGAAAATGGTGATTTTGAGTACCCATTCCGTGTATTCGTACTGTTTGGGGGATCTCAATCGGTTGCACGAAAAAAAAACTTGTGCCGTTATTGAACTGATTGATTATTTCGTGTTTCCGGACGTGTCAATTGTTAAGATCATTAGTCCCGTAAGTGTATTGAATGTTTTTTATTCCGAGAGGTGGTGGAGTACTTGCCCCGCTGCGTTGCATTGCGAAATCCGGCGCCGACCTATATCTTCTTCAGGGTTTCCTCCATCCACCAATCTCGCACCAATAGGACACCGTTCGCACCATACGCTCGAAGCTCCCGACGGATCTCCCGACAAGTGTGGTAGTGTAGTAAGTAAGTAAAGGGTGAGAATAGGACAAGAAAAAGGGAAGAATGATCGCGAGCAAACCGCAGCCCGTTTGTGAAGGTCAATTCAGGAATTCGCCTGGTGTTGTTTGGAGAAACCACGGATAACTACCGATCAGAGCAGCTGGCCAAAAGAATTCTTCTTGAGATTGTGGCTGAATTCAACCTACCTATCTCTCTATCCACAGGTCTTAATATATACTGAAATAAATATTTTTGACTTCCTATATTCATGAGAGAAGTGATATTATTAATGGGATCCCTTTTCCATATCATCGTAACATTAAAGGGTCATACCGTGCAAAAGTTTTGGACAATGACTCGGCCCGAAAATAAAAATGTGTCAACACGTGTTCTGTTTTGTAACCTTGCTCACCACTCATACGCAACAAGAGCCTGTTTCTAACATTCAGTTTTTTTAAGCGATGATACACTTTCGTTACGCTTACCTGCCCACTTGCCAACAAAATTATTTCCTTCCGAAAAATAAATTATCTTCACCATCGAATTTTTAGTCACTTTTACCCCAAAAACTCCCCTAAATATCGTTTTCGAAAAGATGTGCGAAATGAAAATATAATTTATAAGTGCGTTGGATTTTTGGTCAATTTAAATAGAGTATGAAATTTAATTTTAAGTATTGTTGATTTTTTCATATTTCTCAAATAGTTGCAATTAAAATGATTCCTAAATTGCACGTCTGTGAGCAATTTACATATCTATAAATAATAATAATAATAATAATAATAATAATAATAATAATAATAATAATAATAATAATAATAATAATAATAATAATAAATCCTTCAGGGCCACATGCAAATAATGCATGCATTTCATATTTTTATAATATAGAGTGAAATTTCGTTTTGTCTTTCTCAAATAGACTCCTAGTAACATGAACGCTACTGAAAGAGCCTACTTGAATGAATCGGGCATCCCACTCTCCTGGTCTCCGCTCGTATTGTATTGGAAGCTGCCTGACCATTGCTCAGCCCGCTGTAAGGCCACTCCGTCTAGGCGGGCGAGTGCTTGATCGGTCGCGAATGATCCCCACGGGGCGTCGGAAGGGGAGGGGTGGGGCCGCGCCCTTCCGCCACCGCGTTGGCCAACCCTAATCTAGGATTTCATTGTTGAGTCTGCTTCCGTTAAACATTTGTGTATATCTGGGTAAATAAACAGGGATGGCGATGATCGCTGAGCGACAGGCGACAGCTGGCAGGGGGTGTAAACAGAAATGTGCTTCCAAATGCTACACTGCGAGGGAGAAGGACCCTCCCCGCCCCTCCGCTTCGTTCCCCGCCCCACCCCGCTCCGCCTTACCCAGCTCATCCGAAGCGCGGGACACCAGTGTGATCCCCCTGCGCGACCCCTCTGGACACCTTAGGAGCAGCGAGAAGACTTATTGGCCATACGAGCCGAACGGAATCAGGCACTTGAAATAGTGTCTTCTTTCTCACCACCGTGAAACTTTTCAAACAAGGATGTATTTCCCCTGCATTGATCAAGGGAGGGTCATTTTATGCTCACACATTTCTAAAACTTTCATAAAAATTGGAGTAATGCAAATCAATTCTCTAGATTCTAATTTTGTGTCAGAAATAAAATGAATTGTATAGTTCCATAATTACTGTCAAGTTAGTAACTTTCACCAGAAAATTATAAAGTCAGAAACATGAGGGGGATATTAAATGATCCGCCCTTGGTCTAGTTTGTATCCAGCGTTTTCGTAGGAAACGCACAATTATTACTCAGCAATAAGTATTATTTTTCAAATCAACTTTATTTTCCGTTGTTGAAGAAGGAAAAATATTTCAAACAATAGTTTTAGTAAGTAGTATTGATCAGTCTCTTCATGGTAGGATGAAGTAACAAAATGACTAAATTCCTAAACAGAATCCGACATGCGAGTTAAATGATAATTTTGAAGAGAATAAGGAAGAAAATGACATCTGTAATGAGTGTACAAGTGAAAATGAAGATACAAATGAAAATGTTTATGTAAATAAAGCATGTAACGACATATTAATGGTGTAAGAAAGGTTGGTCATGCAGAGTTAAACAAAACAGGTTTATTTTTACTTGATTATCTACAAAGCGTATGCAGTGTATTGTATTCCGTGTACAGATCAAACATTTTAGGTGAAAAATGCAAGCCAGCATGTTCTGTACAATATTAAATATTGAATATTTTTTTATTCTTCTGGCCTCAGAAATGATAACGGAACTTTCTGTTCGCAATTATCCAATTTCATTGCAGCCTACATGTCACTGGAAATTTATGCCCATTTCCAATTGCACTGCAAAGATGACGGCCTACTAGCATGCCAATGTTCTGACGGCTTATGGTCAGGCTGGGCGCGATACAGGTTGAAATATGCATCCCAATTCCGTCAATTTACATACAATTTACACGTTTTTCGGCGTTTGTACCCGAAAGAGGATGTTTTTTGTTCGTCAATATTAAGGAACTCGAGACCTTCAGAAGTAAAACTGTTGCTGAAAAAAAATGTTCTTCCAAAAACTAGCACATACATTGCTCAAGAACATTATATAAATTACTCTCGAAGAACAATGCAGTAAATTAAATATTGTACCAAATAGTCTTATTGGATATTACTATAACATTATATAGTATATATCAGGGTCAACAGTACCTTACATACCGAAAATATAAAACTAATGGTGTTGAAACAGCACATACTTTCTCGCGTTATTTATAACTTTTTCAGTGTACGGAAATTCCGAGTTCAACGAAAATGGGATCTGTGCCATTATTGAGCGTCCTTTCGTTTATCCGAGGTAAGAATATAAATAAAGGAATTTGAAGCGTGTTTGAGGAAAAAACATAAATTGTCTATACTTCCCGGGTTTTAACGAACCCGTAGCCACCTCACGCGTGGCCGGATGCGGCTTCCTTTCTTTCATTCAATTTATGCGTACTTTGGAAATTAGTAATACAGATCTAATCGCGACTTATTTTTAAAAAATGGTTTCATGCAATTGAAGTCGTTGGTGTCTTTTTTCCTGAAATGGCTCAGCCTGTATTTTATGTAGCATGCCCTTTTTTTATTTTTTTCTACGATCGTCACCGGTTTCCAAAAAAAAGTATTTAAAATAGAAAGTGTTTATTTGTGACCAATTTTCTAATTAAATTTGGGCATTAGATGTTGGCAAAAATTGTGCTACAAGGGATCAAATATTATATTGTTATTTCCACTTCAATATTTGGAAAAGATGATCTCCAATTTTCAATGTTGTCTTGATGCCGTACTTTTTCCTTCATATATTTTCTTTACTTGGTGATTCATGTGAAGATATTTTAAAGACAAATTTTTCTTACAAACGTCGACAAAAATTTTTATTAACTAAACATACATGTACGTTTCATAAACAAATGTTCCGATAATATTCAGCGCATTGTGCATGATTGGCAAATAAATAATTGTAGAACAATTAAGGCAGTATCTTCCAAAAATAATAAATGAGTATTTAAAGAAATTTTAAGTGTTAAATATTTTTGCGATGATTTAGTGCGTGATAAAAGCATTTTTATTTACACATCTTTCGATTACTCCCTGGCATTTTCCTTCTGTACTGAATTTGAAAGTACCGCTGTAATTGGTGTAGGTTTCAAACGCATGTGTGTATTTCTAGCACTGGATGATCTCAGTCGAGCCTTCTGAAACGCCCGCAGTGTGTGGCACCTGTACGACGCAGCGCGGGGGAGGGTCGTTGCTTCGCCTCGAGAGAGGGCCGCGCACATGGGCGATGCGGCGAGGGAGGCGGCGGGGCCAAAACAAACAGCGACCTCCCAGCAGCCGCCGCCTCTGACCAAATGTACAGGCGCTCTTGGGGCTTCCCCGAGCCGCACGTCACGCTCCCTCCAGCCACCCCCTCCAGCCCCGCACCCCTTACGTCGCTCCACTGCCAGATCCCGTCCCCGCCCCTCAGCCAAAGCGCTGCACCCGTCCTTGCTCCGCCCCCGCCCCGCACCAATTCCACCTTCGCTCAGCGCCCACTCCTCCCCCGCTCCGCTCCCGCACCGCCCCCGCTCCGACCACGCTCCGCTCCCGTACCGCCCTCCGCTCCGACCACGCTCCGTCCACGCTCCGCCTCCGCTCCATCCCCGCCCCGAGGAGCTAGAGTCTCCATGGCTAACTTCATTTAGCCTTGTCCAGATTAAACTAAAGGTGTCACAGCGGCACATATTTTCTCGCATTATTTCTAACTCTTGCAATTTTTGAAAATTAAGGTAGTTAAACGAAAGTGGGGCATGCGCCATTTTTAAGCAACATTTGCTCTATCCGTGGAAGAAGTTTAAAGAGTAAACTTGGAATCGGTTTTTAGAAAAATAATTGTAAACTGGATTAAATTCAAGAAAAAATTTGGTGGAAGCGTTTTCTTTCTTGAAAAATTACGTAAAACGAATATGTTTTCCAAAAAAAACTTTATTTTTATTACTAACTATATTTTTTAGGCGAGATTTTATTTAAGAAAAAAATTATCTTATCAATACTGTACATTTGCAAAGTTGTTTCTTGCAATTTTCAAAAATACAGAGATTTTAACGAAAATGGGACATGTAACTATTTTTTTATCTTCTACGTACGAGGAAAAAATCAAGAAAAATTTTGGATCAGATTTCGACAAAATAATGGTTTAAAATACCTGTATTTCACGCAAAATTACACGAAAACCAGTTACATTTCAGAAATGTTGTGCATGATCTCATTTCAAGATGTTTTGAATAATAAATGTCATTAAAGAAGAAAATCTCTACCTTCAAAATTGTAGGAAGTCGCCGAAATAATATTCGACAATTCAGAGATTTAAACGAAAGTGAATTCTAAAATACGGGTTTTCTGTTGAAGAATCGCGGATTTGCGCCGCAATATTACAATTATTATAAATATAATTCTGTACTACGTACATGTAGTAGGGCTAGAAAGCAAAAAGTGGTGATGACATATTTCTTAGAGCAATTTAAAAGAGACAATTTGTAATATGGGAAATTTTGAAAGACAGAAAAAACTCTCTCACTGGAGTTTGTAAACATAATATAATAATAATTCTCATATCAGTGCGTCCCGTCATTTTTCATGAATTACCCCTAGTTTGACATCATTTAATGCTGTCTTCATTCGCGGATTCATTGCAGATTATAATTTCCTCACTTACACTACTTTTACTCATACACTGTATGGTGCAAAGTGTACTAATCTTTAAAAAATCAGAAAATAATTACAAAATGATAATTACGCAAAAAGCTAGCCAAAACGATTCTGGTAAGATATGTTGTGATAAATGTTACGAATAATTTTAATAGATTTTTTTATTTCAGGTTAAACTGTAAATAAAATTATTTCAGAAAATGAAAAATGTCACATAGTTTCTTTTTCCTGAGGCCTTTATAATTACTATATTTTCGTTGTACAATAATTTCAAAATAATCAGTACTACTTGTATTCCTTCATTCAAAAGAAAATTTAGGGAGATCGCTAATACTATTATGTCAAATAAGACTTTTGACAGAAGGCAGTTTTCATCATAACTGTCCATTTACTGTGAACTCCGATCACACTTTTGCCGCTCTCTCTGCAGGGACTCTGACAGGGAGATCCTAGGGTTCGAACCCCAATGGTGCCTGATTGACTCTAGCTAGGCAGTTAGATCGAATTCAGCCGGTATCTGGTGAAGAATAGCAGCGGCCGGCTGCTCTGGTCAGTAGTTTTCCGTGGTTTCTCCAATCAATACAGGGGTAGTTCCCTAAGGAACAGGCCACGAGCGCGCGTGATATTTCCTTTCTCTTCCTTGTCTGGTCCTCTCACCTTATTTCAACACGCACTTCACATATTCTACACTATTACAATTGTCAGGAGACCAGACGGGAGTTAAATGCTTTTATTGATTGGGGCGTCGTCTCACTGGGAAAATTTCCCCCCAACCCGAAGTGTATGTCGGCAACTAATTCGTGCCGGCAACTTTAATTCAATGTGATTTATTTCGCCAAAGAAGTAAAAAAAATTGTAACCTACGAGGAGGAAGAATTACAATATCCATGTACAATATCCATTTTTCTTGAGCTCCAGAGATCTTACCTTCTGACTGTATTACATTGTAAAATGATGAATAATGGTATCAACAAAATTAGTTTAGAAATATTTGAAAACTAAACAAACTCTCTAGTTATAGACGAATATGCAATATTTATTTGCGTCGGTAAACAATTTACAGATTTAATTTTATTGTACTTCTAACAAAAAAGAAATCCACCGCAACAGCTCTTCCTTTATCAGAACTAGCAGAAAGAGAGCCCGACATAACATGTGCATGGTAAATCTAAATTTATGTTAGAAGCAAGGGGTCAGTTCAGAATTTGGCTATTGGATCAACGAAATTGGACGAAAAACCTGATTGAGTTGGGAGTCATTGACCCAGAAGCTTTGAGGTCAGTGAATTGCAGTACATGTTGCAAACATATTTAGTCTTTTGCAATCATACATTAAAAATAGTACCTCATGCATTAAATATAATTATTAAAATAAATATTATTGTATTCTTTGAAGATTAGTATAGTGTATAATTGCATAGAAACTAATGCAGTAGAAAAGATTTCAGTTTGTACATACATTTCTCTATCAATTTTAGTTGTTTAATACTATTTGACAATGTTTGGTATAGTAACGTACAAGTGTTATAGGTTAATTACTTGAAGTGAGGGAATATAGATTCACAAAATACTCGTAATGTGTTGCATGAATGCTTATCGAATTTGAAAGAAGTCTGAAAAGGTAACATATTGAACTTAATATTTTAAAATTAATTTATATAAATATTTCATTTGATGTTTGACAGAATTGTGAAATACAGAAATTACCTTAATATCAGCCAGTCCCAAATTGTTCATTTTTTAATGGTGCATGAAGTGCAAAACTGCATTGGAATTGTTGTTTCTTCTTTTGCGAATCATGTCATCAGCCAAAAACGTTATTCTCCATTCCCGGGGGTTTATCGTTTACATATAAAAGAAATAAGATATAGACTAAGATTAAACCGTGCTGAAACCCGTGCTCTACTGGCAAGGAACTGGAAAGACGAGTAAATAATGCTTTGTCATGCTTATATGGATTTTATACTCTTTAAGATCGATATGTATGGCACAAAAGTATCCATTGTGGGATAATACCACGAGGAATAATAATGTGAAAGAAAGTTTGTAATTTTTAAATACTAATCTATAGTTTTTGCATGTTCGTTATATCGATTTTATTTTCAGAAAAAGAGAAGCACAGGCCTGAGCGTCGCCTCACCCATTGGCAATGAGGTCTCCACAAGCGCCTGTGATTCAGAACCATTTCGGCGCCGGCCATGCGATACGAGTGTGAAGTAAATGGATAGTACTGACGACAGTTGAATGCGGTCAAAATTTTGTTTTGATACTATAATATCATTAGTGGTTCCCCAAATTTTTCCTTTGCAAGAAGAAATGCTTGTATTACTCTACTTCGGTATACATATAAAACGAAAATGGAGCGATTATGAGAAAAATCACGTTCTAACTTTTTGAGTACTCTTCACTTTTCTATAAATTGTTGTAATATTGGGCAGGAAATATTGGGCAATATTATACATGAAACATTTTCTTTGGTAGCACCTCTGGACGTTTCTAAAATAAAAAAAATTAAATTTTTAGAATATTTTCGGTGTCTAAGCAGGTTAAGTATTCAAATTTCCCACCAAAAATTAACTAAATAATTTTTGTTTCATTGTTTCGTGATTACGAAGTGCTATAAATGTTTAATGTATGTAAAAAATATGAAACTTATATAGCTTGTTCTTTATTAAATGGACAGGAATGAATAGGAAAATGAAGAGTAAAAGGCAGAGGTCTGAAAATTTGTGAAATTCCGTTTTCCTTGATGCCGCACATATTCCACTGTGAATTGATTCAAAACACTTGGGGGTCGTTTTCACAATTCGTATTCCGCTGTAGGCTTTGGATGCAGCGTTCTCCTTGGAAACGGGTTGCCTGGGAGGCCGCTTCGCGCTTTCCTTCCTCGCCGGCCGCGGAAGGGCGGCGGCGCGGCGGAGGGGGGGCTGCGCGTGGAGCGTGCGTGCGTGCGAGTGCGTGAGCGAGCGAGTGCGTGTCCGCCGCCCGCGGCGCCTTTCGATCGCGGCCGCCGCCTGAAGAGTGGGTCGGTTTTCGCAGCAGACGTACACGATTTCGTCGTCGCGCCGTCGCCGCCTCGGGGCCCCACTGGCCGAGTGGTGCAGGGGGAGGGGGGAGGGGGGGGGAGGGGGAGGGGGCGAGCGATGCGGGCGGCGCCCAAGAGAGAGCGAAGGGGCGGAGGAGGGCAGATGGCGCAGAGGGCCACGAGAGGACGA
This sequence comes from Gryllus longicercus, assembly GCA_038098605.1. Lineage (NCBI taxonomy): Eukaryota > Metazoa > Arthropoda > Insecta > Orthoptera > Gryllidae > Gryllus > Gryllus longicercus. The sequence continues at coordinate 551,105 of JAZDUA010000267.1, read as the reverse complement.
AGCATGCGGGAAAGGGGGATGGGGGTGGATAACGAATGAAGAAAACGGGGACTGGGCGGGAAGTAACGGGGAAACTGACCACCAGAGGACATTAGGACGGTTCTGTAGGGAAAATATAAGCTAGCAGAACATTAGAAAATGGAATCTAGAGAGAGAACAAGATACAAAAGACTGAGTGATTTATTTATTAATTTATTCCGGGCGCATCAACTGCTAAGGTCATAATTTCCGTGAGTGTAGCGAGAATTTTTATCGCGGAAGGTGACGGTGATCTTCCCCCCTGGATTGCGAGATCCTGCGCCGATCTACACGTCACTTTCCCCTGCCCTGTATTTCCCACCAACGAGTCACCACCCCAGTCGGGGCAAGCTGTAATCTCCCGACATGTGAGGAAGTGAAGTGTACTTGAGTAAGTACGTAAGGAGTGAGGATACGTCAAGGAAGAGGAAGGTAAGATCGCGCGCCGCCCGTGATCCTTTGTTAGGATACTGCTCCGGCATTCATCTGGTGTTGATCGGAAAAACACGGAAAACTACCGATCAGAGCAGCCGGCCACAAGCGTTCTCCTCCAGACAGCAGCTGAATCCGACCTAGCTATGTAGCTATTGTCGAAAATCATCCTACGGTCGGGACTCTACTAGGCCCTGCAGAGGGATTGCACTGACATCAATTGATAGAAGAAGAAGAAGGAGAAGGCGGAGGAGGAGGAGAAGGTGGTGGTGGAGGAGGAGGAGGAGCAGAAGAAGAAGAGAATGTAATGAGAATAACAAGGCGGAAACAGAAAAAAGCGATAACGAGAGAGGATAACGTAGAGAATGAATAGTGAGAGGAAAATACTCCTGTTCTAGTGCCTCGATGGGTGAGGGGCTTGCTTCCTGGCCTCTGAACTCCCAGTGCGCGGATTCGATCCCCAACGAGGTGCGCGGATTTTCTAAGGGCAGTAGAGTTCGAAAATCCACAGTATCCACGTCACTCCTGTGGCGTGTAAAAGAACCCTGGTGGATGCGCAGCAAAATCAAATCCCTCCGACATCTCGCCCTAACGAGATCTCACTTTCTCTCAACCAGACAGTTCGGACAGTACTCTAAGACTGAGACCGACATCTGGTGAAGATCGTGAGAATTAAATCCCAGGCGCATGTAGGGGATCGCCCACGTGGTGCGCCTGCTCAGATAAAGGTCCCCTGACCCTGAGGTAGGCTTCAAAGGAAGCCTGGGTCGAAATCCGGGCGCGGAACAACTGCCTAAGTGCAGTCTCCCTGCAATGAAACCCGTACGATAAATAAAAAAAATAACACCTGCTCTACGGATAGTGAATGCAAAGTCAAAATCGAGAGCGAAACAAATCGGGAAGAGATGAGCAGAGAGAATAAATGAGTATGATGTGGAAAATGAAGAGAGAGAAACTATTCAGTGGAGGTAGTTAGAGTTCTGGAATAATGGTGAAAACAAAATAAGAGACACAGAAAATAAAACAAGAATAATGACTAGGAAAATTGGAGTTTTTAGATAGATTTTTTTAAAAAGAAAATACACAAAATGGTGTCTTGCTGAGGATCGAGGATAATGAGATAAAACCTTAGAAATACAGAGAATGAAAGCCGAAAATAAAAACTTCACGAATATGAGTGAAATTTTACGATATAATTAACGTGATTGAAAGGGTGGTATACGGTTCGTGATTGGTTCAAGCACCAAGATGAATAGCCAAGAAAGCCCTAAGAAGCAGATGAAAACATGCGGACCGCAGATTTAGATGAAAATGTGATGTAAAGGTTAAAAGAACTGGTTCAGAGACGAAGACGGCAAATCTGAATAAGACAGGATGAGGACAGCGCGGATAGAACTCTTGCTTAATTATCTAATCTTGTTTAAATGCTGCAAGCACCAAGCAAGTCGGGTTACAAAGGGATAGGTAAACAGATTGTTGTCTCCCTGAAACACTAGACGGCAGTGCTTTGGAAAAGAAAGAGGACGGCAACGAAATACGTTATTCAACAATCTGAAAGTGGAAAGAAGCTAATAGGGGACGACCGAGCCTGGTTAGAAGAGAACAGTGAACTAAGTGCATGCACAAACCACCACAAAGCAGAACTAGTGAAGCTACAGAATGACGCAGACTTTCCCGCATTAGTAAATTATATTTTTCTATTTTTTGAAAAAGGAAAAGAATAGAGCAATGTGGTCATGACAAGTGTAATGGATATTTATATTCCAAAGCAACTACGAAAACAGTGATAAAATACTGTGATTAATACAATCTCTTTTCGGCTTTTTCATGAATCGTTATGAGGAAATTGATCCAATTGATAATTAATCCTAATTTTGTACTGAAACAAAAAATTAAGCAAATATTTAAATCGACACTTTTTATGTAACATTTTATGCTTGAAAATGAGTGAGTCAGGTAACGGGAGTAGTGTATTTAAAAAATGTTTTTATTATCAACTTGCAAAGCACAAATAAAAATTAACATGAAAACGCCTGACGGACACTCCAGAGTAAGCTAGTTTCTTTATATTATAGTACCTAGCAATTCAAGTAACTGATAATGAAATTATCTGTAACAGTTTTTATGTTAAATTAATTTCACGAATGTGTTTTTAATGTAACTTCTTTGTTATTTAGTATTCTCTGCTTTTATATTTCATCTTTTTTAATAATTTTCACCAAATCTGAAGATGATAAGAAAGAGGAACGAAAGCTACTAACTAAATAAATTAAAAACAAATATATTTGTAAAGACAATTCCCTTTATTTACACCAGTTCGAATGCCAACAACACCTGACCAACGAAGCAATATTTCTGGAGCGGCAAACGTAAATGGAAGACACCGAAGCGCAGGCGGAGAAGCAGGGAATGAAGCGAGGCAGGCCGGAAGGGCCGTCCGCTGGGTGGCCGGCTATGTGCCAGGCGGTGGGCGGGGGCGGAGGTTCCGCCAGGGAGGCCGGGGGCGGTGCTGGGAGGCGCTGGCCATGTGAGGAAAACAAGGCTACAACAACGCACTGGGGGCGCGGCGGAGGCCGATGCGGGCGGGGCGGGGCGGGGCGGGGGCCGGGGCGCGGACGAGGCATGTGCAAAGTTTCCGTTGGAGGGGATGTCGCGTCGAGCACTCTCGTGCACAAGGAACAACCCCATACGTAATGCACACTCGATGGAAGTTTCGAGTGCGGCAGCGAGCGACCTCGCCCGGCTGAGGGGTGGCACCCGGCGGGGGCGGGGGCGGAGGGGGGCGCGAGCGGGGATGCAGAAGATGGCGGCGGGAGTGGTGAGAGCGACAGATGTGGGAGGACGACGTTAGAGGCAATGGTAAAAGCGATGGCAGAATTGCTGGAGGGTGTCGCGGTGGTAACGGCTAATCGGCCGTATCTGAAAGCGTAGTTTGGCCAATTTTTTCGGAATATAGCTGGAATATAGCAGTGATAAATGTGGATCGGTTGAGATTGATGGCAATGAGCAGGTGTCGGAGACATAGGTGACGGTAGCGGACTTACAGATGTGGGTGTGAAAGTGGTGGCGATGGACGCAATGGTGGTGACAACGAAAACAAGAATTGGAAATTGGTGGTGGAAGTAGTGGTTGTGGTGGTGAAGGCTGTGGCAATGACAATAGAGGCGGCTGCATTGGGTCGGTGGTGGCCGAGCTGGAATTGATGGGAAGGCGAGGTTGCTGTAATGGTAATGATGTTAAGCCGAAGCTGAAAGCGAAGATATTTGATGAATTGGCAGGGAATGAGACATCTTGGAGGCAGATTGATCGAGATTGACTGAGATGAAACTGTGCCACTGGAGGCTACGGAGAGGGAGATGGTGGCGACGGATGAGGAGTAAGTGGTATAGAGGGAGACGGCTGGAGTTGATGGAGCAACGGCAGTACCAGTGCAAGAAGCGGGCGCAGAGGCGGGGCGCTGAAGACGTAAGTGGTGCTGCCGGCGGGGGTGAAAGCGGCAGCGGTGGAGAAGTCGGTGGTGGGATTGGTGGGTTGGTGAAGGAACAGATGGCGGAGGGGTGTCGAAGGCCATGGCAGCCTGTGGGGGTAACAATGATGTGGACAATACATATGACGAGGATCTACGGAAGCTTCATGAAAGTGAGCGACAATAGAAACGGCAAAGGAAGAGGTGGTAAGGACATGGTGGTAGTGCTGGGGAAAGCATTGGCAGTGGAGGCGGTTGTGGTGACTGTGGGGTAGTGGTGAGGTAGGCGATGCAAGATGATCGTTTTGTCGGCGGCGGGAATGGAGACGGCGGCAGAAATTGGGACGGCGTCGCTGGGGGCTGTTGCAATTGTAACTGCAATGGAGCCGATATTTAGAAGTAAAGGAAAATGGAGTAAAAGAGGTGGAGGTGACGGCGGTAGGCGTCGAGGCGTTGGTTGAAGTTAAATTCGATTTATTTCCGTCAAGACTGTCAGTTACGTGCGAGGGAGAAGTTTAATGTATGCACGTTTTCATGAGCTCCAGAAAAGCTTTCCCAAGTATTTACTTTACGTAGTTGAATGATGAATAAAAGTTTCAACAAACTAAGTTTAACAACGTTTGAAACCGCGACTCGCACTCGTTTTCTAGAATACTTATTTGTATCGGTAAACGAACAATAGATTTGATTTTATTGCATTGCTAGTAAAATAACATCCCACACTTCCGGCTGTTCTTCTGCCATAACTAGGAAAAGAAACGCTCAACAGAACGTCTGCGTAGTGAAGCTACATTAATGTTTAAAAGCAAAAGAATTTGCTTTCAAAAGCATTTGCTCAATGAATGAGGGAAACTGGATGAAAACCGGTTGGAGACAGGGTCATTGACTCAGACGCTGAAGTACATTACTTGCAATACGCATATGTATTCTTTTTAAAATTATACAATTCTTGTTGTTTAAAAATCATAGTCAAAGTAACAATTATTTTTCTTTTAAATGCTCAGTATAGTCTCTAGTTATATAGAAACAGTTATGCTTCTGTAAACATTTTACTTGGCACTTATACGTGTGCATTGATTTTAATTTTTCAAAGTCTTCTGGAAATGTGTTATAAAGTAATGTTATAGTAAAACATTCATCTGCATTTCTTGTAGTAAGCGGTTGATACTGACGTCTGATGAATAATTTCTATGACGTGTTTTAATTACAAATACTTGTATTGCATGATAATATTTTCTTACCCTTTAGTAAGTAAGCTTTGACAAAAATTACAGATTCATAAGTGAATAGGCAATTGAGGCAAAAAAGGAGGTGGATAATAATCCAGAGTAGGCAGCAGGGGGGGGGAGAAGTGGCCGAAGCCGGCGAGTCTTGGGCCGTCGGCGGTGGACACGGTGACGTAGAGACAGCGGAAGGGGATGTGGGACGGAGAACGTGAAGGTGGTTTTAGGAGCGGATGCTGAGGAGTGGAGGCAGCGTTAGTGGTTGCGGAAAGCATCCACTAACGCTGCCTCCACTGCAAAACACTAACAAAACAAAGTGGTGGTGGTGAAGACAGCACCAATGAAACTGCTGGCCTCGGAACTGGTGGTGATAATGTGGCGGTGGTAGTGTGGCGGTGATAAGATGGCGGCGGTAGAGTGGCGGTGGTAGGGTGGCGGTGGTAGGGTTGCAGTGGTAGGCTCTGTTTGTAGGCTTCCGCGGCCGGAAGCATTGGATATTTGGCTGTCTGGGTTGAGCCGCGTCTCAGTCGATTGAGCTGACGTTTCGGCCATCGTGTTGTGGCCTTCTTCAGAGCGATACCATCAGTATAGCTCTGAAAAAGGCCACAACACGATGGCCGAAGCGTCAGCTCAACCGCCTGAGACGCGGCTCAACCCGGACTGCCAAGTATCCAGTGGTAGGCTGGCGGTGGTAGGGTAGCGGCGGTAGGGTAGAGGAAGTACGATGGCGGTGGTAGATTGGCGGTTGTAAGATGGTGGTGGTAGGGTGACGGTAGTGGGGCGGCGGCAGAGGAGGCGGAGATTATGGAGGCAGGCGCGGAGGACGGGCAGTAGTGACGTCGTGTGTAGTAGCGTTGAGAAGGGGCTGGAGGCAGAAGCGGGGAAGGAGCGGCGAAGGAGGCGGTGGCGCTGCAGGCAAAAGTGGAGGCGGCCGCTGAGCTGGATGCTTCCTGAGCCGTCGCGCACCCCAGCGTGGCCCCCGGCGCCGCCTCGCCGCCCCCGCCTCGGCCCCCGGCGCGGCACCCACTGCTCCGCTTCGCCACCTCCTCCGCCCACGACTTCAAAGCGGCGGAGGCACGCGCGTCCTCCAGATACAAATATTTAGTTATTACACGCGGACCTGAACGCACAAACTGCCAAGTCGACGACTAACTTTCGGGTGGACGCGGGAACGAGGAACCTCGACGGCAGCGGCGGCAGAGTGGGCGGTGGGCGGAGGGTGTGGCGGTGGAAACGGTGGACGTGGCGTGATGGTGGCGAAGTGAGCCCTTGCGGCAGGTGTGCTGGCGGCTGGGTCAGAAGCGGTGTTGAGGGCCGGCAGAAACTGAGAGGAGCAAACTGGACGAAATGGTGGCAGGAGCGAAAGTACTGGCGGTGCGGCATAGACATCGAGCAGGGGCGGTAGAGACAGTGAGAGTATGCAGCGTGGTGGAAGAGGTGTCTGCCGATAAGACAGTGGCGACAACAGTGTTGAGGGAGAAGGCGGCGGAGGAGGAAATGCCAATGGCTGCGGGGATTGCATAGGCAGTGGGTAGTGGGAGGTAGCGGTGGCGGTAGGAGGCAATGCAGCAGGAGGTGGCGGGAGGCGGTGGGGTGAGGCGGTGGCGGGAAGTGGCAGGGGAGGCGGCTGGGGTGGGAGGTGGCGGTGGTGGCGGAAGGAGGTGGCGGGAGGCAGTGGGAGGCGGTGGGATGCGATGGGAGGCAGTGGGAGGTGACGGAAGGCGGTGGGAGGCGTGGAGAGGTTGCGGAGGATGTGAGTGGCGCGGGGCGGCGGCGGGGCAGCGGCGCAGCAGAGGGCGCGGCATGAAGGGGGCTTGGTGAGGGCGGGCGACGTGCCCTCCGGCATCGGGGGCGACGCCGCCTCCGCGCGGGCCCCTAAGAAGTGGAGTATCGAATTAGCTTTTTTCTGTTTTTTAAAAAATATTATGCCTACCCAACGTAAACGAAGCCCAGAAAGTTACGTGAAAAACTTTCCTGATGGTACAAGATATGCTGAAGGCAGTGTTATATTGAACTTATCTTTGAAACGAAACGTATTTTAACTTTTACGGTAATTTAATACAAAATAAAAATGTTACATGTTGTCATGTATAATCTACAAAATTATTTGTGGCAATGTAAAGTCGACATGGAAATAATATTTTGTTTCTTGAATTTGAATAGTTATAATCTAAAGTTAATTAAGAAGGTAATCTTCTGTTAGTGTTAGAATAATATACCGAAGAATTTTAATATAAAAAATAATTTTATATCTTTGAAGTTTACGAATTAATATGTTATTTTTTCACAAACAAATTTAATTAACTTATCCTATACACAAGACAGTCAATGTAAGGTATAATTCAAAATGTGTGTAAAACCGTTGTATGTAAAGGATAAAGGTAATAATATACTATATAAAGGAACGGTTTTAAGAAATAATGCGAGAAAGTATGTGCTGTTGAATATCACTAGTTTGGCAAGATGTACTGTGTAGTAAATAGGCAATCTCAGACTTTTGTATCATTAGCATAACAAAATCTTATTTAAACACAACTGTATTTTTTAAGGATGTAAGATGTGCCATTATTTAAACGTAAAATGCAAATCCGAGGACAAAATTTTGCGTTGAGTTGACTGGATTCGCAAGCCAATGCGTTACGAAGTATTTACGTAATTTTACGGACCGGAGATAAATGACATGCTTCAGGGCATGTTGTTTGACATAGTATTGCACTTTGCCCTGAATGTGGAATCAATGAACTGAACAGGCAACTCAAATGTTTATGTGCAGCTAACTGCCATGAATGCTAACAGAGAAAAATTTAAGCAAGCGAAAAATAAACTAGAGATTCTAGAACAGTACATCGCTCAGAAATTATTGTATACGATTAAGTAATATTAAAATTTTGAAATTTCTATCCTATTAAATCTTCAGACATCACATGAGAATCTAACAAAGTGCATAAACCAAATATTCTTTCCAAAATTCAAAGAGTTTGCCGAAAATAGGAATAGCACCACAATTTTTTACCGTCTTTTGTTACATACGCGAAGAAAATTGAAAGAAAAATTTGGAGCCGTATTTGAGAGAAAATATTATCAAAATTGCCTAAATTTCATGAAAGATTACGCAAAAACTACACATATTTTCGAAACATTGTACATGACCTTATTCAATATCTATCAAAAATATTTTTTAAGGGGAAAATATCTATCTTCAGTATGATAGTTGTAGGAAGACGCCCCAAAAAATTTTGAAGTCATGGAATTTTCGAAAAATTAGGGATTTTAACAAAAATGAGACCTGCGACATTCTTTTACACTCTTTTCTTTTCGAGAACAATGTTAATTAAAAAAAACAAAAAAACAAACAAACTGGGTCTATTATTGAAAAAAATTTGAAAACGTTCTTGCTACTTCCTTTAAACTGAGCTTCTAATATCAATTTTGGAGAAAACTACTGAACAAAGCGCTAGCCTTTGATCACAGACGGACGGACAGATGGACGGACAAGACGGACGGCAGACAGACGGACTGACTGACAGACACACAGGCGAACGAAGAGACAGACGGACAAAGACTTCTCGCCGTCAATCGAATGTTCGGTATCAAACACTCATGAAACTTGGATTCTGACTACACAACGTGTTGGAGGAAGTAGTTTACTACGTATAGAAACAAGATTTATCCACTTTTTCCTTACCGGGGTCTCACAATAAAAAAAATTTCTGTCGAAAAATCGCTGTTTTCCGGCGCACGATTACATTACTTTATCTTCTTACAAAGTAAGGTTAGATTTACATTAAAATGAGAATTTTAATTGACTATTTTTAATAACAAATTTCATTACGATAAAATACCTACCTTCAATAGTGTTATTGTAGGAGGGGATCTACAAAACGTTTGCAATTTTCCAAATTATGGGAGTTTTAAACAATAATCACATCTGCGCCATTTATTGTAGGCGCACGACATTTGAGCAAAAAGTGAAAGAAAAATTTGAAACCAAATTTGAGACAATTTTGAAAATAACACAAGGGCTTCATGGGTATTCCACAACTACCATACATTTAAAAATGAAACGATACGTTTCAAATTCTACGCCCAGATCCTTAGAATAGTATTCACTTTAATGAAAATAATGTGTAAGGTTTAGGCGCCTTTGTTGTTCACAGACAGACATTTGGGGGATAATCTACACTTTAGGTATCAGGGACCCCCTAAAGGAAATAAAAAATCTCGATATTTATTTTACATCATTTCATAACTTTCAAGCCCTAAGGTGGCTCATGTGAAAAGTACTAGTTTCCCGTGGTGCGATCCCGAGGTCGAATCCCACTCGAGGCAAAAATAAGAGTTCTAGCTTTAGTTTAAGATCGTCTCAGTTTCTATAGTTGTGTGACGAATAAAAGCTCGATTTGCCATTTTCGGTGATACACGTCATGTTCGACACATGTCTCTCTTACCCTCCAAGCTTAGAAATTAAAGTAGGCCCACGCATGGGTGACGCAGTGAATTGGCCGGCAAATTCGGACAATGAACATGCCAAATGTATGTAAGCATACATAACTTTCTCTCTATGTGAACGTAAATAGTAAGAAAATAGAACTTGGGATTAATTAAATTGTATTACATTTTATACAATTATTTCACTTCTCAACGTAATGTTCACCCCGTAATTTCTTGTCTGTAATTCTTTTTCTAAGTACAAATATAAATAACATAATATCACAATTTTCATATTTTTAAAGGAACATTTTATCATGAGTATGGTTAAATAGTATAGAGAGACCTAAGTGTACGTTGGCATAAATATTTCTGCCCACATCCATTTTTTACTTGTGGAAAAGCAGTTTTATGGATGAAAACTTTGATTAGTGAAGGGATATTTTTATCTTATTGTTTTGTTTATACAATATTTCATAATATATATAATTTTAAAATTAAGTTTAAAGCTTCTTGAATTTATGAATTTGGATTTCCTTCTGGGCAATTAATATAAATTTGTTCGTCTATTCCTTCGCAAATCCCTTAGTTGTGTTGACATGAAGTAATAATTTCTTTGAAGCGGTGTATGCGAATTCCTTTCCTCCCAGAATCTTCCTCCCCTGCAAACGAAGCCGCTCGCCAACTCGGCGCGCGAGCTGTTCGGGCGCAGAGGCCTACGAGCGCCGTCGCCCTGGACGAAATTCCAGGCCTCTGTCGCTGGCTCTCCCCGCTCCGCTCCGCTCCCCGCCGCTCCGCTCCGCTCGCGTGGCCTGCGTGGAATACCTGCACGCGCTTCTCTTCCACCCTGCACGCCGCCCCCACCCTGCTCCGCCCCGCCCGCCCGCGCTTCCGCCGCCCCCGTCACCGTCTCTCCAAATGGAGTTTCGGTGTCGGCGACCGCAGCCGGCGCGCGCTGCCGCCACGTAGACCGGGGCGCGCGGAAGCCCCCACGAGGGGGAGGGGGCTTGGGAAGGGGAGGGGAGGGGAGGTGGGAGAGGCGGGGTGCGCACGGGAGGGCCAGGCTGCGCTGGGATCACGGCCAGCTGCCGGGCGCTGCGCGGCTGCACCCCCCATAAGACGCCGCCGCCCCCGCTGCGCCCGCTTCCCCGCCCCCACCCCCGCCGCCCGTTCCCCGCCACGCCCCTCACCTTCGCCGCCTCCGCCGCGCCCGTGAGCGCAGCTCGTGGCTGGCCGGGTGCCGCCTCCAGGTGTGGGCAAGTAGGGCATGCATCGGTACTCGTTATAATCCGAGATAAATGTTAATACACTGCATCTATCTGGTAAGCGAAATGTTTTTCTTGGATTACTGTATAGTAAATACACCACCATAAATTCTGCAAAACATTTTTCACAATAAATTATCCAGTAAAATCAGAGACCTAAATGCAGTCAAATAGCAAAAAACATGAGAGATCTAAGAAGAGTAACAGGAGACCACCATTTTGTTGGGTAAAAACATAAATATCATTGCGACAATGTGTAGAGAAATACATGCCAAATACCTTTTGAAACGTTTACTAAAGTTAAATAGCCAATAAATCTCAATTGGGAAATAATTACTGCAGAACACTAATGTTCTCTTGTCGTATTTTCAATGCCATAATTAAAACTATGCGCAAAGGGACTTGTGGCGTAATGGCTAGCGCCTTCGTCTTCCGCTGCTGGGGTCCGGGTTTGTTCTCCGGGCAGTTCATGAAATATTGTTTATCAATATTTAGAATAATATTTAAGATACATTGTGTATCCGATGTAACATTACTTTTCATGTTATTTTACTAAATCAAGACAGGATTCAGATCTATGTTTTTGGGGGGTAAAGTGGACATTTCTTCAATATTGTACTACTTGTAAAATGTTTATATTATAGTACTGCATTTGATAAATACACATAACATAATCTGGTACATGTATATATAAATGTATATATATAAATGAATTTGAAAGAATTCTGTATGGGGAACATAATGAACTTCATTATGTATACAGTTAATTAATTTTGTGTACAAAACCCCGACTAAAATGACATCCCCTTATATCTACTCAATTTTATTAATATTTCTGGTATATCGCTTTTTAGTTGGATTTATGATTAATATAATAATCCTAATATTTACTACGTTTTACAAGCAACAGTGCATGAAATATTATGGTGTGTATGAACATCAGTCCGTTTGATTCATCAACACGAATTGACCTCCCATTAAACAATAACACGCCAATTCGCAAACAGTGGTAATTTAGTTAACGCGCAGTAGCATTCACAAAACGTACTTGCTTTTATCCAGGTGCATTCGCCACTGTTGAAACACAATTGAACTACATTTCAGTTGTGTTTCGGTACATTTACCCATAAGTAGCCTTAAAGTTATCAGTACAAAGGATTTAAATCTTGGAGATATTACGAGCAAGTTAAGGACTAGTGATGATGATGAATGGATTTTTGTCATTAGATTCGAGGAAAATTTACTATTTATTTATTTATTTATTTATTTATTTATTTATTTATTTATTTATTTATTTATTTATTTATTTATTTATTTATTTATTTATTTATTTATTTATTTATTTATTTATTTATTTATTTATTTATTTATTTATTTATTTATTTATTTATTTATTTATTTATTTATTTATTTATTTATTTATTTATTTATTTATTTATTTATTTATTTATTTATTTATTTATTTATTTATTTATTTATTTATTTATTTATTTATTTATTTATTTATTTATTTATTTATTTATTTATTTATTTATTTAATGTTAAAAACAACTCTGACGTATTATGGAGAGAAGTGTATTCTGTGCAAGTTTTTTAAATTCTGGGATCCCTACCCTAACCCATACACAAATTGAAATGTGAATGCTGATACAAATGAGCGATTTTGACAAGAATTGATAAGTGACTATTCGCTCACGTACAATAAAAACTTCTGATTAATTTCTTAAGTAGGTAATTAAATTGACATGAAAATAACCTTTTCATTGAATATTTATTTTATTTCAAACTGTTTTGTTAAAACATGTTCATGAACAAAACCCCAATCCCCCCCCAAAAAAAAAGAAAATAGAAGAAAGAAGAATCAAGGATATAATTGTAAATGCTAAAATATTAATAACCTTTTTATTCGTAATCATGTTATAGACAAATTATTTTTCTATTTGAACATTTGTGGTTAGTGCGTATTTGAATGTTGACTGTGCGCTACACATAACTTCCCCTTCGAATAGAGAAGGCAGACAGAAGAATGTGGGATTTTTTCATAATAGATTTAAGTTTGAAATTCTATCCAGGCTAACGAGATTGTATGTGAGAGGGGAGACTTAGAAGAACGAGATAGAGGAAAATTTGGGGCTGAGAGTAGGCTAAATTAGGAGAGGTGAGAGAGGAAAAAATTTGGGAAGGGAGACGGAAAGTGCTCGCGATGAAAGTACAGGGAGGGAAATGAAGGAAGCTAATTAAAGAAGCAGCAAGTGGCTCGGCGGAAACAGCGGTGATTGGAACGCAAGAATTTTCATTCGGGTTACGAGATGACAGAGAATGAGGCTGTACCGGGCCTGAAGGCTAGGTTTCAGAATGAGCGAAGTCAAACGAGATTGCAGGTAAGAGGAACTTCTATAAGGGGAGACACGGGGAGGGCGTGAGAGCGAGAGGACGAAGAAAAAGGAGGGCAAAAGAGAGGGAGGAAGGAGAGGGAGAAAAAAAGGAAGAATAGAAGAGACGAAAGAAGAAGCAAAAAGAAAGAAAGGGGGAAGGAAGAGATATAACGACAGTCACTTTGGCGAAGAAGATGAGGGAGGTACAGTAAATGCGGATAGAGAGTGAAGGCGCCCTCCTGAGAACGTCAATGAACGCGAAATACTGGTGATGGCAAGACGGAAAGCACATGCACCAACGAGCTGCTTGAGAAGATTACGAAGACTACGTGACCTGTGCTCTGGCGCGCGGCAGATCGGCCACCGTTGATTGGGCAAGTGCGGGGCGGAGGAATCGCTGCCCGGAAATGGATGATGAAGAGCTGCGCAGCGGCGAGGGGGCGGGGGGGGGGCGCCAGCAGGGGAACAGTGCCGCCGTTCCGAACGGTAGCGCGGTGGAGCGCACCGTGGGGGCGGAGGGAGCACCGGGATTGCTGACGGCGGGGCGGGGGCGGAGGAACAGCGTCGGCGGCGGGAACAACGGAGAGAACGGTGCGGCGTCGGCGACGCCGGGGGCGGCGCGGGGGCGGCGCGGGGGCGGCGCGGGGGCGGTGCAGCGGCGGCACCTCCGGGCGCGCGGCCGCAGCCTCCTCAATTATTCGCGAGCACTCGCAGCGGCGGTCGGCGGCAGCGGCGGGGGCGGCGTTGCACGCACCGCGTTCCCAAGCGAGCGCATCTGCCGGTTCCCGCTGCTTTTAAAGCTGTGGCTTAACCCTCTCTGCGAGCCGCTGCCCCAGCGCCGTCGCCGCTGCCGCCTCCGGTCGCCTTCCCGCTCTCTCCCCGCCGCCGCCCCCGCATTCCGTCCCGTTGCTCCCAGACCCGCCTCTCTCTTCGGCGCTCCCCGCCCCATCGCTTCCCGTCCCAAAGCCCCCCTCTCCCACGCTCCCTGGCCCATCGCACCCCGCCCCACCGCTCACAGTCCCAACGCTCCCCTCTCCGGCGTTCCCCGCCCTATCGTATGCCGGTCATTCGCTTTTAGCCCAATCGCTCCTTGTCCTATCGCTACCCTTTCCGATGCTCCCCGCCGTCGTTGCTCCCCGTCCCAAGGCTCCCCGCCCCAACGCTCCCCGGCCCAAAGCTCCCCGCCCCAACGCTCTCCGCCCCAACGCTCCCCGCCCCAACGTTCCCGCCCCAACGCTCCCCCTCAACGCTCCCCACCCTCATTGCTCCCCGCCCCAACGCTCCCTGCCACAACGATCCCCGCCCCAACGATCCCCGCCCTTAACACTCCCGGCCCCATTGCTATTGAGGGGGTACGAAAGGGGATGGAACGGGTCGTTGCGATGGGGTGATGTGCGAGTGAGGTACTAAGGCGGTTCAGTGGTGAGTTAGTGCGGCGATGGTATGATGGGGTGGTGTCCTCAAGGGGACTGGAATGGGACGACGACGAAAACTTGAAATAGAGTATAGATAACGCGTAATTAAGGTAAACATGATTTAAAAACTATATTGTAAGAACCAATAGATTTTTGAGAAAGATATTGAAAATAAATTATTCAATAATACTAATAAACTAAGGAAGAAGTAAAATTGTATTGCAAAAGTTGAATGAGGGGTTATTATCAAGCTGTGCAATATATGTATTCTACTGGTGCTTTATTTCGTAGCCGACAACGGTATAGATGAGAACTCCAAAGATCGGCGTCTCTGATTTGTTCGTGGTATCGATGAACTGTAGGCGACTGCCGAGAAAGTATCTTACAACGGACCATGCGCGATTCCTCTTTCCCAGTCCTGTCTGTATGGCCGAGCGATGGGCATAGAGCGCATATTAGTAAAGTCCGTCTCCGTCGCATTTGAAGTCACAAGGAGAGCTCCGGTTTCGGTCAGTTTCGGTCAATATTAAGTTTGTATAAAATTGTCTGAATGGTTTAAGCACTAGTGTTGTTCCCAGACAGACACAGACGGTTTGACAGACATGTTTTCCATGAACTACTTTTTCGGTATTAAGAACCCTCAAAAGATTCATTATCACTAGAGCCAGGATGTTTGGCAAAATGCCTTTTCGTTATTGTTAAGATCTTCAAAATTAACAATAAAAATCACTTAATTGTACTTCTGGAGTTGTTTTAGTAGAATTTCAGTTTGCATTTTTACCTATTTTAGCTTCTGATGACTATTTCTGGTATTTTGCCTTATTTATGCCTTTTCTGCCTTTTCGTCATTATTTTACCTTTTCCTCCTCCTGACACTGATCTCTATCAAACTGGAAACATACCTGCAGGCCCGAACAACGTGAAGGCACTGTTGTGCATTGTCTTTCTGTGGACATAGTGCCAGATTGCGTTAAATATCTAAAAGGGAAAGGAAGATGATGCCAGTGAAGATTTTTGATATTTTTGATATTTTTGCTGATGCTGAGTTGATGGTGACAGATTTATTCGCTCACGAGTAATCTCATCCTATGTTTGTGTATGTATATCCCTTTTGAGGACAGAGGAGCTGTTTGCAGTACAAGATATATCCTTCTCAGTTTCGTCTTGTTCTCTCTTCCCTTCTGACGATTACACAAATGCGAAGACGGGAATCTATAATTCCGTTTTCACTGATACCATTTCAAGATTCAAAAGAGTACACAATAGCAGTTCGTAGAGACAGAGTCACGAGTAAAATAAATTCATAGTCGTCATACCGGATGGTCATATGCAATCAAGATTACCAAGAAAATGAAGTTTCCTTCTACGTGAGTGCTAATATAAATTTTAGAATTAAAATAAAAATGTGAAACATTTTAATTATTAATTCTTCTCCTTTCCAGGTCTTTTATCCTGCAAACTTCCGGTTAACCTTTACGTCCGGACGTATATTCGACCATACACTAGACACCAACACTCTTGCGGGCTCGTCTTATCTGTGGTCAGCAGAAAGCGAGGCCCTGCGCGAGAAAATATAAATGATACAAGGGACAAGCAATCACGCACAAGACGGAGCTCGAACCCGCGACCTTACCGACTCTTATCCACCTCGGTCATCCAGGCTGGCTTTAATTATTCACTACTTTACAATAATTACATTTAAATGGTAATTTTTTAACGATTTCTGTGTTTTACCCCCTACTTTAGCCAAGCGTGCCTTTTTTGCACGCCTATTTTAATAAAAATAAATGCATTTTTGCCTGCCTATTTTAGGTAAAATAAAAGCCTCAACTTCCCGGCTCTAATTATCATTATACAAGCTGCTAGAAAATCTACAATATATAGAGCCAAGATGTATCCACAATTTCAGATATCAGGGCTGCACAGTACGAGCTTTTCTGCTGAAAAATCGTCACTTACCACTGCAGCACTACAATACTTTCTTCGTAATACGTAAGCAAAGAGTAGGCGACTGAGAAAAACTGTGACTCTCTATTTGCAGTCTTTCCAGCACTATATGGTTATGATATTTATTTATTTAATGTCAAAATTGAAAATTTTGGTTAAAGTTATTTTGATATAAACTTCTATTGAATATTCTGGAAAGGTCACATGCCATGTTCATATCTGCATCTCATCACAAACAGTTTGTAACTGTTAAAATCTAAATAAATAAAAACGTCTATTGGCCTACCGTCATAGGAAGACGAATATGAAGAAGAAGAAGAAGAAATGAAAATGATATCTAATTTATACTGTTCTGTAACTTATTAAAAAGATACGAAGCTAAATTACTGAACGACATAATCGTTATTCATAACTCTAAGGCGCTGACAAGATCTTTTTGTTTCTAATGCGACTTTCAAACTTGAGGGCCTTAGGCCCGAGGGATGAGAATGAAATAAGAATTCAAAAGATTTTTAAGTTTATCTTGCATCATTAGTAGTTCATCGACGCATTGTAATTGGCAGTTAAGTGCCTGTTCAAATGCAGCTATTTCTATCAGGTGTTTCACGGAACAAGTGAAAAAATGCAATTAAACATGCACAGTTGGCCAATTTTGAATTGGATCTCAATGTATGTGCGGTATTTATCCGGAAATTAACTAGACCTAAAAGTGTGTTTTAATAGGGTGATCTAATGTCTGATGATAGTATCATCGGATGAAGGGAAACACTTATAGAATTGAAAATACTCCATTTGAACACACACTCCACAGTTAAATTTGGTATCAGATAACAGAGAATCTAATAATTATGTCTCTCTATCAGGGCAGATGTAAATAATTTATAGAATCACCTACATTTCCGTTGGTGAGGTTCCAGTCGGTCTGGTTCGAGTTAGAAAGGTTCGAGTGGGTGTGATTCGTGGAAGAGAGGTGCAAATTAGCATAAGGTGACGAGGTCCACTTTATGAGGTGCGCGTTTTGAGGTTGGAGTTAAAAATGTTTGATTTATGAGTTTCGAATTAGTGAGGCCTGAGTCTCTGAAGTTTGAGTTACTGACGTGTGAGTCACTGATGTTCGAATTAGTGAAAATCGATTTACTGAATTTCAAGTTAGTGAGAATCACGAGGTGAAAATAATGTAATTCTTCGGTAGAAATCCGCGATTTTTCATCAGTAACAACTCGTATTTTGGGGCCATGGTAACTAAATGTTTAATAAAACTTGTTCATATATAGTAAATTACTTCCTCTAACACGTTTTTGTAGTGAGTATACATGTTTTATGAGTACTTGATAAACAAAAATCAATTGTCAGCAAAATGTCTGTCTGACTGTCTGTCTGTATGTCTGTGGAAAACAACAATGCTTCAGTTATTCATGCTATTTCCCCTAAATTGATATTCTCTGATTGAAGTAACCAAACTCGAGAACTATGAGTTTGAAACGGATATTTTTTGTTTTTGTTTTGGGAGTACTTTACATGTAACCTCAACATATAAAAAATTTACTCAAAAGTGTCCCTTAACTTTTTGAATAAACTTTTTACTCGGATAGAACGAAGGATGCTTAAAAATTGCACAGGCCTAATTTTTGTTGAAGTTCCTGAAATTTTAAAAATTGTCAAAGTTTTAGAATCTGTTCGGGGTCTTTCTGCAGCTATAATATTGAAGATATACATTTTTATTGTAGTCCTCAATGTCTCGTTGGTTAACGAGCTAGCTTTCCAACGGTCGGGGCAAAAACTAATTGTGCGCTTTCCTTGCAATGTCCCAGTATCTGTTGCTATGTGACGACGAGAAAGCTCACTTCTCAAGTTGAGAAGACCAGAATACAGCGTAATGATGGCTGTGTGCTAATCACACATACCCCTTAACCCATGGCCACAAGGCCGGAGCGATGCTGCTAGGCCTTAGCTCGTAAAGAGCTATTGTTCCAAAGTACATAATATATACATTTATATATACATATATACATTTATACATTTTTATTAATAGAAAACTTTCATCAAAGACATATCTTTAAATAAATTCAGGTACATTTTTCAAATGAATTCTTCGATGAAATCCCTGAGTTTTCGATAAATTCAAATAGTTTTTCGGCGTCTTCCTTCAATTAAAATATTGAAGATAGGGAGTTTTTCTTTAATGAAATCTCTTTTTTGATAAACATCTTGAAGTAATCTCATGAACAATTTTTTGGAAATTGAGTAGTTTTCGCGTAATTTTGCGTGAAATGTAGGTTTAAATTTAAACGCTTTTCAACAATTACATTTTGTACTCCCTCGGCGTATACCTGCGGTAATCCCTCACTGTCTCCTTTGGGATAAGTAGAAGCACTACTGTATTGAATTAAGTAATATTTTGTTCTGACTCTTTATTCAAAAACGTTGAAAAGAAAGTACGAGTATTACTCGATACATCTTCATTCATCTAATTTCGTAAATATCTGCCTATCTGTAATTTATTGTGAGCTTTAACAAATTAATTCCGATTTACATTTGAAAATAAAATCAGTTTTTTAATTGAAAAATCTTCAAATAAATCCTATTTTTTTATTCTCGAATGTGTACTAAGTGTACCGGCTCTTTCTTGACATCCCTCTTCTTTGCAGTTTCCTAATTTTTTCTGGTGTTATATGGTCTCCTTTCGATACCAGACAAATGGAAGAAATACCCTAACAAACAGGTCATCTTTTCATCCTCATCCTTGTTCTCTGCTCTCCGTTCATACACACATTCACTAATACTTGCACTACAGTACCACACATGTGGTCTCGTCGGGAGACAGGCCGGGAGCTTAGAGTTTTTCCCGGTTGGGGCAGATCCATGCAGAGATACCTGGAGAGGGGAAACCCCTCAAGACGACGTATAGATCGGGGCTGGATCTCATGTTGTAGTGGGTAGGAACATTGCCACTTCCCACTGTAACATGTACCACACTTTCGAGTCTAATTACCATTGCAGTTCACGTCACTGAAAACGCAACATAATTAATGAATCAATCCATGAAACTAGTAATAGAACATTTTGTATTAAAATGAATTTAAACTGAATTGCATTTAAACTCTGTGCTAACATATACAATATTAAGTTATAAACATACGTTAATTGTTAACAAATTCACAAAGTAATGGACCATATTGAATCACTATGAATTTTCTTTCAATATTTTTTAATCCAATGTATTTTCAAGAGGATGGGCCATGACCCTACAACTGGAGCTGCCCCTACTAAGAGAAGGAAGCGTGAGTGAGAGGAGGAGTGGAAAACAGAAAAGACGGGGAAGAAAGGACAGGAGGTCGGAGAAGGACGGGAGTAGGACGCGAGAGGGGGCAGAGAGCAGATGAGGAGCGAGGAGGAGGGGAAGCTGGCGGAAGGAGCGTAGAGAGGGCGGGGGCGCACGGTAGCGGCGAACGAGACCCGGCCGCCCGCGCTCTCCAACAGAAAGTTGGGCTGCGGGTGAACAAATCGTGGAAACACGTGTGGGTGTGGGTAAACAAACCGCGCGACGAGGCGGCGTGATCAGAGCGCGGCGCCGCGTTGCCCAAGGCGCTCCTCCCCCCCGCCCCTCCCCGCCCACGCCCTCCCACACCCCGGCGCACGTGGGTCAGCGCCGAGCGCAGCCCGCTGCAGAGGGCGCAGGCTCTCCAAGAACGGGAAGATTGCAGTGGCGGCTCGTCATCCGAAAAGTAGACAACGTGCGTTATGCTTTTTCTCACACAAAGTTTGTATGTCACAATTTGAATAGTCAAACACAAAAAAAAATGCAAATTTTATGGGCTGTCCACATTTAATTTCTCAATTTTCTTCTCGCTTAATATGATTGTTTAGTTGCACTGCATAATTATCCTATTTGCACATCATTCTTGTAATGCACTGCATAAAAGGCATTATTGGAAACTACGACATTCGGTGAATTTCATTCATATTCACTGAAGTGAGAAACATGTACGATTCTTGTCCTTCACAGGGTATAGTTAGCGAGGATTAATGATGAATCGGGAATGGATTTTAATGAAATATCATTTTTTTGTTTCCTGTATACGTACGTATAAACTGAGGTATTGTATTAGTTTTCGCGCAATATTGTGTTCAATACGTGCAATTTTAAGTTACAAAATCAAGATTTTCTCAAAAATGGATCTAAATTTTTTCTGTAAACTGTTGGTAGGAATAGAGCTAAATGTTCTCTATAAGATGACATAAACGCTATATTGCTCTATTCTTTTGTTTTTCAAAAATTTAATTTTTTGTCTTACCCCTCATGTTGTTAATATTTATATTAGCGGAAATGTGTTTACTTTATTGTATGTATGAGTACATAGCACAAAACTCTACATTTTTAGAAACGCTCAAGGTCCATTTTCTCAAAAACGGCTACAAACTTTTTCTTCAAACATTACGAACGGAATTGCACTCGTTAATATGACGTTAAGTTAATTTCGAGTTTTTTTTCTTTTTTTTTTTTTTTCAAATTCCATAAATGTAATTTTTTTGAAAGATTTCTCACGCTGTTGATATGTCCATGTCTAGCAATTTGTAAACACTATTGTATTTCTGAGTTAAAGTACTTAAAATGACTTCAAATTAAGTTTTTCGAAAACTCAAAAATTTTCTGTGAAAAAGAGCTTCAAATTTCGAATTTACGGTAGCGCTTAAACGCCACATTTTTAGAAGTGGCTCCAACTTTTTTCAAAGAAACTTGCCATTTAGGAAGAGGTTTTACTGTTCCTTAATAATGTTAAAATAATATTTTTCGCTCTACAGTTCGGAAACCGAAAAATTAAGATAATGTAAAAAAAAACCTACTTTGGGCAGCTGGCAAGAGTATGTGGCAAGTCCGTGTAGCTAGTCGAGACCAAAAGAAATAGAAAACTAATACGGGAAACATAATTATGTTTCTGGGTTTGTAGGCCGTGGTCCAACGGAGACTGGTTCATACGCTTCGCCTGCAACTGTGACAGGCATCATCAGTGGCGTTGCTGGCAAGGGAGAAGTGTTCTTGGCAACACTGCGTTGACTAAGTCAGTCAGCACCGCGTTGACTAAGTCAGTCAGCACCGCGTAGAATGAAAAACATTTTCAATATAAAATAGAATGTAGATTTGTTTACCAATTTCTTATAACAATGTTTTGGGAGTCAATAAGATAATAACTAAACGATCCTTGAATTCCTATTCCTGAATCATCGCCTGGCGATGCAATTGTAATTATGATTTGTGTGTACACCACACTATTTCTTCCAACATTTGCTCTTTAAACGGTTACGTGTCGTGTATAACAATATAATACTGTTTGACAACAGAAATGATGGATTAGAACCTTTAATAATGTGTCATGTACCGAACATTTGTATGCAGTCAATACTTCCGCGACAAAAAACGCGGAGCTGCAGACTGAAAGTACACCGTTCAAAACAAAAAAGTCTCTGCCATTTATAATGTAATTTCTGTTTTTTTAAATTCATAATTACTCGAACCTTCAAGGAAGAAACAGTATCTTATTTTAAAGCGTCAATCGCAATCACGCTTTAAAATGTATTTATAACTGTGTTATATTTCGAAGACTCTTTGTATTCAAATGATTTATTTATTTACGACAAAAAGTTAAAAACTGTGTGTGAAGTGCTATGGGTAGAAGTTAATTTAAAGTTTTATTAGTATTATCCTTAAGTTTCAGAAACATTTTATATGAGTTTGAAATCCTGTATCTCTTAAAATATCAAAAAGGTAGAGTAAAACTATACCCTTGCCTACTGTCTTATTTTGACAATTTTGAAAGGTACAATATTAGGTATCTTTTGGTATGTGACTTATTGTAAAGCTTGGAATATATGCAGTAGATTGTACGTGGCAGTTTGGCAGACGTAATGGTTTTCATGATGTATATTCTTTGTTCATACGAGACTGGAAAACCGTATTATTACTATTATAAATTTAGCGTAAAAAATTAAAACTGTATGGGACGTTCTATGGGGAGAAGTGTACCATGTGCACGTTTTCTTCAGCTCTGGGATCTCTACCATATCTCCTATACTATATTAAGTTGAATGATAAACACCGGTGGAAACGGGCGCTTTTGACTTGATAAGAAAATGCATTTGCACTCGTGTAATAAAATCTATTTGGAAAGGCATATGTTCCACTTATTTTGAATCCTATCTCTTATCGTGCCCTTAATGAAAGAATCGACTTACTGCTGCGGTAATATGCAGAACTATTTTCTGAATAACTACTATATTCCCCAATAACTAAGTTCGGCCATTATCCATAATAAAATGTAGCCTTTATGTTTACACACATCTACAGGAGGAGAAATGAGAGCGAAGTCATGGGAAGGTCTCCATACTCGCAGGAGAATGGACTTCCCAGGCCGGCAAGTACCTCCTGTGAGCGCGGTTTGACAAGCCTTATCTGGAGTCTCAACAATAAGTAACTTTAGGAGCTTAGCTCGTTATTTGGTTCATTCGGAATTGCCTTCGGGTCCCCTAGATAAGGCTTCAGTTATCCATGATGTCATTCACCAAAGTGCTTCATGAAGAAATCACTATATTTAGCATTTATACATATATAATTTTAATCAAAGTGATGCGATTTAATTTTTTAAATAATTTGAAGAGTATCTCTAAGCCCTCCTATCAAGAAGGTCTCCTGTTGAAATTACTTTTAATATATTGCTGAAATTAAGTTTTATTTTGTGAAGTTTTATTAAGTGAAAATATATTATCTTCCATGAAATCTTACTTGATACCACTCGTGCATGGGAAACTCAGACCTTACTCGTCGCTAAGTGACTCGAATTTATTCTTAATTTTCCATGCACAATGGCATTATCTATGAAATCTAAAGTCACTAATTTGATTGTGGATGATCCGTGTATTCATTCCATTTAAGTACATGGATTTAGAGTAGTCGTTTCTGAATGCCCATGGCAAAAAGTGGGAGGACAGTTTCTAATGTTATAGAAAGAGCAAAAAGGACCCTGTACAATACGGCAAATGAACTCATTTTGCCGGGATATTCCTTCACAGTGGCCTATCCCATGTCCGGCTTGTTACCGCTATATTTCAACAGACCTGTCAAAGTCAAGGTAACCCCCCCCCTTGCCATTGTACCAAATTAAACAAGGCTTTCTGACGTCTTTCTGACGTTACTCTCAAAAAATAACCTATCATGGTTTGACACCGGCGGACTAAGTTTTAAACAATTACAAACAGTGAAGTATCTTTTCCTCTAACGCCATGAAGAGTAACCTGGAAGGTGTTAAAGTACATGCTCCAATTACTCCATATTTTTGCATTAATAGAGTTAAAACCAACGTTCGGCTATTTTATAACTAATGAAGGTAGAAAATTAAAGTTCATCGACATAGGCAATGTCAATGGCATTAAAGTTTGGATACGTTATGCAAAGTAAATGGATTTGACATGGAATATGTTCCAAGAAGGGTGTAAAATCAAACGTTCAGGAAAGAGTCGTAAGGCAGGAGGAACTAAATTACACGTAACAAATTATAACGCAGGATTCGAGTAGTATGAAAGCGAAACAATATTTATAAAACTTGTTTTATTGCAGGAATGTGGAACAATACACATGCATATAAAATATATACGTAGGGTTTGAAGTACAGAATTTCTAAAATTGCATAACTCTTAAAATTACATTGATAAAACTAAATACGAAGCAGTGTTAGTCCATATGAGAACCTGGGCAAACTCTGGCCAGACATCTCCCAGCCGCGCGAGGTGGCCAGCACACGCAGTTTACTACACGCTGCCGAGCACCGTTGTACACCTGCAACAGACGAAACTGCTGTTCAGAACTGTAGGAAATCAAATAGATGCACCTGGAGCATCCGCTGTCAGTTATGCGAAGCGTCTACTGTCCGGGTGACGCCACGTCAGGGTGGAGACTAAGTCACGACAACTATTTGTTTTCACTCCAAGACCACAATCCGATGGTCTAAACTCGGTAATGGATACCCGACGCGGCGTCACGCGGATAGCCTCTTGAAAGCTTTGTTGAAAGCATGCTCTACTTCGCTTACCTCGTTCGGGGCCATCGACACGCACGGGAAGAGCGCCTCCGTGACGTCCAGAGTAAGGCACAAGCACCAGTCTGCGCAGGACACGGGCGGTCGGCACACGACCGCCACCGGCCTGCACACCGCGCTCGCCAGCAAGGCCACCTTCTCGCACGCCGTTAAGGCCCAACCGACCACCGGGTAGGCCTTGGCGCCGTTGTACACGCCCAGCAAGGCTCGCACCGCGGGCAGGCTCCCTACGCGCCGCGCGAACACGCACCCGCCGGCCGCCGCCCCCGCGCCGCCCTCGGGCGGGGCGAGAGACCTCGTGAAGGTGGCGGACGAGACGACGGAGCTGGGCGAGGAGGGCGGCTGCAGCATCGCGTCTCCCTCCGCGCCCGCGGGGCCGCCTCTGGCCGGGCTGCCTGATGGAGAGGCAGCCTCGGAAGAGGCGACTGCGGCCGACGGCGCGACGGACGAACCGGTCTTTGGAGACTGCATTGCGTCGCCTGCACAAGAACACAGTTATTAAACGTCGAAAACAGACCAACGGTGCCACGGGGAGAAGTATTCGATGCAAGTGTTCGTAATTCTGGGATACCTATACAAGCAGCCGAGCCATATACAAGTTAAATTCTGCATACAGAAAAACCGTGTTTTGGCATAAAACTTTTACAATATTTGCCCTATATAATGAAATATTTAGGAGCAAGTCAGCTATAGATTTGGGTTCTTATCCCCCTATCTTTCTTGAAGGAATGTACTTCCTGCTACAACAATGAGAACGATAATTTGAAAAACTATTTCCCCTCTGACTTCTACAAGACCTGCACAGATATTGAAATTACATTTTTAACGATAATGTATCAATAAAGACCCTAACCACAAGCATACTAATCGCGTACCATAAACACATACTTACACAATAAATAACTTATCTCCAAGTTCTTCCTGCTGGTTTCACCGCGGGTGTACTGCTGCAGGAACTGGCACGATCCTCTTTTAAAGCAAGCGGATCGCCGACGAGCAGTTGTGCACTCGCCTTTGTCTTTGCCCGATAGCCAATAAGAGCTCGAGTTTACGTTTCTAGTTATTTGCGCGCCATGCTGTGATGTGTGGAGAAATAGAATTCACAACATAATTCAATACATAAATGGCATTAAACACAATTATATAAAATATGTAAAAATAAGAACTAATAATTTTTTTTGTTTTCTCTTATGTCATTATGATTATTGATTTTACCAAACACCGGAAACAGATATTTTGACATCCATACGTTCGCTATTTAATTATTTGTTTATAAAGCAATCTTATTATTTTTATTTATATGATATATATGAAAGTTACATACAAGAAGGCTTCTGAATATAACTTATATTTTTAGAAAAATCTATTGTAGATCGTATTGTGTAGAGTCGATGATTTTCCTTTCAAGAAGGCAATTTGTATCAGAAATTTGGTACTACTCAAACATTTTAACATGCAACTACAGTGTCTCTACTAATAGTATTTATAATGCAAATGTGGTTTTTTTAAGACAGCAAAAATATTTTGTGGAACAATAATATTATGGTAGCTTTTTCTCAAATTATCAATATTATATATTCAATGACCCAGAATTAACATTTGCAATGATTGCTGCATTGTTTTCTTGTAGAATTCAGAATGAAATCCAGGATGCCATACTAGAAAAGAGGGAACTTTAGGGGGGTCAGAAAAGGAGAAGCAGAGAAAATATGAATAATGAACAATGAGCTAGAAAAAGGAAAAATTAAAGTTGCTATGATAGGTGAGATAAGGGAATTGTGAGGAAAATTAATGAGCTAGTGTACGAAACAGTGACTAAAACCAGCAATTAAAACGATGAAGAAGGAAAGGAAGGGAAAGGGGCTGGAATGACGGAACAGGGAGTGCAGAGAGAATAAGAAGGAAGTAAGAGGGATGATGAAAAAATACAGAAGTAGTGAGATATATAAAGAGATAATTAGAAGCAAAAAGAAATATCAGCTTCTAAGCAAAAGACGAAAAGAACAGTAGATTGATAGATGAATGAGAGGTAGAGGAGGTGAGATCAGTCACAAAGATGGAAAGTGATAAGACAAAGGAATTTGGGTAGGACATAAACAAAGCTAGGGATGGGGATAGAGAGGGCACTGTATAGAACATTTATAACGGAGATGGAAGAAATAAATGGGAAATGAAATTTTCACAGTGGTGGGTTTGAGTTGATGAACGCGATAGAATCACAGCGATTCGATAATTGGTAAGAAAAATGTAACAAGAAAAACAAGACGGGTAGACGACACAGTTTATAAAGTATGGATATAAGGGGAGGAGGCAAAATGAGATATTTTAAGGAACTTTTTGAAGAAAGTAGATACTGAAGAAGGACTCACAGAGGACTGGATGATGAGAATCATTGTAAAGAATGGATCAAAAATGAAGTCGAAAGTTATAGGGGTATAACAAACATGTCATCAACGTAAACAATATGTGGAGAAAATATGTGAGCCAGGTTAGAAAGACTAATTTGACATATTCGTTCGCTTTACAGAGCTACAGTAATTAAGTAGATTAACGGAAGACCCCCCTATAATGAAGTTTCAATCATTTTGATACCGGGGCAATTAAGTAAATCAAATTAATCTTTATTTCTGTGCTGCCTTTTGCCAATTAGACCTCTCATTTTTGTAAAATGTCCTTCATAAGTACCAGTGGAAGACATGAGTTATCCAGTTACTCTATCGTTACGCTTATATTCAGAACCTATCTGTGACTATTACACTCGTAAAATTAAAACCAGTAGTGTTTACGTATACATGCAAAATGCCCCAATGTGGGGGTGTATCTCAAAAAGTTTATCGCTTTTTCTATCCGATTTTTATTACCGCTTGTACCTACTAGCCAACCAAAAACTGTGACTCATTTATCTTAGGAGACGTTGTACATCGATCGCTATGTCGATGTCCAATAAATAGTGTTTGTACAACATAACCTCTGATTTTAACATACGATTTCAGTTATTTTCAATATTTGGCGCGTTTTGGAACTCTGTTGGACATAACTTCACTCGTGGAATAGTCCTATTAAATACCACTCGTGCTTTAGAAATTCTCAGATAAATACCTGCTTCACGAGTCGGCAATTTATCGACAATTTCCAAAGCACTCGTGATATTACCTATGGTAATCTTGTAGCTTGAAAAATGCCGAAAAGGAGTTCATTAGCGTATCTACTTTAATTATTATTTATTGAACGTCAAAAACACAATTGAAAACTATGTTATGTACTATGGGAAGAACTGTATTTCGTAAACTTTGTTTCTTAAACTTATACTCCCTAAGCCATAACAAGTTGAATTACGCATACAGGTGGAAACGAGCGTTTTTGGCAACTTCCATGGCGTACTTCCTGACTCTTGCAATGTTACAATTATTTCATTGCAACTCCGCGGCAGCCACCCGTTCTTCCACTTCATTCTTTAACACTTCCTCATCATTCGCTCCGCCTGTTGTCCACGAGGCTCTCAACCACATCACACCACTTCTCTCGCGGCTGCCACTCATCATTACGCGCCTTCTCAAGGCGCTCTCTTCGCGGAACGCCTGCGTCGGAAGAAATGCCTACTATTGAGTGGACAATTTCTGCGCTGAGTGGCGTGTTGTATAATTTCCAGGCCAGAAACCAATTACGAAGAGCTAAGCAGTCAACAGATTTGTGACTCATGCATACTTGCAGTAAAAACGTATCTATTTTAAAACCAGAAATCAATATATTTTAAAACCGGAAAATATGTGGTAGAAGTGTGGAAATTTTGTTTCTCCAGAGGATATGGCATTTTAATGCATGTATATGCGCATTATATCTTAAGGAGATATTTTAGTATTTTGGGTGCGATATGTTGGGACACCTTTCTACACACTCATATTTGAACATACTTGAATTAAAACAGGCTTAATGAGTACAATGTTTATCCAAATAAGCATATTTGCATTCGCTCCATTCATTGGATTAAAACATAAACATTGTTAAAAAACACGCAAAAGATTTTCTTCGATGTACGAAATAGGAATAAATGGAATTTCACTAACAAGGAGATTAATAAAGTTTAGCGAAATATCCTTGTCACATAGAATATCCCAACCCACCTCAGAAAAGGCTTCAAACAGTTAATAATAAAAAACAAAAATAAATAAAATAGTAAAAGTCAATAAGTTAAGTTATATAATTACAGTAAAATATTGTATATTATCATAAATAAACTAACTTTTTTAGAACTTATTTAGAAGAAGAACCCTGTGTTGCCAGGTTATCTTTTAATCATAATCATCCTACCATGATTCGTGTGAACATCGTTTCTACATCCATCGTTGTTATGGGCAGCTTAAACAGATGCATTCTATCATTCTCCCGGGAAACGTCTAGTACCCAGTCTGACATTAAATTACTCTGAAACTAATTGAGTTATTAGAATGAATCAAAAGTATTTAGAATGAAATTTTACGGACTTTAGAAACGTCTAATTTACTTACGTGGATATACTCCCTGTCTTCGAGCTGTTTACATAGAAGGAGTGCACACTCAATTTCTAAGTAACATAAAGCTTAAATTAAATTCCTTTTAAATAGTTAATTTCCTTAAATTTTTAAGGAACATAATGTAAGAAAGAGAGTACAATTAGATTTTGCTATAACGAGTAAGAAAGGAAAGTAGGAGTAATTTTATGAGACCTCATACAGATAATAACTTGTTTGGAAGGTCACGTGTGGTCACGAGTACCAAATTCCATTACGATTGAAATAAAACTCTAGATTTGTACAAAAAAGGAAGGAATCAAACTTCTTTATATAATAGAACGTATTAACTTGGGAAAGTAACCTAAGTTGTATATAGTTCTCGAAAAATTACTCTTTCGATAAAAAACATATCAGAATTGATTTAGACGTTCCAGAAATTACCTCAGACAAACTGATGGACAGAAAATACTGTGAAATCAGTTGAATGGGTTTTTATATCATGAAAAAAATGTGATAAAACTAGAGGGACTTCAACAGTTTATTCATTCTCGCAATTATTTCTAATTGCTCCGCTATATAATACTACATAAATCTGCAAAAGTGTTTTCAACCAGCAAATATTTTGTCTCGAACCGAGTCCACTCGCCGTGAGCCTTCGCTCTACGCTATGAAAGCGCCGTGTGCTTCGAATTCGGGTCAAAGCTTAAAAATATAATTGTCTCAACCCAATATTTTCAACACGCAATTTTTGAATTTTTTTAATAGGTAATTATTACAAACAAATGAGCTTACTTGATTCTATGTGGCTAGGCCGAAGGCCTTTAAGCCATTACAATACCTACATCCTTTCGCGTTCTAATCTTTCGAATTCTGGTATTCACCCCAAATGGTCTCTCCATCGCATCAAAGCCGCGGAAAAGAGACCATAAGTTACGGCTCAGGAAAAAACCCCTGAAGGGGGAAAAACCTGTCGTCAGAAGCCGAATACATACTAATCTATCCGACGTTTATTTTAACTATTTATTTTCTGGCCCGGACGTCCCGCCGTCTCTAGTGCTTGGCCTCCTCAGCACCTGAAATCAAACAGCGCCACAGAAGATCGTCCGCACCAACGCCTCTGCCCTTATATTTTCGATCCCCCCTCACATTCACCCCCTAATGTGCTTATTACTATGCCAGTTTTATTTTATTTATTATATTGACCTGTTACTCCCCAATTAACTACGACTTATGACTTATTTCTTAACTGTTTACTAACTTATCATAAACTTACTGATTAACTTACATATTGTTAGGTTATTGACTTATTTATTTCTCTCCCGTCTAGGCTCCGCTCAAGCTAACCGGTGCTGTTTTCCCACTCCCTAATTTCAGTTTCCCTAATGATCCGAACGTTTCCTAAAAATGTTCCTAATTCTTTCATAAATTTAGACCTTTTATCACCTAAAATGTTTTGGGCGAGCGTTACGTTCCTGTTTAGGAAGTAGTAATTTCCCATTCACATCCATTTTTTTCTCCATGATTCGGTTGCACAACAAATTAAGAGGATGTGGACCCAGTCTTCCCTATCACCGCAAAGCACACAGATGCCATTACCACTTGCGTCCTTTAGTCTACGCTGCATCCCCAACCCTGAACCAAGCGTATCCCCCTCTTGCGTCCTTTCCGAGAGTATGAACGTAACTTTCGCAACCCCATAACGGACTCGCATGGATTTGAGCTACTAGCGAACGTTTTTCAGCCGTTGCTGCCCAGATCTCTTGCCTTTTAATATCCGCAAGTCTATTGGAAATCAGCCGTTCTATCTCACAGGTTCCCCTATCTCCCACCATTTCCGGAGAGACGTCTCCCAACCCTGCGCGGTCAAGTAGCCGTTTAATTTTGTACGCCCAGTAGCGATGGTCGCTTCCCTGCCATTGCACTCTAAAGCACCTATGTATAAGTGTGTCAGCCTGTTCATCTGCTAATTTAATCCAAAGTTTAATAGGTTTCATTTTAAAATCTCTCCAAATTCTTATACTACCGACCTCTCTTAAGACTCCGGCATTTGCTGCGCATCTAGAAACTCCTAGAATTATTTTGAAATAATCTGTTTCGATGCTTTCTAGTCTAGCAAATTTTGAGAAAATCGTTTTTTTAGAAATTGCGTAAATTTCATACAAAAATTACGCAAAATCTACTAGTCATTAAAAAAAATTGCACATGACCTTTTTAAAGAGCAACTTTTCTAGAACAGTCTTTGTTTTAGGCACAAATCTTAATATTCAATTTTGTAGTTTTGATATGTTAACTTTCCGAAAAAATCGTAGTTTTCGAGAAATATACGGCGGGCTCGCTGAAAATGGGACTAGTACCATATTTTTTATATTCCCTTGATGCATACGAGGAAAAAAATAAAAATAAAAAATCGGAGAGGTTTTTGAAAACAAAGTTTAATAAAAATTAAAAATTTTCTATATTTCCGACAAAATTACACAAAAATGCGTCAAATTTTGGGAAAATTGAATATGAACTCATTTCAAGTAGATTTTAAAGAACAAATTTCTTTAAGGAAAAAAATCTCTATTTTCAATACTGTAGTTGTACTTTTTGCACTTTTGCAATGTTCGAAAAATCAAG
Source organism: Gryllus longicercus (assembly GCA_038098605.1). Classification (NCBI taxonomy): domain Eukaryota; kingdom Metazoa; phylum Arthropoda; class Insecta; order Orthoptera; family Gryllidae; genus Gryllus; species Gryllus longicercus. The sequence continues at coordinate 519,340 of JAZDUA010000267.1, read as the reverse complement.
GAACGAACAATTCAACGAACATGAGATGGGCACCATTCTCTTATGCGTCCTTTACGCAATCCGAGAACAAAGTTTACTAAAAAAATTAACCAGTTTTTAGAAAATTTTGAAATGTCATTGAGATTTCTCGCAAGTACTATCAGAAATCAAAACATACGTTTGAATCTCTCAAAGATTCGAGTTCGTTCAGATCGATTATGGAATATCAATTCTGGAGAAAATCGTCTGAAAGGATTAGGATCTAGCGTTCAGCACAGACGGAGATACAAACGGAGAGACGGGCGTTTTGCCGGCAATGGATTTTTTGGTATCCAGGGACCACAAAACACGGATTCGGGTTGCTCCACGTGTAAGAAGTAATTTACTAGGAACGGATTTATCAACTTTTTCGTTACCAGGCCCGACAATAAGTTTTTTCCTGTCGAAAATTCGACATTCTCCGCGGCACTATTACAATACTTTCTTTTCTTACATACATGAATGCGAGAAAGTAAACTAGTGATGCGACAACAACACACTTTCTGGCATTATTTCTAAATTTGAAAATTTTCAAAATTCGGAGAGTTTAACAAAAATGTGACTCGTTCTATCTTTTAAGCGTCTCTTCGTCTATCCATGGAAAAGAAATTGAAGAGGTTATTGAGAATTTTTTTTAATTGGATATATTTTAAGTGCAACTTACGTGAAAACTATTTGTTTTGTCAAAAACTTGTTCATGACCTTCCTTACAGAGCTGATTTCTTACAACAGACTTTGTCCGTGGCAAAAATATTTATCTTCAATTTTGAAGTTTTGAAATGTTAACTTTTGCAATTTTGAAAAAAAAACGTAAAGTTTACTAAGAATGGGTCTAGCACTATATTTTTTACCGTTCCTCGATGCATAAGAGAAGAAAATTGAAAGAAAAATGGTGGTGCTGTATTAGAAGAAAAATGTTTTTAAAAATATTAAATATTTCGCCGAAAATTACTCAAGAACTACTCACATTTTCGAAAAATTGTACATAACCCTGTTTTAAAACCTATCTATATGGAAAACATTACATCAAGGAAAAATCTCTGTCTTCAATATTTTAGTTGTAGGAAGTTGCAAAAAATTAACATTGCTTATGTAGTACCATATTAAATCTAGAAATTATTGTCTTAAATGGAATCTGTTTAAAAAAATACATTTTCAGAAAACATCATGTACAGTTTTTTTTTTAAAAAAACTTTGCGAAATATCTACTTGAAGTTGGTCATGTTTATAAAAGTAACATTTTCCGACAAACAGCTCATATTTTTTTCACGAATGGAGTAAAGGATGCTTAAAAAATGATATAGAGATAAATCAGTAAATAATTAAAGACAATGATTAGGCAAAATAATTCTCCTTTTGATGTATTATTCAAAGATAATGTAATTCTTACATTCTCATTTGATAGACTGCACGAAGGAATGGTAAATAAGAAAATTGAGATGTTCATTGCAAGTTTACACTTTTCATACATAGTGAAATATAAGAAATCTAAATAAAAAAATAGTGAATCTGCAATAATTCGAACTTCATTTTGATAGGAAACTGCTCTCAATGATCGTTTCAGACAGTCGTTTTTCTGTAATATCTTTCGATTTTAGTACTCGTTTTTTAATAATACCTCTGAAATTTCTAATGTGAAAAACAATTTGTGCATGAAGAGCGTTGTTTCTAGGCTAACAGCTGGGTGTTCTAGAGAATAAGCTCGCAGAGTCTAAGCACCTGGATTCGAAACTCGGCATGGCCAAATATTTCTGCACGTTCAACTAGTGTTATAATATTACGTAACCATTCCAAAATATGCGATAAAGATTGCTCTGTGGCAGCACCTTTATTTTTATTGACGTTTCTCAAAAAGAGATTGCTATTCCTGGTCCATTGCGAACAGTTCTCAAGATCGTTCATCTTCTGCACCACTGCGACCCTTCACATGTGCCGGAGCTCTTTCTCCTTCTCTCCCCCTTATCCCTCCCCCTCTCTCTCTCTCTCTCTCTCTCTCTCTCTCTCTCTCTCACTCGCTCAGCGGATGCCATCGTGGAAGGGACGGGGCCGGGGGCGCGGCACGAGGAGGGGGAGGGGTCGCGGCTGGGCTACCAGGCTGACGTTTCCTAACGCGTTAATTTGCTACTCCTCTCTTAAATATTTGCATTGCGAGCGGGACAAAAAGAACTCTGTCTTTTCATTAGGAGGCTTCCTTTGGCGCGTCGGCCGCCTCCCCCTCCTGCTCCAAACGCCCCCTCACCGCTTTCGCCCCCACCCAACTATCTCGTTCCTTTGGGTTCTTCCTACACTGGGTCGGGTTGCACGCGAACGAGACACTCGCGGCAGGAAGGCTCGGGAGCGCCGTCCGGGCAATCTGATGAAAGGGGGTGTGAAAAACCCGAGGCAATGGTTTCCAGGCATACTCTTGCGTACTCCGAATGACGACATGGCACTATTACAATAGCGGAACTTCTGACCTTCATTTAGATAGTCTTGACTAAGCGGATAAGCTTAGCTTTCTTCTTAGCCACCACATTTAATGGTCATACACGCATGTGTGTGTGTGTGTGTGTGTGTGAACCTCCTCAAGATATGTCGTTAAGCTTTATTTTTTATTTAAGAATTTAATATAGTACATGAAGTAAAGCTCGATATACATCTGTTTCATGATTTGGGTGTATTAACATTTTTTTTACAAAAAAAATAATATTAATAGCACTTTCATAAGTAATAATTTATAATGTATTTCGATTTTGTGAGTTCAGTACATAAAAGCATATAACAAACGTTTCACCAGTCGGAGTTAAAGTTCTCATCTGTCTTAGAATGATGGCAAAATGATGTAACGTATAAAGCTTAAACTTAAAAATAGTATAAACTTGATATCGTTTCTTAAATTTTCTGTAATGAATAAAACTTAATAAAACAATTAGAGAACGCCATAATATAATATACATACATACAATATTTACAGGTGTCTAGAAAGCTAGAGTATGAACGCCTCGGTAAACTTCTCAGGATGTTGTGGTCAATTGGGAATATCCCAAGACTCGTATTTAGTAAATCCATATATGATCGTTTTCCAAAGCCATATATTCGCGCAACGGTCTACAATGTTTTCTGTTTGTGCTAATGGGTTTTGTTTCCACATGAACTTTATAGCAGTTGGTAGTTCGCAGATCAACCGTGGTTTTTGGCAACAATTGTAACGTGACACAATTTCGGTCGTCATACTGACAATACTTGAAATAGTGCGTGATCTGGGCTGTCCTGGTGACGCCGCGTCGAAGGCTGTGTTGCCGACGTTTCGACCATCCTGTCGTGGTCTTCCTCAGGACTGGTAAGCCATAGACCACGACAGGATGAACGGGACCCTGAGGAAGACCACGAAAGGATGGTCGAAACGTCGGCAATACAGCCTTCGACGCGGCGTCACCCGGACAGCCCAGATCACGCACATGACTCTGGCCGCGGAAGCCTACGACTTCAATACTTGAAATATTTCACACAAATGATTACGATTGAATTTTTTTATAGAAATCTCTACAGTATATTTCTTTACGAAGTGTTCATGAGCGATACACGTTTCCTCATCTTCAAGGTGGAATTTTTCAGCGGAATGCTCACAAAAAAGTTATTAACTAGGAATCCATATTATCGCACGCCTTCGCATACGAAGCCTCTGTTTTTCCTTTTAAACCTACGTCTCCCGGCTTCGTAACGGGTACGTGCTATCTCATTTAATACATTTTTGAATCAGTCATCATAGAGAAAGACAAATGTGTACCAATATCATTCAAAGCACGTTTGGTTGACATTCAACCGATTTTCTAGAATATTAGAATTTGTGCGCAAACATCGTTGGCTACCAGGAGGTTCGAATCCACGAGACAGTGGTGATAGGTTGTGCTCCAGTTGTGATCTGCGAGGTCCGAAATTGTTGAATGTATACCGAAAGGTGTCTTCGTCGTATACGTGTAATCGACGACTAAAATACTGAAGACTGTGAACTGCAGCTAAGCTAAGTGAATGAACCTCCAAACCTACTGACGTAAACAACGGAATCGAGGTAAGCAAATCGTATTCGCTAGCAATACAAAATGAAGTGTATCCCACAAAAACACAAACTTTCATCATAGAAGCACAGGAAGGTATTAGCAATAAAGTATATATCGTTACAATTGCCACAATTGGTAACTCAAATTCTCTCTGTATCAAGAATATCCAACAATAATGTTGCAGTGATTCTTACACATTGTCACCAAAAATGTCTGCAAAACTACAATAGTTTTGATCTGTGAATGAATTGATCTAATATTGAGGAATAGATTGTTTTAAAAATAAATATTTTGCTGCAATATTGAAGGGGTGAGGCAAATTCGAAAACTGATGGTACTACAATAAGCCCATAATTTTTCACATTATTTCTAACTTTTGTAATTTTCGAAAATTCAGAGAGTTCAACAAAAATGAGACCTGTGCTGTTTTAAGCTTTCCTCGTTCTATGCATAAAAAGCAAAGCGCTAACCCTTTAGAGACCAACGTAATTTTGTACGTATAGCCTTCGCCCATTGTCGTCGCGCGCAGTCATTGGAGCTCTCTGCTAGCATGTATTTGCAACTTTTAGTGCTAAATCATTGTTATGTTGATATATTTTGCTACTAGGATGCTTCAAAGCTCCCAGCGCTGGTTATATGAGATTTTTTTCCCAGAAGTAGCAAAACTGTTAGAATGTAGCTGCATATGCTCAGTCAACTTCAGTGCGGACCAATCACCGTTTGTTTTACACCGGCCTCACCCTCCGATTTCACCAAAGGCATATAACAGATTAAATCCGATTTTAGATGAAGATCCGAATTGACGCAAGTCTTGCGTACACCATGGCAAGGAGCGTACCCATAAAATATGGATTCGGACAACACAACGAAGTAGTGAAAATAATGTACTACATATAAGAAGAAAATTTATCTACTTTTTCGTTCCAGTGCCCTGCAATAACAGTTTTTCTTCTTAAAATACTCCGTTTTCCGGTGCACAATTACAATACATTCTCATCTTACGACGTAAGGCGAGAAAGTAATGAGTCACGGAAAATATCGTGGTTCTTGTAATACTCGAGAGCAACGTTCCTCGACCAGGGTGCGGCGGTGATTCGAAAACGGATTTGGAAAATTACCTTACAAATTTTGTACGTAAATAATAATTAAATTATTTTATGAAAAAAATAATTTATTATAAACATGATAGGGAATGAGGAACGAGGGAACGGGCAAATAAAGCAGTAGTACTAAATGAATGGTTCTACATCGAGATCTGTATACAAAATTCTCTTTGGAAGGAAAAAAATATGAACAATAATTATTCACATGATAATCACCTCATTACACAATATTTCACGAACAACTCTATGGAAACTTGTTGCATTTGCCATTCTCAGAAATGTGAAGGATCTACTTATGCGTTACATTTGAAATTGTTTTACGCTTTAAATTACATGTTAATCTTTTAAACTCTTTCACCAGCCTAACTATATGGCTATTGTTATGACAACAAGCCCGTTTGTATTTATTAGGCAATACGTTTTATCCCTCTAGTCCTTCCTCAAGTCCTCAGGACCTCAAGCCATCTGCCTAGAAACATGCATTCGTCCAGCGATTCTGCAGGTCCTAACACCCTGCTCACGCGGCCCAAACGGTTCCCGTGGCGAGCGTTCGCCGGTCGCCTGTGCTGGGCGAAGTGGAGTCTCAGTCTGACGTTGCTGGCGCGAGGCGATGCGGTGGCGGGGTCGGGGGCAGGGGTGCGGGCGGGTCCGCGGCGCGCAGGCCATCTGTCACGCGCCTCGAAAAACCGCCGCGCCGCCCCCCCCACCCCCCGCGCAGGAAATGAACATAGCCACGGGGGTCGGAGGTGGCGCAGGCGGCGGAGGCGGCGAAGACGGAGTAGCGACGAGCGCCCGCCTAAACAAATGACAAGCGCTCCCCGCCGCCATCTCAGCCGCAGAACAGGCGGCCGGCTCTCGGCCCCCGCCTTCGTTTTACTACGTCCGGTGGAGAAGCACCGGGAAATTGAAACGACTCTGCAATTGATCTCTAATTTGCAGTAGTTTATTTCACGCCTTCCGAACTTGAAACACTAATATTATACAAAACAGACAATATAAAATATTATACAAATACAAAAAATCTTTTACAAAAATCTTTTACAAAATTTACATTTCCTCCTTCTTGGTTTCTTCTTTCTTCTACAACACTCAAAATGGGCTTAACCTCTTCTCCTTCATCTAGTATTTGCTCTATCTTCTTTTGTTTTGTACTTCCTTCTTGCACACATTTAATTGTATATTCCTTTAAATTATTTCGTAGGTTTCCGCGGCCAGAGTCGTGATCTACACGTGACGTCGAAGGCTGAGGTACCGACGTTTCGGCCAACATATCGCGGTCTTCTACAGGGCTGTAGTGCCCTACAGCCCCGTAGTATAAATTAAGTTGCAAACAACTGTAAAAATTAGATTCTTGAAATATAAATGACAGTCGGTCATTACTGCGAACAATGAAAAGCAAAGTTTTTTCAATCGCTTATTCTCAGTTATGTGATTTCGCTACTTCATCGGTAAGTTTTTTAGCCCTTACAGTATTTTGAAGAGGACTTTACAAGTTATCGATGTAAGATAATGTAATTTATTTTACTTTCCTTGTAATAATGTTATTAGCATTTCGAATATAAAAACGCCGGTGCGTAACACGCGTCCCTCAATGGTTGATAACGTAGGCACCAATTTTTCGTGATGTAAAATATAAACTATCAAGGTATTTGGCACTTATTATACCTTAGGACTCTAATAAGAAACACGAGCCTACCCTGAAGCCTATCAGTTCGAGATGGCAGAAAGAAGGTCAAGAGACAATTTCAGAATTTAATTCCAAAGAAGTCGAAAAGAGAGAGAAATAACTAAATTCTGAAATTAAACAAAAAGCAAAAGAAAGATTCCACCTCTGGCAAAGAATTGAACAATATATCATTTGGCTCTCCCAAATCGGAAATTCTACCAGGGATATCTTCCCTCTCAGGTGAAGAAGCTGCAGAGTTCATGTTTAGCAGTGTAGAATTTTCAGAGAGCTGTAGGAATTTCGTAGGGGTGATGTGTCTAACGTGTTCGCACTGAGCTCATGAAGAATGTGCAGGGGCAGGAAAATATGCTTAAATATGTGATATTTGCCGCTCTTGAATATACAGACTATGTGCAAGGCGTACAAGACAATTTCTTGGGTATAAGATATAAAACTAGTATTTTGTAAAATTATTCTGAGTTTTATCGATTTCCAGTTTTTTCCATTTATTGTTATCCATTTCTTAAAACGTTTGCGGCGGGCTCATAAGGAAAACTTTTTTTGGAAATCCACAAAATGAAATATTTACGAAAAAGTTATTTTATTCTTAAACTGCTTAGCCTACAATTTTAAGTAGAATATAACATTTGTATAACTAAGTAAGGTATGCATTACAAATATTTTGATTTAACTGTGCAAAAAATTGGATTTAAAAATATTCCAAGACAAAGTGGGGACCCGGGTTTGGGTACTTTCCTCTACTCATTATAAAATGTATAATAGCTACTTAATATCTCTCCCATTAAGTAACATCGTGAATGAATGATAAAATATGCACACTAATTTTGTTTTAGATATTGTACTAGAACTTAATATAAAAACGGGAGGGAAATTTGAGAATGCTGCTTGTACATATTACAAGTTGAATACATTTGTCTTGAGAATATATTGTTGATATCAATAACAACATCATCACATATTGTGTCAATTCTGACATCATTGAAAATCCTGGAGAGAAATTGTTAGCTTGTGTATATTTACAAGATAAAATAATAAAATGAAAATAAATTGACATTATTAAATACAGTACAGTGTTCTTGAAATACTTGATTAAATTCTCTCTGCAAGGATCGCTAATGACAGGCAAGTGTTCTACGAAAAAACAAGAAACCTGCTGGAAGAAGTACAAATTAGTTGTGAATAAGAAATAAGAAATAATGCATTATTTGTATTTTTGGAGAACCTGTAATATATTATATTCCACGCAATCACCATAGAATGTCCGTAAGAAGTAGAAAGCCTACCATTTATAAATTAGATTTCTGGAAAATAAATGTCGGTGTAAAATTAAATTAAATATTTCCAAAAATACTCCTATCCACTGCTGCCTGGAAGAAAAAAGTCAAAATATCGCTACAGACAATCTTGAATACGATGTGTGTTTAAAATAACAACTTCATTTACATCTAATTGTAAAGCGATTCTTTTTCTATCGGAAAAGAAAACTACTTTCCGAACATCCATTTCAGACTGTAGTTTCACTTGGTATTACATCACTTCGGTTGGCTCTTCGTGTTACAAATCGTTAAGGAACATCTTTCCTTTTAATTAAGAGAAACATTTTTCTGAAATGTCTGAAAGGATGCACAAATATTTCATATTTTGGTAACACGATTGTCAGAGGTGTAATCTTTGTCTTTTACATAATTCCTCTTTTGGTCGTTCGTATTCATTCTTTACGTTCACCAATCAACACGTTAACAACATTGAGAGAGACTAGTAAACAACGATGAGAGACTTTTTATGCCGCAAAGAACCATCATCAGATATGCCGCCCGGAAGTCGAGAATTCGATTAGTCGATTAACGATAGCTAAGTCATCAAATTATTGCTAATAAATTAAATAAAAAACGCACGAGAAGATATCAACTAAAGATGTCTGTAATGCCGACAAAATCCCCCTCAGCAGATTAATATCCGTGTTCCTGTTTACCCCACCACTGCATTCAAATCATCACCATCGCACTCATCAAAGCCGTAATTACCATTAACACCACGACTATCTCCATCATCATCATCAACCATCTCACGCTACAATATTTTGCTTCTCCCTCGTGTGGCTGTTGTACCCGGTCGTCGCCGAGGCAGTCGTTGGTGCTCTCGCGCCTGACAACGGCCCCAGCATGCGTTCACCACAGCCGCCTCCAAATAGACGAAGACGCCAAAGAACGTTCTTTGGGACTCGCTTGTTATTGATCGGTACAACGGGAAACACGGGTCAGGGCTTATCCAAATGTTTGGCCAGGGCACTTGACTGGAACCAGATGTAGCGCTGTTTCCTGCGCCTAAATACGGGCCGGCACGCCGATGACATATCGCGGCGGCAGTGGCGGTGAGGGGGCGGGGCGGAGGGTGGCCTCGTGAGCGCTTCTGCAGCTGTGCGGGGGCGATGGAGGCGGCAGCGTTGGCAGGGCAGGAGGTGTCCTGTGGGCGGTAAGGTGTAGGCGATCAGGGGTCGTTCGAGGAACAGTCCACCCAATCCTCAACGAGGACTCACAAACTACGTACTCTGCGTTGCATTCTGGCTAAACATTAATAACGTAGATTCCATGGTGAAGTGTGAATCTTGCCAATTACAGAATTAGTATTTAGAAAAAATGATTAGAAAATTAGTTGAGCAACTTAAAGTACGTTTCCAGGACAGGAAATAGCATGTAATAAGTGATAAACAGGGACCACACTGCTGATGTTTCTAAGACTAGTGAGAGACTAGGTGTGTAGTTTCGAGTTTCTGTGTCCGTCGTTAGTTTTTATTTACCAACTCTCATCTAACTGTGTTTCAGGCGACCCTTCGTTTCTCATTTCCTAGTAGGTGTGGAGGCTCCGGCCTTTGGGATTTACACGAAACAACTTGAGTATGTGCAAAGAATATTATACTACATATATTTCCAACATAGCTTACAACATACCGTTACTCTACACCGTCGGGGATGTTCGATGTAACGGAGTACTCCTGTGTGTGTGTGTGTGTGTGTGGATGTGAGTGTGTGTGAGGGAGTAATGGTCATACGCCGTACGTTGAAATACGTTGAGCTGCCAATTTTTTGTAATGACCCAGCGTTATATGTAATATTTTTTTATATAAAATGGGATACAGGTCACGATCATACGGGAGTGTAATAGGCGGGTTCAATGATACTGGCCTTGTCCGAAGTAGTGTCGGTTATCGACATCTCAGGGAGATTGGATGGTCATGGGTTGTTGTATGATGCAAATTCTATATCATCAATTACACACATATTTTGATAACGAGTGTCGTCGCCAGTGACAATGCGTGTGTAATAAAAAAGAAAACATAATCTAATGAATTTACATGTAATTCTAAATTTATGCGGTATCAACTTTTTATTGTTGACTACAGTCGTACTTTTCAAGTCCATCATTTAACGGCAGCGGCTTACACAACTGAATAGGCACATTACCTAGTCGTTGGCATTACCTTTCGGCAACTGTGCAGGATTCGGGGTATGGAGCAGATTGCGGTCCACTTGATAGCAGGCAGCCTCTTGGAATTTTACCACAGCAACTGAAGAGGGGCGATCTCATTGTGAGGAAATGCCATTTTTAAGTCCAGTTCAGTCAGCAGAGGTCCAACACGAACATTGATTCGGATGTCGATAGCAAAGTTCGATAAAGTTACCCTGAGACTGTTACACACCTAGACACACCACTTTACTTGTATATCATTATATAGTTATCTAATTCAGTTTCAGTTTCTTTTTTGACTCTGTTATTATAGATATTTGTATTTTCCGTTCATTTGGAAGCTGATCTAGTTCTACGTCTTTCATTCCTAGACCTCTCACGTTCCATGTGTCTACAGTTATTAATTCCGCAATTCCTTTTCTCTTTTCCTTATCCTTCCTCGTACGTAACTATCCGGCTTACAGTGGAGATTGCGAGTAGAATATTATTCCTTAGTGTAAGTTACCAGTTCACAGCCATATGTCGGGCTGCCGACTGGAAGCATTCTGCCCTGTTTTTTTCTGTCCGGGGCTCTCCGCTAGATGGTTGCCTTCACTTCGGCTACGGGTTCCTTCGAGATGCCTCACGCCGTCTTCGCTAAAGATCTTCGCCGAAGATATCTTGGGATCATCTTCTGATGTTGGTGACTTCTTTCGGCGCTGATATCCTCTTCTGGATAGACGTTTGACGAACAGACTTTTGTCGTAAAGCAATTTTTCGGTGCCAAGGAGCCACAAAATGTGGATTCTGTCTACCAATGTGTTTGAGGAACTAATTTACCACAAACTGGAACAAGATATACAATTTTTTTCGTTATGAGGGCTCCACAATACGAGTTATTCTGCATTACATCTGCTGCCTTTTCGGCCTCTGTAGTATTACAATATGTTTCTTTACGAGTAAGTGCGTAGTAAGTGAGAAAGAAAAATAATAATTCACTTCCGAAATGTGAAAATTTGGCCAGACTTCGCTTTAGTATAAGTTGCATTCGACTCAAATATTTTTTTTATTTTTTATTAAAATGTAAAACGCAGCATTGAACCTCATTATAACAACGTAATTCATGCTCGTTACCAGTAGTATGCTCAAATATTAAGTGAACTTTTAAGTATTTTTAGTAAATTAAATTCCGCTAAAATACCCTAGAGCTGTTAGAGAACTAGTTTTATAAAAAAATGATCCCCACAAAAAATCTGAACCTCTGCACTCACGTTGTTGCTTCTATTCGTACGAAGGGCTGCAACATTTTTATCATCTGCAACACTTCCACCACAAAACTCTTTCCCACGCAATAAATGAAGTATACTCAGTTGGAAAACGATTGATATACGCAGAGAAAATGTGCGTTTTACGAGTCTAGGACGTCATTTCGATTTTCCCGGCCTGCGTGTTTGTGTGTCTGCGTGCCTTTGTGTATAACACACCTATCAGCTCCAGAAGGGTGACGGTAGGTAGCTCGGCTGTGGGAAAGGGGTGCTTTTGAGGAACCCTCTTTTGGACCCCTACAGAGGGAGGGGCTCTCAAAGAGTCAGAAACCGCCTCAATGACCTATTTTCACAGGTGGGCTATCCGTAAATCTGTTCACATCTCGCAAAACAGTCTCCAGCACTGTTTTTAAGAATTAAATCCTTTAAACTGTGAAAAATCATAACTTCAATATACAGGCAGAGTTAAGTTCAACGGTGATGCTCTTTCTGAAGCGACTTTGACCGGGAGCGGAACATTGTTATTGGCGGATTTTCATCACTAAATTTATATCTGGGTCGATTTCACTCGCGGTTTGGAGAGTAATTCTAGTGTCCAGCTTCTTTAATCGGTATTTTTCCGTAGTTTCTACAATCAATACCAAGGGAATGCCAGACTAAGAAAACCGGACTAAAAAAAATTGGACGCGCGCGATTCTTCCTTCCTCTTCCTTCTCCTATCCCCTCTTCTTACTTACAGTCTTAGATGATCTACAGTGCAACACGTGTCAGAATCTTGGAGCTTGTCCCGGCAGTGGTGGAGGGCCGCTGGAAGGTATACCTGGAGAGGGGACGACTTTTAGATCGTCCAAGGATCACATCAGCCAGGGGGGAAGAACACTTACAACTTACAGGTATAACTATCTTAATGGAAGAAATGTTCATGGCAGTTGATGAGCCCGGAAACATCAATGAATTTACTCCAATAAACACTCCAATAAATGTTGGTACTATATTTGCAGGAGATGAAGCAATACACATTTTCGAATACCATAGCTCGGAATTCATTTGTAGGTCAGCCTAGTGTATCAATTGTTGTATATTTTGAAATTTTAAAATACTTTACTTTTAGAACAACGACAGGAAACGAGAAATATTGCTGTTTTCTATGCTTCAGGGACAGTCTTGCATGAGATGTTCATTGGGAAGGATTACAGTGAAACCCCTCTTTACCACCCCTTCAACGCGGCCACCTCTCCACAGCAACCACCCCTCTTCCCGACTCCTTTTTTGGGACGTAATATTTTTCCTGTAAGATCAATGCCCTTAAATCCCTTCTATGCCGACCACCCCTTTTCCCGAGCAACGACCATTAATTCGTCTGCAAAATCTCACTTTTTTTCCCTTGAAGAATTGTTACAATACCTTACGACGTTTTCTGTTACCTGCAACTCGCCTTAGTGACAACATGCGATGATTCACGCCGTTTCTCACGCCTTCATTTCAACTCACTCTTTGGTGTCCTGTTATTAGAATGACATTGGAGGTGGTTCAACGATTTCTCCTCCGCTTTGCAATACAATCCAGCCCTGAACGTGCTTACGTTGTGTAGTGTTGCCGCGTATCGTGTGAGAGTGCAATTGGGACGTCTGTTTTCTCTACAATTTTCATTTCATTCTGGCAAATGGTGACTATCAATCACAAAAAGGAACTCACATTCCTTTCTTTCGACACTTGCTTATCAGTGACAATGGAACGCGGGAAGGGAAAGTCGCAGCGAGAGTTAGCTAAGTTGTTTAATTGTGGTAAAAAACAGAAACAGTCAATTCTTGCCAATCGGGAACGGTACCTGAAAGATTGGTAATAAACGTCAATAAGAAGAAGCGCTGACAGCTTTACGAAAGCATATAGTGTTATTTTAGAATTGTTTAATTGCGTTCGTTCATAGATCCTCCCTATAAGTGAGCCAATTTTGGGAAGAAAAAGCTCTTCGAATCGCATCGGACCTTGGAGTTGAAAACTTTAGATCCAGCACAGATTTCGTGTTCGCCACAATATTGTTTTCCGAAGTGTTAGTGGCTAAATTGGTGAAGTCAATGAAGATACGATCAGTGACTGAAACGCGCGAATTTCCAATATAACCAAAGGATACGCACCACGTGACTTCTACAACATGGATGAAACGGACCTTCCACTTAAAGCAGTAATGGATAGAACGCTTGCTGTGGGAGGAGACAAATGCAAGAGTGGTAATTATCCAAGCAGAGACTAGCAATGGTGTTATGTGCCAATATGTGCGGGGAAAAGGAGCAACCTATTGTTGTTCACACATCTCTGCGTCCACGGTGCTTCAAACTTTACGATACTACGTTTAAACATGCTACTACTACATGCTGGCACGCCAATACAAACGGATGGAAGACGTGCGAAATTTTTCGTTCATAGCTGCACAAACTGAACAGGAAAATGCAACGTGCAAACAGGAATATTTTACCGTTCGTCGATAATGCTCCATGTCATTGCAAAGACAGACTTTTAAATTATGAAATAAAATTCTTTCCGCCAAATACATCTTGCTTGCAACCAGTGGATCAGGGAGTAACTCGTATGTTCAAAATATTGTATAGGAAAAACCTATTGAGATCACTAGTTGCAAGAATGGACGATGCCACAACAGTTCATGTAACTATCACAAACAGTTCAAAACCTATCACAGTTTCGGACGCTGTGGGCTAGATGAAAAGTGCTTGGCATGAAGTTTTTCCAGTTTACGAAGGCTTAAGTTATTGGCAAATGAATTGAAAAACCACAACCTAATAAATTTGTTTGATGAAATTGAAAAAGAATATGAATATTGTGGCAGAACGTGTGAAGAAATTTAAACAGACAACTATTTGAGGTTTTATTCTCAAGATAAGTAAAGAATAATGTCGGTCTGGTATGTACAATAATCACTCGTTTTTATGTTTGTTAATAAATAGCCTGTTATTCGCATACTATATAAAGTTTTTATTTAATAAAATCTTAAACAGTAGTATGTATTTACGTTCATGCTTAGAGTGCAGACTTGATAAGTGAAACCCCTTCATGAGGACCACTTTTTAAGACGACCAGTTTTCGGTGCAACTTTAGGAGGTCGGCATAAAGGGGTTTCACTGTACATCTTACTATGTTAATGAAATATGTGAGAATTCAATTGTAATATAAATACAGCTTAATTGATTCCCCTATATAAATGTTAACCTGTAGTACTTTATGTTAATAACTGCCAACCTTCGAGCATTCATGGCCAGGCATAGCTCTACCCACACCACACACTTTCCCATTTGCACTCAGATTCCGAATGCGCCGCGACCACCCGACTGTCAACGGTGGTAAGCAGAGCGGGGCACTGCCTACGCCACCAGACTGGAGTAGAGGGGGAATATAATTAAGGGAAACATTTTTTTTCACTTCGAATTGAATTATATTTCAGTGGAAATGTAGCATTGTCATAAATATTGATCATTCTCATGTTGTCAATCATGTTGTACATGGTATTTCCCATTTTGATATTAAGACTTACCGATATTAACCTGGGTTTATATCCCGATATTACCCTTTGTCCCGGGCTCAATAGCTATATGTTTAGCGCTTTTAAAGTCTACAGAACGTGGGAGGTCAACGCGGTGTTGTGTTATAGGATTGTGTCTCCCAGGCAGCTTGCTACTGTTATTTTTAATGTGACAGAATAATACTAAATTAAATGAACCGCTGATTTCTTCCGGTTTCATTACCCTTCTTGGGGATATTGCAACGGAAATTTTGTAGATTGAATTTTTAAAATTTTATTAAGTAGCTGCGTGGATAATGCGCGAACGATGCCGCTGCCTGTAGAATTCTAGAGGCTGCCTACCTTGAGAAGTAGTTTTCGTTGCCACTTCCAGTCTTTTTCATTTTTTCTTCGCTTTGGGTTTTTCAAAAACCAAAATATTCATATACCACAGAAGTACACGAGTGAACGATTTTCTTTATAATGTTTTTGTAGGTTACCTAGGTTTTCCTTGTTGACTAGTATTAACAATCGTAGGTGACATTTTGTAAAAAATGAGTGTGTTTTAGCTTATGGGAAAGCTATGTGCGCTATTCGTAAATACAGTAAGCGAAAGATCTGGCTGAAACATCATGCGTTAGACAAGTAAGAACAAGTTGCGTGGCAGAAACACCTTGTGTGAAAGGACGAGAGGGGATAGGGAAACAATAGTTAAAACCGTTGGATTGACACAACGAAGGAGAACTGTACGTATGAAATGGTGCACAGGAAACCAGACAAGTACTTAACTGACATAGGCGTGCGCAGCCTAAACCGTAAGGGGGAATATTTTTCTGAATCCCGTCTCCCCTAGCCCCCTTTGTCTATTAAACACTTTTGTTTACAAATCACTTCGTTTGTTAGTATATAAATAAAACATAATGCCAGGATAATGGAATACTTTTAATGATACAAATTCAATTGGTTTTATGTCGTACCATTAACAGGGTTGCCAGCACCTTTGGAGAGCTTCGTCCCCAAAAGGCATATATCAATTTACCAAATTGTGTGCTTCATTGGGGGATATCAGGAATTCAACATAATACGGGGCCCCTCTTATTTAGAGGGCCACAGTTCCCTATCCCTCCCGCGAATGCCTGTGTTGATAAAGTGTGGGGAACGGAGTTGAGTGAAGTGCCATTGGAGAAAAGGATGAAACAGCATGAGTGAATCAGCGTGGGTGAACCACCTTTTGGTGAAGTTTCGTATATTGAACGACGCGGATTAAACGCCGTGAGTGAATTCCTGAAGAGCGTATCGGTGCGCACCAAACAGGTGCGAGCGTACACGCGTAAGTGGTAAATCCGCGAGAACGCAGCGTCGGGATTGAGGCTGCCAGAAAAACTGCGCGAGCGCGAAAGTGGAAAAGGGCCGTGGAATGAAACCCGCGCGAGAAACGGGACGTCGCGGACAGCGGGAGATGAGGTCGAGCGGGCAAGCGGAGCGGGCAAGCGGAGCGGGAAATCCGCGGGGCCAGGAGCAGGAAAGCAGGCGCAGAGCGCAGCGCCGGCGCGGTGAGGGAGAGGGAGAGAGCGGGGCGAGTACGCGGGGAGGGCGGGTGGAGGTCACCTGCGGCTGGCCGCGGCCACCGCGCTGCCCTCCCAGAGTCGATCGATTCGCGGGGCTGCGCGGGGTCGGCGGCGTTGCCGGGGGCGGGGAGGGGGCGGCGGCGGGGGCAGCGCGCCGAAAGGCAGCAGGGCAGGTGGTAGCCAGAGCCGAGTCCTCGCCGCGGCCGAACTGCGAAGACGCAAGGGCGTAGAGGCGGCGGAGGCGGGGGCGGAGGCGACGGCGGGGGCGGGGGCGCGGGCGAGGGTGCAGAGCACGGCGGCGGCGGGTGAGGGAGGCGGGTCGACAGAACCCGTGCGCTCGCCAGGGCACCGCCGTTCCCCATTGGCTGGCAGACGGCTCCTCGCACAATCAATGAGGCCGCTTGTGTTTGCTTTAACTCATTTGCGGCTGCAGGGCGCATGCGGCGGCGGCGGCGGGGGCGGCGGCGGTGCTGGCCCTCGCGCGCTCGCCGCCGCAGTGCCCCGCCCCACCCCACCCCATGCTACCCGCGCTCCCGTTCTACCACCCCTGCCACCCCCGCCGGCGGCAGCCGCCCGAAGCCATCTTCGGTACAAGCGCCGCCGACAAACCTGTGATGCATTTCAGGCTTTATCTGGCTAATGTTAACATTGTCCAGTCGGTCCAGTTTGGCTAATGTTGAATTTGAACCGGATAATGTTGACCCTGGGCGGATTTCGGACTTACGCAGTAATATATACACAACGCCCAGCGCGATGGCTGCACGCAGCGATGAGGTAGTGCAAAACGTTCGCGGCTTTTGACGAGAGAACAAACAATTTTGAATACACAGCAGTCATTTCGTAATGTGGTTGCCGAAATGTATTAGTAAGAAGGTGTCTGATTATGCAATATATGGTTTATATAAACTACAATCTTGAAAATATTTGAGTGAATCTAACAATACTCAAAGAGAGAAGCAGCAATGAAAGTGTGTGTTTTGAATGGTCATATATCTTATAGTTTAATTTTTCATTTTAAGGAAAATCATAATACCTCATTAAGAGCAAAATCTAAGGGATGAATATAACATATTTTAATTTCTTCAGTGTCTGTTTTGCAAGTCCGAGTATTTGTCTTCTAGGCAGATATAAAGGTTCAGCTGATTGACTAACTTGAGTAAAAATCAACAAATCCAAACTCACATTTATACAATGAAAGCATTGCCGCTAAATGATGGCATTGAGAAAATCACGTCTGCAACCGCCACGTCGCGGCGTTGCCGTACTTGAATTGTGGTCTAAGAAGAACAGCCATACTCGTGAAAGACTCTTCAGCAAAAGAAACGTGGGAGACACGTATTTTCAATATTCGACGGTAAGAAATTTTCCGAAGTTCACAGGCATTAAGAATGATATATAACAGTTTTGTAAGCGCACTTTGTTCCACTCGAGGCGAAAATATTATGAGAAAACTAGTGGTGATACAACAGGACATACTTTCTCGCATTATTTGTAACATTTGCAAGTTTTGAAGATTCAGAGAGTTCAACGAAAATGTGACTCGTGCCATTTCTTAAGAGTTCTATAATCTATCTGAGAGCAAAGTTAAGAGAAAAAAATTGGAACCTTTTTCGAGGAAAAATTATAAATCACCTTTATTTCAAGCAAAAATTACACGAAAATTACTCGCTTTTCTAAAAGTCTTTACTTCTAAAAGTCTAAACTGCTTTAAAAGTAGAATGTTTAGAGTATATTTCTTTAACGAAAAACTCTATCAATTTAATAAAAAATTGGGAGACATTTCGAGAAACTTTGAAAATGTTGTTAAGGTTTCATGTCAAGTAGTCAATGAGGAAATATCAATTTTAGAGAAAATCGTCTGAACGGTGTAGGTTCTAGCGTTGATCACAGACAGATTAATAAACGGACGGGCGGTAAGACGCAAGACAGATGGGCTGTCAAACTTTTGCCGTTAATCAATTTTTCAGAATTAAGAACCCACAAAATGTGGATTCTGATTACACATGTTAGGAAAAGTAATTTTTGAACATAGGAACAAGATTTATTCCCTTTTTATTTTTTCTCGTGTACTTCCTAAGAAGAGAAAGCATTCACATTGAGCCCCAGGAAACGGCAAATATTCGACAAAGAAACTCTTACTCGTGTTGCCGGACCCTGGTAACGAAAAAGTGAATAAGTCGTGTTCCGTTATAAAGTAAATTACTTCTTCTAACACGCTGTTTAGTCACATTCTGTGTTCTCAATGTATTTTCCTTATGAAGTCATGTTGTCTGTGTCAAGAACTCATGTTTTGTGGGTCTTTGATACCAAGAAGTCGATAGATGTCAAAATGTCTCTCTGTCCATCACTCTGTGGTCAAGCGCCTAGATACTATTCAGACGATTTTCTCCAAAATTGATAATCATCGATCCATTTAAATGAACTCGAGGGTCTCTGTGTTTGAAACGGATATTATGATTTTTGAGGGTACTTTACATGAAGCCTCAACAACATTTTCAAAATTTTCTCAAAAATAGCAACAACATTTTTTATTGAACTTTGCCGTCGGATATTGTAAAGGGCGCTTAAGAGAATAGCTTGGGTCAAAATTTCCTTGAAATTCCTGATTTTTCTTAACTTGCAGAAGTTCATTTTTTGGCGTCTTCCTAGAACAATATTGAAGAAAGAGATTTTTCCGGATATTATTGCGGAGCAGTTACAAATAAAGCGGAAAAGTATGTGTATCCCAGATTATGAGGTTTTTTTGGCAAAAGTTTGCCGATTCTTTCTACAGTATTACATTACTTTCTCTTTAATCCGTAAGTACATTGTAAAGCAAAAAAGGAAATTAATGATACTACAATATCATTTGTTTTCTCCCAATATTTCTAAGTTTGAAACTTCGTAAATTTACAGAAGACAGAGAAGTGAGTCCTGTGCCACTTTTCAAGCGTCTTTGGCCCTGTCCGCCGAAAATGTTTAAAGAACTACTGGTGCTAATACTGCATAATATACTTTCTTGCACCATTTCTAAATTTTCAATTTTCGAAAATTCAGAGTGTTCAATGAAAGTGAGACTGAAGCCATTCTTTTAAGCGTCCATTCTTCCATCAATGAAATAAATTGGAAGAAAAAATTTGGAGAAGTTTTTGAGAAAATTTTGTTTAATTGCATTAACTTCAAGCATAATTCCACGAAAAACTGCTCGTTTTTTTCAAAGAAATTGTACATGACCTTCTTTAAAAGGCGTTTTTTTTACAACAAATTATGTCTAAGACAAAAATCTCAGTATTGAAATGTTACTTATTGCAATTTTCGAAAATACATAGAGTTCGCAGGGAATGGAACTAGAATCACATTTTTACCCTCTCTTGATACATATGAGGAGATAATTTAAAGAAAAATGTGGAGCAGTTTTTGAGAAAAAAGTTAAAATACATTTTTTTAACACGCCATGGGCAAAATGCTATTTCCCGTACTTGTTTTCCGGGTGCGAAACTGCTAATTTTTTCACAGTGTGAGAAACTTCGCGAAGCGTGTGCGAAACATCGCGAAGCATATATGAAACATCTGTAACGATTCGCAATTATGTTTCGTCTTGACGACGTCTTTGTTTATTATTTACAAACTATGGTGTTACTATATTGACTGGAATCTATTTACTTTTGTGCAAGGAAGGTAAAATAAAATATATATTCCTTTACTTGATGCATTGCGTTTCGCTCACTGTGTGTTAAAAAATGAAATACGCAACACACCTTGCTAAGCTCGGACGACCAACTCGAGTTGTTTCGAGCCCTTGTTACGTAAGCTACTATTTTAATTGCCTATTATTCGCGCAAAATTACAGGAAAACTACTCCTATTCTCGAAACATTTTACATGACCTGTCTTTAATCAACAGATTTCGATAAAAAATCTCTATCTTCAATATTGTAGTTATAGCTAAACGCTTCAAAACTAGTGGAGCTACGACAGCACATACATTCTCACATTACTTCAAAAATTGCAATTTTTGAAAATTTAAAGTGGTCAGCGAAAATGAGTCACACTCCATCCTTTTAAGCATCTTTTTTTCTATCCATGGAAAAATAAAGAAAAATGGAGCAGTTTTTGAGAAAAAATAATAATTTGTTTTAAAAATTGCTTAAATTTTGCGCGAAATTACATAACAAATTCTCACATTTTCAAAACATTAAACACAAACATATTTATTGATCCGTCTCTACTGAACGGATTGCTTCAATATTAGAATTGTAGGAAGACGACCAAAAAATTGCTGTTTTTCATTTTTCAAAAAATCTGACATTTTAACATTCATGAGACCATTTTCTTAAACTTCCTTTACGATATCTGAAGATAAAATTTGATTAAATATTGATGCCATTTTTGAGAAAATTTTGAAAACGTTTTAGAGGATTCATGTAAAATATCCTCAAAAATCAAACATTCGTTTGAAACAGGCAGACGGACAGACAGACGTTTTACCTTCAGTCGATTTTTCAGAATAAAATACCCACAAAACATGGATTCTGGCTACAACACTTGTGTGATATTTTTACATTACACATTTACATACTCTTTTGTGAGGATTTTTTTTGTATATTTAACAACAGGACATATCCACTTTTGACTTCTCAGCAATACAAGTTTTTCTGCCAACAATTCGCCGTTTTCCGGCGCACGATTACATTACTTTCTCTTGTTACAAAGTACCTTCGCATGGACGAAAAAGTAAAACTTTCACTTTTATAATCTTCGAAAAATCAGGAATTTCAACGAACAAGAGACTAGCATCATTCTCTTAAGCGTCCTTTACCGTTTTCGAGTACAAGTTTAGTAAAAAAATTGGAGCCATTTTCCAGAAAATCTTGAAAACGTCTACATCACGTGTTAAAGGGTGTAATTTACTACGTGTAGGAATAGGATTTATCCACTCTTTCTTTCACCAGGGCCCGAAATAACGGGTTTTCTCTTGAAAATTCGTTGTTTTCGGAGCACGATTACAACTTTTTCTCTTCTTACATTGCCAAGGGAATGTAAAAATAGAAAAAAGTTTTGCAAAAAGAAGTATCAAATGCATTAAATTCAAGCAAATATTACGCTAAAACCCTTTTTTCAAAACATTTTACATACCATTATTTAAAAATGTAATTTTACTTTCTCGTATTACAACGTATTTACTTGGTATATAGAATGTCTTGTAATGTAGTAGCTAAAATCGAAAAAAAGTTTTTTTTGGCGGCCGTGGTATCGAAATACTGGATATCTCTATGTAGTAAATTACTTCTTCTACCACATAATGTAGTCAGAATCTACGTTTTATGGATCATTGACACCGGAAAATTAGTTGACAGCAAAATGTGTGTGTCTAGATGTGATCCGCTCTAGCGCCTGAACTGTTCAGACGATTTTCTTGAAATTTGATATTCCTCGATTGATTTGGACGAACTCGGAGCTCGGCGAGTTTTATTGATATATTTTGATTCTTATGTATACTTTACACGAGGCCTTAACAAGTTTTTCAATATTTGCTCAAAATTATCTGCATAGTTTTAGATTATACATCTTCTAATAGCGCAATCGTCTCTTAAAATGGTACCAGATCATAAAATCTCCGAATTTAAAAAAAAAGAGTGATAAAAAGGTCAACAATTTTGCCTTCCTACAACTGCAATATTGGAGATACTAATTATTCTCGTATTAAAATGTATTCTTTACAGACAGATACTGAAATATAATATTCTTCAATTTTTCGAAAATATAAGTAGTTGTCAACTCATTTTACGTGAAATATAAGCAAATTTTTAAACAAATATTTTATCAAAAATGACTCAAAACTGTTCAATTTTTTTTACAAAATTCTTTTAAATTTTATAAAAAATATTATGAATTTAGAAAGTTATAAATAATGCGAGAAATTATGTGTTTTTGTAGTACCATTTATTTGTTGAACAGTTTTAGCTACGGAATAAAATTTTGTGATCAATGTTGTACTTTTTAATGTTAATTTTTGCAATTTTCAAAAATATGAAGTTAAACAGAAATGGTTGGTGCTCTATTTTTATGATTCTTTCCTATATCCGAGGAAAAATCTAAAGAAAAAAATTAAAATATTTTTCTGATAATTTTGTAAAAAATCCTTTATTCCACGGAAATGACGCAAAAACTACGAAAAATTGCACAACTTTATTAATCTACGAGTGTGTCTGTGAAGAACAGATTTCATAAAATAAAAATATCACAATTTTCAACTTTGTAGTAGTAGGAAGATGCCGCAATATGTTGTAACTTTTACAAATTCCAAAAAAATTAGAGTTCAAAGGAAATCGGACTTGCATCTTTGTTAATGCGGTTTGTCCTCTATTAATGAAAAAGTTTAATGAATAATTTCGAGCCATTTTTTAACAAATTTTTGAAAAATTTAAAGTTTCCTTAGGAGTATCCCCAAAATAATTTTATCCGTTTCAAATTTGCAGGCTTTCGAGTCCATCTGGATCGATTGGGTAATATTGGAAGACGTTTGAACGGTTTAGGCGCTAGGGTTGGTCAGAGATAAAACAGACGGACTGACATTTCACCGTTAACATATTGTTCGGTGTCAAGGACACATAAAACGTTGCTTTCAACTGCAGGAGGATGTAATTTAGAGCATATAGGAACAAGAGTTGTAACAGATATAAGAACAAGACACTTTTTCTTATCGGGACTCCAGAATACGATATTATCTTTCAAAAAATAACTTTAGTAGGGACAGTCAGGAGAAACAAAAGTTTTGTTTTTTTATTTTCAAACATACAGTTATCTGTAGGCTGCATATATCCATATGTCATATTGATTTGCCTTTCAGCTAAGAGCCGACTTCATGTCCGTACGTAGTCTAGAAGAACAAATCGGTTGTTGTTCTCTCGACAGTATAGGTAATACAAGTAGAAGAAATGTTAATTGCAACACCACAAATAACAAATTATTGCCACAAATGGGGTTTCGGAGCAACGGACGAAATTCAATAATAGGCACAATAAATTTAGGCAGCCTCAGGACATTTTCAAGGCCTCTCTACTGCCAACTCTTGCTTCGCCCTTTTCTCCGTACTGGAACAATCCCTCTCACGTCTGCGTATTAGGAAGGGCTTATGCGGACGTGGTCACGGAGAAGAACCTGCAGAGGCGGGAACGGACCGAAATATAAAGCCTTCACGATTTCGGAATATATGGTAAAGAGAACTAATCGCTAACCAATTGCTCTTTTCTTCAACATGTTGCAAACTGAAGATGCGTGTATATTGCGTAATGATCTTAATCCAAGATTGAGATTAAACAATCGCCGAAGATTTCTCAAATATCTTTCCAAACATTTGTTAATTAAAACTGTTGAGTATGCCGCTTTTAGGGACTCGTGTGATTATTGCAAAAAACGTGGCATCTCATTTTACCACAACTTCTTAGAAACTTCTTCTCGAATATTAGATCATGAGAGAAGTAATGTACACATTTATCCAGTATAATATGTCCAGTTTCTGAACAAATACATGTGGTTGAATGTTACATTCTCTTCCAGGAAAAAAAATCACAAGCAAAGAAAATCCAGAAACGCATATTCTTTGTGTGAAAAGCCACTATACAAAGAACATTATTATACAAGGACAATTTGTGAAAGTTGTAAAAGTAAGTTAGAATACAAGTATCGGTGTTGATGGCAGTTCATGAGGTGCACTTAATAAATCATTTGTTGAAAAAATGTTCTAGTGCATTAATAGTCTACAGATATCAATATATATTATGTAAGGTACCCGGGTACCTTCCGTGTCCTTCGAATGTGTAAAAGAATATCGTTACGTGTATACTATGTCTCAAAATACGCGAAATGGAAAAATTAGAGATGACACTGAGCAGCAAAGCAAAATGATTTCTCGAAATGAGATTGTTAACACAGGGTTGTTAACCCGGAAGGTACCCAGGTACTTTCCCAGTCACATATGGGTGTAATCTCTATTCTGCTAGAGCGAGAAAATTATGCTCAATAGTACGATTATAAAATATTTATTGTAAACTGGCCCTATTATGTGTTTCAGCAGAATATGAGTACTCACTTAGTTTTGATAACCCTGATGTAGCCACTTCAATGCAGTTTTTACCATCCTTCGCCAACATTTCGCACTGGGCGTGTGTATGTATGTTTTCAACTCTGCCGAGGCGGGGAGAAGGGGCAGAGAACCATTTTGCTTTTCATCAGATCATGCAAATCCAGTTCTCACCAACGTCATCCATATCCCGAATCAAGGATATTTATGTGTTTCCAGTTTAAAATCTCTTTCGTACAAACACACATGCGCGCATTCCAAGAGGTTCAAACTTCGTCTGCTATTCTTGCAAAGCTTTTCTGGCTAGATGTATATTATTTAATAACAACGGAATGACTGTATAATTGGATCCAAAAATAAAATATAATACCTTAGGTGATGCAGATGTGTCAGGCACAAAGGGAAAAATGTTACGTAATTAGTTGGCCAATCACGACGTTTTGATCGAGTCTGCATACATGTATTATTACTCAAAAGAACAGAAAACAATATTTTAAATAACTTGTGTATTGTGTCCAAACCGTAGGTTTGCAATCAACGTCTTAATAATTTATAAGTAGAGAGAGGATTTTAATGAAATGTCATTTTTTTCACTTTACAACGTCATTTACAAGAAACATTACTTTTATGTAATGACAAAAGGAAATGAATGATATTTATATTAATTTTTTTCCCTTTTTCTTCGATTTCGACTAATAAGTAATATTTACCACTTTTTGTCATTTTTAAAGCTTTTTCATTGCTTTCGTCGATTTTAAATCCATTTTAATGGTACTTGCTTCAAATAATGTTTACGAAATGCAACAAATGATCTCCACAGAATTCTCATTATTGAAAGACACTTCCACCATAAAACCTCCTTAGTAGCCTATTCGATTTCTTAGCTCAGATATTGTAATGAAAACCGAGTATATAATCGAAGATTCCTGTGACGCTCGGAAACATTGTCGGTTCGGTCGATTTCGCGATAATTTAAAACAGAGATTTCCGGCTAAAGAACACTTCAAACCAAACGTTTGCAAGTTGGCTTCACTTGAAAAAAAGGAACGAGCCTCTATTACGTCTGTATTATATCCAACAGCTTGAGTTGTTCATCTAAACTAGTTTTGATCAAAGTTTTTGTCATTTTTCTTTGCTTTTCGCAAAATGCTTTTTCAGAGCATATGATTGATTATTTTTGGCAATGTTTTTGGTCATCAAATTCCACCCCCTATTTATAAGGCTTCAAGTATGTTTATACATAATCGTGAATGCAGTCTGAAGAAAATATTGAGAGTATTGTGTTGGAAGCAGCGCCACACGGACGATAGATCTTGTACTGCATTACGCAATCATCAGTACAAGTAATATTTGGAAATAGTAAACGAAATGTTTTATTGCCTGTGTTAAAGTTACAATTAGTCCCATTTATTACTTACCATGTTGATGTTAGGGTCAAGGCAGTCAATAGAATGAAAGGAGCCTGGAATACTTTTCGTTATTACTTATATACTTTATTTTCTCAATAAAATCCTAGTTTCCACGCAGTATGTCATGAAATTTATCACACAACTGTAATGTACAGCTTTGAGCAGAACAATTATCTTTATGGACATTTCATCTGCCAAACGTGGAATTCTCCTATCAAAGCCTTCTAATGAGGCGAAAGTTCTTCACTGAAACAAAGTATGAAAATATATCGCCCTGAATTAGAAAATTCAGCTAATTCCTACAGCACTAATTTGAATCTGCTACACGGATGTTGGTAAGATAATTAGCATGTATATGGACAACAATAATTCATAATATTTCCACTTAAGGATGATGAAGTAGGATGACTACAGTCGATAGGGGGTGTAAGAATTAAGAAGCTCTCCAATAAATTTTAATTGCACAGGAATATTTTAATTCGTTTCAGATTAGTAAAATTAGGTTCTGCTTAAAACGTTATGTACTGCCGCTTCTGTCAACATGCACGTATAATAAATGAGTCATGAGACCGTTTTTTTAAACATTCTCGCACTTACTTTGCAAGAAAAGGAAGTATAGTAATTGTGCGCTATGAAACGGAGAATTGTTGACAGAAAAACTCTAATTATAGAGCCCTTGGTACGAAAAAAGTGGATAAATCTTGTTCCCATATATAGTCCATTATTTCCTCGATACCGAAAAGTCGATTATTGGCAAAACGTCTGTCTGTTAGTTCGTCTGTGGCCAACTCCAACGATTAAACCAATCAGCCGATATTCTTCAAAATTGATTATCCTTAGGCGATTTAAATGAAGTCAATGCTCATAGAGTTTGTAGCGAATATTTTGGGGTGAAGGTACTTTATATGTAGCCTCAACAATATTTTCTCAAAAAAGGATCCAAATTTTACTTTCTCGCCCTTGCGAGAAGAAAAATTATTGCAATCCTGCGCCGGAAAAACGGCAAATTTTCGACAGAAAATCTGTATTTGCCAGGCCCTGGTAAAGAAAAAGGGGGTATATCCTGTTCCTATATATAATAAATTACTTCCTTTACACACTGTGTAGCCAGAAATCACGTTTTGGTGGGCCTTGATGCCGAAAAACTGATTGACGCAAAAAGTCAGTCCATCCATCCGTCTGTCCGTCTGTGGTCAACAGTACCGCCTAAACGTTTCAGCCGATTTTCTCCAAAAATGATACTCTCCGATCGATCTGAAGGAACTCGCATCTTTAGGAGATTCAAACTCATCAACTCTTTAAAAAATCATCTAATACATTTAAAAAAAACAAAAAAGAAAGAATTAGTACTGGGAGAGAAGGCACAGATCAACTGATGTCCCTCTGAACGGGAGTTCCTAAGTTCGAGTCCCGACGGTGGCAAGATTTTCAACACTAGCTTGTTAGCTAGGTCGAATTCACTCGCAGTCTGGAGAATTTCAGCGGCGAATTTCAGCAGAAAAGGGGAGAAAGGCTCCTCTTTTGTTCAGCACAGACCCGAGCCGGGCACACCCCTTATGACGTGTGGGGAAATACTCCGCCCACAACCCCTTCGCCGAGCAACGGAATTACCCGCGCCTATTTCCGGGAATTTCGGTGACGTAGACAATGCGGGGGAGGTTGCTGGGGGCGACTTTGCCGCTGGCGCCGTAATAGGCGGAAAGGTTACAGGTGGCGCGTCATCCAATAGAAATAGACAATGCGGGGGAGGAATCACGTGGTACGCGAGCCTTCCTGTAGGACCGCGGAGGGACAGCTCGATCACTTGTATCGGAGGTAGCGAGGAGGAGAGATCACTTGCATCGGAGGTAGCTAGGAGGAGACTTGTTTCTGAGGCAGTAGCGAGGCCACTTAATTGGTGCCTGGTCGCCCGAATACCACGCCGCCTCGCCACATCGCAGCCCGACTCGTGAGACGACAGCCGGTCGATGGGACGAGACACTACTACTGAGTGCCTGACCGAGAGTGCCATGTGAGTGCGAACCGGGGACGTGACAAACTATATCGCGAAGCGACCCGTCATCGCCCGGACGCGTTCCCGCCGCCGCCCGCACCAAGCGCCGCCCGCACCAAGCCGCCGGCCGACGCCGCCGCTGGCTTAATCCGGGGCCGCACCAAGCGCCGCCCGCACCAAGCCGCCGGCCGCCACTGGCCTAATCCGGGGCCGCCGCCGTGACTGCCAAGGAGCCGCCACAAAGGGACCTGGGGCAAGCTGACCGTCGACGCCCGCCGCCAGACCCGCTGAGCGTTGAAACGCCCGAGCGCTACACCTGTGAGCTGGATCACGACCGCCCGGGAGGGCAAAGACACCGGAGCTGAAATGAACTCTGGCCATACCGGCCGTTAATAAGTTAAGATTAGATTTAAGTTAGTTTAAGTTTATTCATGTCACTGGGCTTCACCCACACACTATACTAAGTGATTAAAGTAGTTTATGAAAATGCTGGAGTCTTTTTCTCAAGTAGTTAGGCAAGCATGCATGCCTCCCTCTAGGGAGTCTGCCGACGAAGCAGACGAGCAAAGCTGGATCGCCGAAGGAAGCAGGTAATCGGGGAGGCGGTGGTTACAATATAGATATAGATATAGATATAGATATAGATATAGATATAGATATAGATATAGATATAGATATAGATATAGATATAGATATAGATATAGATATAGATATAGATATAGATATAGATATAGATATATAGATATAGATATAGATATAGAGATAGATATAGATATAGATATAGATATAGATATAGATATAGATATAGATATAGATATAGATATAGATATTCCGTTAAAGTTTGTCTCGTAGCGTCGCAGTCAGTCATTGCGTTCTAATCCGTTGGCCAGGAGTTCGGCGACGTTAGAAATCGTTATTCCCAGACGGTCACCTATCCAGGAATACGAAGTGGATCAAGTTGCTTAACTATCCATGACTTCACGGAGCGTAGTTGAGCAATTCAGCAAACGACGCCGTTGTGAATTACTTTGATTGCTCTCGGGGCTACCTCGGCATCGAGGGTTCGGTGGCGAGATTTGTATGCTGTCTGGTCGCATGACGCTGACCCCGCGTCAAGTCTGAAATGAAGGAGGCGGCGATGCATCTCCGCTTTGATTGGTTGAGAACTATCATCGGAATTTACACTTCTCAAAACCGCATCTCCTAACCATTGCAGCGAATTATTTTGTCCTCGCCTATGCTTTGCCGTTAATGATAAAGTGTAGGTGAAGAGTGTTAAAGAAACAATGATGCACCTTATGGTCTCTTCCTGTCTATGATGTAACTTTCCTTTCCTTCTGTATGAGGAATCTCGTGCAATCCATTAAGTCTCTCCTAGGAACCTATTGATTCCATCAATGTCTCTTAAACATACTTAGCGTATTCCCAGTATTCTCTGGCTCATAGTTGCACCTTGACAATGCCATTGTAACTCCCAGGTAAACCTCCTCAGTGTAAACCTCCACGCTCGTTGTGCACGCGCGGATCATTCCTTCGCATATAATTGGCAGTTAATGCAAGACAATTGTCGATTCATTAGTAATTCCCGGCACGACAACTGCTAATGTCATTAGTCCCGTATGTTTAGTGCATGATTTATCGCCTGGCAAGATCCGGCTCCGAACTACGTCGCCCTATGGGGATTTTCCTCAAGCAGGTATCTCCCACTAGGTGGGGACCGCCCAAGCCGTCACAAGCTCTAAGCTCCCGATCGGTCTGTCGACATGTGTGGTAGTGTAGAGCGTGTAAGTGTAAGGGTTGAGCATAGGACAAGGAAGAGGATGGTAAGATCGTGTGCGATCCGTGAGCCGTTTGATAGGGTACTGCTCCGGCATTCGCCTGGTGTTGATCGGAGAAAACGCGAAAAACTACCAATCAGCGCAGCCGGCCGCTGGAATTCTCCACCAGATCGCGACTGAATTCGACGAAGCTCTCTTGTTAGTGTCGAAAATGCTGCCACCGTTGGGTCTCGAAACTAAGACCTGCCGGTCAGAGGCACTGCAGTGACATAATTTCATGTCCTGAGCCACCTCTCCCTCCCAATTATAATGCCAATCCTCCCTCCCAATCATGACTCAAGGGTGTGGTGACACAAGTAGTATGTATATTAGATGTGCCAAATTAATAGTACATAAATTGCGATTTTTATTTTCGCAACCCAAACATGTTACGAGTTGGTTGAAATGAGGACATCCCAAACACTAATATCCATACATTTCTTGACTAAATTTTTAAAATGCAAGTATTTTTCATTCAAGTTCTATTATTATGGGTATTTCTTAATATAATGTCATGTAAATCAGTGTAGTGTAGTGCAGTAAAGTGTAGGGAACGCGATCAATGCTTTCTTTAAAATCTAATTTAGCCAATGTCTATGTAGCTTGTATTGATTTTATGCTTGTATTGATCACCAACACAAATTTCTATATAACGATAGAGTTG
Source organism: Gryllus longicercus (assembly GCA_038098605.1). Taxonomy (NCBI): domain Eukaryota; kingdom Metazoa; phylum Arthropoda; class Insecta; order Orthoptera; family Gryllidae; genus Gryllus; species Gryllus longicercus. The sequence goes on along the minus strand of JAZDUA010000267.1, from coordinate 488,763 downwards.
AAATAATTGTTAAATACTTAATATTTGTGATAGTATGATTGTCGCATCCTCGTTTTACACTGTACTTTATTATTATTATTTATATTATTATTATTATTATTATTATTATTATTATTATTATTTCTCGTTAATCGGCGGACTAGGACCACGCATGCAAGCATCCTGCATTTACCGTGGCTCAGTTTTTATTTATTATCGCGGTGGCAGGTGCTTGCAACAACTTTTTGGGGGGACCAGCATTTTTAGCTGGATCCGATTTTTATCCCCCACGGTTGTTAGCCCTGGGGGTATGGAAGATGAAATGATGATGATAATGGCGGTGAAAGGACAACACATACAGACATACACAAATACATCCATGCCCGAGGCGGGACTCGAACCCGCGATCTCCTGGTCCGAAACCACTCCGGCACTACTGCCTTAGCGATCTCGGCCATCTGATCGGCTATTATTATTATTATTATTATTATTATTATTATTATTATTATTATTATTATTATTATTATTATTATTATTATTATTATTACTATTATTTTTGTTGTTGTTGTTTTTATTGTTAATTAACTACCACCGAATCATACCCAATTTGAAGTTCAAATAAATATATTTATGTATATGTTAGGAAATTTAAAAAATAAATTAAAAATAAATTAGTACTCTCAGAATTCGCCTTAATGGAAATTCATTAATTTTCTATAGGTAACTTCACCAACAATTGAACACACTGAAAAATAGAATTTACACACTGTTTAAAAGTATGATCTGCTACTTAATATACCCTAACCAAGTGGTTTAAATGTTTGCTTCTTCTTAGAAACACCAAATCAAGTCCCATAGACCATATAACATACAATAAAATGTTAAAAATATAGAAATTAAATGATTTTTTTGACGGAATATTAAATGTAGTGTTATTAACTCTTACCGAATCATACTGTCATTTGCGATCCTTCATACATTCGAAATGCTGTAAAAAGAATGCATAGCTCCCCATCCAAATAGTTAGTTATTATTTGTTATCTGATTATGTCAATGCACTAAAATGGTTGAAATAGTGATGGCAAGTATCGTAGTAATTAAGATAGTATATTTTACATTACAATATAAAAAGATAGTATTTTGACATTGGAACATTTGAGTAGTTTGTGTTATGAAAGCGCTCTCCTGACACCTTTTATCTTTTTTTGTCAGAGCATTTATCTTATGACTCAGGTTCGAATTCAACGTGTCATCTTTTTAATTTGAAAGGGTTTATCTTCAATAACGTGATCTATACATTATTTAATGTCCTAAATATTGTAATTTTAAAATTGATTTGTGGGAAAGTTTGTACTGAAATGTCTAAATATTTGTTTCCATTGCATCAATTGGTACCCGTGTGATTATAATGCAGACCAATATCTTTAGCAATTAAATTTAATCTCTTATTTATATTCAATTTAAAAAATTAAATGTGACCTTTAATGGTTTCATGTTAGATTTCTATTTCAAATGTATTTTTTTCATTTTTCAGCTATTCATAGAACAAAGGCTATGGAAATACCTTGTTTACTTTTTGTAGAAAATGTAGCTCAATGTCCCATAAAATCACTTACTCACGTATACTTTTCATATACTTCGGTGTGATAGAAATAAAAAACATTTAAACGAATTCCTTTTCTAAAAATGTGTGTCAATAATATTAATTTTTCTTAAGTTATATTTATCCATATTAAATTAAAATAAACACTTGTGAATATTTCATTGTTTTTAATGTCAATGTAAAAAAATACAGATTCCATATTGCATCGGGGCAGTTAATTAGTTCCTGGGAGAAAATTTTCGCTTTCATTTCTTAAGCTCGAAATAAATGCGAAAATATTAAATTGTTGCTGTAAACACAATTAAGTTAATACAATTCAATATCAAATGATAATAACTTTCGCTTTCGGAGAGATTGATATTATTTTAGGTTATAATTTTGATGAAAATTCACAATTCACTTACACTGTACACACAAACATTAATTTTTGAAATAAGAATTGCAATGTCAAAACATAGAAATGTTAACAATTATTTCTTGGCCAGCTTGTGCGAAATGTTTTTTGATTGATTGATTAGTGATTCCGTGCATGTCAACGGCTAAGTCATTATTCCCGTAAGCGTAGTGCGTGTCTTCTTCGGGAATTGGCGGTGAACATTCGCCATTGGATGGAGATATCTCACGCCGACCTACCGTCGGCTAGCGGGGTGTTCCTCAACCTGGTAACTCCAACCAGCGGGCATCGCTCCAGCTGGAACAAGCACTAAACCCCCGACCGGTCTACCGGCATGTGTGGTATTGTAATAGATGTAAGTGTAAGTTTATGAAAGATAAGCGTGAGGATACAAGGAATGGGAAGGAAAGAGCGCGCGCGGACAGTGGCTCGTTTGTTGTTGTACTGCTCCGGCATTCTCCTGGTATTGATAGGAGGAACCACGGAAAACTACCGATCAGAGAAGCCGTCCGGTAGAATTCTCCTGCAGACAGCGATGAGCGCAATGCGCCTTGGCGGCACCCCAGGCGGCGGCGGAAGGGGCCCCGCGCCCGGAAGCGCCGCGACGCCCCGTCTGCGTCGCCGTCGACGGCGGCGCCTCGGGCTCGCGGGCGCCGGCGCCGATGGCGGCCGCCGCTATTGATCGCGGCGAGCGCGGGCGGCGCGGGCGGCGCGGCGCGGCGCGGCGCGGCGCGCGGTGGGGGTGGGGGCGGGGCGCAGGCGGCCCCCCTGCGCACGCGCCGATCGCCCGACCCGTGAAATTCGAATGGCAGAAGCGCGCGGCCCTACGTCCCCTGCCCGTGCGCCGCGACGCAGGTTCGTCTAGGGCAGGGATGCGGAAGCTTTTCCTTGCAGCTACTACCTTCATTGACCCCCTTGACTTTTCTGGAATATATAGAATATAAAATAAACATAATTCAATTAATTATATATTCATGAAATTATGTCAAGTAGATAAATAATATGAACAATATTTTGAAAAAGTTGTTTATTATGATTTTTTATAATTTTTTACTGAAGTGTAATTTTAAACTTTAAAAAATATAAAAAGTATTAGTTGTTTTAAATATTTCTATAAGAAAACAATTAACAACTTTGTTTATATGTTTTGGAAAGAAGAGGATCTTAATTATGTCGATCAGTTGCCAGTATATTCGGCTATCGACAGTCAATCAATTCCTTGCTCATCATGAACCCCCTTTAAAATTTCACAGGCCCTCCAAGGAGTGCCTGTGACACCGTTGGGAACCACTAATCTAGGCTCCCTGCCGACCAGACCGCAATGAGCGTTGGAGTTCGCTTATCTACTTGGTCTGGTAAATGCGCGAGTAGTGACAATTTCCTAATACCTGCGTTACAGTTGAGGGGATTCCTTGCAAGAACCAAACAAGTCCAAAATTCCATATTTTGAGATATTTCACCAAGTTTTCCGTTCAACTGGCGCTATCTGGTGGAACATTTCGTTTCGGCAAGTGCCAAGCATATTGAAAAATATAAAAATACCCGTTTCAACAAGAGTCAAACTACCCATTAACTACCCATACCCCAAATTTCCACCGAGAACAAACGACGTCCAGGAGTTGTTTCGTTCTTGGTGAAAACTTTAGAAGCCTATGAATCTCAAGATCATGCCATCTATCTATTTTTAAGATATGAAAGGAGCTACTGATGCTTTGTTTTCTCAGGCCCCAAAGTGCAACACGTGACAAATGATTCAGATCGGTCAAAAAGAAATGTGTTACGTTGAGAAATTATTACTATGGTCATGGAACAATCATATTATTAGGGTGGAAACTACACAAACATTACAATTCTTTCAAACTCGAACGGCTCTATGACAGAGATTCCGGCTTGAGATTAGCTAAAATGAAAGACTGTAATCTCATTCAGTTCCTTATACAACCAGATCATCGAAAGTTTTATGAGGATTTGCCGAAGAGAATTACTCCGTTTCGCGGAATTCTTTCTGGAAATGAACAGAATATTGAAATAGAAGATGACATTTTTAATGGATGTGATGAATTGTAGTGATTTTCAATATTTAAAAAAAAGACGAATGAACTTTGTAACAGAATCATATAATTTTTGCCATTTGTGTATTTCTCTCAGTATGTCATATTTCATTCATTTTTGATTACAATTTTATAGATAATAAACACTTTTTGTCCAAAAAATAAGGACTTTAAACAGTAATTCCGCAAAATACAAACACGTTCAGAATACGTTTCTTATTTATTGGTAAACCGAGTACCAAATGATCATAATTTGACTAAAACACTATTCCCAAACACAAAGTTGTTCTTGTAAAACAATCTTCAGTTCAAAATTCGTTATCTGAAACTCGTCCAAATAGAGTACGGGTTGATGTTACGTTATTGCAATTCCAATTCACCTTAGTCTATAAACATAAAATAATGGAAAAGTAAATTACCTTCCTTTTAATTCGCACCACTAGAAAGCAAAAGTTTATATATTTTAAAAATTTGAAACAAGTACTCAACCATTCTTATTTTTTAAATTTTGTGCTTGAAATGGCCACTGCTGTCGTTACTTGTCGTGCCCATGACTAATGTCGTTACTCTATATGCAAGTATTCAGATCACAGAGGGTTCAGCTTATGTCGCGCTGACTACTTTTTGTTCAAGTGAAGTTGCAAAGAAACGTACCAAACATTGCCATACATAAAGAGTAATACGTGCTATATTTGTTGATGCTTGTTTCCAGTAAGTCGACCGTTGACAACATTTTGGAGCCCTCTGGTCGACCGCCCATTCGGAGAAATTCGATGGATACTTCTCGATTGGTACACGTCTGGGTCATAACTAAAATCCATCAGCGTCATTAAATGATAAGGGTTTTTGGTGGGAACTGTCCCCTCAATAGCCGGACCAGGTGGCTAGTCCAGCAAGTGTTCCTGTTTTTTATCTCTCTCTCCTTCTTGGTCTTCCTCGCTGTCTTCTGTCTGTAGATTCGTTCTTTAGGGCTACTGTTCAAGGTCAGTTTTCTTCCATTCTTTCCACGAGTTTTATCTACTTTCTTCTTCTAGCATTCTTACGTTTCACCGCGGGAGGAACACCGCCACCTTCCGAATTATAACATGCTCTACGCCCATGGGACTGGCGACCGTAGCAGTTCACTTGACCGGAAACACTAAATACTTACGCTTTGGTATTCCTGTATGTCGTCGTGTATGCTCTCTTCCTTCGAACTTTCTCTCTTGTCTTCATTTCCGTGTGTCTAAATTTGTTACTCTGGAGAGGTGCTTTAAGATCTTCATCTGAGCTCCTAATATGTATAGGTCTCTAGTTCTCATGATCAGGTTTCTGATTCAAACAATAATGCTGATTTTGATATTGTTATGAATATTCTTATTTGTCTGTATACATATCTGTATCACATATCATGTAGTACTTATCTGTTCATGTCTGTTCTTTACCGGTAGTGATGGATCAAGGCATCAATGGATGCCACGGTGGCAGGATTTTCGGCACTATCTTTTCAGCTAGGTCGAATTCAGTCGCTGCCTGGAGGAGAATTCTAGTTGCCGGCTGCTTTTATCGGTAGTTTTCCGTGGTTTCTCCGATCAACACCCGGAGAAATGTCGGCGCGGAAATGTCGGCAAACTAACGGGCCACAAACAGCGCGCTATCTTTTCTACCTGTTCCTTGTCCTATCTTCAACCCTTACACACACTTACTCTAACATGCACTACATCATCAAACCTACCAGTAGACCGGTCGGGAGCTCAGAGCTCGTCCCGGATGGGGCGGTGCCCTACTGGTGGGAGATATCTGGCTCGGGAAAACTCCGCTAGGCGACGGAAGGTCGGAGCCGGACCTTGCCATACAGCAAGCGATGACCACATCCCGAGCAAAAATATGTACAACCCTTAAGGGACTAATGACTCTAGAGATGACCCCGTAATCACTAACAATCAATCAATATAATTGATGGCTCTATTACCTTCTGTTAATTCTCTCTCACAAAAGGCTTTGGTTTTCTGGTCTGATATTTTCATTTGTAATGCAACCTGGAAGTTACACTCTCATATGGAGGAATTGCCGTCATACTTAAGGTGCGTCGGTCACTTTCAGACAGCAGGGTGCCCGCGCTGAATTTATTTAAAGATCTCCAAGCGCATGCCTTACCTGCTATCCGGTCACCGGCATTGAGCATCTCTGGGGTGAGCGCCCTGGGTCGAAGGATTGCATTTGGCTGGCTGACTACAAGTAATACACAAGCAATATTTCTTTGTGTTACCACCTGGCAAAATGACGGGGACACGTTTGTTATCGTGGTAAACAGTCTCTCAAATACAATTATCTGTTGAGTTTTCCTCTGGCTGATAATAATTACGGACGTGAATTCACTTACAGGATGGTGATGATTGTGATGTCGCTACTTCCCCCCGAAAGGATTACACGTCCAATACCGGTCGTCTGCAGCGGAGGACCCGTTGAACCCTGTAGTCGGCCGGGGCGCTCGCGAACATCAGACTGGGCGGGGGATCATCCGTGGCCGTCCGCGAAATGAAGAGTCGGTTTTGATGCGCGGATCGCAGGTCGTCACACGTCGCCTGGACCGCGTTTTGTGTCTTACAGCCGAATGCTCGGACTGCACACCCTCACGGATAATTTCAGGGTGTTGATCCTATTGTCCCAGTCCGGCATTCGGAATAAATTCCGATTCTGAGTGAGAGCTAGTAGGATCGTGTGTAGAACAGCGATCGTCCGTTGGATGGCTGTTGTCGCCATTAAATTATTTACTATGGTCTCTTTAAGAGCCGACCGATCGCTGTCGACATTCTTTCTCTAATAATCTGATCTTTTTAGCGCTCTCGGCTCACCCGATTCCCGTCCCCACCCCTTTCGCAAGATGCGAGAGCTCTGTCACGTGTGTAGCGCAAAGCTTTTCATTGGCTTGTTCAAAAGTTTCCAGAGCATTCTATCACCCGAGCTTTGTGAGTAGGTTAAGGGGACCGCACATTTTTGCAACCTTCACTTCTTAACATGTAATTGGTTGTTTATTGTTCTCCCTCTAGTGCCTACGTGACTCGACACACATCTGCGACCCTTCTACGAAGCTTCATGGTTTATTGCTTCTAAGGGATTTGCTAGCTAACTGCCCCCGAGTCAATCTCGTATGGTTGCCCCCGAGTCAATCACGACTGTTCCGAGAGTCAATCTCGTATGGCCACACAGAAGATCGTAGGGGGTGTTTTTCGGAGGCGGACAAACGTCGGGGAATCCTTGGGTGGCTGCGCGCGCAGCTGCGCAATGCTAAATGTGCCTAAAAGCGTCCTTCGCTTGGAGTTATTTTAAAAGGGCGTGACGCAAGGGGCGAGAACATTACATATTCTCTTATTATTTTATTCATTTGATTGAGGTCATTTTGTGTTCCTCATAGTGTTGGTTGATGGTCTGCAGGGAATATTGTATTGATTTGATGTTTCATATTCCAATGTATTCCTTGATTGAGTTTTGCTTCGCATTTTCTAATAATGTTATTGGAATAGAAATTTAAAAGTAGTGTCAGCACTTCTCAGAGACTTATAACTCTTGTAGTTTGAATGGGTAGTGTATTCAGGTTGACAAATTTTATCATAACCTTTGAGTATACTTACATATGATCAACTCACCCATATTATTTAATTTTATTTCAGTAGTATACATGTGTTTTGCGTTTCTCACACGCAACTAATCTTTATATATAAGGTATCTAAAAGAAAGTTCACGAATACTTGGCCAATTGCATTTTAATCTTAAAGAAATTACGGATTTATCGAAAAATAAGAATCAAACTATTCACGCGAAATGCAACCCGAAACACTTGGGTGGTAGTGGTAAAACCTATACTTATATAACTGCAAAACGAACTATTCTAGGATCTTAAAACCTGTCATTTTGAGGCCAACGACTCTAAAGAAACATCCCGCACACCGTAATGTATACGATGAGAACTTCTTGGACATTCTATTACATTTTTGCTGGTCTGATGCTTCTCGATACTTCATTACTTTGCAATTTCACGCATTGCAAAGAGAAGAGTTGTACTTGCCCGATCCTGAATTTTGTGAATGGACAACTTAACGTAGCTTTCTCAAGAGTAAAGAGCTTTTCTAAAATTGTTGTGACTATCAAAGAAAGCGAAAATCAAACTGTCGCGGAAGATTATATAATTACTTCAAATTATTTTAAGGAAGTGTTGTGAATTGTTCCAAGAAGATCTATCTATAAATGATGTACCTTTGTTGAAATATGAATGTGATTGTGAAAAATGAATATACCTTTATTGAATATGTTTTTCAAATATTAATTGCATTCCTTTTTCATTTTTGTTTGATATTCTCTACGCAAATTTGAAGTTACCTTTATACATTTTCTAACAAATAAACACGCTTCGTTGAAAAACTTTCCCCTTAATATTGAAATGGAAATATAGGGAAGAGTGAGGGGTTTACACGTGCGAGAATTCTCGCCCAAAATATGTTTTTCAATCTTTTCGTACGAATAGTTCTAATAGCATTTATTAAGGTGTCATAAAATTTATTTTGCTGCATTCTTTTGTTGTTGTTTTCCAAAAATTACACAACTGTACTTTTTTTCATATCTCTCTCGCTGTCTATATGCAGACAGCGTCCATAGATTTTTATGCATTATTGCATTTCTGAGTAGAAGTGCTTCAAATGAGCTCCAGTGTAGTTTCTGGAAAAATGAATAGTTTTTTGTAAAAAAGAGCTTGAAATTTCGCATTTACAGAAACGCTTAAACAACATTTTCTTAAAAAACGGCTGCCAATTTTCCAACGAAAATGTCTATTTAGGACAAGGTTTCACTTTTCTAAAATATTCTTCAAATAATATTTCCTTTCTATCATTTGGAAACCGAGAAATTGAAAGAAAAATAAAAAAAAGTATTTTGGGCGACGATAGATGGCATCTGGCAAGGGGATGTAGCAGGACCGAAAAGCTAACCCGGACCAAAGAAATTAGAAAAATATCTAGAAAGTGTGGGCCATTCTGTAGCACCACTAGTTTCGGTATCTGTTTTGTACCTAATAAAAGTACAAGTTCAGTTAAAAAAAAGTTTTATTTCCACAAATTCAAAAGAGTAAACGGTATTCGTAGTCAAAGTATAATAGTCGGGAGCGCAAAATTCAAGCTGGGTCGTCTTATTTACAGTAATTCACGAGCCAAATGAGAATAACCAGAAAAGAATACCAACGACGTATACGAAATATTGATGAACTTTGCAGACCGAAGTGGGCTGTCGGCTTCAGACGGGTCTCTTTTCATGTGACCTCGAAGGGAAGGACTGCTGCTGTTACCCCATTCGGCTGGAGGGGAGTTTCTTGCTTAGTGGGGCAGTTCGCCCGCACGAGGCAGGCTGGGCGGGCAACGCTGCTGCTTCCTGGTGGCCGCCCGGGCATTTATATCGCACGTGGCGCCACCGAAGGTATCGTGGAGTATTCGCTGAAAAAAGCTGAAAAATTATATATTTTTTGCCTAAGCATTGCAATACTTTTGCTTACTAACTAATTACGAAATACATAGGAAAATGACAAGTAAATTTACACAGTGAAAGTTTTTGACTCGGATTTTTTTGAATCATGCTTGAGAAATCGTGACATCTAGGAATTACAGATTATTTGATTTTCTAGATAACACATCAGAAATATTTTTCTTTTTTCTTTTCTTTCGCCTTCTACTCTTTCTTTTCTTCCTCTCCTTTTCCTTTCCTTCGCCTCTTCTTCTCTTTTTCTCCTCCTTTCCTCTCTTCTTCTCCTCATCTTCTCATATTTTTCTTCTTCTGCGCTTTTCTTCTTCTCTTCTTCTACTCTTCTCCTCTCCTCTCCTCCTCCTCTTCGTGATCTCTATGGAACTTGTGCTACGGACTTTGTTGGACACTTACAGTCTCGAGCACACTAGGAGAAAATTGAGAGAAAAATTGTTAAAAACTTTTTAAAGCCTATATTTCGCGCAAAATAACATGAAAATAACTCACATTTTCGAAAAATTGAACATGACCTTATTTCAAGATCTGTCTTTAAAGAACGGATATTATTAAGGAAAAATCTTTCTTCAATATTTGAGTTCTATCAAGGCACCCCCAAAAAATGCAATTTTGAATTTTCAAAAATTCAGGAATTTCAACGAACATGAGACCTGCACCATTCTCTTAAGCGAGTAAAATATCACCAAAAATCGAAATATCCGTTTCAATCACAGATAACCTCAAGTTAATTTAAATCGATAGGGAAATATCAATTTTGGAAAAAATCGATTGAACGGTTTAGGCACTAGCGTTGACTGCAGAGGCACGGACGGATAGAGAGACAGACAGACCTACGTTTTACCGTCTATCGATTTTTCGGTATCAGGTAGCCACAAACCATGGATTCTGAATACATAGCGTGTTGGAGTAAGTACTATAAATAGGATCAAGCTTTATCCATTTTTTGTTGTCAGGGTCCGGCAGTAAGGGTTTCTGTCGAAAATTCGCCGTTTCTGGCGCACAATTATACTGTTTTCTCTTCTGACGAAGTAAGAGCGGAAAAGTAAAAATGATGTTTGGCTGTTCTAGAAATGACTGTCCTGAGGGAATTAAGTCAGTATCTCCTGATATACATCCAGTACAATCCAACCAGACTTTGAACAGACAAACTACATTAGTGACATGCGTCGAGTATGAGAATCCTGATAGCCGTGAGGTTGCAACGGTAGCTCGCAATTGCGCAACGGGAAACATTTCAACGAAATTATTAAATTGACAACTTTGACTAGGTGGCGAAACGTAATATATTATTTTTATTTCCATTTTTTTTCGTTAATCGGCCGACTAGGACCACGCGTGCAAGCATCCTGCATTTACCGTGGCTCAGTTTTTATTTATTATCACGGTGGCAGGTGCTTGCAACAACTTTTTGGGGGGACCAGCATTTTTAGCTGGATCCGATTTTTATCCCCCACGGTTGTTAGCCCTGGGGGTATGGAAGATGAAATGATGATATGATGATAATGGGGGTGAAAGGACAACACATACAGACATACACAAATACACCCATGCCCGAGGCGGGACTCGAACCCGCGATCTTCTAGTCCGAAACCACTCCGGCATTACTGCCTTAGCGATCACGGCCATCTGATCGGCTATTATTTCCATTATTATTGTGATTATTTTGGCACTCCATGCTCATCAGACTATAGCCAAGGCAAAGTGTCCTACCCTAACTGTCAGTCCAGAGGAATTTGCTGGTAGCTGAAGGCATCAATTGACGTCACTACAGTGTCCCTGACCGGGAGGTTCTCGGCAGAGGCGGGATTAAGAGGAGCCAAGAGGGGGCAACGGCCCCGCAATCTTGGGACAAATATTTTTTAAAATATATTTAATAGGCATTTCATTTCGCGGATCTTCAAATTTTGTATTACAAAAGATATATTTGTTTCTGTATTTTGAGAAGATCTTCAAAAATAACTAAGCGAAGAATAATTTTATTAAGCTGAACTAATAACGTACACTAATAAATTGATGTACTTTAGTTCAGTATTGTAAAATGCGCGGGATAAAGCTCAGCGTTACTGTGATTATCCCATATTAATAAATCCTATTTCAATTATAATTGCTATTAAACGTTATTTACTTAGAAATTAAACAGTTTCGTGCCTAAAATCATGAGTCATAACCTTAAAATTGACTCTTAACTAGTGGTGCTAAAACAGCACTTACTTTCTCGCCCGTATTTTCATGCAAAATAACGCGAAAAGTAGTACTCAAATTTTAAAAAAATTGTACTTGACCTTATTTCAAAATCTATCTTTAAGGAACAGATTTCCTCAAGGAAAAAAACTCGTATCTTTAATATTTTAATTGTAACACGCCGCCGAAAAATATTTGAAAATATGCAATTTTCTACAACGAAAATGAGACATGCACCATTCTTTTAAACGTTCTTCACACTATCCAATAGCATAATTTTAAACAAAAACATTAGAGCCATTTTTTAAAATTTTGCAAATGTTCCAGGTTTGTCATGTAAAGTACCCCCGAAATCTAAAATATCAGTTTCAAATTCTAGGGGCCGCGATCAGATCGATTGGGGAAAATCAATTCTGGAAAAAATCGGCTGAATGGTGTAGCCGGTAGCGTTCTTGACGGACGGACGGACGGACAGACAGACAGATAAACAGACAGACTGACAAACAGGCAGAAAGACATACAGACAGACAGACAGACAGATAGACAGACGTTTTGCCGTAATTCGAATTTTCGTTGTGAAGGAACCATAAAACATGCATTCTTGCAACATCATGAGGTTTCTTTTCTAAATTTAGCAACTGTATTTATCCACTTTTTCGTTACAAGAGATCTTTAATAAGTGTTTTTCGGCCGAAAATGTGCCGTTTTTTCGCACAGTATTACATAACTTCTATTGCGTAAGCGATAGCGAGAAAGTAAAAAGGAAGATTACGAGTATTTCTCGTTTATTGTAGACTATAAAACTATAAGTACTTTCGTTCTTGCCAAAAACCCAAGATTGCATTGTGATTTAAAAAAAATTAAATGTAGATGTTAAAAATGTATCCTAAATTATATATAAAGATTTGTGATCATAATAAATAATACTCTTATTATTTCGATATATTATTCATGAGAGAAATGAATCGTTGAACAGTTCGGACCGTTAATATAACAATGGGGATAGTTACCTCTGCGTTCAACTAATCTAATTAATGGCATTCAATATTAATCAATTAAATAATTAACAAAATTGAAAATGTATATAATTGCAGCACAATTAACTTAAAATACTGCCATAAACGAATATTTTCATGGTGATAATAGGGCCCAAATTCTTCCCCCCCCCTCAATAAAACATCCGAAATTCCGTCTCTGGTTCTCGGGTTCGAGTCCTGTCGCTGGCAAGTTTTTCGAAACTAGCTTGTCAGCTAGGTAAGATTCAGCCGGTGTCTGGAGGAGAATTCTATGTGCCGGCTGTTCTGATTGATAGTTTTCTGTGTACCGATCACCGTCAATTGAATACCGAACCAGTACCCTAACTAACGAGCCACAGTTCGCGCGCGATTGTCCCTTCCTCTTCCTTGTCCTATTCTCACCCCTTGCTTACACACTACTGACGGGAACTTAAAGCTTGTCCCAGCTGGGCCGGTGCCTCTGGTGGGACATACCTAGTTGGGAGAAACCCCAAAAGCCGACGGGTAGGTCCGCGCCGGATCCCACCCTGCGAAGGAGGATTACCGCCCACTACCTCGATGAAATATGCGCAACACGTACGCACTAGTAACACTGGCAGTTGGCGCTCCCGGAATCATTAATCATGGGGACTCGTGGTAAGTAGGTCGGAACCTCTTACACTATTTATTGGCACGCTCTCAATGAGAGATGCTTTCATATTATCGACTTGTTTTAAAGACTCATTTACACGTTGCCAGTAAACATACTACTTGAGATTGCCAGTAAGTGGCAAGTTCTGACTGGCAAATTGCAAAAGCTATGTTGCAAGTGACTGGCAAGAATTTGGCGCCAGTCACTGGCGATGCCAGCTTAACAAGAATATTCAGTTTACTTGCATGCTCACGCGCTCCCCCACAACTTTTGGAAACTGGCGGCCTCTATACTCTAGTGTCGAAAATTTTGCCACTGTCTGGACTAGAACCTAAGACCTCCCAGTCAGAGGCACTGCAGTGGCATCAGTTGATGCATTGAGCCCTCTCTCCCGGCCCGAGTGGTCAATGTTGTGACCAAAACAACAAAGAACAACAAAATTTCTTAAAATTCTGTTTATTCCACAAGCCAAAAGAAAAATCCACTAACATAAGCCAAGTCAACCAATATTCCAGTAGATGTTCCGTATGCGTAGCGTTGTTTACAAGTTCTCCGTTGGGGCAGTCGAAGTTCGTATTCACTCGACGTCGCACTGTACACTTCACTGATAACTCACTGGCGCTCGCTTCTTGACTGTCTGCTGCCCGCCCGGGCAGCGCTCTTATACCCCGCTCGGGGTGAAGGTTCGCCGGCCCTCCCCTCGCTATGCAGCACAGTTCCGTGTGGCCGCTAAAGTGCAATGCAACCACACTTCCCTGCTGTGGAGCCATCCCTATCCTTTCGGACATCTATGGCTGATCTGAAAAATGAAAAGAAAACAGAGGTCAGAGATGACAATAGCCTTTCGGCGCGCTTTTGGCGTTGTTTACCGCAATTTTCATGCAAGTATTGGCGTCTCGCCTATTGCAGCATATCTCTCGGGGTTCGCCGGCCAGCTCCGCGATAAGGGTGAACCCTTCTGCTCCGAGGCCTGCCCGAGCGTGACGGAGCTGTAGGGTTGCTGCTCGGCGCTCTCTCTTGAGCGGCGCCGGTACTAACTTCTGGCGGCAACTTCAATGGCGCGTGTTCGACCACATCAGTCAACGTATCGTAATTGTTATATTCATAAAAATGCCGAAGCAGAAGACTTAGAATGCAGACTTAGAAAGCAGAAGACTTAGAATGATGGAAGAACAAACTGCCACGTGAGCGCTATAGTACAGAGATTCCGAAAATTTGTTGAACATTTTTTACTCGAATACAAGAACCGCCAGGAGTGCGGCACTTCTTATAATTGCAAATCAAATGGAGATTGAAAACATGCGTTTCCAAGGACGATACTGTAAATAGAATCAAGAATTCTCAGAACACTTACCTCCTGGAAGTTCAGAAAATAACAAAACGTAAAGCGAAATGGTGGAACAGCTGACTTTTTGTATAAGCTCAGTACTTCATGGTTTTCAAATATGGAATTCGTCATGAAAATAATAATATAAATACATTCAGAGACATAGCAACATGGTAAGTAGATATTTATTTACGTATTTATTTGTACAATTACGTAAATAACAATCAAATTTTGGGAATACGAGTTAATTTTGGAATGTAAAATTGCTGATTGTAAGAACATTGTTATTCCTTGCATTCCAAAATTTACTTGTACGTTCCTAAAACAACTTCCCATAGGACACAATTATAGATTTGTACACAAAGTTCTGAACACTAAAAGCATTATTAGAAATAATAAAGATAAGATTGAGAAAATGAAGAAACAGAATGTCGTATATAAAATCAATTGTACTCAATGCCCAAAGCTTATATTGGTCAGACCCCAAAACTTAAACAAAAAGTACCTGAATTTAAAAAGAAATATAAAAGAAACTTTTCAAAAATTAAACTTGGTCTCGAGATATCAACTTGAGACAGGACACATCATGGATTTCGGGCAATTAAATATTCTGGGTCGGGAACCGCGGAAAAGCGCGAGAATTGAATCAGAAATGTTACATACTCTATATAAGAATACTCCAACTCTATATAAGAAAAAGGTAAGCTTCTGTCAACGTATGTACAATAATGTAATACAAATGATACAAGTAAATAATTTTCAACTGCATTAAATCCATTTTAATAAAAATTGACATTTTTTAAATCAGGTGTCTAAATATGGTCATAAGGTGTAGCCGAAACGTTACCCAAACTACATGTTGAAAAATTTAATCACATGTTGTATATGTATATGTACTCTGGAATATGTAAAATTTGAAGAGGAACTGTTTTAATTAATGTAACTATAGACATTCATAAAAAGAAGATAGAAAAAAGTGTACTTTTATTATTATTATATTATTATATTATTATATTATTATATTATTATATTATTATATAATTATATTATTATATTATTATATTATTATATTATTATTATTACTATGATTCCAGGACGAGGGAGGCCTCCGCCCACTGCCGGGTAGCCTGCGTCATCGGGGTGCCCGCGCGGGCGGTGGGCGGGGTAGGGAGTGGCGTCTGGGCGCGCACACGCGAGTACCTTTGTGTCGCCAACTAGCAGAGGGCATGAGAGCCGCGTGGTGGCGCGTGCTCGATGAGATTTCATAATGACGAGGCAGCGGCAGGATCAAAGGCTTCGGCGCGCGAGCCTGTGCGCGTCGCTTCCCCGAATTGATATTTGGAGCGGGCGGTGCGACCGAGCGGGTGCTCGCCGCCGAGCAAGTTCATATGCAGATATGGCGCGGATTTCATTGGGGTGGGGGTGGGTGGGTGGATTTTGCATCGGAGAGTGCAAACGGACGCTTTCGAAAAGACACACTCGTCGCGAAATAATTTTGCCGTTATCTGTTCGGTTTCGGAATTCTCACTCTGGAATTTAACAAAAACGTGGTAATCGGTGAGGTAGGATGCTCTTAGTTTATAATTTCCATTTCCTTTAAAACCTTTTTGAATGAAAAAGTTAAAATATTGAAATTGTTAATATTATGCTTAGAAATCATTGTTTCATTCGTAGACACGTAGGTCGTACACACATTCAGACGAACATTAGGTGTGTTTAGCATTTATATACGTGATGTGAAACAATGCTATTTATTTTACAAACAAATCAGTGAAAAGAATTGAATTCTGAACAGGCGCAATCAAATTTCTTGAAAATAAAATATTTTTTTATTATTGAGGACGCTTTTGCATGAAATAAGTAATAAAAAGTTCTGACAATCAAAACACATTCTGATTAGTGTTTGCTGTCTATCAGGAAGCGGGGACTATATTATTGCTCGAATGATTATAATATACTTTTTGTTTGATTTTGTACTTCTAAACGCGACTGTTTTGTGTTTGTTGTATATTACATCAAGTTTTGCGTTAAAAACTGTTAAACGTTGTGTAATGTATGAAGAAGGCAAAAAGTGACATGTGTAGGTTAAAACCAAAACAATCACTGTATTTCCTTGGAAAATCAAGGAAACTGGGCGTCAAGCACGTTCAAGATATATAACGTGGATCCAAAACAATATACACTTATATTCGTATTTTTTTTTAAAAATTATTCTTCAATTATTACTTCTCGAAGAACATTGACAGTTTGTTTCAGGGTATTGTGAGAATATATTCCTCCTCATGTAACAAGTTAAGTGCTTCATATTCGAAGAACAAATTAAGTGTAATCTCATTGAGATGAGTTACATATGGTGTCTATTTAATCGAAATTTCAAAAGCTTATAATGAATTAACACCAGAAAAAAATACTGAAGCTTTAACAAAACAATTTTGTTAAAAATCTAGCACACTGGAATATGTTAAATGCTTCTTCCTTCTAGAACAATTAAAAATCACGAAATTAATTTCACAATATTCCAGTCTTAGACAATATTTCATGCTGAGTTTAGACGGTATGCAGTTCCTATAACTATTGCAAAGATGTACAAATGATACAAATAAACCATTTGAAAGCAGAAACGGCTTTGGGCACTACAGATTTTTATAAAGAAAATAATTAATCTTATATTTTCTATTGATTAAATTACGGGCCGTAAAAAAACTGCCAATCGTGTTCCAAGAGCCAATTGACGTGAACACGTTCGTATCAGCAGCTTTCAACAGCCTGACCGAGGAAAATTGGATGCCTGGCGCCTGTCCTGAGGGTGCCCCGTCCCTTCGGGCGTCTGCCTCACAGGCCGCCGGGGCGCCACCCACAGGCGACAAGGGGCATCTGCTCATTACTCCACTTGCTCCATCTGCACTCGCATTGCTCCTCACATCAACCCAGATACGTAACTATCATGACCATCACCTCACGTGGGCATTAATACAGGTCTGAGGGTGGCGGCGAGATTGGGATTCCACCACTCCATAAATCAATTAGTGCTGCTATAAAATGGCACACACTTTCTCGTACACGTTAATTTTCTATTCTCTTGAATCTAGGCTAGCTCTTATTAGCTGCCATCTGTCTAAATTATCTACTTAAATTACCGCCTATAAATCTGCCTAAATTACCTACCAGTGTCGCTCGCGGAACCTACCGCTCCATTCCCAGTGAAGAACACTTTTACGCTCCCCAAACGTGGTGTAGACATATCTCAGCCTGGTTTTTGTACATACTTGCCCGCGCTGTACCTTGGCTCCGCCTAGCTGTAGGGATCCATCAAGTTCCGCAATCTCACACATAGCTGTCATTTAGGCTACGAAATTATGGTTGATTAGTGGGTCCGAGCGCGTCAACTGCTAAGGTGATTAGTCTCGCAAGTATGGTGCATGTCTTTATCGCGGAGGGTGGCGGCGATCTGCTCCCGCTAGATGGCGAGATCAACCGCCGACTTACACTTTGACTTGCAGGTTTTCCCCTAACCAGGTATATCCCACCAGCGGGGCATGACCCCGGGACAAGGCCTAATATCCCAACCGGTCTCCCGGCATGTATGGTAGTGTAGTGCATGTAAGTGTGTAAGTAAGTGGTGAGGACAGGACACGGAAAAGGAAGGAAAGATCGCGCGCGGTCCGTGGCCCGCTTTCTTAGGGTACTGCTCCGGCATTCTCCGCGTATTGACCGGAGAAACCAAGGAAACCTATCTATGAGAGCAGCCGGCCGTTAGAGTTCTCCTTCCGACAATAGTGGAGAATTCGACCTAGCTATCTAGGTAGTGTCGAAAATCCTGCCTGCCTTACCACTGACGCTTACACGTCAAAGGTACTGCAGTGACATGAATTGATGTCCTATCCAAATGACAATGAAAGGATGAGGATTAAATACAACACAGTAGGACAGACATCAAATTACGCCTTCGCGAGGTACTTACCCGGCGACCCTCCGAGGGCGGGCAACTTCCCCTGACTCCACTCTCATTTCCCCTCCAAATCCAGAAAGGGGTGTACACGCGCAACGTGACGAGGCGCGACTCGTGCAACAGTGGCTACATACAAAATATATTTGCCAGATTTGTTCTATCAAACAACTGATTTGTATTATGTTTACGACCTTTACCACTATTACTATTTCATGTTTATTTTCTTTTAAAATTCTACATTGAATAAACATTATTGCCAAATGCCAAGAATATATTTGAATTTCCATTAATTTTGATGTTCTCGTTTTATGGTAGGTATTATTAAATCATCCGTTATTTGTGGTCTATAGCAATAATGTGAAATTAACAAGTTTCTATAAATTAAAAATTCTCGCTCACGGGCGGAATAATTCACAGACAAGAATCTTTGTAGAACCTGAACGTAGGAAGCTACGGCATTTATTGCACTCTGAAGTGAACAGATTATGAAATTAATTCCGAATATTTAATTTTACTCTCATTTGAACATTTTAAATCAAACTGATGTATTATTTCATTTAAGTGGAATATTATTTTACATTGAGTAAGGCGGGTTGTTCACAGGTGAAGAGACAAACAGACAGACGGAATGAAGAACGGGAGGAGAGACTCAAAAGTTAAAAAAAATAGACTTTTTTAGTGATCCCAAAAGTGTACTTCCGTTAAAATCTCGAAATTGATTTTCCGCAATATGAGTGCATACATTTATTTTACGCTATATTCTACATATTTTATTACGTATACGAGCCGATCTAGATGTCCAAGGAGGCTAGAGCGAGTGCCGACTCGGTCGCGAGGACCGCGGGTTCCAGTCCCTCCATGGGGCATGTTATTTTGTCCCTTGTCTTTCATGCATGTGTGTTGCCCGGGAAGGCCTTGTGAGTCTGCTGACCACAGACCGAGGAACTCGAAAGTGTGTTTAGTGTTAAAGCTTCAGTCATTGAGGTGGGATAAAAACGGTATTTAATATTACATATCCAATTAACGATGTCGAGAGGTCTGTTGACTCCTCTCGTCTTCGTTATCCATCGTTGCCTTTTCGTCCGCCGCCGAGGATGCCGCGCCCCGATATCACGTCTAGACTCGGGCCCGTTCTTTCTCTGTAATGGACGTGCCGGAACTAGCATTCTCAAACATAGCGGCCTCGAAGCGCTGGTCTTGTCAAGAACGATCATAACTGGCTGTCATTGAGGGCGGGTCTATTCTTCAGGATTGAAGATAGATAACAATTTCGCAAAAATGAACTTTTCCATTTTCAAAATTTGGATGTGATAATGAAAATAATAGCATACCACTCAGAAACTGATATGGAACTCATTACTTACTTTTCGCCAAGTTAATAAGCGCAGGACGCTGTGAAACAGTTCTTCGTTAGAATTGTGATTTACACGTCATATACAGTTTTTACTCGTTTTTTGACTAAATAAATCTAAAAATCTAAATCACTAAGGTGATAAAAGTTATGGGATACCTCCTAATGTCGTGTCGCACCTCATTTTGCGTAGCGAAGTGGAGCAACTCGACGTGGTATGGACTCAACAAGACGTTGGAAGTCCCCTGCAGAAATATTGAACCTTGCTTCCTTCATAGCCGACCTTAATTTAGTGTGGCCGGTGCAGGATTTTGTGCATGAACTGATATTTCGATTATGTTCCGCTAATGGTAGATTGGTTACATTTCGAGCGATCTGGATGAAGAAATCATTCGCTCAAATTATCCAGAATGTTCTTCAAATCAATCGAGAACAATTGCAGCTCAGTGACATGGCGCATTGTCATCCATAAAAATTTCATCGTTGTTTGGGAACATGAAGTCAATGAATGGCTACTAATGGTCTTCAAGTGGCAGAATAGACAACTTGAGTCCATGGCTTCGTGGGTGCGCCACATTCTTACCATACCATCAGCTCTTACCAGCTGAAATCGGAACTCATCTAACCAAACTACGAATACCCAGTCGTCTAGGGTCCAATCAATGTAATACAAGCATGAGGGTAGGCACTACAGGCGATATGCTTCTAAAAAGGCACATGAGTCGGTCTTCTGCTGACATAGCCCATTAAAGTCAAGTTTAGCCAAAAGTCAAATTTCGTCAAATTTGAGATTGCAATATCCCCAAATAAAATAATTATATGTAACATACGTTTCATAAAATATTCAAACTCATTTTTCTCCCATTTCCTCCAAAGTGGGTTAGTCCACTCTGCCACTCATGGCCTCAATTAAATATATTCAACCTAACCGAGAAAATAGACGTACCAAGAAACAATTGGCATCATTATTTAAGGAGAATGCCAGAAGATCGAATGCCAAAAATCCTCTACAACAACAACCCGAACAGGAAAAGGAGTAGGGCCAGATCAATAAGGCGATGGAATGGTGCTCTTCAAGACGGAACGGGCCGATAGGTTTGATCCTTGATGATGATAATGATGATGACATAACGTTTCATGAATACACAGATTCACAGTTTCAGAAGTTTACGTTATTTTCATAAAAAAAAGTGTATTACTCTATAGTGTATAATTACTTGTTAGTTATTAAATAAAATTGAAAGATTATGTTGTGACCTAATATGTGCTGAATATTAAAGCATATTGTGTATTAATACATAGTTCGTATTTACCTTATAAATAAAATAAAATAAAATTGAAAGAGTACGTTTTGAGCTAATGTATAATGAATATCAGAGGCACAATTCAAATTAACTGGAACTCCTTATATAGAGAAACGTTCTATGATAGACGATTATCAATGAATGGTGAACATGCGTGCATTTAAATCCCACATGGCTGCTTGAATTGCGTGTCTGGGGCGCACCCCGTCCGCCACCCAGGCGAGCGACGGGTGCCACCCAGGGGTGGACGAGGGGCATCTGGGCCACCCGGGGCCTCTCCAAACAGCTCGCGGCGGCGGCGGATTTTCCTGCAGTCACAAAACAGCGATCCCAGTTTATACGCGCACGCGAATTGCGCGTCCTCCAAACTTTCTGGAAATCCCTCTAATTAAGCCGAAACCGCCGCGCCGTGCCCCGCCCCCTCCCCCGCCCCGCCCCGTTGCCGGCGCCGGGGTGTATTCCGACGATTTGACTCCGAAATGACCCTTTTATCCGGGGCCCCGCCGGAAAGAAGCCGTGATCGCTTTATTGGACTCCGCCAGACGAGGCGGAGGCGGAGGTGGAGGAGGCGGAGCTCCAGGAGCGGAGACCGGCTGGGCGCAGCGGCGCGGACCGGAGAGGGGCGGGGCGGGGAAGGGGGAAGGGGCGGGGAACGGGTGGCCGGGGAAAACCTACGCCGGGCCATAGCGATGTTTAGCCGCAGGCGACTTCATATCGTGAGCTTGGAGAACAAACGGAACGGGAATTCAAATTCATAAATGTCGGCGCTTTACGACAGGCTCGCGTTTTACGGATCGCCTTCAAACAAGAGCGAGGGCGCGCCGGAGCGGCGGGTGAGAGCGGGGCCGGGGGCGGGGCCGGCGCGCGGGGCGGAGGCGGGCGGGGCGGGGAGCGCGCGGAGCTCAGGCGGCCGCCGAGGAAGGGGTGACGGGGATCCGGAACGGGAGGTTGCGGTGGCGGCGGCGGAGGTCGGGAGATCGCATTGAGGCTGGCGCGGGGAGCGGCGAGGGAGTGGGGACGGAGATGAAGAGTCGATGGAAATCTGTCTGCGGCACAATTGATGTGATGTTTAAAGGAAAATGAGATCGTGGATGCAGGTAAGTATCCGGAATAGTGACACGGATGAGTGCGTAGACGTTTCCTTCGTAGCGCGGACGGCTGCGACGGCAGGTGCTCTGTACGGCGCAAGGGGATTATTCGAATTTCGCGCAAGGCATTCATGTTTTTTTCCACTTTGATGTTTACGTGGGAGACAATGGTAAAGTAACACGTATGTTATCAGTCAATTCATTCAATCAGCATCAATTCATAATTATTTACGAGCTGGCGGGGTATTGTAAACTAGCCAACAGAGTGAGAGTCTAATCAAAAAATCAAAAACATAAATTAATGAGTGATAAGTGAATAGCGTACAACTTGAAGATTCAGGCGAATGCAATTTTTGGGAACGGGAATTTGTGTCGAACATGTCACAGTTGAAGGTAGTCGGGGATTTCTCAGAGGTGAGAGATCCCAGAACATGAGACGTGGTGTTTCTGAGGTGATTAGCGACGGCTGGAAGGCGTGTCGGCCGCGGTGTGGGGAGGTGCGCTTAGGACGGTGCACTGGAGAGGGCGACGGTGCCGAGGGGTGGGCCAGGGGCGGGATGGGCGGCGCCCGCGGTCGCCCGTCCACCATTGTGCGCTATTCCGGGCGGCGAGGGCGTGCGGCGGCGGCGGCGGTGGCGGCGGCGGTGGCCGTGTGCGTGCAGCTGCTGCCGCGTTGCGCCGCCGCCCCCGCCCCGCCCCCGCCGTCGCCGCCGCCCGCGATATGTGGGCCGGCGGATATAAAATGAGAAATGTTGACGTTATCTGCCACCCGCGCGCGCACTGCGTTTCTCCTGCTGCTTTTGTACAAATACGCAGCGCGAACGCGCGCGCGGGCGGGCGGGTTAGACGGCCGGGGCTCGCGGTGGAAGCGGGGTCGCCCTGCGCCCCGCGCCCCGCGCCTCGCTCCCCGCCTCGTACCATGCCCCGCTAGCCGCCTCGCTCCTCGCCACGCTCACCACCCCGCGCACTACCTTGCGAATCTCCCGCCCTCAATCCACAACGTGCTCATATTCTTAACCCGCGGCCCGCTCCGCTCCTTACTTGCTCCCGGTTTTGTTCCCCGCTCCGCTCCGACCCACGCCCCGGTCCCCGTCTCGCCTCCGCCCCGCTCCTCGCCTCGCACTCCACCCCGCAGGCCGCTCACCACCCTGCGGCCCGCTCCGTTTCTTACTCGCGCCCAGTTCTGTTCCCCACTCCGCTCTCCGCCCCGCTCTTTACCGCAATCACTGCTCCATTCCCCGTCCCGGTCCCCGACTCGGTCTCCACCCCACATCCAGTCCCCTTTCCTACTCCGCTTCCATCCACACTCCGTTCCCCTCCCCGCTCCTCGCGCCGCTCTCCACCCCGTGCCCCGTCAGCTATATCTCGCCCCGCCTCGCCCTTTAGTCGCTCCCGGTTCCGTGGCCTTCTTCACCGCTCCTTACTGGAATCATCCCTCCGCTCCTCGCCTCGGTCCCCGCCTCGCTGTCGCCCCGATTCCTGACTCCTCTCCCATCCCCCTCCCACCCAAGCTTCGCTCCGCGACCCGCTTCTCAACCCGTCGTCCCACCCGCCAGCAGTGAGACCGCCGGAAGGAAATGGCTCATTTCTAGGCTAAATGCTCCAGAGGTTTCCTCCTTTTCGCTTTTTTCTTTTTCTCCCTTTTCTCGTCTCTTCTCCCAGACTCGTTATCTCTTTCTCCACTTACCTCGGTTTCTACTATTCTTCTCCTTCCTATTTCTTTTTCTCACATTTCTCCAGTCTTGATATTTATCTTTCCTTTCAGCGATTTATGTAAAATATAAATTTCTGGATTTATGTAACGCTGCTTTTTCTTCCTTCCTTTTAGATACTTAACTTTTCTGAATGTTTATTTTCTGTCCATGTCTTATTCCTTATATGTATCTGACTCGTACATCTCCTTGATCTCCTTCTGGGCCTGTAATTGCCATACTTGCCCACAGTTGCATTTATCGTTCTTAGTTTTAGACGTCCCTGTAATTGTTAATTTTTGTGAGGTATAATTATACGTTATAAGTTTTTCGTATTAGTCTTTTGATATAATCATAGTATAGTATAATATAATTTCAAGTGAATTAAGAAAGGGATAGTCAATACTATTAAGAATATGAGAATTACTAAAATGTTGAAGTATTAATGAACATGTTTATAAAGGTTTATTCTAATATATATGCAGAGTTTACTTCGTACTGTAATATGCATTTTGTTATTCGAATATAGGTACTCGTATCATATAAATTTGTTCTGTGAAGTAATGTAAATTCACACCGCCCTAATCAGCGGAAAAGCAGGCCTTTGTGATTTGAGCTTTGCATTAATAAAATTTTTTCATTAAAATATATTCAATATTGACAATCCCGCATAAATACATAAACTGCGCAGAGACAATCCTAGGGTGCATGCGTATTTGAAACCGTACACTTGGTGAAACTTCATATTCCGAATCCGCTACATTTGCAATATCTCACGTCGGTCATAAGCGTTTAGTGTTGTAAGCTTCCTAGTAGCCTGCCATGGGAAGAAAATAGACGCTTGGTGGTATTATGAGTCACCGAATGTGTCAGCACCGCTTATTTGCCAGTTCTGGAAGAAACAGCAGCTGTAGAAGTGATACAGCTGGAACAGTTAAGACAGGTGTTTACAGGCATGGGAGGAACATAGCATTAAAGGAACAGTAACTGGTTAGAAATTTGAAGACTCATCTGACGGCGATAACATTCTCGATAGCAATAGTGAAGTCTTCAGTTTCTTTGTGTTTATACGAGCCAACTGTTTTAAAGTTTTCAACTCTAAAAAGACATGTTTTTGTAATGCTCGAAAGGCAACCGATCGCTCTACTTATTCATTTCCTATCAAAATATTTAAAAAATGCTTTCGAAAAGATGTGCTAGATGTGTAGTATTAACGAACAAACTCATATTTTGAAGACACCCACCCACACACACACACACACACACACACACATATATATATATATATATATATATATATATATATATATATATATATATATCAAAAGAGCAATCAATTTAAATTAAATTAACTTTCTTGTTGTGTGTGTTTTTGCTTCACATTGTGATGACACGACGGCTATTCATGACATTAATATCGTTAGACTTTAACAATACATCTGGTATGTCTCGAAAAGGAGGGTAAAAGGGGAATGAAATAACACTCTCTCAAATATTTCTGGAAAATTTAATCAGCAATGACATCCAAATGAAATTTGATCTCGAGAAGTGCACAAAAGCAACATGATAACGACAGAGTATTGATCTTCATACGAACACTGTGATTCAAGATTTCGAACCAGACAAAACATACAAATATCTAGACATTGAAAATTATGACATCTCAAACAACACCTTAAGGATAGAATTTGACAAGTATATTCAAGAAGAGCTCTAGCCCTACAGTTCGCTTTGAACTCAAATAAATATCCACAATAAGCAGACTGGCGGTATCTGTTGTTGTGAACAGATTGGGGCTCATAGACAGGACGTAGAATAAAAATTCAAAGCTGATGTACTGGTCCTATTATACGTCTGAATAACGAAAATTTGGAAATAAAAGAAAAAAACATAATCACTGCTCAATAATTTGAATCGCTCTCCCAACAATAGAAGAAAAGGAAGCCGATCGTGACGCTGAGTTGATAAACCTCCCAGCGACCGTCCGCGCAGATTTCAACGACTCCCCTTTCGTCCGTCGCTTCCCCTTTCCCCGCAGCATCCCGCTTTCCCCAGAGGTTGGCGGGCGGAGACGCGAGATGTGCTTCGAAGCACACCTCCGCCGAGGCAACAGGCCCCGGGCGCCGGCCAGAGATCTCGTTAGGGGCGGGTCCCGCGGCGCCGACCTCCGGCGCCCGCGTCGCCTCCTGCGCGGCCCGCGCCGGCCGAGTCCGCCTACAATGGGATTCCCGCTCAAAGGGCAGGCAAGGAATCGAACGCTCCGAGAGTGGCGGCCGCTGCCTGGAGCGCCCGGCCGCAGAGAGCGGGCCATGGGGGGCAAGGGGCGGGGCGGGGAGGGGCGGAGCGAGAGGAGCGTTGGTGGAGCAGCGGCAGGTGAGCCGGTAGGGGCGGGTTCGGGAGAGGGTGTTAGTCAGGCCATAGGCGCGGTAGGAGGAAATTGTGGGCGAACGGTTGCGTGGGTGCAGGGAGGCGGGTCGTGAGGCAGACCCCCGTCAGATGTGACAAGAGGGAGTAATGACAAGAGTGTGACGGGGCGGAGAGTGATGGTGCGGAGTGTGCAGAGGGAATGGTGAGGCGGGAGGGAGGAGGAGGTAATAGGATGTGGAGGTCTTGGCGCCTGGAGGCGGTCTTTGGACAGAATACACGGCGGGCTGGTCAGAAAAGGGACAGAAGCATGGTAGGGAAGAAACTAAGGGAGATGGAAGCGGGGCGGTGGTGAAGGAGGAACCAAGGGCAACCATTGCAGAAAAGGGGAAAAGGTTTGTAGCAGGGATCAAAGTTTGGGGGATGTGAATTTGAATGCTTGGTCGGGGATGGGGTTGGGGCTGGGGGGGGGCAAGAGACGAAATCGGACGGAAGCAAAGGTAGTGGGCTTCCGGGGGGGGCGAACACGGACAGCTCTTTGAGATTTAACGATACTGTGCGGACCGGACGAACATTATTTTGGCTTAGGAAGCAGGTTTCGAATCTTGTATTGTATTATATTGCTACGAAAGAAATATTTCCTGATATTCCCCATCTTTGAAGGAAAGATCTTCGGAAGCGGAAGGGAAAGGTCTAAGAAAAGTGGAGCTGTTATAGTCTACCTCTTCTGCAGAGTAGTCTCAAAGATGAAGTAAAGCTCCTATACGACAGTGATGGAGGTCTTGTACATGGAAAAAGGCATCTGCGTTCGAGGCGCCTTTAGTACGAGTACATGTGTGCATGCGTAAATATATGTGAAATGAACCTACACCTGTCTTACGCGTTGACTTTACAGTGAACTGTTCGTCTTCCTATTTATTCACTTCTTCTACTATATTTATTCTAAAAAAGGCATCGTAAACGTTTTGTATAGTATCCGTTTATTTAGCTGAAAAAGACACTAAATAAATTTAAAAATAATTTGGGAACTACAAAGCGTACTATTTCTCACGCAATCCTGCCACTGCAGGCTTCCATGGCCGAATACACAAACGAATTGAAGGGGTCAGTACAACAAGGGTCTATTCCACATTTACCTAGTTTAGAGATATTGAAGGTTTTACTAGAACTTTCATAATATAACTCAGTGCACTTTTAATCATACGTCTATAGTGGATTTAAATAACATATTACGCTAAAAAAATATATTTAATGTTAATAACTCAATTTCACAAAGAAATGTGGGATTGCTCCTTGTTCTACCGAGCCTTTCAATTATCGCAGATCTGAGAATAGCTCGGCTTGTCTCTACGCAATACCGCCTGTACCAGTCTCCTGGGGGCTCGAGGTATGATCTGCTTCTTACGCCGTTCTTCAATGTTGTAATTTTGAAAATACATAGTTCTCTGGAAATGCGACTGTCACCAATTCGTTTACCGTCCTTTGATACATACGAAGATAAGTTTCAAAGAAAAAATTGAAGCCGTATTTGAGAAAAAAATGTTTAAAATTTTAATAGCCTAAATTTGACGTAAAAACATGCATATTTTTAAAAAAATGCACGTGATCTTATTAGATGTCTTTGAGTATATTCAGCGAAAGTGATACCAGCCTCATTCTCTTAAGCGTCTTGTACGCAAAGCCGCGAGTTCGTTCGAATCGATCGGGGAATATCTATTTTCGCTTAAATTAGCTAAACGGCTGACAGGCGATTTTTCAGTATTGAGAAACCACTAAACATTAATTCTGACTACACAACGTGTCAGTTGAAGTATTTTACCATATATTGGAACATTATTTATCCAGTTTTTCATTACTAGAGTCCGACAATAAGGATTTTTTATGCCTCTAATTAGTCATTATTCGGCGGACGATTATGTAGGCGATCGGCAAATTTTTATATATCGAAGGTTCTATACAAGTACATCGAACATTGCCGAAAGAACCGTGAGATTCTATATTTGGAGGTATCTATTAATGCTAAAGTGTTCCAATTGCTTATTGCAAACTCTGTCATCAGAAGTCTAGAAAATCCCTTCTGTACTAACAACTTTCTTAACTCAAGTTTTCTTCTTAAGGGCCAGCTTCAAGCTGTACCCCTCGCTACGCGTGGCATTTCATCCACTCACTGCTATCAGTATCTAGGGCCTTGGGAGGAAACGTCCCCCACTCTTTCCCCATTTCCCCTCTCTAATTCCTCAGGCCAATCTGTCGATAACCCGCTGAGGACGCCACAGCCCTTCTCAGCGTATTCTTGGTTATCGCCTAGGCTCTGCTGTAATCCGTAGATCATTTACGAAATGGTGGGTAATGACAGGATAGGGTAGGACGTGAATGATGGAGCGATCCAGTGGAATGCGTATTGGCAGGGGAAACGGGAGTATCCCGAGAACACCTGCCGCGAACCCGCTTTGTACACCACAAATTCCACTTGGTACCCCCTGGGGTCGAACACGGACACCAGCGATGCCAGCGGTAGAAGGCATGCAGTCTACCTCTACGCAACGGGCAGTACGTTAATATATCATTATTGCTCAGATTAAGTTAGCTGTTAATCATTAAGAGAGAAATAATATAGGTGAAGAACTAAAGAAACGTTCTTTCCCATAATTTCATAATTTTATACATTCTACTTTCTCGCCCTTTCTTCGTAAGACGACTTACTTTCTCGCCATTACTCCGTAAGAAAAGAAAGAATAGTAATCGTGTCCCGCAAAACGGCGAATTTTCGACAGAAAACCTCTCATTTAAAGTGCCTGGAAACGAAAAATGGGGTAAATCATGTTCCAATTTATATAGTTAATTACTTCCTCTAATACAGGCTTGTCCAACTTGCGACCTGCGAGCTGCATGCGGACCGCGGGTGGCATTTATTGTGGCCAACTAAAGATTATTACAGGAGGGCGAATTTTAATGACTTAACAACACCAAAAATTATCACTAAAATGCTCTTAAAATGTTTCTAATATATCCTAAAAGCAGAAGCAAATATGACAAAATATTTTATCAAAACAAGTTCAGATGAACAACTTATTAATTTGGGTATGTTACTGACGTGATCGAGGTGTTTTCTTTCATTCACGTGAACGCAGGTTGTATTTTTTTTTGTTTTGTTTGGACTGTTCGTCAGAAAATCTGTCTTTACATAGTTTTCACGAAATTGGCCGTACAGACAGTGGCGCTGATAGCCGTCACAGGGACCTTCGATTATATACTTACGACGGCTGAAATTACAATTTGTGAGTGAGGAAATCGAATAGGCTACTCAGGAGGATTCTCGCTTCAGCTGCCGACTAGTGCAGTCCCTCCGATAAAGGCAGCTAGAATCGTTAGTGTGAAAGTGCAACTCAACATCACGCCGAACGTTAGGAACTTTGTGTTCGAAATAGTGTTCGGTGGTCATAATTATTCACTACTAGTGCTTTAGTAGCTGAATGAACAACAATGATTTTTCCAGCACAGGGCGAATGGTCAGTGAAGCCCCAAATTCGTCATATCATTCGGAAGAGTCATCCAATGAGGTTCCCGAAGAAGGCAACGTGAATCTCACGGACAGCATGGAATTCACTGAAATACCGCCTCAACGTCAACACAGTGCAAGCAACAACATCAAATTCGGGGCCGGATTATCAGGCCAGCCCGAGGAACGAATGCATTCACAACAGTCAGATGTTTGCGCCAAACCGCATCATAACAAGGTAATGTCGCAAGGAAAGCGAGCCAGCGATAACGACAGTGATAACAGAAAACGTGTACCCTTAACCTTAAACGTATAAACACAGACATTCAGCCTCCGGCAGGGTCGAACCTACAAAGTCAATACAATGTAGAAATCAAAAAGAGATTTAGTTGGCTAAACGAAGAGATCCCAGATGATCTAAGTGACGAAAATAAAATCCCACCAATTTTTGTTACTAATTTTGAAAATCAAGTTCCTCTCGCGAATGAAATAAAATTT
This sequence comes from Gryllus longicercus, assembly GCA_038098605.1. Classification (NCBI taxonomy): domain Eukaryota; kingdom Metazoa; phylum Arthropoda; class Insecta; order Orthoptera; family Gryllidae; genus Gryllus; species Gryllus longicercus. Next base: position 458,335 of record JAZDUA010000267.1, on the reverse strand, counting down.
AACGTCTCATCCAACTTCACTACATAATTCAAAAATCAAAAGATTCGAATCCAATTACAATCAGTGATCGGCTTCCGAAAAGTAGTTAAATATTTCCTGGCCACCAAAAAACACGAATTCGGATAAAATTAGTAAAAAATACTCAATAGTCATAAAAAATATTCATTCTTCAATCTCAGAAAATGAAATATTACCCGAAATCAATAACAAATTCATTCTGCTACAAAAGTTACACGACTGTATAAAAACAATTCTCCCATCCCAGTAGTGGCAGTAGACTTTGATGGAACTTACAAAATCGAGGATGTGTTAGAAATAAAACAAATAGGCAATAATGTTGTAAAACAAGAAATAAGAAAGAAAACAAAGGGCGCCCTTCAATGTTACCGGTGTTTAGACTTTGGACACAGAAAAAAATAATTGCAATCATACAATTTCATGTGTGTTTTGTGCAGGTGATCACCTATCAGTAAACTGTGAATAAAAGAACGCCACTCCTACATGTAAACATTGTCTCGGGAAGCATAGGGCTAACCTCAGATCAGTAGAATGTCCATATCATCGAAAAATTTTAGAAAGTAAAAGAAATAATCCAAATTACATATTTAAAAACAATCCTATTCCCCCGCAGTTCAATACAACAAACTTTCCAATACTACCTCCAACCAACAACACACCTAATTTCTCACATGCAACAAATATCAAATCACAATAAACACAAACACAAATCACCAACAACATAACAACCATCAGACAAACAGAAACTACAGCAATTTCAATATTGGTAACTCATTCATGCAAAACATCACTCAGTTTATGACCAATCACATCATTAATTTTATAAATGCATTAATACCAACAATTATACAGAATATCCAACAATCAATTGCTATGTCATTTAGCAACAATTATGGATCACCATAATGATATAATTATATTCAATTGGAATGCCAATGGCATTATCAACAAAAAAACCGAATTACAACACTTTCTACATGCTAACAGTATTGATATATATCATGCATCACAGAAACACATCTCAACCAAGAATCCTCACTTTTTATTCAGGGATACACAACAATCAAAGCAGAGAGACAAAACTCGAAAGGTGGAGGAGTATTAATACTAATAAAATGCAGTATACCACATCACCAGATTACTCTACCACACACGCCCGGACTCGAAACAGCAGCAATAAATGTAAAGTACAAGAATAACATGACAATAACAATAGTAACTGCTTACAAACCTCCAAATATAAAAATCAAAAATAGCAACATCTCCGCATTATTACAACTACCAAATCCATTCATTATTGCATTATTAAACTCTAAATACTTCTCATGGGGATGTCGGGCTACGAATCCCGCTGGTAAATACTTATACAACATAAAAAGGAACCTGAATCTCAACATATTGTCACCAACCGAACCCACTTCCTTGCCATATGATCCAAACAAAATTCCAGACTTACTTGACATAGCAGTCACAAACATTAAAACTCAATTAATTGTTACAACGTACCATGAACTTGAATCAGACCACGTACCAGTATCCAGTATCCAGTACCAGTCACATATCATCTCGCGTAGAAAAGCCTCCCTCAACCCCCCCACCTAAATACTTATAACATTAGTTGGAAGTACTTTAAAGGTTCTTTAAATAATTTCATACCTCCATTTCACAACCTGAACTCTCCCCAAGAAATTAACCAAGCCATCATGACCCTCAATATAATAATTAGTAATATTAACAATAGTCACATTGAAAAAGCTTAGATGTTAACAAATAATGCACAAACTGCTCCCAACTAATATAATTAACTTAATCCGAATAAAAAATAAAACAAGACTTTGGAATTCCCTAAGAATTCATTCTTTAAAAAAAATAACTAAATCTGTTAAATAATATTTGTAAAATGGTTCTAAACAGAACAAGAACAATACAATTGGTATTTTCTGTACCAGCTAATGACTGGAGGAGAATTCAATGGGCCGGCTGTTCTGATCGGTAGTTTTCCGTGGTTTCTCCGATCAACAGCAAGCGAATGCCAGAGCAGTACCTAACAAACCGACCGCGTGCTTTCCCTCCCCTACCTTTTCGTATTCTTACTCCTCACTTAAGCACACTTACAGTTGACGCACTACACAACCCCATATGTCGGGGGAACATTCAGGACTTTTGAGCTAGTTCCGTCTGTAGCAATACCTCGCTGGTACGAGATACCGGGCCGGAGAAAACTCTGCTTCCCGGCGTGTAGGTAGGCGCTGGATTTCGCCATCAAGCAGGGGAATATCACTGCGACCTTCCGCGATAAAACCATGCCCTACACTTACGGGACAGATGGCCTTAACAGTTGACTCGCTAAGCAATGCTAATCAATGAATCAATCAAGTGATAGCAGAAGTTGTAATAGGATAAAAGTTACATTATTATTACATTAAGCAACCGTTACAAATATTACGAAAAACAATGTTCTGTTGTAACGCCACTAATTCTCTTCTGTTTTTGAAGTGAATATTTAATTTTACACCTCTTTATCTTAGAAGTCTACCGTCCGAATTTTCCTGGTTAATATAAAACATGTAAATTCACTGTTTAATTTTCTCAGTACGGAGTAGCGAGCGGCGTCCGAGCTGCGCGGGAATGGGCGAATTTCCACAGAAAAACGCTTATTACTGGTCCCTGGTAACGATAAAGTGAATAAATACAGTTGCTAAATTTTGGGGGGAAATCCTCTATCATGTGGTGTAGCCAGAATCCATGTTTTGTGGGTCCCTGACACCGAAAAATTGAATGATGGCAAAATGTCTGTCCATATGTCTGTCCATTTTCTACAGAATTGATATTCCCCAATTCATCTTTCTGATGTCACGGCCCCTTGAATATGAAACCGATATTTTAATTTTGGGGAGTTATTTACACGAAGCCCCTGCAATATATTCAAAATTTTCAAAAAAATGGCTCCATCGTTTTTGAATAAATTGTGTTGGTGGATAACGTAATGTGAAGGACGTTTAAGAGAATAGTGCTGGTCGCATGTTCGTTAAAAACTCTGATTTGTCGACAATCGCAAAAGTTAATTTTTTTCGGAGTCTTCTTACAACTGAAATATTAAAATTAGAGGTTTCGTCCCTTAATGAAGTCTTTTTATTAAAGATATATTTTGAAATAAAGTCATGTACAATTTTTCGAAAATTTAAGTTTGTCTGTCCGTCCGTCTGTCTTTATGTCAGTCTATTCGTCTGCGAACACCACTAGCGCCTAAACCATACGTAATTCTTTTTCCAAAATGGATATTCCTCGGTAGATCAGGCTCTACTCGAGGCGCTGCGATTTGAAAACCTTTCTTCAAAATTTGGAGGTACTTTTCATGAAGCCGTTCGGACATTTTCAAACTTTTCTCAAAAACGGCTCCAAATTTTTTCTTTAAATTTCTTGTAAAAATAGAGTGAAATATACTTATAAAGGAGGTATAGGTAAAATTTTCATGATTATCCCTGAATATTCGAAAATTTCAAAAGTATGAATTTTTTGGGGCTCAAAATTTCACATTTTCAGAAACGCTCAAACGCCATTTTCTCAAAAACGGCTGCAAATGTTTTCTTCAAAGTTTTCGAATGGATAGTGCTAATTGCACATTTTAAGGTTTTTATGTTTTTTTTTCAAGAATTACAAAAAAGTATTTTTTTTGTAAGATCTCTAACTCCGTGAATATGCACACTTCCAGGAAGCTAAACGCTAGTGTATTTGTGAGTTAAAGTATGTCAAATGACATCAAAATCAAAACTTTTCTGTGAAGATTTCGAATTTAGGATAGCGCTTAAGCGCCATTTTCTTATGAACGGCTCAAAATTTCTCTAAGAAAATTGCCATTTTGGACGAGATATTACTGTTCTTTAATATTCTTAAAAAAATATTTCCGTTCTACAATTAGGAAACTGAAAAAGAGTATGTGGCAAGTTTGCACATCTAGCCGAGCCTAAAGGAAATATTCTAATACGGGAAAGTCTGTGCCATTCTGTAACACCACTAGTTTATTTTCTTTGTGAAGAAATATATTAATTTCGTTAGAAAATAATAAACAATTTACATGTTTCTGGAATGTTTATACGTTTCTGATTTTTTTGTTGCGTAGGACGCCTTTTTTCAAATCAATTTTTGAGTGCTTATTGCGGACAAAATATGGTTAAAATTGACTTAAGAACTTATTTTGGAAGTTTCGTTTTTATGACCCTGGGTATTTGAGGGAGGTTGAGCGTGAAAGTAACCAGGCTCTCGTCGAGCGCACAGCCAAAACCAGCGCCCGCAGAGCCCTCGACGGAGGGTCGGGCGAGGCCCCAGGCCGTGCGTCGTGCGTAACCGGGAGCAGCACAACGGAAACGTATTGTAAAGTAAACCTAACGCGGCCTGGAAGCAACGCAATACAAACGCAAGTAAGTCTCAACAGCAGCGTACTCAAGACATAGCGAGCCGAGGACGGGGCTTTCCAAGCGTGTCGACCGGAGGCGGCGGCGGCGGCGCCCCGCCTCCAACCGCGGCCCGGGCTCTCGCCCCCGCCCACGCCGCCAGGCAGGCTCAAGTTGCTGTTTGTGCTCGGCAAATGTCGAACTGCGACCAAGTCGCGGCGTATTCGCTGGGCGGCCGACTCGGGGCCTACTGCCTACACAGTCTGCGGGCGTGGGGGCGGGGCGTTGCTGAGCGGGATATGGTGGAGCGGGGCGGGGCGGGGCGCGGAGGGGTGGGTGCGAGGGCGGCGGGGCGGCCTCGGGGCGTCGCGGCTCGAAGTTGTGCTGTGGAAACCAAACGCGCGGGCGGCACGCGGGGGCGCCGGCGGAGGTGAGGGTGGCTGCGGCGTAGGGGCGGAGGCGGGGGCCAGAGCGGGAGCGGGAGCGGGCGAAAGCAGAGGCCGCGGCGGGGACGGCGGGGCTAGGCGGATGCACAGTGCGGCGTGCGGAGAACACTCGACGTTCTGTGTTGTTACAGCTCTTGAATGGAAATTTGAAATCGATTTCGTGGCATCGATATGATTTGGTAGCGATACAACATCGTATGGGATACAGCTATGGGATTTAAAACTTCGAAGCAATGCGAATGATACCGAAAAATGATTTAATAGTACAACAATTATGATTCAAAACTTCCAGAAAGTAGATAGTACTTATTTCACTTAGTAAACTTTCATTATAAAAAACAATAAAATTATATATTTGATGTAGTACATTCGTACCTCATGAATAAGCAATTTGGGATCGTCGTACATTTGGTTACATTATTATATCTCAGTACAAGTCAGTTCTGCAATTCATTTGCTTTAGCGTTGTAAAGATTTTTTCGGTCTGTGAGTGACCCCCTAGCCCTGGCTGCCGAGAGAGACCTTAGGCCAGTGGATGAGGCAAATCCGCGTCGATCATTCCACCTCTCGATTGTTTGACCACTCAACTTGGTAGGTATTCTGCTCTTTCTATCGCGCGGCATAGTGAGAAGTCCATAGGGTCGTCTCAGCACTCATTCTTAATTTATCGGGAAGGAGAATAAATGATTTGTTAGCTAAAGATGGTTACACGTTTCTACAATTACGAAATGGCTAACATGCCACACGTACGTGATTAAATCATATATGCCTTACACGGGATTCAAACCCGCGACCTTCCATAGACAGATGCACGACTTTTACAAACTTCGCGGCTTGAGAAGCGATAAATATGTGTTATTCGTTCAACCATTTTTGTATTAAGATAAGCAGCTTTCTGTAACTTGGCCGTTGTCCTAAGTTATAATGGAATGGCATTCGTGTTAACGAGGGTTTTCTGTAGTGACTGTAGTTGTTGTATTCCTCAATTTTACATAGGCAAAACATGAAAGGAGACTCGTATTACGAAAGACACTTTTACTAATGTTCGTCGCAGGGACTGTCGGTTGCCAAATGAAGGTGATCATCAAAATCTAAAAAGAAACATTGCATTCTTAGTTTTATAAAGCTTTTATTTAAAAGTTACAACAACTACTGTTGCAGCTACTGATAATATAATAATAATAATAATAATAATAATAATAATAATAATAATAATAATAATATTGTTATCAGCAAAACTTCAATTTTGAAGTTTGGTTGTATTACATTTTTTCATATTGCGGTACCAAAATATACAAGAAGTAAAAATGCAACTCTAGTACATCCATCCATAAATTCGCATGAAGCAATTTGGCATAAATATTTTCAATGCAATGGCATCACGGCATCAATGTTTCCCTGCATTCCAGCAGCTGCTAAATTACGCAGGTTTTTGCAATGTAATCACGAAACGTATATTGGAGAAAACAACCATTACATGTGAAATGCAGGTGCGTTGCGTTACACAGCGCTACATTTGTGTGTGTTACCGCTCCATTATCCCTGGTTGCGGGGAAATTTAAGCTAATGATACTGCTTACAATGTCCATTGGTATTGAAACAATTCACAATGGGGCGTGCGGGAATGACGAGACCGAATTTGACTATTAGTATAAACGTTATCAGAAACATTAACGAAATTCATTCCGCGTGATTGAGTCCATTTGCCCGCGTGTGCGCCGAGGCGCGATGGGCGCGTCCCGCCCCGCGCCGCATGGCGTGGCGGGAACGGGGCGGGGACGGGGCGGGGACGGGGCGGGGTGAGGGAGGGGAGCGGACGAGCGGGCGGGCCGAAATGAATATCACACCGCCGTCATGCGTCTGTCAATGCCAAATTAGCGCATTGCAATGGCCGTCCTGGACGGGGGAAAGAGGGTTGATCGCGGGAAAGCGAAACGGGGTGGGGTTTGGGAACTGTTGCAGATCGTGTCGTTTCAAAAGCCAGCTCGTGAAAATACGATGTGCTGCGTTGCTGCAGCGGTGTTTGGTAATGTGGAAATTGTGCAAGGCGTGACCGCCGATGTTCTTAGTGTGAAGAGGATGTTGGAATTTGCGTCCTTGCGTTTCACTTTCTGGTGTACTAATACACATAGTACACGGATTATACACATAGTACTGTACAGACTTCTGTAATGCTGAAAAAGGAGACGCCGAGAAAAAAAATTCAATTAAGTTTTTCTTAAATAGAGCTATTAGCGCTTATAAATACGATAAATGTTATATTTTCATTAAGATCTCTGGAACTTTGAAAATTGTAACTCTTCACGGATTACAAATTCGAATATGCCGTTCTTCTTTTGCTGGAGAGAGGTTTTCAATCGCTGAGAAATTAGTGGGATAAAAGTAGATGTATATAGTAGTACTATGTAACCTTTACTACCCATACAAGAAAGGACGTGCTGTTAAACACCACGAGTTTGTCCTCGGTAGTTAGCGTGTTCTTTCTCGACCCTTTCTCTTACAAATAACGGTTCCTTTTTTGTTCTTAAATTTCCACGCATAAAACATTAATTTACTAGTGGACTCCTTCTGCGGTCAAAAAACACGCGGCTCATATGCAAAAGAACACACAGGATGTTTTCAGACAGGAAAATAGGAATGGGCTATCATAAAAACTAATTCGAATTATTGCCAACCGATTAAATACTTGTGCAGTTACACACGCGTTCGCTGAAACGGCGCCAGACGGCGAATAGTGGCTTCATACGAAAATACATTTGCTAGATTTGTTCTATCGAACAGAGATTTGAATTTTGATTATATTCTCAACTACTTATTGTTGTTATTATTATTATTATTATTATTATTATTATTTCATATTTAATTTCTTTTTAAATTTTGCCTTATATAAACGTTTCCAATACGAAATACGTTCCAATTGCAAAATCTTTCCTTGTTTTTGTTTTGTGTTGTGTTATTAAACCTTTCAGTTATTCATTTCATTTAGCAATAATATGAAATAAATGTACAAATCTCTATTAGTAAATAATTCTCGCTTACGGGCGGACAACAATTTAAACAGACAAGAATACTTGCCTGTTAAACCTCCTAATCGGAGCGCAGAAAGTTAAGTTGCTTTTATATCACTCTTAAGTAAACAGGATTACAAAATCAAGACACTTTTGATTCAAACTTTTTTTACTTTTACTCTTAATTAAGAATTTGAAATATGGCGTATTATTTCATTGTACTGGATTATTTATTTGCTTTAAAGAGAAAATGAGAGTTAATGAAGCTAAATTTGTGACAATAACTGTCAAGTAACTTCTCAAAAATACTGTCAAGGCCCAGGTATTCAGTGAAGTTTCGCCACTCTGGAGCAGTTTGTACAACCTTTACTTTTAAATCTGAGCCAATTTCTCTGGACGCAATGGCCGCGAGCTGTAGTAAGCTTGTTACCTTGCCCGCGACCATGAAGTGCCTCGTCTAAAGGAATGCCTCGCATATCAGTAGGTGCTTGTGAAGAGGCTGGATTTGCGCGGAAAGACATTTTTTTAGTGAAATATAAATATAATCTTAGAATTCTTAAAACTAATAATTTAATTCAATTAATGAAATAGAATAATCGAACATTTTATTTCATGAATAGATTTCTCAGTATTGATGTAATCTATTTAACTGAGAGCTACAAGATAGATTTGAAGGATTCCAAACGGAGAACCGAGCTATAGTTGCAAATACAAATTGAAGAAACAATTGCTTTAAAAAATGCTGACCAATTTTCAGAGTGAATTAATTGAATATGTATTCTTGAACAAAATTTCAAGTACTTACGTTTATTTTACAGGTAAGTTGAATTGTTTATTCCGTAGGTCTAGGGAAATCGTTGATCGCGTCCCTTCCAAGCCCACTGGCAACCTGTCCTGCCCATCGCGGCCTCGTTTCGTGTCCTTCCCACACCCCGCCACGCCCACGTCCTCGGGTGTGGGTTTATTGGCCCGCGGGTCGCCCGCAGCGCTGCACCCACGCTCCGCCCGCGCTCCCCCGCACCTCCCCCGCCGGCCTTTCCACCCCCTCCCCGCCCCTGCGGCCCCCCGCCCCCCGCCGCGGGCTCCGCTTCGCTCGTTTTCAAAACGCATTTGTGTGTGTAATGTGTATAATGCCTATTTGCCCAGCCCGAATATTACTCGCGGCGGGCTTGCATGCGAGGGGTGAGGGTGGGGCGGGGAGGGACCGCCACCGCACGAGCCGGGCTGAACCGAGCCGCTCCGTGATTTGATTAGGGCGGGGCTGCAAATTGCGCTGCGCGGCGTGGCGGGGCGGGGCGGGGAGGCCTGCTGGGGCGCGGGGGCGTTCCGCTCCCCGCCTCACGCTGCACCTGCCTTCTGCGCGCTGCGGCGCACGGCCTTCCTGCAACCTGGCCGCGGTCTCCCTGGCGGCGGCGTACGCCCTGCGCACAACATTCGCGTGGCTCCGAAGAGCGTCTTTCCGACTGGAATGTCTCTCCGTCCCCACGGTTTATTTCACCCACTTCTCGCTTCTCGTATTGGTCTCTTTCAGTACTGTTCTTTAGTTCTTCCTTTTACCATTAGCGACCTTTACCCAATCGTAAGGTGAAAAACTGAAGGCTCTTTCAGAAAATCTTTCAGAAAACTCTTGTCTTGCTTATAAGAAGAGATTACGCAAAAAGTACTTATTTTTTTCAAAAAATTGTGCCTGAACTTTTTAACAGATCTATTTTTTAGAACAGATTTCATTTAACCAAAAATCCCTATCATCAGTATTGTATTACTGAAATGTCAACGTTTTGCAATTTCCTCAAATACATAAATTTGCCGAAAATGGAACTAGCACCAATTTTTTAACGATCTTTAATACATACGAAGAAATATAAAGAAAAAATTGTAGCCATTGTTGACAAAATAATTGTTTAATATTGCCTACATTTCACGCAAATATACGCGGCAACTACTGATATTTTCGAAAACTTCAGGAAACACATACATTTCATTCAGGAAAATCTCTATCTTCATTATTGTAGTTATAGGAAGACTGAAAAAATTTTGAAGACTGAAATTTCCTACGAGGGGCAGGCGGGGAGGCAGCTGCTCCTCCTAGCAGCTAAAATAATAAAACTAATAACCCTAATATTAACTATACATAGTCTAAACTACTAATACAAGATTTCCCTAATTTTAGCTTTATCTGTTGTTAATTTTTGTAAGAAATATATATCCTCGTCATAAACCTTGCCGCAACCGCTTATCTTCCATCCAACATGAGCTACTTCCCCTGGAGCTCTTTGCTCACGAATTTGAGAGCTCTTGTCTGCATCTACTGCGAAACAGTTCAGTTGTGTAATCACACGCAAAAAGTCGGTGCAAACTGGAAAAGTATGGTAAAATTGTAAGTCTTTCGGAATTTTCGAAAGAGAAAATTGATTTATCGACACAAGTAGGCATGTTGCTATAAACATTGTTAGTGGTCTTGAGAATAGATTTTTAGACGGAAAACTATAGTTCTGAAGTCATTGGTATTTTTTCTAGCTGTTATGTGTAACCCTGTAAATGTTTTACTGTTTGCAAGTAGCATATACGAAGAGCGCTGTGTTCTGCCTTCTCCTGATAATACTGTGGACGATTTCGTCATGCGCGATTAGATAATTGGGTTCTTTGACTTCGTTCTAATCATGGACATATTAGTTTCGAAATGAATATATCTCCGGATATCCTGGAAGGTGAGACTGAAGAATGTGCAAAAGACGAGTCAAGTGATCATACTGAAACAGAAGAGTCAGAGTGCAGTGATACGGAATACTAGCCAACTCTTAAAAAAGTCCGACAGTACTCTTCCCCTCTGTGGCGGAGAAAAGGCTGTGCAATATTGGCTGATGCTGAGGAGAAGAAATGTTTGAGTTTGCAAACTGTGCAAAAGAAATTCCGTTTCGTGAAATCGTAGCGTGAATTACATAGGTGGAAAACATTTGTAAACGAAGGCCACCAGAACTTGCTTCATCATGATTCCAGAAAGACAATGAATTATCGTCTTCTTAAACAATTTAAGGAAGCTCGAGAAAAAATGTATCCAGAAAGCAGACAGAGTAGAAAGAAATGAATGACATTATAACTGTTTTTTTGGCCAATGTGAAGGAGAAACTAAATTGTTTTCCTGAAACGTCTGTATACCATGCGGATCAGTCTGGTTTTGTAAAGGAAATGTGTGCACATTGTCTCATTGAGGAGAAATGCACACAGAGTAAATGGCACTATCAATTAACTCTCTATCTGATTCCTGTACAATCATGCCTGTGATAAGTATGAATGGAGATCTTTTACGATCTTTTTAAATTTGCTTACAAGGACAGCTAGGGCCTCAAGTAAAAAGAACCATGTTTACAGTACGAAATTTAACCATAGAAGCTTCGAAATCAGGAAATATGGGAAAAAGGATCACGCAATTTTTCATACGCAATGCATTTTTACCCCATTGAGAGGACTGCTCTCTAATTTTGTGAGATTCGTGGTCTGGCCATATCAACGCTTCTGAATTCGAGGAGCGGATAGAGATAAGTGTTGAAGTGGTCAGAATCCTCCTGGGACAGCCAATTGAATTCAGGTATTGGCCAAACATTTTTTTCGCCAGTGGAAGGCACTGTTTCAGGAAAAGATCTGATTAAAATAATCTCAGAATTATCCATTCAGTTCAAGTATTTCAGCGAAGCAATGTCCTTAAGCTTCAGTATTTTGTTCATTACCAGTTTTCGCCTCCTAGGTTTAGAAATTTAATAATATATGTATGGGACGCTGGACAATATACAGAGAACCGACCGGGATCATTTGTAACTCCTGCGGAGTTCCGTTTGGATATTACAAATCGTGATTGTGAAATAGAATCATGCCTAGAAATATTCGTTTGTTAGATGTGCATGGTTTAAAAAAATGTGCTTTCAACACTCCATAAATTATTCTCATTTTTGTGATAATTACCTGGAATAATACCAATTTGCACTATTTTGTTTCATGTTTTTTGAACAAATTGTATGTCATAGCAAAGAAAATTTAAAAACGGTACAGTTTATGTTTCGTGTGAAATGAACTGTTTTTTGAATTGCACACAAGTGCAACATTTACGTTATTTTGACAAACTACTCTTATTATAGGAAATTATGAGTAAAACAATATTAAATTCAATATACAGGATCACAATTTATTTAGAGGCATAAAGAATCATTTAAAGCACGCAGTTGATTGCGTTTCAATTCAAAATAAGAGTTAATTTAATCTATATAATATTAACATAGAAATTTAAATAATTATTCTATCAACAGTAACTATATTGTAGTTTCTTTTATAAGTTCTTTTGTGAGAAACGATTTATTATTTCTAGTACATGCAAAATAGCTCGTTATATTTTGCATTGTTTTCGAAGATAGGATATAACATTTCTTATGTCAGTCAGCAATTAAATGAATGTCCAATTTTCGTGATATAATTTAAAGTTAAAACCAGTTGTGATTATTTCTTGTGTTTTAGATATCTAGTCACTAACATTCTATAAAATTGAAATCATTGTGATTACATTGAAAGATAGATTTCCGTGAGATATACTACTTAAAGCCCTGTAAGGGAAGAAATTAAAGAACGGTAATTTTCGCGAACAAAAAAATAAAATGTGGCTATGGCATGTGAATTTTATTCACAAAACAACTCTTAAATCTCTTCTTCACATAATTTAAATATAAAGTGATAAGTAGTTAGTATATGATAAACTTTTTCAATATTTAATAATTATGCATATTAGCATTATTATAATGAAAAAAGTAACAAACTGAGAAATGGTTAAGGAAAGAAAATATCTCAAGTAAAATAGGCTTTTACAATTAGAAAAGCATTGAGCGTACTGGGAATGGTCGGCTTCCACTGAATGTCATACGACCTTGAGAAAACAACCCTCTACAACGCCAACCTCAGCGTCCGCGCGCTCGCCTCTCGGTTTGCGAGGGCTGTCTAAGTTCTCTGTAAAAAAGAAAAATAGCACGAAAATGTTGGCAAATTTGGATATTTTTAAAGTAATTGGCAGTATGTATCGGCAGCCAAAATTTCCATCGAGGTATCAGAAGGGCACGTTAATTCAATGAAAAATATTTGACGGCATGTTTCGACATTTCATACCGCGGCATTCCCTTGTCAGTTCCGAAGGAGTTCTGGAAAATACTATCTTCTGAATTCCATGTCGAGTTCTTCAACTCTTTACGGTGACGAATCCGTGTTGTTGGGGTAGGGCTGCGCTGGACCCCGCGGGGAATAAATAAATACGTTGTATCCGTTGCTCCCCCTGGAGTGCCGTGCGCCGGGCCGAGCCGAGGCGGGCTGCGCGGGCGGAGGAGTTATTTTGAAAGGCGGGGGCGGTGTCGAGGGCGGCGGGGGCGGTTAGGTGGCTTTGACGCGGAGAGGAGGACTGACAGTCCTGTTCTCCACGACAACTCCGTGGGAGCTGCATTGGGCCCTGAGAATCCGGACTCTAGGTGCTAGTTCCATTGGGCTCTGGCGAACATCGCATGGGATTCGGGTTGTCCGTGAGTTTGGGATTATTTTCGGACCTTTAGGGTGCTTTAGACGCCAGACTGCCCGTCAAACTTACAGTTCTACTAAGATAAACTATCTGGCTGATTGATACGACTTTACACGTTCTTCCAGTTCTCATTTCTGTTTGTTACTTTCTCCCTTTCACTTTTTTATTCTTCTGCAAGCATTCTTCTAAGTGATCTAGTAACGTTCAGAGGTTGAAGGTTAACAAGGTGGTATTGCCAGCTATCGCAAAAACGTACTGCCAGCTATCGCAAAAACTATTCCATCCCATTCATGTATGTTTCGGGAACAAGACTTAACTTCCTTTCTGTTTCTATAAGTCTACCTTTCATTTTATTCATCTTTTTTCGTCATTAATTCCAGGAGAAAGTATTTATTGTCTTGTACCCAATGCAGCTCTGGTTAAGAGAATGGCGGCCAAGGCTACTCCTGACCAAGTTGTGCCATTCGCCCCATTCTTATGATGAATATATTTGTATTTATTTTTCTAATCTTTGCCTTCTTTTCTCTTCCCTTCCGTTTCTTGTTTTATCATCTCTTTTTCCGTTTCAGTCTTCTCTCCGTTTGTCTTTCACATTCTCTACTCCGTTGTTTATTGGGTCGCCGCGTGCTGGTAGAGTGGCGGACTGGCGGACGTCCGGGCATTCGCACTCAGGGAAATCCGGCCGGTCGCAAGGGCGCAAAAGGCCCATGCTCGAATGTTACGAATACGGTTCGGCCTGAGATTGGCCCTGACTCCTGCCCTATGTGGTTAGGCAGAAGAGCAGGCGCTATGGCCTTAGCCATGCAGTTACGAAAGGCATCATCATCATCATTATCATTATCATTATCATTATTATTATTATTATTATTATTATTATTATTATTATTATTATTATTATTATTATTATTATTATTATTATTATTATTATTATTTTCTCGTTAATCGGCCGACTAGGACCACGCATGCAAGCATCCTGCATTTACCGTGGCTCAGTTTTTTATTTATTATCGCGGTGGCAGGTGCTTTCAACAACTTTGGGGGGGGACCAGCATTTTTAGCTGGATCCGATTTTTATCCCCCACGGTTGTTAGCCCTGGGGGTATGGAAGATGAAATGATGATAATGGGGGTGAAAGGACAACACATACAGACATACACAAATACTCCCGAGGCGGGATTCGAACCCGCGATCTTCTGGTCCGAAACCACTCCGGCGCTACAGCCTTAGCGATCTCGGCCTCTGATCGGCTTATTATTATTATTATTATTATTATTATTATTATTATTATTATTATTATTATTATTATTATTATTATTATGTCGCGTAGCCTACTCGAAAATTTTTGTTCGAACCTACTCGAACACATCTAGTCCTCATCTTTATTTTATGTGTTCAGTTATCTATTTATTTAACGACAAAAACAGGCAAAAATGTGTGACGAATGTGCAATGACAATAACGAGAAATGCAATCTTTCTTCGCACTTTTTTGTGCTCTGGAATTCGTACCCTAGTTCTTACATTAAGTTGAATTATGAATAATGACAGCAACGATAATTTTTGGCAACATTTTATAACAATAAATATTTGCTATAAATATAAACTATTTGCATCGGCTAATGAGTTACAGATTTTAGCTGACATCCTTTATCGTTTCCTGGAATGACTCGACTCACTCTCGCGTGAATATCAGAGAACGTTTGTTTGATGATCTTCTTCTTCTTTGGTCCTATCTTCCATATACGGAAGTTAGGTGACCCATAACGGGTTTTCTTGGGATAAATTATTCAGGGTGGTTTCCCGTTGCCTTCCCTGATATGATGATGATGATGATAGGGGTGAAAGGACGAACACAATACAACCATGCCCGAGGCGGGACTCGAACCCGCGATCTTTCGGTACGAGATCGCTATGGCACTATTGCCTTGGCGATCTCGGCCACCGGATCGGCTTGTTTGATGATACTGTGAACGAAATAGCTCATGGCCCACTAAAATCTCACAGAACTGAAAACGGGTGAAGCGAATTAAACTACATTTATGTTCAGAAGCAAAACAAGGAATTATCTCAGCATTTTCTCAATGAATCAAGGGAAATTGGACAAAAAAATGATCACAGTGGGGATGATTTTGTGCTAATTAAAACCGACAGACTCTTAGAACATGTTAATCTTCTGAACGTTACTTATTATATGCCCAGTTGACTGCCAGTCAACTGCTTCAGCCACTCCGGGGAATAACTTTTTCTCAACTTATTATTTATAGCGGGCACCTCGATATAAATTTCATGTATCAACTCAAAATCACTGAGATTTCCTAGTGCTCATGGAAATTTTAACATAATACATTCAATCCAGTAGTCATTGATCTGAGAACCTTTTCGATCCAGTCTACTCGATCCCTCAAAGCGTTCTGGTTGTTCATTTCATGTCTTCTACCAAATGCGCCACGTTGTTGAGCAGGGAACATTCTCGCTTCGCTCACTGTCTGTTCACCTTCGAGAGTGTCTGTTCGATACTGCCCGTACTTTGTGGAAATTTGAATGGCCAAAATGTGCTGAGATAAGCGAAGGTCAATGAGGCGGCAAACGCTATTCTGTAGGTCTGAGAATTCAAATTCCATTTAAAGCATTGGTGTTTTCACATTGTGATTGTATCGTGAAAGGCAAAATTAAACCACTAGTTTCCCATATAATCGTGTAATACATGTATCATTTCATGAATGCCTAAGAAAGGCAAAAGGTTTAGGTCCAACATCTCATTGAAGCATATAGATAGCAAAGGACTATTTGCAACGTCATAGTTTCATCAAGGAAAATAACATTGAGCAATGATTCAGGAAAATTAAATCTTTGGACAATTCCCGCTGCAATTGAACCCAATTTTCCCTGAGACAGAGATTGTCTGCAAAATATGTATCAATATTACTGGGATTATTGTTGTCTTTTGATAGTGATAATGATTGTAAAAATTGCTCAGGGGAATCCCTTGGGATGCCAATCAAAACATTCTCGACAGTGGATTTAACATCAGAATGGAGCTACTTACTAACCCCCCGGGGTTAATCGAATACAGAAATTAATTTACACTAATTATTTTCACATCAGACTGACTTTTTCTTAATATTCATGAAAATACAGATCACATAATACTATTTCTTTACCTTCTGTAGAATTAGTAAAGACTTCGTAAAATAAAAATATTCACAAAATAATTTTTTGTGACTATTCCGCTAATGAAACTTCAGCCAATCACGTGTCAGATTTAGGATCATTCAAACCAATTAGAGAAGAATCATCCATGGAAAAGTACCACCTTTTATCACCTACTAAACAGTAATATGTATTGCTCCCGTTTTGCAGTGATATATGTTCCATCAAGCTAGTGTTATAAGAGATATATGAGAGCATTTTATTTGTTGTTCTTGAGCATTGCGCGGGCTGCTTTTTGGAAGACCATTTTCTCTGGTTTTGTTCAGCAACGTGTTTGCTGCCGCAGTTTACATTATTTACGAACAAAGTTATTTCTTCTTCTTCTTCTTCTTCTTCTTCTTCTTCTTCTTCTTCTTCTTCTTCTTCTTCTTCTTCTTCTTCTCTTGATTCATATTCTTCTCATCTTACTCCTGCTTCTCCTTTTCCTTTTTCTTCCCATTAACTTTCTTTGTATTTTTTTCTTTCCTTTCACCAATTCCTTTACTTCTTCTTCTCCTTCTTTAAGCTTATCTTTTCTCCTTTATCATCTTCTTCTAGTTCTTCCCATATTTTTACTTTCTCGCTACAGAGTAGAAAAAGGTTATGTTGTGGTGTGCGAAGAAGTGGCGAATTTTTGGTAAAAAAAATCTTATTACAGGGCTCTGGTAAAGAAAAAGTGGCTAAATCCAGTTCCTAAATTGAGAAAAAATTCCTCTCACACGTGGTGTAGTCAGAATCTATGTTTTGTGGGTTCTTCATACCGAAAAATAGAATGATGGCCAAACGTCTGTCTCTCCGTCTGCCCGTCTGTACTTGCGTCTGTGAACAACGCTGGCAGTTAACCCGTTATGCCAATTTTCTCCAAAATTGATATTCCCCAATTGGTCTAGCTGATGCCACGATCCCTAGAATTTGAAACTGATATTTTAATTTTAGGGGTACGTTACATGAAGTCCCAGGGACATTATCCAAATTTTCAAAAAAATTGCTTCATTGTTTGTGATTACATTTTTTGTTGGATAGTGTGAAGGACGTTTAAGAGAAGGGTGTAGAGAGCATGTTAGTTGAAAACTGATTTTTCGAAAAATTGCAAAAGTTCAAAATTTTTTCGAAGTATTCCTACAACTGAAATATTAAAGATATAAATGTTTTTTTTCCTTAATGAAATCTCTTTCTTAAAAATAGATTTTGAAATAAGATTATGTACAACTTTTTGAAAATGTCAGTACTTTTTGCGTAATTTTGCGTGGAAGTACGGGCGTGAAAGTATGTGCTGTTTTAGCACTACTAGTTTTTCCTTCCCTTTTACTCCCTTTTACCACTTCCTCATAAAAATCACTCTTGCTTTGGAAATTCTCAGACCAATTTCAAAGCATTCGTGGTACTACGACCGATATAATTTATTATTCCACTCACAAAAGCAATCTCAAGCACTCCAAGATTTAAAATGGGTCTTCAACGCCGCGCCTCAGATTTCAGAAGGGTGCGAAATGAGTACTTTCTGATTCAAATCATCTAGATATTCATTTTAACAAAACGGACATCGGATGCACCTGCTTCTTGCCACTCTGCAGTAGCATTCGCTTCTTCGTTCGCTCTGGCTTCACTAGACTCAGGACGCCAAGTAGTGTAAATCTGGTCAAGAGCAACAAACTCAACCAGAGCAAAATCATTAGCCAATAAATCATTTTATTTACAAGTGTTTATTTTCTTAGTTGCATGAACGTAACACTGGGAAGAAACTTAATCATTAGTTCATATATTTTTGACGAATCAATTTCTGAAAATTATAAATGAGACACCTATTATTAATTATCTTAATTCCTCAACAAAAAGAAAATGGGCAAAAACACATCTCTTAATACGATAATCGAATACATACAATGTGCCACAGGATTTGAAAAAAGTGCCAGTAGGTTATGAAGTATTAATGTATTTTGTTCCAGTTAACCCGTTTTTGAGGGTTACGATAGAACATTAGATCTGGCGCCGCTCTACAAATCGGCTTGGAAGGGCTTCCTCTCAAGATATCTCTCCCAGCGGGCATTTCTCTAGACGGAGCAAGGTCTGTGCCCCCGACTGAGTGGTAGTGAAGTGCATGCACGTGTATGTATAAGGAGAGATGATGGAATAAGGATGAGGATGGAATAATCGCGTGCTGTCAGTGAATCGTTTGTTCAGGTATTACTCCAATATTCTCCTGGTTTTGTCCGGATAAAAGAGGTAAACTACCGATCAGAGCCGTCGGCGGTTAGAATTCTCTTTTAGACAGCGGTTGAAGGCTAATTGAACCCCTGAACGGTAACAATGTCGACACGCTTTTCTGGCCCACCGCATCTCCTTATCACTTCCTGATTAGGGATGCCTAGCGAAGACGACGCGCTAGCAGTCGCACATCCTTCGGGGAAGGGCGTGCGACAATTGGGCAGGGCGAAGAGTGCAGAGCATGACTTTTGCGATAATCAGAAAACTATACGAGACCAACTCGAAACGCCTAGGTTGCTGTTTGGCAATAGAGGCAAAAAATCTGCATTGAGATATATCTCTTAGTGCTGTAAAGTTCTAAAATGATCACCTCAGGCTGAGCTTTTAATCAGGCATAACCTGTGTCATACCGGTGACTTCTTTTCGATCCCTTCTCGTAAGTGCAACTATTTTTGTCTAATTGTTAGGGTAAAAGAAGTGAGAGCGTGGAACGGCAGGGGCGACTGCGTGGCTTAAGCGCGTAAGGTAAGCGCCTTGTGCGAGGTGGTAGCGAGCGATCCGACGGAGAAGCAGATGTGGAGAAGCGAGGTGGCGCGGGGCGGAAGGCGGCAGCGGCGTGCGAGGGGGAGGACGAGGGCGGGGTGGGGGTGGGGGGGTGTCGGGCGGATGAGACGTGTTGACGCGGCTGCTCGACGCCTTTGAAGTGCCGACAGCGCGTCACCACCTTCGACGGCGGGAGATCTCGCCCCACCGTTCTCCATCCCGCCACCTCCGCTCTCACCCTGCCCTCACCTTCCTTCGCCCCTCCGCCCCTACCCTTTCCCTGCCAACACACATTGCCCCACTATCCTTACTTGCCCTCTCGTTCCGTAACACCCCTCGACCCTCCATCCCCTCCCAACACTCGTCTCGCTTCCCTCGCTTCCCTTCGCTTGGCATGCAATCCTCTCCCCTCCACTCTCCTTTCTCCTTGCCTCGCCATCCCATCCCCTCTCCACCATCTCCTCTACTCCCCGTTGCCCGCCATCACTCTATTTTCCCCGGACGCATCTCCCTTTCTCCACCACCCGAATTCGTCCTCGCTACCTGAACTTGTGTCGTTACCTCAACTTGTCCCCGCACCTACTTTTCCCGCTTCCCCAACTTTCCGCGCCACACCAACTTGCCTCTAGTTCCACACCAACTTGCCTCTTTGTCCCGTTACCCCCACGTGCCTCGTAGCCCCAACTGGTTCCGCCACCTCAAATTTCTGCGAGTACCTCAACTTCCCCCAAGACCCTCTCTTCCCGTCACTCTATGCTCGCCCCTGCCCTGTCCACACCCGCGCAGCGGCTCCGGCCGTTGAGGCAGAGGGCCTTGCAGCCGCCGGCCTACAAAGGTCATCCTCTGCGGCTTGTAGTGCGTGTGACATCTATAGACTTCCCAACGAATTACCAAAACCCCATTACTCGCTTGGATCGATGCGGAAGGCGCCGAGCGCCATCAACCTCACCAGGGAATGTTTTCTTCTTTTTTTCTATATTCTGTGAGTTCATCTGCGACAGTGTTCTAAGAAGAAGCTAACTTTGGCGTTGAACACGTTCCTGGAGTAATCCTCTTTTGCTCTTTATTATACTTACGCTATACGTTATCTATGCTTATACGTAGTCGTAAGTCATGAGTCAAGAGGAGCGCCAGGTAGCATCCCCGGAAACCCGATTCTCTCCCACGCTCCCGCGTTACTACCCATCGCACGGTCAGAATTGGGAAGAAATTAGAAAACTGGTAGTGTTTAAGACGCTTCACAGGGGTTTGACCAGCCCCTGTGAAACAGGCAAACTTGTTTTCTAGGAACATATTTCACATGAGATTATCCGGGAATCGACTTTCGTATTCAAATGCCATTGCTATGGCAATATCTGTATCATTCAAGTGCTAAGCCCGGCAATATGCTGGATGCAATTCAATACTTGAATAATAATTTTTATTAAGACTTCAGATGTCAAACGTATGCGTGTGGATATATTTTCTTCTCAATTGTTTCCACTATAGTAATTTGTGGTTTTACTCTTTAGAAGCAATCAAAGTATTGCTGACGTTAGTATTGTTATGATAATCGAGGGAAAAACTTGTGCCTGTAGTTATTCAAAGATTGTGAAACATTCTTCCAAATATCGAAGAAATCGTCAATCAGGGAGTATAATAAACGCAAATAGGTATTTTATTACATATTTGGCGAATGTAAATGAAATAATAGATTTAAAGAAACGTTGGCTATCAATTTATAAAAAGACTTGCTTTTCTATTGAAACCTCAAAGCAAGATATTCCAAAGGCTGTCAGGGCACCTCTAAATATTTCTACATTTTGTTATAATTTTTGTTATAAATTGAAAAGCTTAGCAGAGCAAGGGGATTTCCCAGTAACCTAGTTCTGAGATATTGAGGATTTTACTAGAACTTTCATAATATAACTCAGTGCACTTGCATAGACATCCATACTGGATTGAAATAATATTACTCTAAAATATTAATATTTGTAGTTATATTTAAAGCTAATAACTCAATTTCACAAAAATTTGTGATAGCCCCTTGTTCTATCGAGTCCTTGAATTATCAACACAAGGAATTGTGAAAGCAATGTAATTCATTAATAGGCTCCAGAACAATACTTTATCTTTAAAACGTGATCATAAGAAGAAACCACCATTGCCAGATGTCAAATGTTACAAGAATAGAAAAGTGGAAAAAAATGAAAGACATTAAAAAATGTTATTGGAAGACACAGGTAAAAAGTACAACCGTATCATAAATAAACATAGGTCATTTTTTTTGTATATTTAAAAAAAAATGACCTATGTTTATTTATGATACGGTTGTACTTTTTACCTGTGTCTTCCAATAACATGGGCTGTAGGGCCGGATGGTATACCAGTAGAAGTATGGAAGGCCTTAGGTGCGGAAGGTATAGACCTGCTGCTAGATCTGTTTCTTAAAATATATAAAGAGGAAAAAATGCCCGATGTTTGGAGGGATAGTGTGTTGGTGCCACTATATAAGGAGAAAGGCAACATCCAGGACTGTAAAAACTACAGAGGAATAAAACTGGTCTCGCACACATTGAAGATTTGGGAACGAGTGATAGAACAAAGACTGAGGAAGGAAACATCAATATCAGAGGAACAGTTCGGCTTCATGCCAGGAAAGGGTACAACGGATGCTTTGTTCGCCCTGAGACAGTTACTGGAGAAGCACGGTGAAAAGCTGAAGGAACTACATCTAGCCTTCATAGACCTGGAGAAAGCATATGACACAGTACCTAGAGAGGAGATGTGGAGGTGCATGAGAGTGAAAGGAGTGCCGGAAAAGTATGTGCGGCTGGTGAAGGACACGTATGATAGAGCACACACCAGAGTAAGATCAAGTGTGGGACTGACGGAAAGATTTTCCGTGAGAGTGGGAGTACACCAGGGATCCGCTCTGAGCCCATATTTATTTAATATAATAATGGATGTGTTGACGGAAGGAGTGA
Organism: Gryllus longicercus; assembly: GCA_038098605.1. Classification (NCBI taxonomy): domain Eukaryota; kingdom Metazoa; phylum Arthropoda; class Insecta; order Orthoptera; family Gryllidae; genus Gryllus; species Gryllus longicercus. The sequence goes on along the minus strand of JAZDUA010000267.1, from coordinate 436,029 downwards.
GAGAACAGGCCCCGTGGACTATGCTCTTTGCAGATGACATAGTGGTGGTAGATGAGAGTAAAGATGGATTGGAGGATAAACTGGAGAGATGGAGACAGGCAGTCGAGGAAGGAGGACTCAGGATAAGCAGAGCAAAAACTGAATACATGTGGTTTGGAGGAGATGGCAGGCCCGGTAGCATCACACTACAGGGGCAATTACTGACTAGAACGGGAGAGTTCAAATACCTCGGCTCCTATGTCAACGAGAAAGGGGAGCTAGACAGGGAAGTTAACCACAGGATACAAGCTGCCTGGATAAATTGGAAGAGAATGACAGGGGTGCTGTGCGACAGAAGGATTCAGAGGAAAGTGAAGGGAAAGGTCTTCAAAGCTGTTGTGAGGCCGGCAATGATATATGGTAGTGAAACCTGGCCGGTGAAGAAGGCTCAGGAAAAGAAGTTGGAAGTGGTAGAGATGAGAATGCTGAGATGGTCAATGGGAAAGACCCGGAAAGACAAGATCCGGAATGAAGTAATACGGAAGATGGGAGGAGTGATCGAGGTTTCAAAGAAGATTCAGGAACGTAGATTGCAGTGGTTTGGACATGTCATGAGAAGGGAAGAGGAATATGTGGGAAGGAAAGTGAGTAGTATGCAACTGGAGGGGAAAAGAAGGAGAGGGAGACCAAAGAGAAGGTGGAAGGACTGTGTCGTGGAAGACCTGCGAGAGAAAGAGTTAATCGAGGAGGATGTGTTGGACAGGATTGAGTGGAGGAGAAGAGTAAGGAACAGCGACCCCTTACCACTAAAAGGGAAAAGCTGAAGAAGAAGAATTTTTTTTGTATATTTAACATTTTTTAATCAAAAATATATTGATTGTTAAAAAACCTAAGTCCACAGGATAAAATATGTTTTACTAAACACATAGTGTGGAAGGTTCTTGACATACATAAACAATGTTACTTAATGTATTAACTTACACTGTCGTGTGTTACTTCATCCCCACTTTACATTAAGCCTGACATTCTGACATTCCGTATTGCAATTGTAATCTTTTTCTTAGTTTCCAAAATTGAGTGGATTATTCTTGCAGTTCTTGATTTTGATTATTCTTGCAACCAGCGATACAAATGCATTTGGCAGTAATTTACGGAAGGGAAAATTAATACCATGTAGTACTTTTTATATGTAGCTTTTACAATAACTATCATTGAGTGTCAAAAAACCACTCTTACTCACCTAAAATAAAATTAAAAATAATTTTCTCAAACTCACTTGTATTCACGATGGTTTTGCACTTAATGGAATGGCAAAACCTTACTGCAATTTCCCACTTACGCCCGTCTAGCTGAAAATGTGCTGATAAATCCGCCTAAGGTTTCGACCGATGTTGTCGCGTCTACGAATCACTTCAAATCAGTGTTTATTCAGAATTATTCCATACTTTTCCATTGCAGTAATTCTAAAGCTGTGGAGTAGCGGTGTCACTGATATAAAATAATTTTCCGGATCGTTCAACCTCGAGCGAATTGTTGTATTATCGAGTGCGAACATCGCGTTCCTGACTTTTGTTAAAAGAAATAATAAACGTTACTCTGAAATGTTATTTACTAATTTTAGAGGGCAAACTGTCAATTTATCTGCAATATTTTATTTATATCACAAATTATGGTTATTCTGATGGGAGAATATAAAATGGCAATAACTAGATTATTAATAGATACAAAGCATTTAGTGGTTTGGAGAGTTGTAGAAAAGAAAGTAACGGATAGATCAGTTATGAATTTTATGTCTTATTAACTTTATATTTAATATGTAAGTAAAAGTTCTAAATAGCGCGAAAATAATACCTAGTTTGAAGTAAAATGAAAATAATTGAAATTCTCTATCATTTTCCACGAAACTCTCCTAGTTACTGGTCGTAATCTCTTCTTCTCTACTTCCGTATTTTGGGGCCAAATTCGGCAAGCCACTCCTTACAACCTAGAAGTAGTCGGATCAGAGAAGAAAAAAACAAAAATTTCGAGCATCAGTTTCCATCTTATTGTACGCGGATCATTCGTGATATCTTTGTCCAAAATAAAAGAGGTGGATAACATAAATGGCTTGATCCGATCATATTTGCCTCGCTTGCCCGACTCTTCAGACAAAACACCCTCCGTTCCCATATCCCCTATAATCTCAGAGCAAGTAATGCTTTGAAGTGTCAAAAGTATGTTGTAAAGATCACTTGTGTATAAAGGTTGTGGTTTGGGAGCTGCTGCTGCTGGTAGTTCCAAACCCTGCGTCGCGCGTCTGCCTGTTAGCCTGAGAACTCTTAAAAGGTGTTGAAGCTCACATAATCCTGTGGCACAGATCTTCGCGCTTCACTCAACCCTCTTGAGCGTGTGAGTTTGTGAAGCAGATGAATAGCACGATCTTGGGTAACGTTCCACGACCCACGCTACAGATACCTGTATCGCCTTTCATTGAAAGGCTAGAGGAAAGACTCTAAGCTATGTTACGGGGTTAACTCAACGATCAGGTCCTTACGTAACTTGTAGAGCGAATAATGATATGAAAGAGGGAGAAGTTGATAAAAAATAATGCCACGAATCGCGCGCTCTTCTCTAAAGACTGAATTATTTTTTATAAGACACGATTCTTTTTCTACATACTGGGGTCCAAAACTTGCTTTGGGGGTCTTTTTTAACATTCTCTTATTACATAAGTGAAGAAAATTTAAAGAAAAAAATTTGGAGCGGTTTTTGAGAAAAAATCGTACATTTCAATCGGAAATAACGCAAAAACTACTCGTTTTTCAAAAACATTCTACATTTTTTACAACAGACTTCGTCTGAGACAAACATATCTATCTCAAATTTTGGAGTTTTAAAAATTATTTTGCCAATTTTCGAAAAATCGGGGATGTTAACAAAATTGAGACCTGCACTATTCTCATAAAGGTCCTTTGCACTATTCAACAACAAAATTAAAGCAAAAACATTGAAGTCATTTTCTTGAAAATTTTGAAATTGTCCCAGGGGTTTAATGTAATGTACCCCTCAGAATTAAAATATCGGTTTCAAATCCCAGGGGCTGCGACATCAGCTAGAACGATTACGGAATATCAATTTTGAAGAAAATCCGGTGAACGGTTTATGCGCTAGTGGTGTGGACGGACGGACGGACGGACGAACGGACAGACGGACGTACAGATAGACTTTTGGCGTCAGTAGATTTTTCGGTATGTAGGACGCACAAAACATGAATTCTGGCTACACCACGTGTTAAAGGAATTTTTTCTCTAAATTTAGAAACTGGATGTATTCACTTTTTCCATATCAGGGTCCGGCAATAAGACTTTTTATGTCGAAAATTCATCGCTTTCCGGCACACTACTAAGTACAATGCATTCTCTTCTTACGTTAGTTAGAGCGAGAAAGTAAAATTAGGTAAAAACACTTTAAATAAACTGCAAATAGTTGCTCTATGTGAAACAATATTTTAGGTCCGTTTAATTGAAACAAATTTAAAATAATAATTAGAATTTGATGGAACTAAGTACTAAATTATGTATATCGTGTTAAGCTTACAAAATTCTTACAATGTGCGGGGTATAGTTTGCAAGTGTCTATCCTTACGTGAGATGTGCGAAGATATGTAGGTAAATACATCAAACATTGAACAGTTTTTCAAGTTGAAGAAATTAATTGTAGAAAAAATGATTAAGAGATTATTTAACTTTACATGAAGAAAGTATTTATAATACATGAAGAAATGTATAAAAGAAGTAGAACATGTTTATAATGAACGTAATTATTTCAAAATAAATGATGTACCAACAAAATTGTATTCGCTTTATCAGCTGATTTCAGATCGTTATTTTCCTCGAAGTTACGTGACACTGATCAGAGGACGAGCACTAACATGACTATCACGTAAACGCAGTACAAAATGTTTTCAGACTCGAGCCCGACATTCTTATCCCTGAAGAGGTAATTGATTTCAATTGATGAAACGTTAGGTTATACAGTTAAATAACCCATGATATACCCGAGATTTAATTTTGGGGTAAATGATTTGGAGCCAAAAGGCATAATTCCTTCAATCATAACTACTGGGATCTGTTTGCACTAAAAAATTTCTAATCATGAATTTACTACACAGTTCATTAGAAAAAAGAAACTTCAACATCAACTACTATAAGGATTAAAGAATTTCGCATATACATACGTTATATGTGGGAATATTTTGATTCTATTACAGTCTGTTAAAACAGTATTCACTTTGTGCACAACTGTTACACAGTTACTCTTACAATACTTGATGTATAATTCATCCCAAACATTATATTCATTTTTAATTGCTTTATAACAATATAATAATCAACAATAATTATTACATTAATATTAACTCAATTTCCTTGCTTCCATTTTGGTAAGACATGCTTTGGTATTTACCTTCTTTAAAGTATTATATGTATTGTAACGTTCCTCTTATTCATGATTATCTTGCACCGTGTTGTGCAGACATTTTGTAATATTTCTATCTTCTCCATTATTTATCTTTACATTAATTACTTTATTTATCCAATTATCTTTCTCTTAAACCTCTTTAAACTGTGGCGACCATACTAAGTAGTTTAATTTCCTATAATTTCCTGTTCATTTCAATAATATTGTTCATTTCAGTGCTCTGCTATGCTCGTAAATTACTGCTCCAATGATTTATAATTTGGCTAGCTCTGTTTTTTAAACAAATCTTGCATGATTTCGACGCACAACATACGTCACCTTACCTGTTGCACTTGGATGTGTGACTCTATACAGAAATCACGATTTCTAGAAATTCTGTCGAATTCACTAATTAGTGAATTGATTTGTACCAACAAATTCAATGAAATATCAGCATTTCTTTTCAAACAAAATTAACATTTATTACAAAATTCGTATTACATATTCTGAGCTCGTTATTAATGAATGGTTCCATGGCCATGAAACATTACTAAACCGTACGGTTTTGATAAACGTTCGTAAGCTTACGGAATGTTCTTCTCAGTCGATTTGATGCCGTCTCCTCCATAAGGGGATGTTCTGGGTCATCCTATGGTGTAGTTCATGTGCCTATCGTCCGTGTAAACTTCAAATGTCGCCCGTCTGTTTCTAACTATTCAGTCCGCTATTCAGAAATTCCTAAATTTGCTTCAATGTTATCGCGGCGCGATTTTCCCTTACTAGGTTTCGGGTGCAACGCCTATTTGCGACTATTATTTCTTTTCAAATTAATACTTTATAATTTCCCTCTTCGGGATTATCCACGAACACGAAGTATAAATATTTAAAATGCGAAAATTCCCAAACTACAACAAATTTTAACTATCATTTAAAATACAAGCATTTACCCTCATAAAGCCGAATAAAAAATACTGCTTATCCTATACTATTATGAAATATTCAATCTAACATTTACCCATAACACAAGTTTACTACGGCAAAATTATTATGTCGCAATGTTCATTACTCGTACCATCCGATCGCTGCTACCGCGAGAGTGAGAAATGGTTTCTGCTCACCTGACCTACATTTTCAACGCCCGCTCCTCATCAATTCCATGTTAATGCCGCCAGACCGTGCCGTCACTCGACAATACTATTCGCGCTTATTGCATCCCACACGGCACGACTATATGTTTATTAGTTCTATGCTGCGCGTATTCCTTGGATTCTAACATTCGCGATGCGTCAAAATTCCGTCGTACATGTACGCTTGATGTCATTTTCCTAGTACACACATGTGACCTTTGGGTATGTCCAAGTATTAATGAAGTGAATTCGAAAGAGGGAGAGGATGAAAAATGTAATACAAAAAACCGCGGCCATCTAGTTAGAAGTGCTTTTAACTGCATTTCTTTTCATAATCCACGAACCTCGACAATCATCACTCATACAAAATGCGATTTTCCTCCTTTTTGTTTATTAGGAACCAACACCATGATGTTAAGGAAAAGGGTGGGTAGTTTCAGTCTTCTCAAAAATTGTACTAAATATAGCAATTATTTTACTAAAACACGCATGTAATTAATTAAAGATGTTTTCTGCAGTTATGGCAATAATCACTATATAAATCTGAACCCATATAATTGTGAAACATTCACTTGAGAAAAAATAATATTTGTTTATTTTAATTTCTCTCAATCTCAATGCTGATTGTAAATGCATTGTATTCAAGACTGATTATTAAAGATTTCTATTAAACGTGTAGTTTCTATTATTTTTATAATAATGTGAATTTGTTACGCATTTTATTAGAACACGACATTATTTCTCATATTTGAGAAACTGGATTTCTTCTCTATAACAATATTATTAATAATTGTAGAAATGATCATTGTTTTTATACAATATGAAACGATTATTCCACAAAATGTAGTAAAACTACATATCGTTATGTATACTATAAAATTTAACAATTAATTGCTAAACTAAAATACCAAGAGGTATTTTCGAAAGAGGGAGAGGATGAAAAATGTAATACAAAAAACCGCGGCCATCTAGTTAGAAGTGCTTTTAACAGCATTTCTTTTCATAATCCACGAACCTCGACAATCATCACTCATACAAAATGCGAAGATACCAAGAGGTATTTTAGTTAAGCTACTCACTTATTTCAACACACATTGTCTTCGTCTTAGTGTTAAGTTTTAGTAGTTCCAAGTTTTTAAAAATTGTTTTGATCTACTAAGAGCTTTAAACGTTCCATGAAATACTGTATAATTTTGCAGCATTACGTAAATTCCATCAAAATGAAATACTCGAGAGGCAATATGGAAAAATTTAACTCAGAGAAGTTATGAAGTGACCTTCGCGTCATTACTTCGATCTCTCCCGGCCCGAAATGGCATTTATTGAATTTTATCAAACACTGCGATTACAAAGCCGCGTGGAAAATGCGCTTCTGGAAAACTGTAATGACGCCACCGCCCGCCCCCGTCCCCGTTCCTGGGCCCTCCCGCCTCTTTCCGCGCGCCCGGAATTCGTGTTGATTGCTCCGCCTACGAGGGGGTTCGCCGCATCAGAAACCATTGTTCTGCAAACACCCGTCGCCAGCTGCCTGTGTCCTCCACCCTCCGACTTTCGCCTGTCGCCCTTTACCCATCGCCCTTTTCCTGTCGTCCTTCGCCCCTTTGCCCGACTTCCATCGCCTTTCGTCCGTCGTTCTTCCCCATACCCATTTGCCTGTCGCCCTTTGTCCATCACCTTCTCCCGCTCCTCGTCATCCGTTGTCAGTCGCCTTCTGTCCGTCGCCCCCTGCCAGGAGAGGTGGCTCATAGGTATCAACTGGAGTCACTGCGGTTCTTCTGACAAGACGGTGCTAGGTCCTAGATTCGAGTCTACACGGCGGCAGGATTTTCGACACTATGTCTAACTCAATAGCTGTCTGGAGGAGTATTCTATCGACCGACTGCTTTGATCGGTAGTTTTCACTGGTTTCTGCGATCAACACTAGGCGAATACCGGAGCAGGACCCTAACAAACGGACCACGGACAGCACGCAATTTTTCCTTCCACTTCCTTGACGTATCGTTACCCCTTTCTTTCATAGGTACATGCACTACACTACCACACATGCCGGGAGACCTGTCGGGAGCTTAGAGCTCGTCCTGGCTGGGGTGGTGCCCCGCTGGAGGGAGATACCTCGTCGGAGAAAACACCGCTAGCCGATAGGAAGGATAGCTCCGGATCTCACCATCCAGCGGGAGAAGATTTCCGCTATCTCCCGAGGGAAAAATGTACACTATATTTACGCTACTAATGACCTTAGCAGTTGCCCGCGTCCGGAGTAAGTAATAAATCAACGAAAAAACTCGCAGCGTACGCTTATCACTCGTCGATGATGTCTGGCAGTCATTTTACGTCGTCCGTCGTCCATTACTTATCACTACTCTGACTCTCTGACAATCGGTCATTGTCCGTCGCCCATTACATCTCCTGTCAGTCATCACCCATCATCTTTCGCCACCAACTGTCACCCGTGCCCCTTACTCACTGGCCATCACCTATCGCCCATCACCAATTGTCCATCGTCCATCACCTATCGCCCGTAGCCAGTCGTGACCCGCTCATTGCCCATTGCCCGTCGTCCACCGCCTCTCCCATCACTCATCCCCCGTCGCCCTTTGTCTATCAACCGTGGCCGCCACCTACCGCCCGTTATCTGTCACCGATCGGCCTTCACCGATTACCCATCGTCCATCAACTGTCGCTCGTCGCCCTTTATCCACCGCCCGTGGCCGATCACCAATCGCCCATCGCCCACCCCCGCGGCGCGCCGCCAGCCGCGCCGCCCGTCGCCCGCCGCTCGTCGCCCGCCGCTCGTCGGCCTCGGTGCGCGCGGGCGGTGCGAGAGAGGTGTTTGATGTTCGATCGATTTGGCGACTAGAAAACCGCGCGGCGAGCAGCGCCCGGGCTTGTCAATCGCCTGAACGGGGAAATGACATTTGAGCTGCACGTCAGGAGCAGGGTAAACAGGAGCGAACGAGAGACTGCCGCCAATGCGGAACCAACACGACGGTCGTCAAACACAATTCATGTGCGTGCTACTGGAGATTAATTATTTGCAGGACGGCGGATACGGCATTGTCGCTACTGGCGGAGCAGGGCGTGCAACGTTGACTCGTTTATTGGGAACCGTTCATTTTGAATATTTCAAATCGGCACTCGCAACAGTGTTGTATAGAACTTGTATGGCGTATCACGGAATGTGTTAGCTAACACGAAATTAAAAACGTACGTGTTTCATAATACCATTGACTCGAACTACGTTTAAAATAATCTACCATTTCTGTATAGTCGTATTTTGAAAAGATAGAGCTTTTGATGTTGAAATTCAGTTTTATAAACTTATTTAATTAATTTTGTAGATCGTCATGTTCTTTTCCATTACGGATGTTACAGATTTCTTTAAAAAATACTCTCTGTCTCACTCTCTCTCTCTCTCTCTCTCTCACACACACACACACACACACACACACACACACACACACACACATATATATATATATATATATATATATATATATATATTTATATATAATCATGAAAATTTTAAATTCCAAGCCATACATGTGATGTAGGAACGCAAAAAGAAAATGAGAATACTCGCGCAAATTGGACGTTAAAGTAAACTCACTTAATGATTTTTTATTGTTATAATAATTTATATTGTGAAACTGATATATCCATTCTTCAAATCTGCCCTATTATAAAATGCCTCATTTGAATTATACAACTATATGTTTTGTTTCTTTTCCCTTCTGATTTCGTTTACTTTTCTGCCTCTGCCTGACTTTTCTTTTATTTACTTAACACATGATAATGATGTAGAAAATATTTCTACTTTTTATCTAAGAACGGACAAATTTAATCTCCACATGGCCAACGAGATGTTGGTTTAAATTTCAAGGGACGTTAATCGCTATGGTCATTAGTGTAGAAAATCATTTATCCCTGTTTTAATCAAGGTGGTTGTTTTTTTCTCACAATGGATGATGTGATCCGCCTGCATGTCGTCTTGCAGATGATTTTAAGGTTCTCCGTACCCGTTTCATATTTCTAAAATGAGGACCATCATTTCATATCTGGTCATTCTAATGCCAAATCTAAGAAACATGATACGTTTCCTAAATGTATTTCGGACAGTAATTTTCTTCATAAATAATATCTTTAATTTTTTCGACCACATGAAATCTGCTTCCATTCCTTTCGACTCAATTCTAGCAAGACTAGATAAAATGACGATGAAAAATAAAGTTATTTTAGAAACAGACCATTCGATCACTCTGAAGAACTGTCTCGTGCTCTCACGAAACACGAATAATGATAAAGTCATTATTGTTGCCATCGATGCAATTATTTAGGTTGCGTTAAGGAAAGAGTTAATTCAAGCAAACATTAAAAACTGTTAAAACGATGGAAACTATCCAGATAGACGGAAGTGACCGCATGTTTACTGTGGGACAAAAAATAGTATGATGGCGGCTCTATAGATTATATAGATGTCCTACAACACAAAAATTCCTGTGTTGAAACTTCATCAAGCATTTGCAACTCCGAAATGAGTTAAAGTCAGTGAGGCCCAGTGTGATCCATGAAAATTATTAGTAGATATAAACATATGCAAAATGAAATGGAACAAAAATGGTATATCGGTGGTTTAAGAGTTAAGGAATTGACATTTTTAAAACCTACAAACTTCTAATTTTTTTAAAGGAACTTACTCTAAAATATTTAGTACCTAAAATATGTGACTTAAATATTAATATTTTAAAACGTAACTTAGTTCTTAATACGAAAGAACAAGGAAGATTTAACTATTCTCCGCCACGGTATTAGATGCAATAATGTTGTGCATTTATGCGAAAGAAAACCAATTGCAGGTACTAACATTTGTTCTTAAAAAGTTACATAAATTCAAACAGGCTAATTCATTGAATGAAAGATTAAATAACACGAAAATATAATTACAATATTGATCCTGTGTGGAAGATTTCATCCACCAATTACCAACGAAATTGCGGTGAAACCTCGATTACTTGCAACTTCGATGATCCGAATTTTATCAATTCTTTCATCTTTCATAAAAAGCAATAGTAGGTTCTTCGAAACTAGATAGATCTGTTAATTCGGTAATTATAGGAATTTCTTTTGAATATTGAACCTCTAATATTACCCCTCTCCACCCCATCTCCCGCTTAACTGTGTCTCTTTTGTCCCATCCCTGTCTTCTTCGCCTTTTACCCACCCTTTAATTTTCTAATATTTCAGAAAACATTTTTGGATAGTTTTTTTAGTAACTTCCCTCAGAAAACTCTCTCTCAGACTTTCCTATGCAGCAATATTTCAAATTGTGTCTCTTAGGAAAGTTTTAAGCAAAAATATCCGCTTGAATTTACAATCTCGTCATGAGATTATAAATGAGTAATAGCATGTGAGCTTCATGTACGTAATCATAACAACATTGTCATTATTTCGCATACGTTATAGGGTTGGCTTTTATTCGCTTTATGGACAATCGGTGACTTTATGAACATAACTTCATAAGGCGGCAATAGGGAGTTGAAAAACGAGGATTATTTGAAAGAAAAAAAACAACATAAACTTATAATATTGTCATTCAATAAAAAATATTGTTTGTGCTTATGTTAGGAAAAATCCCTGTACCTCAGGAACAGAAATGAATACCCACCAAAAGGCGAGATATATTCTTCAACTCCATTATATAAATATGTGACCAACACTTGTATGACGTCAACGCGATGCCAAGGCCAAAACCAATCGCAGGGCTTCAAGTTCAACGCTGCATGGCTGCGATTGGCTCAGCGCCAGTGTAAACCCCACGGCTGCGGCAGGGTAATCGCCCGATTGCGGAGACAGTCTAACAGGGTCGGCGTAATCTTGGAGCGTGCGCACCTTCCGAGGCCCTTGAGAAGCAGGATGGGCGAGGGTGGGGCGGGGAGGGGAGGGGGTTCGGCGAGGGTGGGGGCAAGGTCGTCCTGGAGGGTCGAGTGTCTCTAAGCCCCGACACAGCCCCCGCTCCGCCCCCTCCAGCGCAAGCGCCCCACGCCATCGCCGGCAGGCGCGCTCTCTAACGTCGGATAATTAATCCCATCCCCTCTAAGAGTTGCCGCCGAGCAAACATAAATGCAAATTAATGCTCGTGCGATGAGCTGCGGCTCGCCGCGCCCCGCCCTCCATCCCGCCCTGCGCCCCGCCCTGCGCCCCGCCCTGCGCCCCGCCCTGCGCCCCGCCCTGCGCCCCGCCCTGCGCCCCGCCCTGCGCCCCGCCCTGCGCCCCGCCCTGCACCCAAATATACAAAATATACAAAGTTTCCCACCATTGCCAAATTGTTTCAAGTAAATGTATTGTTCATTTCCAAACAGTTATCATTTTCGACTGTATGCATACCCTAGTCGTTTGTATAATTTATTCTGCGACACTATATCAGTCGGGCACTTTTCATTCTCCAACGTGATAATCTTGTCCTCGCTTACTTAGGTATCCTCAACATTTGATCATCAGTATAGAAATAGTACTTCAATTTTTTCTATTCTTCTTCATCATTGTTCCTTCTTTCCACTTTTCGCTCTGCCCACTATTCATAGATCCAGTCGCGTCTGTACATTTGTATTCATTTCGTTTTTCCTCACTTTCGTTCCACAATGAGATGCCCCTTCATTCTTCCATAGCTGTGCGCCAGCCCCCTCCCCCCCCCCCCAAAAAAAAATTTGTTCACCCTCGGCATCCGCGCTTCATGCCCTTTTTCGAAGACTGTCCAATATCGTGACGTGCGGAAAGCGTAAAATTGCAGGAAACTGAGATAAAAAGATTTAGACTATAAGCGAAAGATAGAATGGAACAATGAACAGGAGACAGGAGCGTAGCTGAAACGTGTGTACGAGAATATCAGCGATTTCTGTGTTTAGACGGATAGAGAGGGAAGGAAAACATGAAAGAGTGGGAGAAAGATAAGGGAGGCGTAGATAGAGACTAAGAACAAAGAAAGAAAGTAAGAAAGAGAGAAAAGCAAAGAGAAAAGTTTAGAAAAGTACGAGAGATGAGAAAATTTCAAAAAGATGGGAAGATAATGGGAAGTGAGTCGAAAAAGAAAAAGGTAGAAAAATAAAGGAGACAAGAGAAACAATGGGAGATATGCTCATTGTCTGGTTGAATATTCACTGGCACATTGTCGAATATCTGAAACATTATCACAGAGGGAATGAGCGTAAATTCAGGAGACCGTGAAATGTGGAGCGAAGAAGGGAAGGCCGACATGAGAGAAGCACGCGAACGGTCGGGAGACGCGGCCAGGGAGAAAGCAGCAGGGAAGGAAGAGCGACAGGGTGACGCAGGCAGTGAGAGAGTGACGTCGCTGTGGTGGGCGACAGGGCGCAGGGCCGGAGCGGCAGAGAGGTGGGGCGGGGCTGCAGCGGTGGGAGTGGGGCGGTGGGGGCCGGGGGCCCCGGTTGGAAGCGACGTCGGTGGGGGGCGGGGCGCGGGCGCGGCGGGGGCCGGGCGGGGGCGCGGGGGGCAGCGGCAAACACTGCGCTTTGAGCTGCTTGTGAAGCGCGTGTAATTAATTTCGAGTTGGTTTCACACCACCGCATTAGCGCGCGTTGCGGACACGCACGCGGGTGGGGACGGGGCGCGCGGCGGGCGGGCGGGCAGCGTCGGGGCCGGGGAGGAGGCGGGGCGGGGGCGGGGCGGGCGGCTCGCACCGGTGCCGGGGGTGACGTGCTATTTGGCCAAAGTAATTTGATACTCTGGTTACATAAGCACCCCAGCCGCGTGCGCGCCGCCCGACACTTTGTATCTTCCACTCCGGGGCTTGAGCCATTACGCCACGCCTCGCAGCATTTCAATCAAGCCGGTGCGGCGCGGCGCGGCGCGGCGCGGCGCGGCGTGGCGTCTCGTCTGCCGGCGCCGCCGGGTGGGAAGGCGCGAGGCGCGAGGCGCGTGACGCGGGGGGCGGAGGACGGGCGGCAGCGAGGGGGAGGGACCGTGTGAGGTGGAAGCGAGGACGAACTGAAGTGGGCGTGAACCGCCGACGCGCTGAAAGCCGCCGTGCGCCTCCCCGCGCCGCCTCGCCCTGCCTGTCCTCGCGCCGCGCCACGCCGCGCCGTCCGCACTGTCTCTTGTCGTGTCCTGCCGCATCGGCTTTCTGTCGCGGAGCGGCTGCCTCCCCGCTCCGCCCCCGCCCCCGCTTCACCTCCACGCTCCGCTCCGCCAAGCTGTGGCTTTGCCACTTCCGCCCCGCCCCCGCCCTCGGTGACCGGTTAGTCGGCGCTTTAGCGGTTTCAGACGTCTACACTGTTGCCAACTTCGACGCTTTTCTCAATGTTCTGCTTAGTTTTGGTCGAGACACGGTCTCATTCCATCGTGTTGCCTTTCCCTTTGCTGGTACCTTATTTCTTTTCTTCTGAGTGATCTTTGTTATTTGTGCTAATAATCACGAAGGCAAGAATGGCAGAGTTCAAATGAAATCAAAAACACCAACTTCAAAAAATACGTTTGAGATAATTTTAAAGCGTATCACAGTCAAAATTGTCAGGTTTGACAAATGTTCTGAATACATTACACTGCCCTTTACTTAGTATATCTGTCATTGTTAACTACGAATATTCATCATGGTTTGCTGAGATGTTTGCATGGCAAATATATATTTTGTGTTTGAACATTGGCAATCGCCATTTGAATGTATGTGAAAAATGTGTTTCAATTCCATGTACTTGAGATCTTTGAAAATGCCAAAAATGTGTTATTCCATGATAGGAATGGCGAATGATGCCAAATATATGTGCCTCTTTTAAACTCCTTACATTTGCGGTACGGGGATACGTCTCACTAACAAAATGTGGTGTCTTCGACGCTGTCAATTGTTTTAAAATAGCTTCATGTATTGAACATGTCTTTTATACTTCATTTATTCCATGTCCAGCTTTGTTCAAATATATTTTTTTCAGTATCTGGCATTGCACTTACCAATGAATCGCAGTATCTGATAATATTATGCTCCCGTTCAGAAGTTCCCAAGACCTAATGGCCTTGTGTTACCTCCTTACTGGATATGAACTGTTCTTATTAGAGTTACAAAATTATAATCGCCGTTAACAATTGCTTGCAGGTTTTGATGCTAATACTTACATTTTCGTACAGCTACATTTTTACGGTTTTTTGGTAATATGCACAAAAACGCACGTAGAGCATCTGCACTAGCACAAATGCTAAATGCAAAAATTCAGATCATTCCTAATTAGTTCCAAAAATTCTGTCACAACATCTTTTACACCTACATTTGATTCGTCCCCGGATTTCCTTAAAACTTCCATACTTTTCTCCCCTAATTTTGAAGAGGTTAAATCTTCACAAACTCAGTCTTATTTGTGTTCACTTCTACTTCTGCAATTAGTCAATTACTCATTTTGATGCGAATCTAGCGTTGTATTCGAATCTAACACTAAAAGGTGACTGTTTTGTATGTTTATGTGAATAGGGTGATAGTAAAGTTTAATAAGTTCTGGGTCACATTCATTTGAAAATCGGTATTTGCACACTTATGTAAGAACGAAAAACTGCGAAGTCGAACATAAAGAGCGTTCATTAATTCTCTAGCATTACTTACAATTTTTTTTCTCCATATTAACTTGAAATTCATCAAGTTTAATAAGTTCGGAGGCAATACAGTGTTTGTAGGTTTCGAAAATCTATTTTTTAAAATATGCTAATTCGAATCTAAATTGAAATCAAACTGTAGCGCGATTTACTTGATAAATTCAATTGTTCATTTAAAGATGTCAACATCAGTGTTGTCAACGTCCTGAAAGAAAATTATGGCATATTAAGCAAAAAGTCCTGTGGATACTGGTATTTAATAAAAGCCACCCATATAGATCGATTTAGAAGGCGTTGGTTTAATTCCTGGCACAGCACTACCAGTAACCAGCACCAAAACACGAAAAAACACGTTTTGGGAAATTTATTTTAATTTGCTAACCTGATCCGAAAACAACTCACCAGTTCCCCATCAGGAGACCGAGACGCGTCGAATGACACCTTATATGTCTCGATTTGTGTACGG
The DNA here is from genome assembly GCA_038098605.1 of Gryllus longicercus. Classification (NCBI taxonomy): domain Eukaryota; kingdom Metazoa; phylum Arthropoda; class Insecta; order Orthoptera; family Gryllidae; genus Gryllus; species Gryllus longicercus. The sequence goes on along the minus strand of JAZDUA010000267.1, from coordinate 420,435 downwards.
GAAGTGGTTTAGATGCGAGTGGCGAAAGCGCACAAATCCGCCCAGACGCACACTCAAGAGGTTTACTCGAATACTGTACAGGGATAATAGTGGTAGGGGCGACTGCATAGGTATCGGCGTGTACATCGTACGGGAAACAAAACATTGCCATGTTTCCCGGATCTCCCCAGTGGTGCAATTGGTTAGCGCACGGTGCCTATAAGACAGTAACTGAGGAATGCCGGGATTGTGAGTTCGAACTTCACCTGGGGAATATTTTTTGGAGGGGAGCATATTTACTGCTTTGACATTCATGTCAATGATTAAGATAAGTATCAATGTGCATAAAATGATGATACCGGTTAACGTACGATTCTTCTGTACTTCGTTCGTAGCGTAAAACACAATACAATACCATGAAACCTGAACAACAGCAGAACATTCTCGAATTTATTTTATTACGAATTATTTTTATACATTAAGGTCAAATAACTCTGTACAAGGAGTCTCAGAATAAATACTACAAAAGTCTAGAGCATACAGAAAGGTTGAAAATGATCATTTTTTGCCAATGAGGATATAATGGGAAATTTAGTATGATGGAGTTATACCTTTACCAAGCAACTCCATATTCATTGGTGTCACGTGCTGACGCAGGACACGCTCTTACACTGTCTAGATTTAATGTATCTGTCGATCATCTATGAAGGGTTCCTAATATTTAGATGCTAAGATTGCCCCCTGCATTTCTTGTGAACATAGCGTCACTAGGCACACTATTTGTTGAGTTCTTCTTTCGCGAGTTATGGAAGGCTAGATCCGGGAATCGTGGGTGGCTTCTATACGAGTATTAGCAATACCATGAAATCAAATCTGTTGTTCGGTTACTGATTCAAATGAATTTTCTTTTATTCTTTACTAGTTTTGCAATATTGCCAACCACGCGATTTTACTCTCTCGCACTTACTTCGCAAGAAGAGAAAGTATAGTAATCGTGGGCTGGAAAACGGCGAATGTACGGAACAAAAACTTATATTGGTTTTTATTCATCATTACAGAATGTGAAAGTAAAAGGTTGGGATAGAGACACTGTAGCTCAAAAAAACGGGCACAGATTTTACTTCTCCCCCATAATTCACATGCAGTTTTTTACTTATTTTGATAAAATAAGATAAACTGTAAGATAAAATAAACGGTATGTTATTGAAAAATGCAAAAATCCAGGGATTGGCGCTCCGCGGCACGTCGACCGATTTTGGTACTAAAACAAGAATATACTATTTAACTTCTTGGTAACTCCTGAAAAGAATTTGACTCCTATGTAACTCCTGAAAAGAATCGATTAGTGGTATTCCTCATTGAACAGGTCTCAAGGCAAAATATGCTGATTTTTTCTCTTCTCCTACCTGAAGTTTAGCAAGAAAATAGGCGTTGTTCTTGTTTTACGCTCCTATGGCACAGTGTATCCACTTACACTACGTCGAAAGAATCACTTAGAAATGAATATGATTTAGGAAATCGCGATTTAAAACTATATTTTAAACAATTCATTTACATCATTTACACTTATTTCCATACTTTTCCATTTCACTACAGTGTTTGTTAAATGGCAAAAGGGCAGAATATTGAGGGTTGAAAAGCTCTGGAAACGACATTGAAGGTGTCCGTTTAATAAAGGAGGTTACTTTCGAATCTCCCATCTCTACCCGACATAGTCAACAAATAACACGAAATGCTGCATGGAGGTTAAAATCCAATAATCCAGCACATCCAAGAATTCAGCGATTTCAGGGAACACTGTGGACCTATGCTTTGCTACTCACACAGTTTGATTCCGAGAACGCAGTGTTTCTAAACGACTGTAACAAATATCAGAATAACTAAATTCGATTACGTCATGGGATGAAATGGCAAGTGACAACAATCGCAAATAAGACTGATGGCCCCTTCAAGGTCTCCCTAAAGGCGCTTCTTGGTACCCTAGATGGTCACGGTTACAACATTTAACTTATAATAAAGTAAAGTTGGAAAGGGAAAAAACTTAAATTCAGTATTAAAGAAATTGAATAGTATTCTACAATTTGTTATAATTAATTAGTAATATATAGTCTTACATATCATCTCGTCATTTTTGACAGGTTACCCTTGGTGTATTATAAAATATGACTTTTGTTTAGCTACATACCTACTTTAAGAATATAAAATGATTTCAGTTTTCAAAAATCGAGAATTACTCTGTGAAAATTACAACATTCAGAATGAATGGCCGAAATCACTTAAAAAACGGTGGAAGTGTAGAACAGTGCATCAATAACAAGTGTTTAAATTAGAACTGAGATGGCATGCACTTTAGCCTAGCGGCGCCCTCCTTTGTGTAATAGGTCAGGTCAGTGTTATACCACAATCACTCGGTGTAGAGGCGTCAAACGACGTGGGAACGTCCAAGCAAGGGCCGGTTGCCTCGTCGACGCGTAATATTAGCATCGGAGTGAGTACGAACGGGGCAGAATGATCGGTCTCCAGGAAGCGGGTTCATTGTACCGTGACATTGCCGCTCGAATGGGGCGCGCTGTTACGACAGTGATGCGTGTGTGGAACCAGGGGTAGCGGAAGGTCGTACACAGCAACAAGCGGGGACAACATAATGTGACCACAGCGTGAGGTGACCGCCATCATGTCCGCATGGCCGTAACCGAGAAAATGGCTTTGTCCTCAGTGTTGCCTTGCCTTTGGGGCACTGCAATGGGTGTGGTCATGTCTGCGACGACGGTTTGACACCGTCTCCTGAGGGCTGGACTGTTGGCACGCATACCACTGCGGTGGATTCCGTTGACTAAAAACCACCAACGCCTCAGACAGCAATGGGCACGTGAACGTGTTCACTGGGGTGCTGAGTGGCAAAGTGTAGTGTTTTCGTACGATTTCAGCATCAATTTGTGCTACAACGACGGCCGCGTAAACGACGCTCGACGCGTTCGACGCGTTCGACGCTACTGTGATGATTGGAATCTGCCAGCCTGCATTGTTCCGCGCCATAGTTGACAAACGCGAAGTGTGATGGTTTGGGAAGCCAGTTTCTACAATGTACGATCTCGCCTCATACATATTGAGGGCAATCTGAACAGCAACCGCTACATCAGGGAGGTTTTAGAGCCCAAGGTACTGCCTCTCCTGCAAGCAGCTCCACATGTCATATTTCAGCAGGACAATGTCTGATCGCATGTGGCGAGGAATGTGCAAGCTTTCTGGGAAGAACGACGCATACGACTCGTACCACTGTTTCCCTGTGTAATGCTTTGGTAAGTTGCTGCTTGCTAGGCCCCGCTTGCACCCACAATGATATAGGCAGGCAGGGCGTCGCAGTTAAAGCAGCAAACGCGTATTACAAATTATTTAGATTTTATGGGTCCTTGGGAGCTAAGTCCCTTCAGAAGACTGCAGGATGGTGGATCAGCACAAGTGAAAATGAAAGACAGAATATGTTTTAGCAAATGTCGAAACAAGAGTCCTTTACTTACACAGAAATGAAGTTACACAGAAATCAAAGCTACATCAAAGTGACGTGGAGACCTCCGTCCAAGTAGACGGTAGCTCGGAGAGTCCCCCGGGCGGGGCCCGTGGGCGTATTTTATAGTACTCAGGGCTTTGTGTATCATACGCTTCCACTTGGGTTGCGCGTGGCCTCCCTTCCCCAAACATGACGTGGCCATAAGGCGTTGAATCGCCTCTCTGTGCTTGTGCCTCTGCTTCGGCCATATCGTCCGTCACCTTAAGGGCTTACTCCTGACGCTGATGGCTGCCAGCGGGTGGTCACATGTCTCCAGAACCCACGTGCCTAAGTATTCATATTAATGGATACTTCCCAGTTGAATGCGTTATGATCAAAGCTCCTATAGAATTTTATAAAGTATGATTATAATAATTACAATTACAATCATTACAGTTACAATCATTACAATTACAATCATTACAGTTACAATCATTACAGTTACAATCATTACAATTACAATCATTACAGTTACAATCATTACAGTTACAATCATTACACCTTCCCCCTTTTCAAAAGTGAACCACCATGTGGTTTACTTTTATTCAACGAACATATCGAGTGGACCGTCTGAGCCTCTTGGGCGTGGGATCTGGATATATACTGGATGGCGTATGCTGTCCATCTGCTGTTGCCTCTACGTCTGCAAATGTTGGCTCACGGGTTATTGGGAGGGAACGTGTTGATAGGACAGGAGATACTTTGTCGAGATCCCTTTGGTAGGATACTACAGGTTGATAGGTATTTATTACCAAGCATCTCTCTCGTGCCTGTGCCCAACAGTCCCTGGGACTCCATTTGTCCCACAACCAAAAACCACATTCTCTGCAACATTTGCAACAGCAACAACTACAGCAAGTAATTATTATGAACAAAACAAATAAAATTAGTGATCCTAACCATGTTGCGCCTTGATACCAGACAGAAGGAAGAATACTTTCTTCTTGATCTTTAATCAGCCCTTCTATTTCTGATACCTTGTAGCTCGCTATTTTTAAATCATTTGCAGAAGTTAGAATATTCTGCAGAGGAGTATCCAGATCTAAATTAGTTAATTTCTCCTTCGTCTCCTCATCAAAACAACAATCAAAATTTGGAGACATTACAGGTAATACGTCCAGCTCAGTTCGATTGACTTCTATTTGACTACTAGCATATAAGGTCGCGGAAGCAGAATAACCTTTGCAACCTTTTGGGAGGTGTAGTTTACCTTGGTTTTCTAAGACAATATTTCGTGTTCCTTGAAGAGGACACAAAATTGCAAATCTTTCGGGGCTCGGTGCAACGTAACCACTCATTACTCAGATATAGCGAGATCCAGTGTGTTCTTGTTAATTTAACAATTCTTTTATCACACACATCTGGAACTCTGTTATTAGATACATGTAGAAGCGTAGCTTCACAATCTACATCTGGAACATATGTATATACTGGTACTTTCTCTTTACAAACAAAATTAATTTCATTAGGATTAAAACAATTACTTAATTCATTGGAAGACATCTTTCCATATTTGTTATGCATAGTGTCCTTAAATATATACTCTCTATTAAAATTAAGATACATAAATGTATCGTCTTTCACTCTTGCTGGAAAAGGTAATACTTTATACAATTGATATTGAGTGTTTGAACTAAGAGGTATTTGGATTACATATACAAAATAGTTCTGAAAAGAATAGATAATAGGAATTATTAATTTACTTAGTTCACTAATAGGAAAAGGAGGATAGTCCAGGTCCTCCTTTGGTTTACCTTGATCCATATAACTTTTTATTTTATTTGGTGTGACCAGTTGGGGTTGTAACACACCATCTTGAGCATGAACAAATGCATCTACTAAAATATCAAACGTATACCGACTTTCCTCAATTCCTCTCTCTACTTGTTTCAATTGTTCATTCATCATTGATATTACAGTGGTTGATTCCTCTAATTTGTTAATTGCCATGGATGCTTTCTCTGCAAAGTTCTTAAATTTATCAGCTAACATTTTCTCATTCTTATCTATTTTATACATTGTAGAATTAAATGTGAGAATGGCTGATTTGATTACTGTCATCTGTTCTCCCGAATTTTTTAAAAAAATCTCTTTGTTCTTTCTGAATTGTATCAATATGCTTTTGATAACTTTTAATTTCAGATTCTGTTGCTGTGCCAAACAAAATTTTGCTAACCTCTCCAATAAAATTCAAAACACCTCGCTTCTGCCTACCATAAGTATTTTCATTTAAATAACCCGCAATTATATCTTTTAAAGAATCTACATAACGAATCTTTGATCGAGAATAAGTTGCGAATGCTGTACAATCCGTTAAATGATACCATGCTTCATTTGAATGTTTTTGACATACAGTTAATACTTGAGCCTGATGACTTTTAGTTTGTTTCCATAATTCTTTAATAGGATTTAAATCTATGTAATTTACAAACTTTCATTGAGTTGGTGACAACAAAAGTGTACCTATTTCGTCGAAATATACTCCTGCTGACGACGATATTGGAGAATTTTGACTTTCCACCGCAGTCTGGTGTTGTAGTGCAATTAACAACAGCTTAAGTATCCAAATCGCGATCATCTTGCGAATTTTCCTCTGAAACAAAGTATGGTTTCAACCTATTTACATGAACTCTAAGTCTTTTACGTTTTCCTACTTCTTGTAGAACAACATCAGATCCCGCATTTAAAACCTCTTGTATTTCATATGGACCTTTCCATAGCGGTTCTAATTTATTTCTTTGCTCTAATTTTACTAAGACCTGGTCTCTGATTTTAAATTCCCTCTTTCTACTCCTTTTTTCATCATAATATTCTTTCTGCTTTTCTTTCTGTATTCTCAAATTTTCTCTAACCCTTTCATGACAAACTTGGAATTTAAATCTTATTTCCTGAACAATATCATCGTATGTATACAACGGATTTGTATTCGCTTGCAATTTACCCGGTAAATTTGCTTTCCTTCCAAACAATACTTCATACGGGGTATACTTTGTACTCGTGTGGACTGTTGTATTATACGTAAAACTCGCAAATGGTAACCAATCATCCCAGTCGTTATGTGGCTGTTTACAAAAACATCTTAAATATTCCACTAACGTTCTGTGCGTTCTTTCGAGGGCACCATTACTTTCTGGATGATATGCACTAGTATTAATTTTCTTTATTTTAAGTAATTTACTTAAATTTTGGAATAATCCACTCATAAAATTAGAACCTTGATCGGTTACTATCTCATTTGGTATACCGAAAATACAAACGATAAAATTATTAAATGCTTTTGCTGTTTCCTGTGCGGTTGAATCAGAAAGAGGGACCGCGATTAAGTATTTACTCAAATTGTCCTGACATGTTAAAATATATTTATTCCCTTTAATTGTCAACGGTAAAGGACCTACAATGTCTAAGTAAATCTTTTCCCAAGGTGCCTCTTTAATATCAGTCACAATAAGTGGTTGTTTCACTGGTAACTGAGTTACTTTATTTAATTGGCATGTCTTACAAGCTTTAATAAATTTCTCTACGTCATTTGACATATTCGGCCATGAAGTATATAATTTAATTCTCTCTAGAGTTCTTTTGATTCCTTGATGACCTCCAATTGGACATTCATGCATTTCTTTAATAATTCTTTGCCTATTCTCTACACTAACCTGACAAGAGACTACTGGATATCTACTTAACGCATCTGCATTGACATTCATTTTTCCTGCTTTATGTATCACTTCATAATCGTATTCCTCTAACAATAATCTCCGTCTCATTAATCGAGACCCTGGATCTGTTACATTCAAAATCCACGTTAAAGCCTTATGATCTGTCACGATTGTGAATTTTGTTCCTAATAAGTATGGACGGAAATGTTTACAAGCCCATACGATAGCTGCGAGTTCTTTTTCTGTAATAGAATAATTTAACTCTGCTTTGTTAAAAGTTCGAGATGCATAAGCAAGCGGCTTATCTTTTCCTATCTTTCCTTGACTAAGTATTGCTCCTATAGAATAATTACTCGTGTCCGTTGTTAGAATAAATGGTTGTTGAAAATCAGGATACTGAAGTACTGGCGCTTGTGTTAATTCTTTCTTTAAAGAGTCAAAACTACTCTGCTCCTCTTGTTCCCATTTCCATTCACTATCTTTCTTTAATAACTTTGTCAAAGGTATAGCAATTGTACTAAACTTGTCAATGAATCTACGATAATAACCTGCCAAACCGAGAAATGATTTTATGTTTTTGATATCTTTTGGTATTGGAAAATCTCTAACGGCTCGAATCTTTTCTGGATCTGGTTTTACACCATCTGGCGTTACCAGGTGTCCTAAATACTGTAATTCTGTTTTAATAAACTCACATTTATCTGGTTCTATTTTCAAATTACATTCCCTTAAATTTTGAAAAACTTCAATCAGCTTCTGATTGTGTTCTTCCAAAGTTTCTCCGAATATTATTATATCATCTAAATAAACCAAACAACGACTACCTAACGTTCCTGATAATACGTTATTCATAAGCCTCTGGAAGGTACTGGGAGCGGATTTCAAACCAAACGGCATACGCTTAAATTCATAATGTCCGGTGTTAGTGCTAAACGCAGTTTTACCTTGATCTTCTTCCGCTATTGGCACTTGCCAATATCCACTCGCGCAATCGAGAGCTGAAAAATATCTAGCCCTACCTAATTTGTCCAATATTTCTTGAATATTTGGAATTGGAAAACTGTCTCCTATAGAGGCGTCATTTAACTTTCTAAAATCTACACAGATTCTCCATTTTCTTTGGCCTGATGCGTCTATTTTCTTCGGAACGATTACTAAAGGAAAATTCCAAGGACTCTGACTTGGTGTAATTATATCTTGTTCGAGCATAGACTGAATTTGTTTTTCTACTTCAACTTTATGTTTTTCCGGTAATCTGTAATTTTTTAGAGTAATCGCTTTGCCTCTCGGGATTCCTGGTGTAGGAATCGTGTGTTCGACTCCTCTCGCACTCGTTAATTTGTCTCCTTCTAATTTAAAGATATCCTGGAATTGATGACAAATTGCCCGAATTTCTCTAGTACCCTCTTTAATGTGCGAAAATCTTAATTTCTCATCTAATTTACGAATTCTCTCAGGATCTTTCGAGTGATTAATCCATTCTCTTTTCGACGGTACTTTTCTTAATACAGGTTTCACATTAATTACCTGCTCTTCATTTGTAACATTTACGCATAAGCACTGAAACCTATTGTCTTTACATTTCACTAGTCCACACGCTATATAAACACCTTCTTTTAATGTTTGATTTTCAATTAATCTATCACCTACTTCTGTGGTTGGTAACGATACTATCGTTTCACTTGCAGCGGGTACTCTTATATCAAAAGGGATGTTTAATGATATTCCATACGTACTGAGACCATCTTGCCCTAATATCATATCGAGTTCGTGTGGCAAACTGTTTACCACATAAAATTCGTGTTTACGAGGTTCTGATGCGTTCTCCAAGACAAGTAGTATTTTACTAATTACTTTTAAATTATTCCCTGTAATTCCTTTTATTATTATTTGTTCATCTGCATGCTTTATTTCTCTTTTATTTCTTATTGCTTCTAACTTTACCAACGATACCTGGGACCCGGTATCTATCAATGCTACACCCATTTCACCCTTCAATTGCTTACACAATACGTATATTTCGTATTCATTTAGCTCGTAATGTCGATCTAAATTTCTGCAACCTCTTTGTAACTCATTTACGTTTAAACCTCGAGAACTACAGACCCTTGCCATAGTCTCGTCCGGAGATTCACCTGACTCCGCGTCACTTCGAGTCGCGATCTCTTTAGTGACTTTTCGGCTACAACCTAATTGTTTGCCGTTCCCTCTTTCCTTATTCCACTCACTTCCTAAAATACAATTGTTCGCGTCGCAATCCCTTTGCGCACCGCCATCTACTCGTACTTGTGCGCAGCACCCTGCTTGTGCCTCGCAACCTTTTTGTGAATCGCAACCTGCTTGTGCTTCACAACCTTTTTGTGAACCGCAACCTGCTTGTGCTTCGCAACCTTTTTGTGAACCGCAACCTGCTTGTGCTTCGCAACCTTTTTGTGAACCGCAACCTGCTTGTGCTTCGCAACCTTTTTGTGAACCGCAACCTGCTTGCCTAGGACTTATCTCCGGTTGCTCAGACAGCCCTGCTGTCCGTTTTCCTGCGTTCTGCAATTTCTAGCCTCGTGACCTTTCTTATTGCACTTTGCACAGGTCGGTACTGGTGTACCCGTGCATTCTCGCGCCTTATGTCCTGTTTTCTGACATCGGAAACATGTTATACTTGCCGAATTAACTTCTTTTCTTACAATCGAATGTTTCTTTGAATTGTTACGCTGATCATAACGTGGTAGTTGTTTAAAATTCACCTGATTTGGATTACTGAATTTGTGTCGTTGCGACAAAATAGAACTTTCCTCCTCTAATGCAATTTCAATTAACTGAGAGATAGACTGATCTTCTCCTTTTGTTTTTACCATTGTTTTTATACGATCATCAACTAATCCTTGAACAAAACATATTTTAACTATTTCTTGCATGATAGCAATTCCACCTTCCACGTAGGATGGTTCTATCTGCTCTAGTTTACGTCGCGTTTCCCTGTATAATTCAGCGGATAAATCATCAATGCGCGAACCCCACTGAATTATAGTTTCATTAAAATTTTGCCTACTATTAAATAGTTTACTTGCATGAAAGTCTAATATCCTTCTTGTCGCGTAATGTTCCTCTAAAATGTCACGTACGTCTTCCCACGATGATCTTCTTTTAATCATTAATTTTGCTTTCGCATCTCCGCATATTTTTGCTTCAATAAATTTTAAAAATAAACCGTGTTTACTAGGATGAACGACTTCGTATGCGGCTTCTACACTTTCTATAAATTCTCGCAGTTCCCTCGGATTACCCTCAAAGCTTTTTGGTACCAATTTGATTGCTTCCGGCACGGATATGTAATCTTGCTCGGGAGGAGAACCTTGACTATCAGCCATCATCCTCAATTAGCTAACACAACTAGATAAACACAATACTCAAACTTCGACGTTTCCTACGCTCACGCGCGCACTACAAAATACTGAACACACTTTGGATCAAGATAACCCAGAGGTTGGACTAACCTTTACAAGATGAAGAGTTCTTCTGAAGGCAACCAAATGGAGATCGCTGCTACGGTTACGTTGCCGGCTGCACGTACGGCTGAACACAGGATGGCACCTCGGTACACCAGGCTGCTGCTGTTGTAGTGCTCAGAAGAACCAAGGACTCCGCCAACTCCTCTCGGAAGGTTTCGCTGGCCAGGCTCCACCACGATCACGCTGGTGAATACGTGACTCCTTGAAGAATTGGAAGAAATGACTTTTGCAAAAACTGTGCTGAGCAGTGCTTCTGATTTTGAAGGATCCCACCGCTGCAACCATGTAATGCTTTGGTAAGTTGCTGCTTGCTAGGCCCCGCTTGCACCCACAATGATACAGGCAGGCAGGGCGTCGCAGTTAAAGCAGCAAACGCGTATTACAAATTATTTAGATTTTATGGGTCCTTGGGAGCTAAGTCCCTTCAGAAGACTGCAGGATGGTGGATCAGCACAAGTGAAAATGAAAGACAGAATATGTTTTAGCAAATGTCGAAACAAGAGTCCTTTACTTACACAGAAATGAAGTTACACAGAAATCAAAGCTACATCAAAGTGACGTGGAGACCTCCGTCCAAGTAGACGGTAGCTCGGAGAGTCCCCCGGGCGGGGCCCGTGGGCGTATTTTATAGTACTCAGGGCTTTGTGTATCATACGCTTCCACTTGGGTTGCGCGTGGCCTCCCTTCCCCAAACATGACGTGGCCATAAGGCGTTGAATCGCCTCTCTGTGCTTGTGCCTCTGCTTCGGTCATATCGTCCGTCACCTTAAGAGCTTACTCCTGACGCTGATGGCTGCCAGCGGGTGGTCTCATGTCTCCAGAACCCACGTGCCTAAGTATTCATATTAATGGATACTTCCCAGTTGAATGCGTTATGATCAAAGCTCCTATAGAATTTTATAAAGTATGATTATAATAATTACAATTACAATCATTACAGTTACAATCATTACAATTACAATCATTACAGTTACAATCATTACAGTTACAATCATTACAATTACAATCATTACAGTTACAATCATTACAGTTACAATCATTACAGTTACAATCATTACACCTCTCCTACACGTTCGCCTGACAGGTTGCCCATCAAACATTTCTGGAATATGATCGGTCAGCAACTTATTCGTTCTGGTCCTCCAACAGCCACTGTCGATGCTTTGTTGTCACGCATACAAAACGCGCGGCAGTGTGTTCCCCAGTAGCTTTACAGGCTATCTTTAAATCTATGCCACGGCGTCAGCGAGTGGTGGCTTCACATATTGGTGGCTTTGCATGGTGAAAATGCAGGTACAGTACTGTAATTCTAATCACTTGTATATTGTCATATTTCTAATCTGTGGAATAAATTTCATTGAAATAGTATGTTTCCTTCTTGGTGTTGCAATTTTCACAAACACCAGTGTATAATAAGGATTGTAGAAACTTTGATTGTACGAAACTCCCTCTTTCTCTCTGCCCGTCTCTCTCTCTCTCTCTCTCTCTCTCTCTCTCTCTCTCTCTCTCTCATTTCACGGGCGATCAAACGAAACCCTTTCCAAGCATGTTACATGAGTTGCCAGCTAAGTGTGAAACACGCGTACAAAAATGAAGCTATTTGGCAAATGTTCAGATCTCCGACATTTTGTGTCTACATCATTTGTACTCTCGTGGAAGAATGTTGAAAATGTCTAGTGGAGCGCTCATCACGTCCACGAAAAACAAATGTGTAATAGAGCTTTTCGCGGGACACATATACAACACAGTAGATTTGTCGGGAAACGAATTACTGTGAAACCGAGAAAAGTGCTTGGCGGAAATAACTATTACTGATGGGTCGTAGTCAATTAACTTCAACCAAAAACGTGTTTAACTAAACAGTGCAGATTTGCCAACATGTGTCTTTAAATTTCTCGGCTCTTTACAGAAATTAGAATTGGAACAAAGATTCCACTCAGGAGTATAATGGTGTTAAGGATTAAGGTCTAATTTCCCGGATAGAATTCGCAATCAACCTGAAAAGGGATCACCTTCTTTAAGAAAATTTCTTAATGCCTTTGCATAATTTTCATATCATTGAGAGTATCTTAGTGTTCGATGTGCAAGAGTTGGAACACTCTCGTGTGGACCACAAACGTTCCACACACGTTGTTTCCACAAACGTGGAAAGCAATGCTCCTCTCATTATTTGACATAATGTGTACTGTGTGCATTGGGCCATACTTGCAGGCAGATTTTAATCTATTTAAAATGTCGAATTAGGAAAACGTTAATTTATTATTTCAAAAGCATTATGTTGTGTTGTGATATGAAAATATCTCCTTATGTAATATATAAGTAAATAATACATAAATAAATATTCTAAAAAAATAACGCATTACACGTGTTCTAATATCAATTCAATATTTATGTCTTCTCGTGGTACGTCTCACACAGATGTTAATTGTTTTTAACGTTAAATATTTTTTTACAAAATTGGGAAAGTCCGAATATCTGACATTCCTCAAAAGTTTGCAAAACTCACAAAGCAGTGTGTTTTGCTAAACATCTTTTCAGTTTTACCTGGTAATTATCATAATAGTCATTGTTACGATCAGGGTATTGTCATTGTCATCATGAGATTTGAACACTTGATTGAAGAGGGACGTCTCAATTTTGTAGTGATTATTATCCACTTTTCAATGTATGAATATAATTTGTCTTTTGCAGGTGTAGATTTATCAATTTGTTAATCTGTCATCTACTTAATTCACAATTGTGTATCTTATTTTTCAGGCGCACACTGCCATTCTCTGGCAAAGTATTGTAATTTTTTCGACAAGATTTTGAAGGAGAGTCATCAACCCCGTGCACTGATCTGAAGTGATTTCCGCCCCATCCTCTGTTCCCAATTCTTCCCCATCTTCCATTTTCCCTTTGGTTCTCCACTACACTTCTCGTCATGGATTACCCCAATAAGTAAAATGTGCGCTGCTGTAAATCACTTCTTCAGAAATGAATGAGCCAGATAAAACAATATAAAACTTCGCGCCCCAAGAGGATTCAGGCGCCAGTTCGGCTCGCCTGGCGGCTCCCACGCAGGGCACATGTGTGTAGGCGGGCGGACAGTCGCGGCGCTCTCACGGCAGCCGTCGTAAAGCCTCCGGCGGCGGAGGCGGCGGAAGCGGCGGCGGGTGGCGACGGCGGGGGCGGGGGCGGCGGAGGCAGGGGTGGCGACGGCCGCGGCCGCCACCGCCGCCACCGCGCAGCCAAATAACGGGCTTATTATTTTTGAGTAAGGTTTACAGTCGCTCTCGCTGGCGTGTTTACTCAGCCTTCAGGCGTGCTCGCAAATCACAGCCCAACGACGCGACAGGACGCGTGCGCCCGCCCGGGTCCCGCTCCCGCTCCCGCCCCCGTCTACCTGCGGAGGAGAGGAACGGAGGCGCGAGACGGCACGTCTCGGGCTCTCCCGCCTACGCCCCCGCCCCTCCACCCGTCCCCCGCGCGTCGCGTCGCCCTGTCGCACCCCCCGCGCCCCCGCCCCCTGCGCGCGGGAACAGCTGTGCTAGCCCGCGAGCAGGTCCTGCGCCCTCTGCCGCTTCGGCCCACCCTCGCCCCGGGCTGCCGCCGACCCCAGCGCACGCACTTCCTAGCCGGAGTTCATGGGTATAGATGGATTACTATAAGAGAGTTCATGGGTATAGAGAGACTACTATAAGAAGGGACGCTGTGACAGCTTCTGCTTGGTCAGTCTTCGCAATATAACGGCAAGTTTTGTCCATGCTATCATTTCGTCAGTGCGTTCGTTTACAGTTAGCTCGTTTGTAAATGGCTTGATCACTATCTCTTGCAATGTCATCACCCTGCATGGCGTTCATGACGTTCCCGACCTGTCAAAGTGGTCGCTTCTTATTCACCTACCTGGCTGTGCCCGGGTTCAAATACTGTTCATCCATGTGAACTTATGATGGGTGAAATGGGTTCGGAATGGGTCTGCTGGGGGTCCTCCCGTTTTCCGTGGCTTTTATTTCACAGTTGCTACCGGATGAAATAGCTCAGAGAACTGTTTCCACTGCAGTGTCTCCGCAGTGTTCTAGAGTTCGAATCCCAACGGTGATGGATTTTCAACACTAGTAAAATTGCTATGTCGAATTCAACCGCTGTCGAGAAATTATATCGGTCAGAAAATTCCAGCGGGCGGTTGCTTTTATTTGTAGTTTGTCCGTGGTTTCTCCGATGAACACCGCATGAATGATGGAGGAATACCGTGACAAACGAACCACGATCTATGTTTCCTCTCCCACTACACAAACACTGCGCTTACATGCACTGCACGATCACATGCGTTTGAAGCTTAGAGCTCATCTAGGCTAGGAGGTGCACATCTGATGGACTCTCCTGGAGAAGCGGACGTCGACGTTAGTTCTACGCTCGTTCTAGTGGGGGAGGAACACCTCCAGAGGTAGGGGAAGAGGTAGGAATATGAGATATCCCTTTTGTTTTGGGGCCAACAAGGTGCCACAATAACCGTAACTAAAAAAGTGAATTGCGGTTTCTGACAATGTTTAATATAAAATGTGAGTAGTGGAACGAATTGGTTCTATGTAATATTTAATTTTTCCCAATAGTGTCATTACCAATGAATTGAAAACTCGGGTAGGTAGTTGGTAAATAAGTTACAAAGCGGCTTTATTGTCGTACATTACGTTGAATAAGAAGAAATACATGTTTACAAATCACTTGGTTTTACAATAATCACAGAGATAGACTGAACCCTCTGGGCCCGCACAATAACTCTGGGGCTATATTCTACACAAGTTACACTAAATCCGCATCTTACCCATACAATATTCAGAAACTTTACACTCATTAATACAGTCTGGAAGTAATACGTGACGTTCGCCTATTGCTATCAATCACGTTTCTTATATTACAACCACCACGCCATCTTAGATTTTGCCAACATATTGTTCCGAAAATTATATTTTATTTAAAATTGCATTCATGCAATGATGATGCTAGACTACGTATTTCTCCAGTTACTCGACAAATTTCAACAATATTCAGGGGCGAAAGCCTCGCCATCTCATATTTCTACCCTATCTCATATTCCTACCTCTTTCCCTATAACAAGCACCATAGTTTCCCGACCAGATAGCCCGTTATTACGGAGACAACTGAGGGAAACAGTGAGTCAGAGGAGGTCAAGGAGCTATAACAAAGTGACACTCATGTAGGGCTCCTACACACGGAACCACTCGGCAACACTACCAAGAAGTGCCGGCCACGATACAAAGCCACAGACCAGCACCAATGAACGTAGGAAAGAAGTATTCGTCAGTTACCGCTGTACTTGTAAGTTACCGTAAGTTACTGCGGTAGTGGCATGCCAGCCAACAGATAAGCACAGTGGCGTTTTCTAGTGGTCTAGTGTGAACGCTGAGAGCTGATGGCGAACGTGTTATGCTGACGAAGAGCGTCCGTGCTGGTGGAGGGGGGGGAGAGCCCCTAACCGCCTCAGCAGCGCCGCTTCGGCGACGCATATGAATACCTCGATGACACTTCGATTAGATCATTTAGTCCGTTGACACTTGATCAGCTGTGACCCCATACGTCAGAACGTCACCATAGGTACGTCACTATGGTGACTTTCTAGCTCCCGATTGGATGACCGCGTCACAGCTGATCAAGTGTCAACGGACTTCATTTTTTAATCGAAGTATAAAAACAATGCTTTGATATCAGAAGCGCCACTGACAAGCGTTGCTGAATGAGAAGGAGCCCTTCGACGTATGTTTTACACTGAGACTGAGTCGAAAGGCTAGTTCAGAACACATCCAAATGCTCATCTTCCCGCAAATAACTGCAAAATAAAAATAAAGAAACTCAGTGATCCCATTGCTAACGCCCTCTGGTCCAACTATTTATCGTAGCTCCTCATATCGCTGCCGCACTGTCCCTTTCCCCTGTGATCCATAGAACATCGCTGTGATGTCTCACTGCCACATCTCACCTTTCTGTTGCCTCTCTTACATTTGTGCTGAAAATAATAAAACAATCGTAACCGTATGGTATTACGTTGTGGGTAGATGCCGCAATCGTAGTCTTTAAAAAAAATGAATTTTTCACTTTTTTGAAATTTCATCCATTCAATAGGTATCATAACTTTGGAAAACTGAACAATATAACTTCTTCCACTTACACGTTTCTGCCTTTTTAATTCCTTGTAATTTCATTTATGGACCAGCTTTACTCTTCACGATAGAAAGATTTTATAACAGAAACACTTTCTCCACGTGTCCTTTATTCGCAGACACTTTGCTGGTCTTATAACGCTGCGTATTCTAACTACTTCTGCCCGTCCCTCCTATAGTTTTCTCAAACACTACGCTACTCCCTAGATGCTTCCTGATTGATGTTCTGCATAGTAATGCAGCGGCCACCGAATGCTCCCAGAGTTCGCTAAATCTATCCGAAACCTCAATTCCCGTCGTAATATTTTATTTAGTGGTGTCAAAATCTAACCCTTAAAATATTGTAGAAGAGTAAAAACTTTCAATATAATTCCTTGAGATATCGGAAAATTTTAATAGACATAAATATGAAAACTTCTGTGAACGGTGGAATAGACGGAAAGTGAGGGACGTTCCTTTAATTTTACTTGTATGTTTCCATATGAAATTAAAATCCCATAAATGTTACACACTTTGGAATTATTTTTGAGTGTTAAGTGCAGCATAAGTGAAAAAGAAAATTCTGAGATGAAGTAAAAACGAAGATCTAACCTAATGGTGTTACAACAACACAGCTTCTCGTTGTTTAGTGCTGTGAAGACACGAACAGCGCTCCTGACGCATCGAACGATAGCTGATTTATTTGCAATTGTTGAAATTTTAGAAGTTTCAATGAAACTCAGATGTGTATGACATTATTAAAGAGAACGTTGCTCTATTCTAACAAAACATTTAAAGAAAAAAATTATAGCTATTTTATGAAAATATTGTTTACGTTTTTTTAAGGTTACAATTTTACGCCAAATTACGTGAAAACTTCTAATTTCAAACAATATTACTTTACTTCAAGTTTAATTAAGGAAAACCTGTAATTTTTATCATGTGGTAGCAATGCGTCAAAAAAAACTGTTTCAATTTTCGACATTTCAGATAATTTATTGAAAATCCGACCTGCTCCATTTTTATAAGCGCATATTTCTTTTTTGGTGCAAACATTTAAAATAAAATACTTCGAATTATGGGGGGGGGGTGAAATAGTCCAGGGAGCTTCAGTACTCCAAAGTTGTATATATCGTCTTGGAGCTGGTGTTGTCCACAGACAAGTGACAGGTGGATAGAGGGACAGATGGTTGGACTGTCAGGTAGACAGAAGTTTTGGAAGGAAAGGTTTTCGATATCAAGGACCTTCAAAACCTGGATTCTGACTACACTTCAGGATATAAAAAATACTTTACCAGTAAAGGAGAAAGAAAAACCAAGTTTGTGTTGCCCACAAAGCGGGTGATTGTGTCGAAAATTTGGTACTTTCCCTGCAGCATTATATACATTTCTCTTACTGCATGGAACTCTTACTACTCGTCAACGGAAAGTAAAAGCATTGTTGACGATGAGTTGCTCTAGCAACGCTTTAATCACGCACATATTGAAATAGCTCTTAAATCATCACGGAAGGTAAGTGATAATTAAACAGCAGGATTAAGGCGCACTAACCAAATTTTAAAATAAGTTTCTATTTCAAATAAGCATTGTATATGGATGAACAAAGAAATTAATTGTAGTGTTTCTCTTCGTATTTTATGCTTCTCAACCAAAAAAAAATTAATTCATCGAGAATTCATTAACACTACCGATACAATCATTAAAAATATGCGTGTACATTTCAAATGTAGCGCCATTGCTGATGTACATTTTTTAAATAGGATGTCCAACTGTTTTTGAGGTTTAGGTATACATGCATTTCATTTCTAATTACTTGATCAAAATATGTCTATATCATCAGCGAATTGTGTCAATTGCTTTGGATTTGATTTAGACCGATCTACTGCATGCGATAGTGGGGATCCTTGTGGAAGGTATACGTTGATTAATCTTGAGTATGGATGGTGATTGTTTACATTGGCTGAGTATGTTATGAGAATGTCTATTGTTTAAGAAGATTGTTATAACGTAGAATGTGGTTTAATTTTTTATTGATTTTATGTAATAAGCATGGTTCCATTTCTGGTTGAAAGCCAAGGTTATAAAATATAAATAGTTATTGTTTGCATACTATTGTTTTTTGGGCGACGAGAGTATTTTATTATAACGCCATTGAGTTTCAAGAAGACCCAAGAAGTGCAAAGGACAAAGGACGCAAATTTTCAGAACGTTGCATTGAGGACACGTTCCGGAAACTGATTTTCTAATCACGTTTTCGACATCACAGAACGAAGTCCGGCTGTACGTTTCCAGGAAAAGAATCAATAAAACTTCTCTTTAAAGAGCGAGAAACAGTAAATTCGTAGAAATAGTAAAAAATGCTGGAGATTTGCTACAGGACAGGGAATTCCGAACAAGACTTGGAACAGAATGAAATACATTTATGATGTATTGATTGCATTCGATGAAATGCATGCATAGTTTGCATGGATTTACAGTCGTTATGATTGAGTACAGTGGATGAACAACTAGCTTACTTACTGAATTTCGCGTTAAGGTATATAAACAATGGATCAGCAATGCGGGTTAACCCAAATATATTCTCACGATGAGACTTATGGATTTAGTGTTTTCCATGACAGTGGGAATATAAGATGGATTCTTAATGAGACTACTTCAGAGGAGTTGATGCCAAACGTACGCCCACGTGTATGGGATTTGTAAACTTGGTTACGTAATAATCAGATTTCCAACGAACGGTTGATTGTTTTCATTTTCTCTAATCAGATAGATATCTCTGTGTCGTTCAAAATTCATATATTAAATGTTAACTTATATCTTGACCTCTCAATTTTTTTAATTCTAAAGTTTTTTATTAATCTTTATCGTGAAAAATAATACCTTGATTGTGACTGACAGGTTGTGCCTTCTAACTACACTGAAGAACCAAAAAATCGGTACAGCCATGCGCATTGAAATTAAGATATCTGAAACCAATCACAATACGGCGTTTCGGTTGGCAACGACTATATAAGACAACCAGTCTGGCACAGTTGTTAGATCGGTTACTGCTGCTATAATGGCAGGTTATCACGATTTAAGTGCGTTTGAACGTGGTGTTAGAGTCGGCGCAAGAGAGATGGGGCATAGCATTTCCGAGGTCGCGATGAAATTTGGATTTTCCCGTACGACCATTTCACGAGTGTACCGTGAATATCGGGAATCCGGTAAAACATTAAACCTCCGGCACCGCTGCGGCTGCAAAAAGATCGTGCAAGAACGGGACCGACGACGACTGGGGAGAATCATTACACGTGACAGAAGTGCAACCCTTCCGCAAGTTGCTGCAGATTTCAATGCACGGCCATCAAGAAGCGTCAGCGTGCGAACTATTCAACGAGACATTGTGTATATGGGGTTTCGAAGCCATAGGCCTACTCGTGTACCGTTGATGACTACACGACACAGAGGTTTACGCCGCGCCTGGGCCTGTCAACACCGTCACTGAACTGTTGATGACTAGAAACACGTTGCCTAGTCTGACGAGTCTTGTTTCACATTGTTTCGAGCGTATGGACGTGTACGAGTATGGCTACAACCTCATGAATCCATGAACCCTGCATGTCAACAGGGCACAGTTGAAGCTGTTGGAGGATCTGTGATGGTATGGGCCGTGTGCGGTTGAAGTGATATGGTACCCTTGATAGTCTAGATACGACTCTGACAGGTGACACGTATTTCGAAAGTGATTTACTGTTTGCGGACGCAGGTGACGGATTTACTGTTAGCTATCGCAGTAATTGGTCCTTACGTCCTTGATCTTATTCCTAACACGAAAAATCGACCCTACCATAAATCAGACCAATTATATACTTTGATCGGTAGCACGGTATCGACGAATGTTGGATATATTTTCTGATATTTCTTCATCCAAGATTTATAAATTACATTTCTTTCTAGCACAGCAATTGGAGCAATGAGGTTGACCAGCCTTTTTTAAATTTCAAGAGTATCGACCATTACGACTTATTAGCTCTATTCTATATCAGTCAGAGAGCGACACAACATTAATCTTCAGACGACACCATTGAACACACTGCCGCGACGCCCAGTTTGGATAACTCTGTCTTAAGCACTTCTTGAACAGCGCTTGCGACGAAGGTGAACCTATATCTATGCCGCACTGGCGACACATTAACAAATAACGAATAAAATGCTGTATTTATCGTTTCTTCTATTGTACTGAAAATTATTTCGGAGACCTGGTCGACTATTTTGTCATGTCTATAATTGATTTTCTTTGTTGTATCTTTAATGTAAGAAGTAACAAAAATTCTGTATAATTATTACGTATTTACTGCTGCCACAGTTTTTTTTTTACTTTGAAAAATATTCCTCTAATTTTTCCACCCGAAAAGTGGGAATCTTACATATTGATGGCACATTCCTCAAAAGTTATGTGAACTGTTCAATGCAGAAAGGGTACATGGTCACATTTCGAATATTTTAAAGTTATGATTGATGTGCCTTTCTTTTAGCCTTATCTTTTACCGTGGAAAGTTTTTCTGATATGTATTACGTTCAGATACTGCAAATATATCTGCAAAAAAGTTTAGAAAATAAAATTATAATAAGCTTGTTGCAAATCGTTTTATCTATCCCCTATAAAGTTGTGAAAATGTAAGATGTACCCTTTCTGCATTGGACGGTTCATATGTGCACTTTCCAAGTCAACTAGTTAATTGCGAAAGATTGCAAACGATTTGTTAATTTAATTGCTGAGCTGTAACGCTATATATCACATATCATTTACACATATATTTTGTTTAATTCATCTTTGTATTGATAATGAACAATTATTTAATGTAAGTAAACAAGTTACTTATTGCATATCTGAAATGATCACTTAATCGACCAAATTAATTTAATTACTTTAACTTCACCTCCCCGCGAGTTGGTTTGATTTCGCTTCCTTCCCCCTGTTAGGAACAAACTCCCCTTTGACGTATTGTCTCAAAACATCGGAAGAGCTTGTTTGAGCTTGAACGCGCCACACAGGAGTCCGCGTCTTCCGGTTCGTGTGCTCCGGGGCGGCGCTACCTGCAGTAATAACTCCCCCGATGCTGCACTTGGCCGCGCCCTGCGCTGACTCAGGCTTTCGGCGCTTCTCCATCGGGCGTAAGGCGCGCGCCGCTCGCCGGTCGCCCTCGCCCCTCGGGGGCGCCTGCTCCTCCTCCACACCCGCTCCACCCCGCTAGCCTGAGCGGCCTTGCCCCGCCCGGCCCCACGCCCTGCCCGCGCCCTGCCCACGCCCTGCCCACGCTTTGCCCACGCCCTGCCCACGCCCTGCCCACGCCCTGCCTACGCCCTGCCCACGCCCTGCCCACGCCCTGCCCACGCCCTGCCCACGCCCTGCCCACGCCCTGCCCACGCCCTGCCCACGCCCTGCCCACGCCCTGCCCACGCCCTGCCCACGCCCTGCCCACGCCCTGCCCACGCCCTGCCCACGCCCTGCCCACGCCCTGCCCACGCCCTGCCCACGCCCTGCCCACGCCCTGCCCACGCCCTGCCCACGCTTTCCACAACCTTCCCCATCTTGGCCCCTCCTGCCACTGACCTGTCCCTCCCTTCACGCCGACCTACCTCTCTCCTCACCCCAGCCTACCCTCACCTTGCTCCCGTCCTACCTCGCTCGCCCTTCCTCTGCCCCTTCCATGCCTCTCCGACCACGCCCACCCTTGCCTAATTTTTGTTAGTATGCCCTGTCCATTCCCGACTTTGTCCGTCCCCACACGCCCTACGCTGCCCACAACCATTTCCACTTTCCAGCTTGTCAACCAGGCATTGCCACGCCCCTCGAACATCACGCCTCGCTCAGCGCGCGTGCCTCTTGCCCATTCATTGTCCAGTACTGGCGACTCACACGGTTCAAGCCCACTTGTCTCTGTTTAGATCCGCCTGCTCTTACCCGTGTTTACCATCCCTTCTTGCCGTTTGTACCTATACTACCCTCCCGCTCTAGCGTCCACCCCACATCCCGCCATATTCCATACTTCCTCTTCTTTCCCGCCCGTTTATATACGCCCTGCTCCTCCGGCTGGCCCTTTCTCTCTCTTACGCGCCCCACCCATCCCCACCTTCTCCTGCCCGATCCAAGTTCCGTCACGCTCCCCCGCCTTCGTTGTCCTGGCGCCAGCAGGTGACGCCAACCAGCGGGAATGCTAACACGGCGCGGCAATAACAGCCTCTCTGCGCGCGGGAATATCACGGGCGACCGCGTGCTTAATGAATTTTTGTTTGTCGCGCGGCGCGCGCCTGGAATGCGGCTGGGGGGCGTGACGGGAGCCGCCGCGAGGTTGCCGAGAATGGCGACGGTGGTGAGGACGGAGAGGACGGCGAGGGCGGTGAGGGCGGCGAGTGTGGCGAGGTCGGCGAGGGCGCTGAGGCCGGCGAGGCCAGCCAAGGCGGACGGCGAGGGCGGCGAGGGCGGCGAGGGCGGCGAGGGCGGCGAGGGCGGCGAGGGCGGCGAGGGCGGCGAGGGCGGCGAGGGCGGCGAGGGCGGTGAGGGTAGCATGGTCGGCATGGGCGGCAACATTGGCGGCGGAGAGTTTTCCATTGAGAAGGGCAGTGTGATGACAGGGCTAGGTCTGTAGCACAGCATGCTGGAACGTGGATATGGAAGCAACCAATACGTTTCTTTTGCTCCTCAAATTTTGTTTTCTTTTGGGCTCCGGGCTTTGTTCACAGTCGCGAATTCTCAAAATGTTCATATTAATACCCGATATCCTCAACAAATGCCATCGAACTGAAATGAACTACTAATGAACTACTACTGAAATGAACTCTGATTACAGGCGTAATTTGGCATTTGAATGCGTAGCATTGCGTGGCGTGAATGCGTTAACAACAACAACAACAACAATAATAATAATAATAATAATAATAATAATAATAATAATAATAATAATAATAATAATAATAATAATAGTAATAATAATAACAAGGTATCATTTAATGTTTAGTTATAAAAACATTGGCAGGTTTTGTGTACTATTATGGCAAAAATTCCAATTCTACAGAAAATGACCATGGTACCGAAAAATTGAATAAATCTTTATCCTATATGTAGCTGATTACTTTCTCCAACACCTGATGTAGTCTGAATCCACGTTTCGTGCGTCCTTTTTTAAAAAGTCTGTTATTTTGCGTCACAGCGTCTTGGCGTGGAAAAATATAATTGCTTGTTTGAAACACTTTCGCTGGTTTATGTAATTATGTAATATTTCGTAACCATTACAAATAATTCGAGAGAATGTGCCCTTCAAGCATCAGTACTTTTTCACATTAATTGAAAAAATGGCTTTAATTAATAAGTTGAACGACCTTACGAAATTTCTTCTCAATTGACCAATTTGTTCAACTACAATTTTGTTTGGAAAGCGACAATCGCGATAATGTTGGTGGATTCTTTACATGAAGCTACAAGAACAATTTCAAAATTATCTCAAAAATGGCTTTAAATGTTTCATTAATCTTTGTATAGCGTAAAGAAGGCTTCAAAATGGTGCAGGTCATATTTGCATTGGAAAATCTGATTTTCGAAAACGAATAAAATTTTTTTCGGCGTCTTCCTTCAGCTATAATATTGTAGAGATGGTTTTTCTACATGCAATCTGTTGTGCAGAGATAAGTTCTAAAATAAGGTATGTACTGCGGTAAAATGGTGCTGTTAAAATGGTGCTTATGCAGTAAAATGGTGCCTTGGCGAACCTCCTGTATTTTCAACATTTTACACTCACCTGCACTACTCTACGACACTTGTCGGGAGACCAGTCGGGAACATAGGTCCCGACTTGTCCGGGCTGGGACAGTGCCACGCTGATGGGAGATACCTGGTTGAGGAAATTTCCCGCAAGCTCACGTAGGTCGTCACCGGATCTCGCCATCCGGGGGGGGAGATCTGCGCCATCTCCCTCGATAAAACATGCACTACACTTATCTGCTAAGGTCGTTAGTCCCATTTTTTATATGTTTTATTTAATTGGTAAATTCCAGGTCCTTAGGGACCACGGTCAAAAACAATACACAGTACAACAGAACATACATAAATTTCAGAAATAAAACAAATACATAATTTTTCAATATAAGAGTAACATTACATGTCAACCACTGGCGACTACATTCAATATCAACAGAATTCCTTATAAACATAAATACAATCAGAAGAGGCATTGTGCATTACTAATACATTATTTGACATAATATTTAGACAATATTGATGGTTACAAGATCATTAATTTCTTACAGTATATTGATAAGGTAAATTTTCTTTAAAAAAATTGAAGACACATTTCATTTTTCTGTTAAGTCATGTTCTGCTCTGTCATGTTAAAGAGAATAAATTAATACTTGTCTTCATACATATAATGATATATAATTATTTTCAGATAACTTTTAATTATAAATCATCTATTTTTATTAAATGTGTGTCAATAGCCTACACTGAGGAGAACTTCAAGCATATCACTTAAATTTACAATGTGTATGTAACATGTAATAATCGATAGGAGAGGTCAGACAAGAAAACATTCACCAAGTAGTAAGGGAATACTTGTAGATTTTCTGTAATATTGACTGTAATTCTCATTGTGACATTTCAATCCATTTTCGTTAAGCTTTGATGAGCAAAAAACAGTTAATGGAATATCATCTTCATACCAGTGTATAAAGATGTATGTACCTCAAACTACACTTAATCAAAATACTGATTATTCAATATATTATTCAATTTTCCATAAAAAAAGATAAGGAGTTGATACATTTACAGAAAAATCACAAACACTAAAAACCTATCTGTTCTAAATATTATACCTTTAATATAATTACTTTCGTACACACAATTGAATTAGAAGTATAGATTATTAAAACAGAAAATAAATGTTTCTCGATTTAACTCCGTTTTGCTATAAAACTAAAAGTAAAATTCATTAAAATATTTCAATGACTGTACAGCAAGTTTCAATATCAAGAATTCAATTTTTTTGTATCTTTGCCGTTTCTTCACCCTCCAAATAGAACAATAAAATTCCGTAGTTTAAGATGAGATTTCTTGTACTAGACGTTTTACAAGATTAACATCAACAAAGTTTTGGGTCATGGGGGAAATGAAATGAGGTTCCTACAAATTTAGTACATTCAACCACAATTGACATTTTAAATCCATTCCATTTCCTAAGAGAATGTAAATGAAGAAGAATTACCTGTTAAAAAGTACCATGTTTAAAATATTCCATTTTTCAGTTTACAAGTTCAACATGATTCAAAATATCCTTGATTGGCTTACAAAATATAACGAAAGAAGTATAAATGAAACAACATTATTTCCTCTCATTTGAGAAACATTAAATACATATAATGTGTATATATTTGCATTTGTGTGTTACCTTTTATCTGCCATATATTAATCCTTGTATTTGGTTTTGTTGAATAAAATAATGAACAAATAGTATTCTATTAACTTGAAAACATTGACAGTTGATGTGCCTGGAGTCATTAATCAATCAGTCATAAGCCACAATGACCTCAGTAGTTGCAGGGCCCCTAAACATAATTAAAATAAATCGTGAATTTTGTAACTGTTTTCTAAATTTATTTTGTACTTGGATATTATTCTGTACAATAATTTTAGTTTCACATTTTTATGGTGGAATTCACACACTTTGTTGTGAATTCAATGCAGCATATTGATATTATATTTATTGATATTATATTATATTATTGATATTTGACACAATTTCTAATTGATATATTGGGAATAAATAATTATCAAAAGTTATTGATGTCAACATTCATTAACCCTTTTATGTATATGAGGCTGAGACGATTCAGAAGCAACGTTTTGTACACAAAGGGAGGGAGAACCTCAGTATTTGTTTAATTGACCTATGAAAGTTTCTGTGTTTAGTAAGCGTTTTACTTCCCTTTAAGTTTGTATTTATTATCATTATTATTAACATGAATTCTTGACTCCACTACTTGTCAATTTGCAGAATAAATCTATTTTTCGTAAATACTGTATTTGCTACCAATACTAATTTTTTGTCTTCTTCTATAAATAAATTATGAAGCAGAAAACATTCCTTGATTTTTAACCTTGTGCAATCGTTTATACATTTTAATATAGTTTTGTGAAGCATTACGTTACAATGCATAAAAGTAGGATAAGGGTTTTTTGCAGTATACCGTAGATACTGTCACATGATTTTTCTTGGATTTTTATATTTCGCTTACACTTTGCTGTAGATCACTAGTGAAGGCGTCAACGGCCTGTTTTGGTTTCTCTACCTCCATTTGGGGCTCCATGAGCATTGCGTCACAGCATGTTTGCCGCTGCTGCAAAGCTATCCCAGGGAGCTGTTGTATCGGCGGCGTCGTGCCGAGCTGCCCGCGACTGCCCCAGTCCAGCGTCCGCCGGCTCGCCCTTGCCGCAGCGAAGGCGCCTGCGGGGAGCGACGCATTCGCCCAGGACGGAAGCAACGCGCGGACGGCAAGGCACCGGCACGGTCGAGGGGCGGGGACCGATGAGAGACGTTGCGTGGGGAGGCGCGAGTGGGTGCGGGGTCTGCGAGTGCTGGACTGATCATGGGGGGACTAATGACTGCCAAGACTCAGGCGTGCAGGGACCGAGTGGGTGTGACAACCGAGAGAATGAGGGAACCAACGGGCTACGGATCGAGGGGGTAAAATGTTAGAGAGGAGACCGTGGCTGCCGGGCAACTGCAACCGACAGGCTATCGGATAGGACGGGGACGTGGTGCCCGACGGGGTGTAGTGGCCATGTGGGCGGGCTGTGTGGTGTCTGAGAGATTGCCGGGAGTGACTGAGTGGCAGAACCGACCGGGTATGGGAACCGAGGGGAAGAGAGGCCGACAAGGTGCGGACACCGAGAGGTGAGGCGGCCGACGGAGAGCGGGGATGAGGGCCGCGGGAATGGAGGGGCGCGGGGAAGCAGGGGCGTGGTGACGGAGGCACCCAGGGTCGGAGGGGAAAGGGAGCGGAGCGCGAGATAAAGAGGGCGGGGGGGGGACTCAAGGGCGCAGGGAGAGAGACGGAGGGGTGCATGGTCGCAAAGGTGCGGGAACGGAGAGACGTGGATTTCAGTGGGACGCGGAAAGGAGGAGACGTGGGGACGTAGGGTCACGGGGACCGATGGAAGCGGGGAGAGATGGGTGAGGGGAGGCAAGGGCACGGAGTCGAAGAGTCGAGGGGGCAGATGAACGCGCGGACGTGGGGCCACGGACACGAAGGGGCGTGGGGATGTAATGCCTTTCGCTGCAGGTGTAGTGCTGCTAGCAGCGATTGCAGGCAATTACAATTGCTTCCAGTACAGGATGCAATAAATGTTGGGTTCGCAGGGAAGCTAAGTTCCCTGGAGGAGCGTGGTGGTCAGCGAGGATTCAATTACAGAGACTAAGTCCGATGAAGTATGAAATTTTAATATAAGAAAATAGAGCTGCAGAGCAGCGTGAAGTGCACGCAGCAAAGTCTTTAGGCGGTCTCTCCTCTCCTCTCAACGCTACAGGATCCTTATATGGGAAACAGAGAGTTTAACGAGGCCATTACGCCGCCTCCCCCGCCAGAACTCGGCACGCCCTCGACGCCATAAATTGACATGACTGTCAGAGGACTTTTGCCCTTTTCAAAACTCGCGAGTTCCCAAACGTCTCTGTTTCCACGCCTGGATCGTGTTAGCGTTGACAGCGGTTCGGGTAGCTTAATCACCCGTGACCGTAGCCTGAGCGCCTGCTCCCGGCGCGACCCTAATTTAAGCATGAAGGGGTAATATTTCTTTCACGTACAGCTTGAAAGAGGTATTCATTGATCTTCTAAGCAATGCGTACGTGCATTTACCATTACAGGAAGAGAGACGGGGTGACGGAAGGGGTGTGGTGGGAAGAGGTGCGGCTGGGGCGGCCGGAGCCAGTGGCGCCTGCGGAGCCGGTGTTTGAGCGGAGGTGCGCTGCGCTGCGACGCGACGGTGCGGTGGGAAGGCCCCACGTGCGCGTGTTGACTCGGCCGCGCGGAGGCGGAGACGGGGGCGGGGCGGCGCCACACCGGGCGGAGCGGGGCGTGGCAAGGCGAGGTCGGCGGGGCTGGCGGGGGTGCGAGTCGCGGACGAGGGTGAGGGGCGGAGCGCTCCGGGTAGAGCCCCGGCCGCCCCCGCTTCGTCCGCTCCCCCGCTTTGCCTCCCCTCCCCGCTCCCGCCGACGCCGGCGCCGGCACGGGCTCCGCTGGCCGCGCAGGGCCCACTCCGCGCTGGATACACAGCTCCCTGCTTTGATCTCATTGTCAAACACGCCCCCTTTTGCGAACCGGGGATAAAAATCAAAGGGGGATGCATATTTGTTCATTACAAATAGCGGAGCTAACGCTACCTACCGGCAAACCATGCGGGCGCCGTAGTCCTCAAATGTTGTCTTGGCCATGACTCGAGCGCGCCGGGCTAGGCGGGTGGGGCGGGAGGGGCGGGGACGTGCGTGGCGGGGACGCGCGGGGTGGGCGGGGCGCGCGTTGACCGAACTCGACGGCTTTTGGCGGAGCGGCGCGGCCGGCACGGGCGCCCGCACCGCGCGTCGGGGCAGCGGAGGGGGTGGGGCGGGGAGGGCGCGGTGGCGGCGGGGACGACGGCGGGCGGCAGAGACGAGGCGGGACGACGATGGAAGGGGCGGGGGCCCACCGAGGTGGAGACGGCGCAAGTGGCGACGGCGGGGATAACAGTAGGCGACCAAGCCGGCAGGAGAGGTGAATTGGGGACAGACGTGGTCGGGTGGGGTGACGACGGCAGTCGTGAGAACGTGGACAGAAATCAGAGGTGACAATGGCCAAATTAGTGTCAGGGCGGAAGGTGGAAGGTATATAACACGATTGTTGATCGCGTTGATTTGCAGCTTCAGCTAAGACACGGAGGCGATGGCAACGGCTGGGCGTGGCGGGTGGATGTTGATGAAGTGGAGACTACGTGTGACGGCGGTGGGGAAGGCCACAAGATGGCGGGGATGAGGCAAAACTGGAGTAGGCGGCAAGACGGCGGAACGATGAAAAAAGGTGGCGACCTGAGGGCTGGGGACGGAGGGGTGGCGCGGTAGTGGTGTGGCGAAGAGCGTTGCCTGCGAACGCGAGGGAGTTGTCAATAGAGCACAGGTGACCAGAAGGATGACGGCCACCGAATCCAAGACTGTGGAGACTGTGACGGGAGTGGCGAGGGCTTTCACTTTGACGCAGGAACTGAGACGCTAGCGGTCGTGGGGAGGGGGAAGGGGTGGGGCGGAGGCGCACGCGGTGCTTGTGTGCGCGAAGCGACGATGGGGAGGGTGGAGAGGTGGGGACGGCGAAGAAGACGAGGCAGAGTTGAGACTAGCGAGTGTGATGAGGTTGACAATATATTGATTCATTGATTATTTAGTTTTCCGGACGCCGCCCAAGTCGCCGCCGGAGTTCTCTGTTCAAGTACTGCGGTAATTATCCCGTACGTGTAGTGCTATGATTGGGAGGAGGTGATTCTTCCGACCTGCAAAATGGCTTAATGGGTTTTCCCACCACGGTATTCCCCCCAGTGAAGCTTCGTCCCAGCCGGCATAAAATCTAAAGTCCCGACTCGTCTCGCGGCGTGAGTGCTAGTGTAATGCATGTATGTTTAAATGTGTGTGTGTGTAAGGGAAGGGGAGTGGACAAAAATTAAATAGAGAAGATCGGGCTCAGTCTTTGGTCCGGTTGGTAAGGTACTGCTTCCGCAATCATCTCGTATTGATCCAAGAAACCTCGGAAAACTACAAATCAGCGCACACGGCCGCTAGAATTCATCGGGCCTCGAATCGTAAGAGATTCCGCACAGCGACGCTGTGGAAGCAACAGCAATGTCTCCATTGAGCCATGGAAGCCGGTGAGTTGCCAATAGGCATTAGTGTACTAACTTGTATTAGTTGACACTTAGGAAGGCGAAGAAAATGTTCACTTCCAGCGCCATCAATTAGATTTTTTGGAAGTATTCGGAAAGAATAATAAAAATGTGTGTGAGAGTGAAAGCATACAAATAAATTTAGACTATTGATAGGTACTAAATCATCTTTATACAAATTGGAAACAATTAAATGGAGGACAGGAATGTCATGCTTGGCAGGTAATTACTGCATCATTCCTGTGAGGGACAAAGTCTCAATAATTTAAAGGTAAATCATTGCCATTGAGGTGGAAGTGATTTCCATTTTTAACGTCATATAATTTCTGAAAATAGAATTCCATATGTTTTTGCATTAATTGCAAAAACAATTTTTATAATTTTTTTTTTTGCATCATGAATTAGTATTTTTGCTCCATCACTTGTATGTAGTATATTCCATGTAGTATATTCCAATTCCAATCTGTGAAAGTCGCGTCCGCATATAGTTTACAATACCCAATGGTTTTCGCAGAAGTGAAGGAAAATACCCTTCTTTTCCGAGGATTTTCAAGTGCATTTAATTAACTGGGACTTGTTGCTAGGAGATTGCTCTGCTAGAAATACAACTCGTTAGCGTTGCAGCGTTTTATTTGCGAGACTGACTACATCAACTCCGAAAGGCGATTGAAAGAACTTTGTGATAAGGGGATAGAAATATAGCGAATAATGTCCGCTATAGTCGCTAGCCAAATATAACCGGAAGTGTATAGTTTCATAAAATTGTATTAATTGTGGATTATGAAAATTCGAATGATATAGCCTTCTTGGTTCCTCATCAAGTACTTACTACATACTTACGTAGCAGAGAAAATGCATTGTATAGATCGGCAATTTTTCGATAGAAAAAGTAAACAAAATGGAGCCCTTATAATTAGAATGGATAAATCTTGTTACTTTATGAGCTAGATTAATTCCTTTAACATATTCTGTAGTCAGAAACTACGTTTTGTGGGTTCTGGTTACCGATAAAGTGGTTGACGGCGAAACTTCTGTCTGTCCATCAGTCTGTTCGTCTTTGTGCGATCAACGCTAGCGACTACACCGTTCACACGATTTTCTCCAAAATTCATTTTTCCCCGTCAATCTGACCGACCTTAAAGGCCCATTCACATTCACAGGCAAACATAAACATAAGCATGACGTTAACATAAAAGTTAGGACTACGTCCATAAACGCACTTATTCACAATGCTTTCGCATAAGCATAACACGTAAAACGTTAATTAAAAGCTTGCAATATTCAAGCTTCTGTGCTTATGCTTAAGTACGACATAAGAAATGAACCAATCACAGAACGGTAACCTAAAATCGAGAATCGAAATTGGAGCGAAGCTGATAGAAGAACTAACGCCATATGGGCCTTGGACACAGTCGATGCCTTGAAATCGAGTCTCACAATCAACCAATAGTGAACCAGAATGTCTCACAGCACTAGAAACTCTTATTTTGCTTACGTTCATGTTAGACATTGTGAATACTTCAGACTATCACTTATGCTAATGTTTATGTCTATGCGCTATGCTTATGTTTACGTTTGCATTGTGAAAGTGTGCTTAAGGCTCTGCAAATTTGAGGAAGATATTTTTATTTTGGAAGGTTCTTGAGGTAGAGTCTTAACGTTTTAAAAATGTTATCAAAAATAGCTCCAAATTTCTTCATTTCACTTTTACTAGGATAGAGCACTTGTACTGAATTTTTTTGTAATTGTCGATGACATTAGGTCAATCATTGTTACATCTCCGTTCTTATAAAATGAATATTTTTAATTAATTTAAGAACGTCCTTCTCAACGGGGCTCGTGGCCTCTGAAATGTGCTTACCACTGTTAAAAATTTCATTTTATAAGCCAGGAGGTGTAACAATGACATAGTATGATCAGCCACTTTCAAAGAAATCGAAGGTATGTAATTTACGTAGCAAAATACGCTTAAAATGGCGAATTTGTTGAATTCTCCGAATTTTCGAAAATTACAGTTTTCTTGGGATCTTCCTACAACTGCAATACTGAAGATAGGTTTTTTTCGTTAATGAAATATGTTCCTCAAAAGACACATTGAAATAGGGGTCATGTACACTTTTTTTGAAAAATTAGTAGTTTTCCGTATGTTTGGGTAAAATAAGGCAATTTTGAAACAAAAATGTCTAAAAAACGGCTGCATGTTTTGCTTAATTTTTTTTTAACAGAGCACAGTGCGTTAATGAAATAGGTGTCATTTTCAAAAAATTATAAAATCAACATTGCAAAAGTAGAATATTCATGATAGAGATTTTTCCTTAATGAATTTTTTAAATCTTAAATAATGTCTTTTAGATTTTTTTGAAAAAAAAACGAGTTGTTTTTGCGTAATGTTTCCTTGAAGATATTTTTTTCAAAGAGGTTTCAACAATTTTCTTAAAACTTTTTCTTTGGATAGTGGAAAGGACGCTAAAAAATGGCGCAGGTCTCGTTCTTGTAACTGTGAGAACCCCAGTAAGATAAATTAAAAATTATTAATTTTGAAATGAGCAATATCTACAATATACAAAATATATAATAGCAATTAGAACACCACTTTGTTGACTTCTCATATCACATTTTACAGATCTCATCGTATTGTTTGGATACTACCCGGATATTAACTTTGTATTGACAGGAGAAACCACGGAAAACTACCTATTAGAGCCGCCGACCGCTAGACGTCTCCTCTAGGTAGTGGCTGAATTTGACCTAGGTGTGCAACTAGTGAGGAAAATCCGGCACCGTCGGCACTCGAACCCTAGAACTTCCCGGACAAAGATGCAGAGGCAACGCCCAGCCCAGCCTCGAAGTACGAGCGGAAGGACGCGACCCTCCTCGGCGACTGAAGCGCCGATCTCCGAGCGGGCGCCTGCCTGGAACCCGATCGTCGAGTGTGGCGGCGAGGGGTGGGGGAAGCAGGCTGAGGGCTCGGTGCCCCGGGGGCAGCTGCGCGAAGGGGCGTGCGTTCGAAGGGGTGGGGGCGCCGGGGGCGGCGGGCGGCGGGGCTCGCTCACCGAGCAAACAGCGCAGGACAAAGCAGGCTGCAAACAGGCGTGTGAGCGTTACACGTGTTACGAGCATACTTTAAAGATAATTCCTAAGACGCGCGCCAAACAGGTCGAAGCCGCGGGCGGGGCGGGGGCGCCGGGGGGCGGCGGTGCTCGCGGGGCTGGCTCGAGAGCTTACGTCCGCGTTGCCGCCCCCGGGGGCCGCCGCCGAGCCCCCTCGCCCGGCTTCGGGCTCGCGATCTACTCAACCCCACCCTCGCAACCTCGCCGCCATCTAATTATAGCACACTCTTGTGTATGTTGTGTTTTGTCAGTTGCTGTGATTGTTTTGATTTATTCAACTTGGATTTATGTAGTTAGGGTTCATTTAACTTCCATTCACGTCCTTAATGAGCATCAAAAAAGATTGTGATATACTATCCCTGACGGCCACACCGTCTTCATTAAGATACTATAATATTTTGATAATGATACTAGACAATAGGAAATCGAAAATATTTTATAGGTTGAAAGAGTTTTTGAAGATGGCAGTGTAGTACAAACGTTTTTGAAGAAGCCGGTGTAATGCAATCTTTTAACAGATAAAATCGCAAACTTGTTTTTTGTTTGTTTTTAATCACTATCGAGGAGATGTTTGTAGAATTCGTTCCCCAGTTGAATCAGTTCTATCAAGACTGTAAAATAGAAAATAATTTTCTCTCCCACGAAAACAATAGCGAGTTAATTGAAAGTTCAAAGTACTCTGTTTATTTAGAAATACTTGATGTATAAATAAATTACGGTGAATTAAATATGCACGGTTAGATAGTATGAGGGTGAAATGTCTGGGTCAATAAAGAATACTAAAATAATTACTTAATTTTATTTAGAAGGTTTAAAACGCTTCTAAATGGGTAAATAAGGTTTCTTAATGGTAAATATGTTGCTACAGTACGTCTTTATTATAGATAAATTACTGTAAGAAGGGACCAGGTAGACAGGTCGGGAACAAATAAACTCATGTCGGACACTAGTTAGTTAGTAAATAAGTAAATCTGAATCATTATAATTGCCTAAAAAGTATTATAGTATGTACTACGGGTATCAACTGGTTTAATTGATCGAGCTGCGAGAAAAGCCCGTGACACTTTTAACGCCCTTAGTGCATAAATAACTATTTTATCTACTCTCTTATGCGCGCTCGGGTCTGCAAAAGACATCTAACCCGCTGCTACTACCCGTTCAAGTAGTTTATAATACGGCTCAAAGAACGCACTGTTGTGTAGGCTTGCAGCGCAAACAAATCTAAATGCAAGCTGTTTACGTTTCCCGTCAACGTCTGTCTGTTGCAATGAATTTGTGGTAGGGAGGAGTGATTGTTGTTACTTATTTCCAGTGTTTCTAGTTTCAATAAGTTTTTAATAATACTGTTGTTCCATTCACCGCATTATGTACAGGAAAATATCAAGGGGAGAAAAGGAGAGGATGCCTAAGCGGAATATGGTTTTCGAGAATTTTTTTATTTTGGCAAAATTTCAGTGACAAGCATAATATTAATCAACATACAAATCGGGAACATATAATGAATAAAAGTATGCAAAAATGACCCGCGGGTACTGTTCAGGAAAAACTTAAGTAAAGTAGATGACTGTGAAATGTGCTGGGTCCTTTTTTTAACTGTGTGTTTCAATTTATTACAGCTTCATTTTTTCAATTTACGATTAAAGTTATGTTTTATGAAACGTCCTTTATTATTTTTCACAAATAATGTTTTGAGCGCTTAGTTTACTTTAAAAAATGGGTTCGTTTAAATACTTGGGAGGACATGTGCTAACTATGCAATCAACTTCGAACTCTTGAAGAATGAATCATGAAGAATGGGATTTATGTTGATGTAGTAGTACGTCAATAGTACAATTTACATATATTCTACAAAACATATTACAAATGTTAATACTTCCAAACTTGTTTTATTATTTGTTAGTGCATTATCAAGCAATTCAGACGCAATATTTGGCTGTATTGCGGTAGCTGATTTCTTTGAAATAACATTTTTCTCTAATCTGATTGTTCAACATATCATACAGCAAGAGACGAAAAGTTACAACCACTGTGATTTCGCCGAGATGGAATATTTTCTCCAGAATTTGTTAAAACTATAGCAGATGTGTGTAAATGAATGTCCAAGTTTTTAGATGATGGCAGATATTTCGTTGCTCTATAATTGACAAAAGTTCAAAATAACATTTGTACTTTATTTGGTATATCTACATTCTCATACGCTGATAACGTCCTTTCCCAGTTCGTATAATATGTCCACAACGATGATTGGTATTTTTGGGACAATCATTTTTTATTGGCGAACGTTCCAAATGTTTAGTCTCAACTGATTCAGTTCTCATTACTAACCTTTGTCTACTACACAAAGTACGTAAGGTATGTCGTGTTTCTTTAAATAGTGTTTATTAAATCCAATGGAATAAAATAAAATATTACACACGATATAAAGATCCTTTATCGTTTAGTATAATAAATTACTTTAATTCGGAGGCAAAATAGACTACTGCGATATAATTTCTTTGGAGGGAAGTTCTAAGTCGCGATAAATTACCTCACTCTAAGAGAGTTGTCACGAATAGGAGAGAAATAAGAAGGAAACATATTTTTTTAAAGGCATAATACCAAACATGCACAGTTGTGTTATTGTTTTAAGTTCAACTGACCATTACGGGTGTTTTGTTGAATTCAGATGCAATATTAAAATATTAGCATATTAGAATATTAGCAATATAAAAATTATTAAATCCCAATAAATATACCAATATACTCATATTAATAATTTTTACAAGTTAAAAATATGTTGTTATGACATACTATTTTAAACCTATTTGCGCCCCTATAATCCAAAAATATTGTAACTGAATTTACTCAATTTGCTTTTTTGTTCTTATCTATTGTGAGTTTCACTCAATCGGCTAACTAGTATAATAAGCTCTTCATAATGTGCATCTAACTAATATTCTTGACGGGAAGTTGTGCAGAGTTAAGTGAGTTATTCACTCCAAACGGAAACATTAACGTACGATAATTCCCCCGCAGCCGCTGCAGTTGACACACCATAAAAGAATGCTGCATAATAGGCAGGAGGATCAACAACACTTGTAGGGCTTTATGAATACTTTAACTGGGAAATGACGAATGACGACGGGCAGACTAATAACCAGCGCTATAAAAAGCGGGAAACACACACACACACACACATGGCTTTTTTGCTTTTCCGGGAAACGTGTCGTGTGGGTGCTGCAGGGGCTTAACTGCGTGGATTCCAATCCGGGCGCGGCGGCTGGGCGCGGAGGGGGGTGGGAGTGGGCGACGCGGGTGAGCAAATCTCCGGCGGAAGCTGCAGGGGACGGCCGCCGCTTCGCGCCCCTGCCGCCCCTCCCCCTCCCCCTCATACTTCATTATGAAAACAGACGCAGCGTCAGTTGTGAAACTGGCGAAAGCTGCAGGAGATTGGTGGTGGAGGGAGTGATAGAGGTGATGGTGGTGACAGGAATAGTCAAGAATGATAAAGGTTGCGATGATGATGATGATGATAATAATAATAATAATAATAATAATAATAATAATAATAATAATAATAATAATAATAAATGACAAGAATTGTAGTTATGATGAAGGTTCCAGTGGCGACACGGTGTGATTATACGGTAGATATACTAGTATCCCATTATACTATAAGGAGATTCGAAACGATCTTAAAAGACATACTAGTATTCAATGATGTAAAGAATTGGTAGAGATCGACGTTCTAAAAGGCAGAAGATTCAAGGTCAACGAAAAAAAACTACGTCAGGGACGGCGAAATATATGGTTAATCATGGCGTCATAAATATCGCCAGAACGATAGAGAAGAGAAACCTAAATTAATTATGACATAATGAACATATTAAATACAAATAAATAAATAAAAAATAAATAAATAAATAAATAAATAAATAAATAAATAAATAAATAAATAAATAAATAAATAAATAAATAAATAAATAAATAAATAAATAAATAAATAAATAAATAAATAAATAAATAAATAAATAAATAAATAAATAAATAAATAAATAAATAAATAAATAAATAAATAAATAAATAAAAAAGAGTGGTGAGCGTAGCGGCAAGAATGGTAGAGTGCTACAAGTGGATAGGGATGGGGTGACGGCAGGGCCTCCAGGCAGCGGCAGCGGCGGCGGCGGAGGCCGTGAAGCCGCCGGGAGCTCGCCACATAAATCAGGCCCGGATTACAAATTGGAAGGCTGCGATGCGAGTTATTGGATGCTCCCCGGCGGCGGAGGGGCGGCGCGCGCACATGGGCGTGTGGGACATATGTGGCGCCGTCTGCCGCCCGCGGCGGCCGCCGCTCGCCTCCGGTGCCGCCCTCGTCGCCCCCGCCCCCCGCCCCAGGGCATCCGCGCTCCGAGGTGTCCGAGCGTATGTTGGTGTTTGCGCCTCCCTTCCTTTGATGGCTTATTAACGCGGCATTAGCCCGGAGACGCAGGCTGGGATAATGAACCGGTCGCTGGTGGAGAAACATCCTGCCTTGGGAAACGAGACCGAGCGATCTGGCCCCGGGCGGAAGTGGACCTTGATTGCTTTTCTGCGAGCAGCTCATGGCAGACGTAAACAGTGCAGATGTCTGATGAGGCACACGCTATACGCGAGGGTGATGGGTTCGAATCCCACTTGTCCATTATCTATTCCGTAAGATATGGATAATTTCATCTGTGGTTATAGCATTGGGCCGAAAACAAAGCGTCACATATTTTTGTAAATCATTCATGGTTTAATAATGGTCTCAGAACGACAAATATCAAATCTCCTTACATTGTCGCCAAACTCGCGATATATGTATATTGCACAAGAAATTAATCACAGGGTAAATATTTCACTACCATGAGAAATAACAAGTTTTTTCAAGGACTAGAGAACTTGAGAGCCCTTCGAGAATGAAAAGGAAAAACTGATTTTCATTTCGACCATGAGCATCAGTATTTCTCTCTTTCTTTCTTTCTCTTGTGAGCTATATTTAGGATATAGCGTATGAACTCAAAACATCACTGTCCAAAAGAGCTATGAAAGATTATGTTTAAATTATTTGCTTAATAGTTCCGCATATATTAATCAAAAAGTTATGGAGATTGAATACATTTGAATTATATAGGAACATTGGGAAAATGTTTTAATACGTGATTCAAATATCACTCAAACATCAGTGCACTACTTTAATCAGTAACTTTGTGTATGAGGCCCATACATGTTGAAAAACGTATACTTTACAATTAGTTGCAGTGGAAGTATAAGAATCATTGAAATTATAAATTTGTAGTATAATAGTAGCACTGCCATTTCTGTTATTCAGGACAAGTTACTGGCTAAGAAACTGATAATACTATATTAACTATTAGGATATCAAAATCAAAGTGTGTAAATACTAGCGTGTAAGCCAGTCGTTTTCTTGAAAACTGGTTTAATTTTTTAAAAAATTTTCAGCGTGTCGCATGCACACAAACAACGTCAACGTATACCAAACAACGTCACCCAGTACCATACCGCGACAACCAAATAACGTCAGCGTAAGCTAGTAAGACCCAAAAGTAATAGTACGTGAGTAAGCAAAAACAAAATGAGGCACGTGGATTCCAGCGCAAAAACTTTCAGTCCTTCAACCTACCATTTGATTTCCTGTACCTCCTGGAACGTCTAGGCGTACTATCTATATCTACACTTCTTCAGCTCACCTTACACGGAAATGGATTTTTTTACAAAAAAGAATATACATTTAATAAAAACATTAGGACAGTTCGTCGATGTTGCACTCTGCACATGGTGTGGCCTCATATCAGTCGCCTTGTACAAACGTGACAAAATATTAGCCACGTGCATTTCATGCACATGAAATGCACGAGGAAGTAGTTTGCGACAGCGGGCAGCGCTGGCGGGAAGGGGCGCCGGGCAGAACAATGGCAAACCTAGGGAGCGGAAGGGAAGGGGTGCCGTGTCTTGGGTGGCCACTTGTGAACCCAGTAGACCACTTGGGTCAAACTTGGGAACCCCGTAGACAAGCTGGCTGTGGAAATGCGACGGCGGAAACAGCGAGATGACGCAGTTCCGTCAGCCGGCCCAGAAAGTAATATAAGTGGACCCCGGACCTGAACTCCTTCTTCTGATTCTTGGGCGCGTCGGTAGGAAGTCTTGTGGTACGTGCGCGGCGCTACATTTCAATTCATAGGCTACTGAGGCAGGGAACTGAAGCCGGCGTGCTACGTCGAGACGGGAGGTGCGGCATACTCGCTTGTATCCTCACGTAGAGCGACTGGTGCATCACACCGAACAAGATATCAAAATATCAGGCCAGCGGTGGTGGAAACCAAGAACATTCCTTCCGGTAACGGGTCAATATTATTTATTGTAATTATTGTAAATATTATTCAGGTGTTGGAGCATATTTCAAATAAATACTCAATAAATTACAAACCGTTCACGTCTGTGATTTATTGCCCCGGCAAAGACGCCACAATGGGGGTAGAGCTCGCGAGACATCCCTCGAGATGTTCCTCAGCCAGAGTACTGTGCGTGTCTCGGAAAACTTTGAAAACCTGCCTCCGAAAATATCCATCTCTAATATATTAAGTATAGGTCAAGGACAGCCAGCGATGAGATCCCGAGCTCTCTATGCTGTCAGCCACTGGTGCTTTGTATGTATCGTTGCAGTACTAAAAGAAACGCAGTATTAAAACACATGGTAATGTCGACGCACAGGGACGCGCGGCCTGTCCGGAGGCTCGTGCTTCGCAATATGAAACGTTCAAGAGAGGGAGAGACAGTAACGTCACATCGGTGCGCTATCTGGCTTGCAATAAGATGCAAAAGAAAACGATTGATCTCAAAATGATTTTATTCCTCGTTATTGTCGAAATAGCTCGATTATTAAATGGCATTAAATCGAAAATATATATTTATGATTTATGATAAGTACTACATTTTAGGATTATCTGGAAGCTGGGCAACCTTGCAACCAATGCACGAACCGCAACTGGTTTAAATACGAAGTTCAATCACGCACGTTCAAAATACAACGCTCTCTTTTCCTCAGGTTCTTGACGGTTGTTCTTTACTGTCGTTCTTCGATCTCGCAGTGTCGGAAGTCACGTCGTGAACGGAGGCAGGTTAAGGGATGAGCACATTTATTTCAATAAATATAGGGTAAAAAGATTCCTAGTCAGTATCTTACATTTGCGAGGGGATATAAAATCAGCATTTATATCTCCAAAAGCAACGACCTGTGTATCAAAGTATACTGAATGACCACTCCATCGAGATGTTCTCGACCTATAAGTCAAGTACATTTTTGGCGGGAGGAGGGGATGCCGGTGGCCTATTGGCTAGTGCGCACTCCTTCCGCCGCTGAAGTCTAGGCTTGATCCCTGACCCACCCATGTGGAATTTAATCAGTTGGATTATTTCAGCAGGTAAAAGTTTTCTTAGCGTAGTATAAGGGTCTAGAATTTTGTTTTTGTAAATTGTTTATTTCTGTAATTATTGTGTTATTGAATACTGATATCGCGTCGTCAATGTCTGTTGGAGATTTGAATGTTTTAAATGGGGGGATTGGGAGGTTGATATTTCTGTTAAATATTTTCCAATTTATATTAAGCGTTTAGGGATATAGAAGAGAGGAGAGTTGGAAGGGGATCTGGGAGACGGGTAGATATATTGGGTAGATTAGATTGGGATGTG
Organism: Gryllus longicercus; assembly: GCA_038098605.1. Classification (NCBI taxonomy): domain Eukaryota; kingdom Metazoa; phylum Arthropoda; class Insecta; order Orthoptera; family Gryllidae; genus Gryllus; species Gryllus longicercus. The sequence goes on along the minus strand of JAZDUA010000267.1, from coordinate 378,863 downwards.
ATCACAATCTAATTCATGGTACATAAGCGACTTCAATTGGGAACTGAAATTTGTGAGTGATATGTTGAGAATTACTGGATTTTTCTGAAAATCAAAGGGATAATATCTTCTATGGATAGAAGGATCTGGGGGAGAAATAATAAAGAAAGGTATTTGAGATTGTAGTTTACGTAAGAAGTTGCCTGCAGAGTTGACGACTCTGCATCTGCATGAGTGGTGCTTAGCATTGAGGTCTCTTATGATGATTATTGGGGTGGGTGTTTGCAGTAATGTAGATATATTGTTATTGCTTATTTTAATTTTGGGAGGTTCGTATGCTGTTATTATGTTGAGATCAATTTAATATTAATGGCATTTTGATTCCTTTTGTTTCGAGGCCATGGATGAGTGATGGGATGAACTGATAGTGTGGTATGTTTTGTTTAAGATTACGACTCCTCCTTCTTGATCATTTTCTCTGTCAGATCTATAAGTTTTCAATCCAGGGATTGAAAAGTTCATTGAACTATTGAGGAATTTTTCTTTTTTGCAATCTATATCAACTGACTTCGTTGGATGAAATGTATTAGTTCGGTTTCTTGCTTGAAATACTGTTTGGGTTCCAACTGAGGATGATTAAGTTTTTAAGGGGAAGGTTGGCCATAATTGTTTCTTAAGTACGAGGTTATTGAGTTCTGTATGATTTTCATTATTGTTGGAATTATTGAAGATATGATACTTGATATGTATTTAGTGATTGAGTGAATTATATTCTGTAAAGTTGGAGTGAATGTGTTATTGTTGTTCGTAGAGTGATTGTTGTTGGTCGGATTAAATGTTTGGCTTGTAGTAGTGTTAAGACGTGATTTGTTGGGCTGGATGTAGTTTATTTGAGTGAAATTTGGGACTTCTGTTCCTTGCGGGAGTGCAGGAAAGTTTCTGAGATTAAATGATGGCATGGATTAAGTGATGGCATTGGGTAGAGGATTTTGTATGATTCTCTGAGACAGAATATTTTGCCTTTTGTCTATCAGTTTTTGATAGTACGAGCATTCACTAGATCGGAGGTCTCCCCTATGTGCGCCATTAGAGAGTGTACATTTTAGATTATCACTGTTTCTGGAGGGGCATTGCGCAGTGAAATGGTCATCAGCACAAAATGCGCATGAATTATTGTAATTGCAGTGGTTACAGGTATTACCGAAATCTCAGGCATTGAATTGACCTTTTTGTTTTCCTTCTTTTTCTGGTTTAACTATTGAGTTGCACACGTTATTGATTTGGAGGACTGATTCTATTTTGTCTTTACCACTAAATTCTACTGCTACCACTGGAATTGTTAAAATGTCTTTGAATAATCTAGTTACTTTGATGACTGACTAAAATTGGTATTTTAGGTCTGCTAATATTTCTTCTTCTGTGATTTATGGGTGCATATTTTTATCACAATTTAAAATTATACATGAAGGATCACTATAGGTATGAAATTATTAGATTCAATAAACTATTTATAGCACTACGGAAATGTTGTGTGGACGGGAATAGAAATTTAATTTTATTGACTTTGAATTCTGTTGTAAAGTTATTAGATAGTGTATTTTTAATTTAACATAAATAAGTTCAGCGTGATTGCTTGTGGCGGTAACCAAAATTTGTGGAATTGTCTCTTGTTCGGGTGATTCTTCAGGCAATTGGTCGTTGAGAAAATTAAATCTATTAGAATTTTTTACGTTGTACTGTTTCTGAAGGTTTGAGTTATTATCATGATGGGTGTTACCTTGCGTTGCCGCGCGTTCGCTGTCACCTTCTTCGCAGGTCTCTATCGATTTTGTACCGGATAGAGTCACGGCGGACGGTTGGTGGACGGTTGGTGGGACGCCTGACGATGGAGCCGAGGGGCTAGTGTCCATCGGTGACGTTTCAGGGTGCGTGTGATTAGCACCATTTGGAAATTGCTGCAATGACCTGCCGGTAATATTCCATATTGATGGCTGGCGATGGTGGTGCTTCACCGTTTAATGTGGTTAGGGAAACACTGATTAAGTCCCTTATGATGGCATTTCAAAAATGTCTTCAGTGAAAGAAATGATGTGTATTGATGAGGTGTACGTCCGTACTGGTTCCTTTAAGGAAACTTCCTAACTATTCCAAGAACAATTTCCTGACGGTAATATTCCCGCCAAGAGCACTATTCAAGATTTGATGTCGAAATAGAGATCAACAGTTTCAGTTTTGAATGCTAAACCCAGGCAAAATTTTGTTGTTTGAAAAAATGTAGATGAACTATTTTTAAATAAAGATTGTATTAAGAAAACACCTCTATCATCAATATTGTACTTTTGCAGTGGATTCTTTGCATTTTTCAAAAATACATTATTTGCATTCAAAAACGGGATCTATGCCATTTTGAGCGTTCTTTGTTCCACCGGAGAAAAAAAATAATAATTGGAGAAGTTTTTTCAGAAAATAAGTTTTCTAAAATTTGCCCTTATTTTATGCAAAATAACGTGAAAACTACTAGTATTTTCGAAAACTTGCCAATGACTTTATATCAAGATCTGTCTTTGAAAAACAGATTTTGTTACAGAAAAATCTGTATCTTCAATATTGTAGTTCTATGAAGACACCGAAAAAATATGAACTTTTGTAATTTGAGAAAAAATTAGAGATATCTGTGAATATGGAATCTGAGCCATCTTTACGCGTTTTTTAGCCAATCAGAATGGAAAATGAAATCAAAGTATTCAGAGCCATTTTTGAGAAAATTTTGAGAGCATCGTTAAGATTATATTGAAAGTACCCTCAAGTTCAAAATATCGTTTTAAAATTGCAGGATCTTCAATTCTTCCAGATCGATCGGGGAATATTGATTTTGGTGAAAATAGTTTGAGCAGTTCAGACGCTCTTGTTGACCCCAGTCAGAAAGACGATTTGTTGACAATTTTCCGGTATCAAGGACCATCAAAATGGATTCTAACGATACGTGATAGACGATGAAATTTACTTTCCATAAGAACAAGATTTATACCTTTTTTTAATATCAGAGTCGTATAATACGAGATTTGCTGTCAAAAATACACGAGAAATTTGGTGAGAAAGTAAAAAACAACATTAATGAAAATAAGAAGACAGAAGGTGTATATTATTCGAACTGCATCCTCATTACCATAGGGCACCGAGAGGGGGTCAAGGAAACATAATCTGACCAAAACAGGTACATGACAACAAGAAGTAGTAACATAAAAGTTTTGTGAAAATTACTGTCTCATTGAGCACAGCTAGATATCAGAGATCGGATCAAATGTTGATCTATACAGTTCGACATCAAACATTAAAGAAAGTGAAAAATAGAAAATGTAATATATTGATATTCCAGCCTCACTGCCACAGTTGTGAACCAGATAAATATCCGGAGGCAGAACTAAATTTGGCAAATCGTACTGAAGTTGGTCGGCGTCGGTAGGCGAACTGTTTAACCACGCTCCATGAAGTCACTGATGCGCGCGGCGATGGTGTAACGGTGACTGTAACGGTTAGCGGTTGGGTGCCGGACTGTTGTACCCATGTTGGCGGGTTCAAACCCGATCGAAGCCGTGGATTTTTAAGGGCGAAAAAATCCTTCGTACGCTTTCCTTCGGAGGAGAAGTAAAGCTGGCTGTCCCATGTTAGTAGAGTTGTAGCATGTAAAAGATCCTCAAGCCTAAATGACGCCTCTGAGCTAAATTGAAATCGCCTGTTTCACGCCCAAGAAATACCTCCTTTCTCTGCTAGTTGGTGAAAGGAATGTAGCGAAATTTGCGTGGTCAGACGGAAGAGCAGGCCTCATGGCCTGAGTCTCGCCACATAAAATAAGGCATTAATTCAATTCACTGAGGTTAAGCAGCTGGAGACACCGAAGGTGACCGCGAGTGACCGTCTGGAAACCACTAATATTAACGGCGTTCGAGCCTCTGGCCAATAGTGATAAAAGGCAATGACGTTATGTCAAAATGAATCGGTTCAAGGAGAATTAATTAAGCCGTGTTCAGAGCCGAATAAAATCTTACAATAATTAAAAAAGTAGTGGTGCTACAATAACAAATACTTTCTCGCCTTGTTTCTAACTTTTGAAATTTTCGAAAAATCAGGGATTTCAACGAAAATAAGACCCGCGCCAATTTGATGCTACCCGAGGAAATTTTAATAAAAAACGGCGCTATTTTTGAGGAACTTTTCAAAAGGTCGTTGATGCTTCATGTAAAGTACCACCGAAAATCAAAATATCAAAATCAGTCATTCCCAACTCCGTAAGCTTCGAGTTCCTTTAAATCGATCGAGGAATATCAATTTTCGAGAGAATCGACTGAACTGTTTCGAAGCTAGAGTTGACCACAGACAGGCAAACGGATAGACATACTTTTTTGCCGTCAATCGATTTTTTGGTACCAATAGCCAACAAAACATTGGTTCTGACTCACAACGTGCCAGAGGAAGTAATTTACTACATAAACATGAACAATATTTTTCTACTTTTGTGTAAACAGGGACGACAATAAGGGTTTCTCTATCGAAAAATCGCTGATTTCCGGTATACATTGCAATACTTTCTCTTCCTACGAAGTCAGGCGTGAAAGTAAAAAGGAAGTCGTAGGGTTCCGCGGCCAGAGTCATGTGCGTGATCTGGGCTGTCCGGGTGACGCCGCGTCGAAGGCTGTGGTATGCGATACAGCCCTGAGGAAGACCACGACAGGATGGTCGAAACGTCGGCAACACAACCTTCGACGCGGCGTCACCCGGACAGCCCAGTTGACGCACAAAGTAAAAAGGAATTTAAAAACGAATAAAAGAGAGTAGTATCTGAGTTTAATTGATACAACCTCATTGTCATAGGTCCGGACCGATGCGTCAACCGACCGATGCTGTCCAAACAGAACAGAGCGGTCGGCGCCAAGCGACGGGCAGCCGGAGCCGCAGGCGTGGGTGCGGGCGTGGGCGTGGGCGAGGGCGAAGGGCGTGTCCGGTCCGGACGCAGCGCCGGAACCTGCCACTCAGCTCGCCCGCGCCCGCCCCCCCCCCCCCCGCGCGGCGCTGCTCCGCTTTTTTATGTCTCTGCCCGCGAAAATAAACGCTGATTCACTGGGCCCGGTGTGCCAGGGGCGTTCGCGCACTCAAAGCGGGGCGAGGCCGCCGCCGCGCCGCCCCAGCGCCCCGAAGACGCTCATGTGGGCGAGGGAGCGCCCGCGCCCTTTGCGCAGTGTCACGCCTGCGCCTCGAGGACCGCGGCGAAGGGTCAGGCGCGGCGGTGCGGCTGGCGCTGCGGCATCGCTCGTTTGTGAAGGCCCATTCACAATGCAAACGTAAGCATAAGCATAACGCATAGACGTTAACGTTAACATATGTGATAGAAGTATTCTCAATGTCTGACATAAACGTAAGAAAAATAAGAGTTTCTATTGACTGTTAGACATTCTAGTTTACTATTGGTTGGATGTGAGAATCGATTTCGAGGTAGCGACTGTGTCCATGGCCCATAGGGCGTTAGTCTATCGACTTCGCTCATATTTCGATTCTCGATTTTGAGTTAACGTACGGTGATTGGCTTATTTCTTATGTCTTACTTAAACATAAGCACAGAAGCTTGAAGTTTGCAAGCTTTTAAGTTAACGTCTTACGTGTTATGCTTATGCAAACGCATTGTGAATGAGTCCGCTTATGGACGTACTCCTAACTTATGTTAACACCATGCTTATGTTTATGTTTGCATTGTGAATGGGCCTTAACAGGCCTTGCTCTTACACTCTGCCCGCCCGGTTTCAATGTCGCAAATGTTGCGTCACGGAGCTCTCGATCCCTACTAAGAAGTTTGTTGCCTGCTGTCGGCGGTTGGTTTACAAATAACGAAAAATTCAATGACTTATGAAGTTTGGAGTCGATGAAATTTCTGGGACGTTCTTCCGTAATTTTTACATCCGTAATGCCAATGCAAACCTTATAGAAAATTATATCTGCGACCTCAACAGAACCATGAAAATATCAGCGTGAATTAAAGCGATAGTTTCGCTGACTTCGTTTTATTGCTTAGACGTGCACTATCATTTTTATTACATAATATTACTTTTGAATTAAATAAAATACATTATTGATATAAAGTACAATTTGTAATTATATTCACTCGTACAAGTGTCCGATAAATATCTCGCATGATCTTCAAATCCTTTGATTATTCCATTGATCGGCTAGAACCATTTTTACTATTTCTCTAAAGCATTCTCGAAATTACCTTTCTTAATTTTAAAACCTACAACAAATCCCACCAAGTAAATGTCTCATTGCTAGCAAGGAATACTTAGTTCTGTAGGAAGTACGGCAATACTACCGACCCCGGTGGAGAATATGGAATTTCAATAGAGATCAGACTGGTTTCTACTTCTCCCCCATACGTCACAGTTTTTACTGTTCTTTGACAAAATAAATGAAATGGGAAATTCTCACGTATTGTAACCTTTAGCTATCTGTGGTTGCCAAGATACCAACGCTACATTCAAATCGCGCGGGCAGTACCCCCTGCAAGAGTTGGAAACCCCTATTTATATATATTCTTATATAATTGAATTGTAGTGTCCGTGCCGCTCTACGTGGTAGGGAGCAACAGAAGGAGAAGGTATTGAGACGCGAGAGAGGAAGGTCGAAAAAGTGTGCTATTGGGGAGTGGTGGTGAGTGTGGTGCCAAGACGAAGAAAACGGACACTGAAGCTGCTGCGCCCAAGTACACGGGCGTCCATTTCTTTCACTACATTGCCGTGTAAGAACCAGTATCTGCGCGGAGACGTATATTCGGCGTTACCAGCCCACTGATCGTCGCAAGCTTCGAGCCGTTGGGTGGGGGCAAGGCCGCGGGAAGAGGTTGGTATTAATCGTCTTTTCTATTTTTTCTCCTTATCTTTCGCCACGAACTTGCCATGACTGAGAAAAGCATCAAGTTCACATAGTTTGTTAAGACGTAGGAGGGTGTCTACTATATTCCCGTAGAGCCCCAAACCACTCCTTTAACGAGTATGTGCAGTGGTTGCGTGTCATGACATCCTCCAGCGTAAATAGCGGTCATTACACCCTGCGTAAGATAAACGTAAATGCAGAGAGCAACAAGCCCCCATTTAAGTGAATGAAGGCTTTGAAAGTGCATCTAACGTGAACTTAACAAAGTGTGGTTGATGTTCCCTTTATATTGTTTGCCAAACTGTTAAAAATTGTATTAAGGTATCTGAATTTGTTAATTTGTCAATTTTTTCAGAAGAGTAACTTTATACTAGATTGATTTTATTATACAAAGGGTATTTTTTCTTTTGTTGTGTAAGAATCTACGTATTTGGGTTTGGAAATTTTCTTGATAAGTAATTTCTTTTGTAAAACGAAGGAAAAAAAGATATCCACGATCCTGTGTATTCAATTTTTTTTCGTACTTTCTTTTCTTTTGGCTGTTGATATCGTTACAGTTGTGAAGTTCTAACATTTAAAAGTACAGTAAATTAAGTTAGAAATGATTTCAATGTAGATAAAAATCTGAAAAATCTTAGTACACAAGAAAGAAAATGTTTAGTTTCGTAAGGGAATCAGACACACAGTTCGATCCAGTATATATTTTTATTGATTAGGGACACCGGGCGCCTTAACCGCTATGGTCATTATTCCCGTATGTATAGTGCATGTGTTTTCATCGAGAGGTCGCCCCCGTTGGATGGTGATATCCGGGGCCGACCTACCATCGGCTAAAGGGGTTTCCTTTAACCAGGTAGAACCAGCAAAGAACCACTCCAGCCGGGACAAGATTTAAACTCCCGACCGGTCCCCGACATGTATGGTAGTGTAGTGCATGCAAGTGTAAGTGTGTTTACGTAAGGGATTTGCATAGGAAAAGGAAGAGGAAAGAAAGATGGCATGCAGTCCGTGGCTCGTTTGTTACGATACTGCTCCGGCATTCGCCTGGTATTGATATGTGCAACCACGGGAAAATACCGATCAGAGCAGTCGGCCGCTAGAATTCTTCTTCAGACAGCGACTGAATTCGACCTTGCTATCTAGATAGTGTCGAAATTCCTGCCACCATCGGAACTCTAATCTTGGACCTCCCGGTCACAGGCACTGCAGAGATATCAGTTGATGCCTCGATCCAGTAGAAGAACCGACAAAATGCAGCTAATAAACAAATCCTTACGATGAAGAAACGTCATTCATGTTTTTTTCCCCAGAGTATGCAAATTTCCCCCGAGTTTTTCTTGTAGTTGTGATAGACTAAAATGCAACCATATTTTCAAACTGCACCGTGGGTCCAATGAACAGGAAATATATCGCGACCCAATAATCGCGGAATTACTAAAAGCCATTAACACTGTCATACTTTTCAAATAGTTTCTTAGACGTCGTTTACATTTTGAATCACATATTTGAGAAACTATCAGAATGAATTGTGCATATTAATCGAGGTAAAACGCCCAATTATGATGGTAATGTTGATAATGATGATGATGAATTGTGCATATTGCAAATGCAGAATTTATCAAGGGTTAATTTTAAAGTAATACGGAACTACAAAATTACATTCAGTATTAAACATTTTTAAGGTGAAAAAATCTGATTTGACTTACGTCAGTTTCTTAGTTTCATTTATCACTACTGCTGTAGTTTTAGAACCAATTATTAATTGGTTCAAACATTCAGGGATTCATTTATTCACTCAACTAACCAAACACTGTTTTTCAGATTTTCGTTTTACATTAGCTAAAAAGTGTCCACCATTTTTCAGCACGAATTATTATAACATGTACTATAAATACCATATGACTTTCTGAATTTGAACTGTTTTGTTAAAAATGATTGAGTCTTGTGAACTATTCGTAATAGTGCTTCAGTGGTCACATAATGTAAAAGCCAAGGGCCTTGTGTATGTTATTTGATTATATTTCTAGCATATTCTTGGAGTAATTTCGGTCAAAGAGACTGTGTGTGTTTTATAAATTTTCTTATGTTTGTTTTCTAAGACGCGATATTATTAATCTAGAAAAGTTAACAAATACAAGTCTTGGACATTCATATCTAGTGCTCAAGTCATGTGAACCACTTCCTCTTCCTTCAATATCTACGTCCAAAAGGGAACACGATCACTGTTTATTATCATTACGCCATTTGAACCGTGTGAACAGCTTCTGTGAACGACAGATGTTTGAACAAACATTTGCTTCCGTAGCTTCCGGGAACCGTTGTCGTTTACGGGACTCAAACGAAGCTTCTCAAGTGAGTTTGTATGCAGAGTATAAGAGATATTTCCGACTGTCCGCATGTTGCTTGCGTAAGGGGAGGCTGAGTACACACTATTCTTTGTTCCCAGCGTCTATTTTTACACTAATCCACAACATGGTCATTTTCCCAAGTGTTTTTATTACTTCGGTTATCCCACGACGAGACACGTAGTGTGTCGAGGGACGCACAGCTGGTCGTTTCGCCGAAGGTCGCCGACGTTTATCGGAGATTTTCTCTGTCAATGGTAGATACGCCGCAAGGGAGTGGAGTCGGCAAATTGCTCGATGCTAAAGATGGGGAAAAGAGCGCGTGGCTCTGTAGTACGTGTAGTTTCCGGTATCGAACTGGAACGAATCAAAAAATACCCACAGTGACGACTGATTGGAACACTTGCGTTCTCATCTAGGCAGGGGGTTGCATTGATTTACCTCTTTAGCTGCTGCCTCAAATCCTGACACGGCCAGGTCTAGAATCTGGAGACGTCTAAATATAACTTGATTCTCTGGGCAACTTTTCTACAGTTCAGTGGGGAATATCACTATTAGTTATCGTATTCCTTCATGATGGCCACGATGAGGGATAATAGCCAAATCCTGCAATGTCTTGATATGTTTTTGCAAATAGCTTTTATTGATTATGAATTGTGTTCATAATTCAACTTGTGCATAGGTTAGGGTAGAGCCAGAATTTAAGAACACCTTCACAGAATACACCTCTCGCAATAGTAGGTTACACACAATTGTTAACTGTTTTGACTTTAAATAAATAAACAAATAAATATTTCATGAGTCTCCTGATCCACGTACTTTTGTCGTTCCTGAATCGCAACTACATACGCTTTAGGCGGTGACAAGTTATGATCGACAAACTTTAATTGCTGACATAAAGCACAAACTAGTATCATTCACAATATAATGAAAATGAGATTTACAATTATTTCTAAAATAGTTATAAATTAATAAAACTGAGACCTTTGGATTCCTTTTTACTACGTAAGAAGAGATAGTATTGTGATTGGGCGGCGGAAATCGGCTACTTTTTGACAGAAAAACCCTTATTGCCGGTCACTGGTAACACGAAAGTGCAGATATCTTGTTCCTATATATAGTTAATTATTTTCTCTAATACTTTGTGTAGTCAGAATACATGTTTTGTAATTGACATGTCTGAATGTCTGTCTGTGGTTAATATTAACATCTAAACTGTTCAGAAGATTTTTTCAAAATCGATATTCCCCAATCGATCTGTACGAACTCAAGGTCCTGCGAGTTTCAAAAAGATATTTTGATTTTGGGAGATACTTTACATAATGCCGCAACATTTTCAAAAGTTTCTTTAAAAATGGCACCAAATTTTTTGATAAAACTGTGTCCTTGGATAGCGTGAGGAACACTTAAAAATAATGGCATATGTTTCAGTTTAGTTGAAATTCCTGGTTTTTTGAAAATTGCAATAGTTCAAAATTGATTTTCGGCGTCTTCCCACAACTACAGCATTGAAGATAGATTTTTTCCTTTAATAAAATATGTTTTTCAAAGGCAGATATTGAAATGTCAATTTTTGTATCATTTTTCGAAATAATGAGAAATTTTCGCGTAATTGCAAGAGAAATATAGGCAATTTTTAAACAGTTATTTTCAAAGAAAAAAAGGCTCCTAATTTTTCCTTTAAGTTTTTTTCCTCTTATGTATCAATGAGCGGTAAAAATGGTGTTAGTACCATTTTCTGAGAACTCTGAATTTTCGAAAATTGCAAGAACTTAACATTACAAAACTATAATATTGAAGATAGAGATTTTTGTCCTAAACAAAATATGTTGCAAAAAATCTGACTTTTAAAAATCGTCACAAACAATTCTTTGGAAAAGTATAGAACGTTTTCGTAATTTCTGCTTAAAATTAAAGTTTAAAAAATCTCAAAGACGACTCCAAATTGTTTCATTATATTTTTTCAAAGATAGAACAAAGGACTTTGAAAAGAATGGCACAGGTCTCCTTTTCGTTGAACTCTCATTTTTTGAAAATTGCGTCAGTTAGAATTAATGTAAAGAAAGTATGTTCTGTTGTTGCACCACTAGTTACGTAACATTTGAACGTGGTATAACCGCTCTCTGTGCGACGATAAGAACGCAAAGTTTCTAGTGAGATAAGGTGTTACGATTTTTAAGAAGCAATATTACCTGAAAATTATTACTTGAAAAGTGAAACTTTAAAAATGCCAACAGAAGAATTTATTTCATTTATGTTTTCTCTCTGAAAGTAATTATGTATTTTTAATTGACGAACTGGTTGATTGTTTTCAGGTACGTCAACTACTATTCTTGTTAGTCCCGTTAGTGTAGGGAATGCTTTAACACCAAAATATGGCGTTGTTCCTCCACGGCTAAATGGTGAGATCCGGCGCCGACCTACACGCTTTGTGGAGGTTTTCCCTCCAGGTATGTCCACCAGCAGAACATCGCCCCAGCCGGGACAAGCTCTAGACTCCCAATGTCTCACGATATATGTAATAGTGTAGTACCTGCTAGTGTAAGTTTGTGAATAAGGAGACCGGATATGACAAGGAAGAGGCTGGAAAGATCGCGGGCGGTCCATGATCCGTTTGGTAGGGTACTGGCATTGACTCTGAGTTAAACTCTACCTGTTTTTAATTGGTATTTCAAAAAACCTTAAGGACATGTTTCCATTATTAAGAAAACAGTTCTGTTATAAGATTTGTGCATCCTCGCATGATTTGTGAAACTTTTACAAAATAGAATTTGAAGACTTATGTCTGTTTTTCCTTGTAGGAAAATATTGAAAACATTCAAAGGAGAGTTGACCGATAGTGTAAAAGGAGTTAATTTGTTTCTTAAAGTAAACTGTGCTCGGCGTAATAAAAGTGTGCTTTTTTGTACTGTGTGCTACTTTATACCTTATGCACTACTTGTAATTGAAGTAAATAAATTCAATAAATTCGTTGAGCTGGACTTCGGTCCGTTGCCAATAGTGTGATTGATGTGTTTGAAAATCAGGGAGTGTGTGGCGCCTGTCGAAATCGTACTCCCCAGATCAGTTGTTTCTGTGGTTTACTTGATCATTCCAAGTGTCGAAGCAGGGTCCCTCACAACAGGCCATGATCCATGCGCGATGTACCTTCATATTCCATTTCCTTCTCTTCCCACGTGCGTTCCCAGTGCAGTCACGACCCCGTGGGGCGGGAGTACATCCTACCTTCTCTCTTCCTCCACCATACGCCGGCGACCAATATGCGAAAAGGATTAAAATGAATGATAGTAATGAACTGCGAAATAAACGGTGTCATCGATCGTCTTCGTACACAAACAAATAAAGATAGAAGTAGCAGAGTAATTACATTCATTCAAATCTTTAAAATGTATGTGAGTATCAAACAATACTGCTAGTAGTAAGCACAAACTTACTCATAATGTGGGCACTCCACATTTCTTGGGTTGAACAGCTAGTTTCGAATTTACCTCCAAAATAAACATTCTCGAGCGCACTAAATAATTTGCTCAAGACTTCAGTTTGATCCGTTCCACCCTCACATTTCACTAGTAATCCATGTTAATGCATTGAAACCAAAGCAAACAGTTAAGATATCATTCCTATTGACTAGGGTATAGTTCATTTTTTCCCGTAATTACAAATACTTCCAATTCTACTCCAATTCTGTCTTTTAAACAAGGTTTCAAATTCAAACCGGAAACCGATCTGAAACGGTTAAAAATAAAAGCAGTATTGGTGCATCAAATGTACGGGTAGAACCTGAAACGAAAGAAACGAACTCTCTTCCGTTATCATTTTTCTACAGATCTCATACTTTTTTTGTAACTTGGTTCCCCGAGTTCATATAAATCCACAGGTGTCTGAAATTTTCAGGGAGTATTTTATTTTAATTTCTTTCAAATCTTGGTGACGTTCACCATGTCCACCACGTTCACCATCACCACTACAAACTCGGAGACAATCGGGAAAATAGTCAATGTGAGAATCTAGGAAACTTTTAAATCATGTTACAAACTGGTTTTCTCAAATTTTCGAGCATGGAGGTTACAATGATTTTGCAATTTGCACTTTTTCTGTTCCGAGAAAGTTTATTTTATATCTTAGTAGCTATGTCTGGCTTGCTTTTCTGTTTGGCGTATTGTATTTTCAAAATTTGGATCACAAATAATTTTCCTGATCTAAGGTCTAGTAAAGACATCTTCTTTCAGCTTATGTAAAGTAATTCTTTGAAAACCACTACATACTCGTATGTACCTAACACTCGTAGTCTTTGTTTAGGGCACGTATCAACTGGTGTAAAATATAAAGCACATAAAATGGAGTAGTCACACTTTATTACATACTTCCTCTGCTATACTGAAACGTATTAGCCAGCGTGCCTCGTGGCATCTATTTGAGGACGCTTGGTAAGGGATTAGTAAGAGGAAACTCCTCGCCACAGGAAGGAGAGGATGGTTTTTCCTTAAAGCAAGAACGCGGAAACGGGAGACACAAGGTTTGGGGTCTTCCGGTCTTTAGAAACCCTTAATTGTTAGCATTAGAACCACGGTGGAGGTGGCGTGACGTAGTAGGACACGTGGGCCTCGACTATATAACGGAGTGTACAGAGCCAGTGGGTGGGTTGCCCGAGAGATATGCTGCAATAGGCGAGACGCCAATACTTGCATGAAAATTGCGGTAAACAACGCCAAAAGCGCGCCGAAAGGCTATTGTCATTTCTGACCTATGTTTTCTTTTCATTTTACAGATCAGCCATAGATGTCCGAAAGGATAGGGATGGCTCCACAGCAGGGAAGTGTGGCAGCATTGCACTTTAGCGGCCACACGGAACTGTGCTGCAAAGCGAGGGGCGAGTGGGTGGGTTCTGGAGACAGTGAGAGAACCTCGTGCATTTGCACAAAACTTGGCGCCACGACGGTGCATCTGCGGGTCGGGCTCCCGAGGCAAGTCACGTGTTGACGAGCCTGTGGAGGACTTTGTGTCCTTGGGTGACTGCGGTCACGTGGGAGCGATGCTGTGTGCGTGCTCCGAGGTGAGGAGTGGTTGAGTGCCACGATTCACGCCTATTCTCAATCAGATAAGATCGCTCCTGCGATCGAGGCAAACCATCAGTTGGTACGCCAGTACGGACTTCGTGTCCCAGTGTGACATCCGGAAGCTAGGCTTTGTGCGCGCTTGAGAAGTAGGAGTGGCGAATGCCACAATCGAAACCGATCATCAATCGGGTTTGGATCGCTTCCGCGATCAGGGGATAGTAGGTCTAACAGAGCTAGGGTGTAAGAAGGAAATTAATTGTAAATATTTGTTGTGTTTTCTTTGTAAATAAATATATTTGTTATATGAATGCTCTGTGTGTGTGTTTACTGAGAGTATCCATGACGTCACAATACAATCGTATATGAACAGGACAACTATAAAAAAACAAATTCTTAATTTTCTAAAAAATCTGACGTGATAGAAAACACGAATTGCACTGTCAAACTCAGCGCAAAAACTGCGTTTAGGAACACGCATTATCTTGAAAACATTTTTGCTGCAGATCACTGTTATGAAGTACTAGAGTGTAACCCGTCAAAAATGTCGGAAGGAAATCAAATTCAAATAACAATTCATTAAAATGAATAATTGACACAATTCTTTTTATTTTATATTAATTTGAATATTGTTTTCTTTACTTCAAAAATTTCTTAATTATCCGTAGTATTGGCTTCGATTGTGTAACTGTTAGCGTATTGAACTGTAATACTCGGGGTTCTCGCGTTCAAACCCGATCGAAGCCATGAAATTTTAGGGCGAAAAAGTTCTTCGTGTGAATTCCTTCGTGGTGGGGCAGTGAATCCGGCGATCCCATGTTAGGAAATTTACTGCCTGTAAAATATTTTCAAGAGTAAATGAAGCCTCTGAGCTAAATTCAAATCGCCTGTATCCTTGCCCAAGAAATTCCTCATTTCTCCGCTAGTTGGTGAAAGCGAAATTTGCGTGGTCAGACAGAAGACATCATGACCCGAGTCTCGCAACATAAGGCATCAATTCAATTCAATAATAGATTCAAGCGGCGGTTCTATAGAACAGGCGACCTGGTGAAATTTTGTGCTATTTATCATTGTTCACAGATAGCTACGTTTCATGAAGGAATAGAATTTAATTTCTCTTATACTTGCTAAGCAGCTTACTCATTTCGTTTTCGGAATCCAACGAAACCAACGGTGTATCGAAGATTATGTCCATTGTTCACAAAAATTGGACATGCGTTTTAAATCTGATTTTTTAATTTACTAATTGATATTGAATTTCGTTGGAGCTGATAGTGCCTTTAAAATTCAACATCTGTTGTTTTGCCCTAATTACCAACTACGCACGTCCCCAGCGCGCATCGCGGCCAAGAACATGTAAGGCTCTCACTGCCCGGCGCGGGAGATCCGCAGCCTACGCGGAATGGCCGCAGTGGAAATTTCGCGTCACGTGCTGCTTTATGAGCACGTTCAGACCTGCGCGGCAGGCGAACGTCGCAGCAGCGGCTAGATGGAGCTTTCCGCGCCGCACCCGCTGCGGATCCCACAGAACGACGCGGAAGATTCGCAGCGGGTGCGGCGCGGAAAGTTCCCCGCTAGACGCGGCGACAAAATCCGTGGGACCTTTCACACCGGAGCGTCCGCGTTTGGTGACAGTTTTCCTCATTCGATAAACAAAGGCTAAGGAGGTCGATCCAAGAGGGAAGAGAAGACTCCCGAAGGCGGGCGGACTTCCACGAAAGTCGAGGGGCAGCGAACAAAACGCGTCCGAATGCGTTAGAATATCCGCCGGGGATTAAACGCTGCCAACCCGCTGCGAACATTATTAGGAAGGAAGGAAGGACTCTGTGTGTGGCCTGATTTTTCAGACAAGCATTTTCAGAATTCGCTTCTCGTACTCTAGTGGAAGGCGAAGGTAATTCGGGTTGTATGTGAGCTTGTAACCTACATTGAAGAAGGTAAACTACAGTTAAAGTCAATATTGAAAACTGTTGGTAATGAACGAATGCAACTCGCCGTGCAGGTTTGTACTCATAATACATGTATTTTAGCACAATGTACACTGATTACATCTGTTTTAATTGAAATACTTTGTAGTTCAACAATGCAAGCTCCATTTTGAAACCTGATTTAACACGGTCCTCAATTTGTCTATATTATTTATATATTGGCATTTCAGGTTCGCGTTAACTCAAATTCTTTGTACATTTTAAGAGGTGTTGGAATGCGTGACGGGCTAAGGAGGTCCAGGGTAACTAATGTCGCTGCAGTACCTCTGACATGGAGGTCTGGGTTCGAGTCACGAGGGTGGCAGGATTTTCTACTCAAGATGCATATCAAATTCAGCTGGTGTCTGCATGAGAATTCTAGTGGCCGGCTGCTCTGGTCGGTTTTCCGTGATTTGTCCGCTCAACGTCAGGCAAATGCCGGAAGAGGACCTGGACAAAAGGGCCATGTACCGCGGGATCTTTTCTTCCTCTTCGTTGTTGTAACCTTACCCCTTCCTTACACACTTACACTTACACGCACTACACTACCATACATATCGGAAGATAAGTTGGGAGTTTAGGGCTTGCCACGGCTGGGCGGTTTCACGTTGGTGAGAGCTACCTAAATGGATGCGGCGGGGGAAGAACTCCGACACCCCCTGTGATAAATTATTCACTACTCTTACGGGACTAATGACCGTAGCAGTTGACGCGTTCAAAAACACGAAATAATCAATCAATCAATCAATCAATTGAACATGTGAAGATTGAGAACTTCTGATTTAAACTATTGCTGCAGCAACCACCTCGAATTGATCGGTTGTAATCACGGAAACGACTGTGCTAATCAGTCGGCTTCAAAAATTCCCATGTAGGCAATGGTTGGTGTCGATTCATCTCTCCAGCTGGTGTCCAAATTCAGCCAGCGTTGGAACTCAAATCTAGCATTTAGGGCCACCTGCTCCACAAAGCGTCCGTTGCAAACTCGAAACTGCACTATCACACTCGTTTTTTTTCCAAATGTGATAATCTGCTAGCATCTCCTATCTCGATGTCGCAGTCTTTAATGGAATAAGTTCAGATATTTGTGATAGCATTCTTAATGAAACGATAAGTCTATTACACAAATACATAAAACGTGTTTTTTTCGCGTGTTTCTTCAACTGCAACGAACACGGTGAACCGAAAACATGAAACATTTATGAAGTTGTTTGTATATCCATATATATAAAAATTGTATCAAGCATTTAAGATAGCAATGCATTTTTAAAAGTAACGTATATTTTTATATTTTTGTGTGTGTGATGTACACAATTTTTTTGTAATCTATTCTATTTAACATTGATAGACTTACCTGTGATGTAATTGAACAAATTCCCTGATGACATTACTGCGAATGACGCTCTGTTATCTATACTTACCTTTAATAGTACTTTCATAGACTCATAACGTAAATACTTTTCAGTCCCAATGAATGCACCTTTATAATAATCCTAGTCCATATTTTTCAGTATGCATGTAATCAAGTTAAGGTTCTCACAAGGAATACATTCCTAGTACCGCTATTCTCCTGAAAGTAAAATGTCATCGCGACATATGAAAATGCTCTCCAGACCTGTTGTCCAACATCACTTACCATTTTCAGTCTACCCCTTCCTGCACCTCTATTTATCATTAATATTCGAATCGGTTGAATATTTATGTTCAAGTTAGTTTTCTGTTGTTGATATTTTAGTCGAAACTTCCCGCGAAATTTCTATTCACATCGTTCTCAATCCCGAAATCCAGAGGTACATCAATCTCTCTCTTAAGGTAACAATATTTTCTTTGTTGTTCTACTTTCATTAATACATAAATAGACATATGAAGTGAAAAGAAAGACAGTCCTACTGTTTCTTCTCACTCGCAGATTGGCACAAATTAATACAAACACTGATATATAATATTGAATAATTTGAGCGCAATTTGTGCATGAAATACAAACCAAACACAACAAAAACAGCTTCTTGATTATCGTCCAATTGTGGGGATAAAAGAATAAGTTTTGTTCACGAGAGGAAACTAAAATCTTGTGAAAACTCTGAATCACGAAGCAAAAGTCGCTCACCGCGCGCTTATTGCAGCGGAGCCTGGCTTGTGTATTGCGTGTATATTTTTCTGGATATTTGCAGAGGGATCTCCTACTCCCACACAAGTACAGATGACATTTTCGCAAACAGTTTCTATACAGATAGCCGTCTGCAGTGTTGCTCGTGGACACGATCTTAATTGCTCAGCACGGACCGTTCATCACACAGGAAACTTTTTAGTCTGTATTTTGTATGCATAATGAATTTAAACATGATGTATGAGGTAAGAACATGATGATAGTGTAAAAACAAAAGTAGTTGGAATAAGGTTTATTCAATGGACTCATTCAAAAGCAATTGCTATTTGAATCTCGAGAGTCTTTGGTCACGAGTTGACTGTTGTTTCTTTGTCAGATAGTGTACTACACTTTGCTTCGGGTGAATGGTGACCACTTATGAATGGCCAAACTCTTATGAATGGTCTAAAGATATCTGATTCAAACTAGTATGTTTCATGACATTCTATGTGATAGAATTTTATGTGCTTCTCTCTGGTGGAGACACATGAAAACTAACACACATTTCTTTAATTTCAACAGCGCCGTATAAAGATAAATGTATATATAGTTCAAATGCTTCTCTCATATCTAACGAGGATGCCTTGTGATGTAGGAGGACATGTTTGAAGAATAACAGAAGAATAATATTTAGAACGTTTTTTGATATATGTTTGAAATGCGAGGAGATTGGATTGTGTTAAATGTTTCACCTGCTTCAGTCACAAAATAAATACAGATATCTTTCATTACAATCTCTGTCATCTCTGTCAAAATATGATTTCCTATCAATGGGAGCAAATTGTCAGCAGATGAAAAACCATCAATTAGGCAATAGTATTTTGGCTAATATTTACTTTTCTTTCGTCTCCAATTACATCGATATGAAATGTAATAATGATCATAATAGACAGTCTATGAGACACAATTGTACTCAATAAAACTTCGTCCCACTATATTTAATATCAATTATATTATTTCACTTTTAAAGACAAAATTGCTTCACAGATTTTAAAGATTATTAGGAAATTTTCTTGGAAGGAATTTTTAGGAAAATTACCTCAGCATTGTAACAATACTTTTTAGGGGGTGGAAAATGTTTGCTAGCATGGTAATAAATGCTAAGTAGTAAATAGTAAAGGAGGATGGCTGACGAATCAGAAATATCATCTGACAATCTAATGCATATTGTGTTGCTCGGAAGAGAAGGCTGATGAAATGAATGCTATTTCAAACAGAGTTCATAGAATTTGACATGGTGAGAAGTGATCAAGGCATATACCCGAACTGTAGTAATTTACCACTTTTCAGTCTATTCAGATATGTAACTTCGAGTAGAGCTGCTATAAAATAAAAATAAAATATTATTTGCGGTACTTGGAAGCAAACGAATTTACTTAGCCAATATTGATTACATGTAACATACACGAGGTTACCATTTTATTGAAAAACACACACTTTGTTATTTGTGTATCTACCTGCCTCCGTGATATAATAATTACAGACTTACAAAATATCATTTGACATTCACGAATCGGTTCATGAAGATCAGCTTCCACAACCAAATATAAATGTTATATATATTTGCATCATGTTAAACAGTTAATATTTGAATACATCAATTAATCACCACTTCTAAAACATTTTGAAATAATAATTAAGAGAAAGTAAAATGTAACTATCTTTACTAATAAGATAGTTACCTCTACTTTAATTAAGTAAAAACGGTATTGTAAAGCCAAGGACAGAAATAAAGGAAAGCCAAGGACATAGAAACAAGTGACTGGACATGAACGTGCCTTCAACGATTGCGTAAAATGATAAAATAGCTCATTAGAATGGCGATAGATACCTTTAAATTGCTTCCGACATTACACACCCACATACTTACTTGAATCTCACACGTACCGTGCGAACTGTGTAGCATACAGCGAAAGAGTTAAAAATAGGTAATTTCGCAACATTTCGCGTGGCTGCGGAGCCGAGGTGGAGCAGACGCAGGGTTAGCGGAGGCGGAGACGGGACAGCGGGAGACGAAGCAGCACTGCGGCGCCCCAGACCCTGCCCCTCCCCCCCCCCGCCGCCACCAACGTCGCGTCGCCGCGGTAACAGGACGTTTACGACGCGCCCGACAACGCGGCTTTGCCTCCGGTCGCTGCATTTGTCGATATATTTCACTTCCCGAACAGCTCCTGTGCGTAAACACTGGTTAGCTGGCCGCTACCCCCGCCGGAGATTTATCTTCGGTTCTTCGGTTCTGCCTGTTCGAGGGCGCCGCGGGAAAGGAGGGGGACACACGTGCCTGGCGCCTTGCAAGCAAACTGCGCGACGGCACCAACTCCGACGATGCTCTCAACGTAAAAGAAACGTCCGTTTTGGAAGTCCAATATCATGTACGGAACACACAAATCATCAAATCGTCGTAGGGTACAAGTATTTTTCAAAGGGTTCACGGTGTGTCCCCAGTGGCGCAATCGGTTAGCGCACGGTACTTATAGGACAGTATCTGAGAAATGCCGGAGTTGTGAGTTCGAGCCTCACCTGGGGAATCGGTTTTTCTGGAAAGGAATTTATTTCCACTACATTTACATACGACAGACGATAGGCGAGTGGAAAAAATATAACAGTGTGTCTCATAATGTTAGCAGTAAATAATTCCTGTAACTGTGTGGCCTCAGAAGCAAAAATTCTTGTAGAAAGGGGTGGCATAATTTTTGTAATTGTCCAATTTCATCATGGGTTTTAATCCTTTGTGCGTATTTTGAAGACCTGAAGTGCTGTTGTAGACTCGGGAGGTTGTTTACACTATTCAACAAAAATCGGACTGGCAGGCGCTGGCGAAGTCAGGCGCTATCACAGTGGTCTATCTGCGATCCCAGACTGTCCTAATATCCACCTCAATTTTCTCAATTCGTAAAGGATACCCACGGATAAGTTTGTAAAATGTTCTTTCAGACCAAATGACACAAGTAGTTATACTACAACTGTAACATAAAAATAAGATTTTCGAAAGGTTTCTTACAATTAGTCCCCGTGCCCCCACCCGCACCCTTCTATAGCCAAATACGCGTTTCTTTTGAATTTGAATTTTTCCGTCACGTTAGCACTATTTTATCTGATTAAAAAAACAAATGCGAAAAAAGAAAATAATTTATTTTGCCAGAAAAACATTTTTTATATTATCTCTGTGCCTAATTTAAAGAAATGTTTTTGAAAAAATATCAAAAAATAATATTAAGTGTGCCTTAGAACCCTGGTATAGGCTCGAAAAAAAGATGAAATGATCTCTCAAAACACAAATTGTTATGAACGTCTTTCAGATTTTTTGGACTGCTCGGCTTTAGTTAAAAAACTAGCTGACCCGGCGAACTTTGTTCCGCCTTAATGGCAATAAATAAGCAGATTGTTTTTTTTATTGGAAAAAATACAAAAAAATTAAATAACTACATTAATCATTCATTATATTTCTGTATTTTAGTACATAGGTTGCTCTTCACTTAAGTACCTTGTGATACACGACATTTTTTGTTTTATTATCAGGCGCAAAAACAAACAACGCAGATGGTCTTCCGACCCGTGAACATGCCACGTATAATTGACCATGGGAAAAACATGAATGTTCTAGATTTAAACCACAAACTTTTAAGGATTGGCCTTGTGATTTGTTGATGGTCATGGCAAATGCAAGACGTATCGGAAATTGAAGTCTTTTAAATTCAAACGTAATATCGGTTGGGATCATCGGGATCCTCGGAATGAGAGCTTCCTCACCTTTGAATTTTCCTATCATTATCGTAGCGTAAATTACATTGTTCATCAATTTACTAACCACCAAACGCGTACCGTTGCACAGTTTTGGTTGGTTTATGTTTCGAAGCATGATTACTACGGAGCCAACCTTTAGGCGTAAATTGTGCGGTGGTAAGCCAGGCACGTCCAAAGAGTTTAAAAATTCAATTGGATAGTTGGTGGCTTCATCTTCATTTGTGACGCAGTCAATAGATTTGAATGAATGCATTGTTCCAATGATCTTATTTTGAATTATGTAGTTCAGGTCATCTACATCTTTATTCTTAGCCGCTAAAATTGCTCGCTCACTCAACCATTCATTATTTTTGTAGTTAGAAATAATATTTGGAAATACATTGTTGATAAGTTCGTCTTTTGATGAGACAAAATTACAGAAATTATTTGGAAATGATATTAATCCGCTCGATTCATCGACAGGTACTTGACCATTACCGATAGTCAGCAATTGCTCCGAGAAATCTTCAGCAGATGTATCATTAAGCAATGTAACTCTCATGTTTGTTGTCAGCTGCAGTTTCTTCACATAGCGCCATAGATTTGACGATTTGAGGCAAGCGTTTATTTCATCGGCAGCCGTAGATCTTGGAATTACTGGCAGTATTTGGCGGAAATCGCCAGACAGTAAAATCATTGCTCCTCCAAAACATCTCGAGTGATTGCGTAAATCTTTTAATGTTCGGTTAAGTGCTTCTAATGCACGTTTATGCGCCATTGTGCATTCGTCCCAGATGATGATTTTCGATGCCGCTAAAACTTTGGCCATTGCTGAGTGTTTTGCAATATTACACGTTGGTTCTTCAATAGTTTGAAGATTTAACGGTAATTTGAATGCTGAATGAGCCGAACGGCATCCTTCTAACAATGTGGCTGCTATTCCAGAAGAAGCAACTGCAACCGCTATGTTGGATCTCGCCCGAACAGTTGCTAAAACTAATGACATAAGGAATGTCTTGCCAGTTCCACCAGGGGCATCTAGGAAATATAAACCACCATTTTCATCAGCGATTGCCTTCATTAAAGTATCATAAACTTCCTTTTGTTGGTAATTCAACAGGGGTACATTCCTTTGAACTACTAAATCTAATTCCTGGTGATCATATTCACGTTCCCGTTCCAATTCTCGATTAAATGCGTCATTCATTTCACGATTTGGCGCTGGCATTCCTAACCTGATTAATAAATTACCGCACATGAGGTAACACATATCTACGATCAAGAGTAAAGCACGATTATGTATCTCCTCATTCATCTCAATATCGTGATTTCTGGAACTGACACGACTTTGATGTAAAATATCTTCTGACATACTATCCTTGTATTTGTGCCACAGGTTACATGGGTTTGATGGAAAACATGTCGAAATTATGATAGTGAATAATGTGCGTATCTGACTTGGAGATGCAGAGATAATGGCTTCAGCGATTGTCGTATCCCAATGGGTATCGTTTTCTAATAAGTTCAATTCTTCACATGCAGCACGATATGTTGGGAATATTACACCATTAACAGTTCGTAGTGTCTCAAATGAAGTTGGCCCACGCACATTTACCAGCAACAACCGCAAATAGAAACATTCATCATTCTTTGGATGAACTGTATACATACGACCAAGAGCATCAGTAGAACGCACATCTGGATACCCAGGAACCGCATCACCTTGCTTCCGTCTTTGAAAATTCTTGGATGAAGCATTCCAAGTATAATAACGTGGCATCTCCGAGTAAAGCAAAGTTCGTGCAAACTGATCGCTTTGGCAGATTGCAAAAAAACTGGTCAATGTAGTTGCTGGAGGTGTTTCAGCACGTTGCGTAGCATTCGAAGCCGTGAAATATACTCGTTGACCATTCTCCAGATGCACCGCCAAATGTATAACAGTAGGATGACGTTCGTGAATTGGAAATGCGAATATACGCCAAATCGCTTCATTACAGTTCACATAACGACCAACTTGATAGCGTGAAATTTCATCGTTGGTATTTGAGGATTGCAATCCAAAAACCGCCATATCACTGCCTTTCGTGACATATTTGCAAATATATTTTATGGACTTAACTGAATTGCAGTATTCAACGTTGCAATGTGTCTTGAACGTTTTAGAAATAAGTGGCGAATATGGAACAATCCAACTGTTGTCGACAACGAAATCCATTCTTTTCACTTTCGTTGTGACAGTTCGACCGTTGTCATCTGGTGATCGACGCCGATACAGCGGATACCCATCGTTGCCAGTGACAGTCTCCGCCGTTAATTTCCGTGGATATCGTTTAGAGCACTTTCCATCGACCATGCAAGGTGATTGGGGATTGATGGCACCACACGGTCCATGAATCATATTAATAGTAACAACATCATGTAGGTCTGGATCGACTTCATGATCAGGAATCTCGGCACATATGATATCATCTATTTGGTCAGGCTGAATTCTTTCCACTAACCAAATAAGAATGTGTGCGTGCGGCAGGCCTCGCTTTTGCCATTCGATTGAATACATCCAGCATCGAGTATCTCCAAAGACGCGTTGTTTAACAATAAAGTTCATCAGGGACCGAATTTTTTGCCTGAATATACGTGCTGTGATGTCGTGTCTATCATTTGATGTTTGTACGGGAAGCAGCAATTGAGTAATTTCTATCCATTTTGGATTATAGGTAAAAGTAATAAAGAGATCTGGCCGGCCGTAATGACGAACATATGTCATTGCATCTTGTGCATATTCATGCATATGACGTGGGCTACCAATGTACGTCGCCGGCAGAATAGTTAATCGACCAATATTAGCTGCATTTCCTTCAGTACTAACTGCATCACGTAAATGGATGTACTCCTCAGAACGCAGTTTGGCTTGGTTCAACCTAATAAATGTTAAACGTTCCGTTTCTATTTTTACATACATGTCAACGCAATACTGCTGAAACAATCGACGAAACCGCAGCAAATAGTTGTCAGCATTTTGACGAATCATCAAACGATATGCATAATAATTCATTGAGCTAACTTTCTTTGTAGTTTCTTCACCTGAAATTAAAAATTTGATAATTAACCATTTCAAAGACAAATAATACAGACATTAACCATTATTAAGATACTGATACTTTACCATTCAATGGATTTATCATTTTAATATTAAAATAATATCCATCTTCTCCTTGCCAAAACATCAGTGGGTATTGCAATGCGTCATATGATCGATGAGTTTCAGATATTTGTTGCAGTTGCCCAGTATCGCGACGTGTAAGCACAATATCGCGTTTTTCCAATTGTTCACAACAATCAGGATGGCAACTTCGTCTACTGTTGGAGCATTAAATGTGCGTTCGTGTGTTCCAGATGGTCGTTTATCTGCTTTGATGACAACTTTATAGTCATCATTTGGCATGCGCTCTAAAGCACTCTTAAACAACCTGACCAACGCATGATGTTCATGAAGCAGACACTGCAAGTCTTGAATAATTGCTCGCTTCATTCCTGCATTGATCCCTAGGCGTCGATCAAGTTGTTCTTCCATGTTGCCCATGAAATATATTTGTAAAAATTTATTCTGTGTATCTTCGAAAGGTAGTAATGATTCAATTCGATGGTGAATCTGTCCTTGTATCTACAAAATAAAAACCAGACAGTATTAACTGGGTTATAAACACTTTTTCTGTGGGAGAGTAGAGTTCAGTATTAGCAAATATAATACATACCAATAGATAAATTAAGTTATTCTTTAACTACATTCTATGTAAATACAAAAATAAATACCTTAAATGTCGGATTAAATCCTCCTTCTTCGATAATGTCTGCCCCAAATGACGTCATTTGGAAACAACTATTGTATTTTCGAGTATTTGCAAGAAAGTGGCGTGATTCTTGTGTTGCGCCACAAAGCAATGAATACAATGGCTCATGTGGCGGAGTCAACACTGGCAATTTCACTTTACCATTAAGGCAGCATAATCCAGGCGTTTCTCCGGAAAACTTTAATGCACCACAATACTCGCAAACAACGTCCATTTGCCCAATGCAAACGCTAGGATGCAAGCTGTAATCATTGCTGCAATCGTATCGAAACGCTGCTCGATTCAAATCAGCTAAATATCTTGTTCTGCGTCGCAAATTATCTATTTGTTGCCTTCTGTTGTTCGCTCGACGATTCTGCATTGCCAACCGAGCTGTTTCACGGGCTGCTTCACTTTGCTCTCGTGATTGAGAAGCACGAAGTCGAGCCATACTATCACGGCGCTGTTCACGTGCAATTTCTTGTTCTTCTTCAGTCCTTTCATTTGCAGTATTTTGTATTCTTCTTGCATTACGGCTTTGTCGGGAAAGATTCGATCGTCTTGGTCGCGGCATTATTAATTAAACTTCACTTCACTTCAATCCACTTGTTAATTATTTATTTAATAGAAAAAGTTTTAATATTGATTTCTTACAAATATCAAATTGTCATCCATACGTCATTACATAGCTGTCATTTTACGTCAATTACATAGCTGTCATTTGCGTTTTGTTATTCCAAGTCTGATTCTTTTTTGTTATACCACGTTTTATAGTGACTGACGTTTCATGTCAAGTCACACGGGAACGCTGTCGAACGGGATAAAAAGTATCCTATGTCCGTCTCCTGGCTCTAAGCTACCTCCCTACCAATTTTCAGCCAAATCTGTTCTGCCGTTCTTGAGTTATAAGTGGTGTAACTAACACGACTTTCTTTTATATATATAGATAAAAACCATTTTTACCATTTTCCCGCCATTAAATCACCTTTTCTTTAAATATACTGTGAAAATGACTGCAACAGTTTTGTGTAATAATTACTTTCTTCCACAAAGTTTAGATAGCATTATTACTGTTATTATTATTTATTATCGTTATTTATATTATCATCATTATTATTATTATCATTAATTTTTATCATTGTTTTGATTAAATCATAAGTGTATTTACATAATGGCACATTAGAGAAATCATTGGGTTCCAGCAGTTTTTTAAAATACTACTAGGAATTAGAAGTACTTTCGACGTTTCTTGAAGTGATTTTAATGCTAAGCCTTATTCACAAATAGGGAATTTTCGGCGTGGCAGATATTAAAGATAGCTGATTTCGGTGTGTGATAGAGGTGGAAAAACGATCGATGTAGCGTAACTACTAACTCTGCTTTGCAAAGAAGTGTAAGAGTTGACCGGATACGGTCTTTTCAGGATCAGGATTTCATCTCGATCAGGTTTTCGTCCAGTTTCAATGATCCTTGAGCAAATGCTGAGATGGGACCTCGTTTTCTTCTGGACATAAATGTAACTTCAAATTAACTTTGCCCATCGCACGTCACAGTTTTTAACGGAAATAAATAAATAAATAAATAAATAAATAAATAAATAAATAAATAAATAAATAAATAAATAAATAAATAAATAAATAAATAAATAAATAAATAAATAAATAAATAAATAAATAAATAAATAAATAAATAAATAAATAAATAAATAAATAAATAAATAAATAAATAAATAAATAAATAAATAAATAAATAAATAAATAAATAAATAAATAAATAAATAAATAAATAAATAAATAAATAAATAAATAAATAAATAAATAAATAAATAAATAAATAAATAAATCTTATTTCTATTGCTGTTTTGCCTTAAAAAGTATGTGAAAGTAGTAGTTTTTCTGAAATTTTGAATATTACAAACACGGTCGTCTGCATTCATTCACGAAGTAGCTTCCTGCGTTGTGTGCACATTTCTGGTGAACAATGTTGCCGAAAAATTAATTATTACATTAAACAAAATATATTTTTATTGATTTTCCTCATCTTCGTTCCTCCTAAAGAGCGATCTTCGGCAAACAATGCACACTAAAACACATATACGTTCCTTGGTTGCGGGATGCGCGCTACACGCGTCCCTCTCTGACACAAAACAACACACACGAAAGACAAGGGATAAATATCCACGCCCACGGAGCCGGTACGCACTCCTACCGCCTCAGCCAACCGAGTCGGCACGTTCTGCATCTGTGCTCGGAAGTTAAATTCAGATAAATCATTTGCTCGTGAAACAAAAATGAAGTGTCCTTTTAGAAATATCACCGCTGAGATGGCTGAGTGACATTACTCGTTGCCGCTCCAGCGTCTCTGACAGAGAGATCCTAGGGCACAAGTCCCGACTGGGGCAGATTTTCGATAGTGGATAAATAGCTAAGTCGGAACTAGGCGATAGCTGAAGGAGAATTCGAATAGCGGTCAGCTATGATCAAACGTTTTCCGTTCTCATCAATAATTCGCGGATGCCGCAGCAGTACTCTAACAAACGGTCCACTGACCGAGGGCGAGTTTTTCCTCCTCGTCCTTACCCCACCTCTCCCCTTACACTTATACACTCTTACACACACTTAAGCTTCAAACATACCACACATAAACACAAGGCCACCACACATAATGGAGACCATAGCTTGTCCCGACCGAGGCGGTGCCGCGCTGCGGAGTTACCTGGAAGGGAAAACCAAGCCAAATGGTAATTCGGAGCGGGATTTCAGGTTCCATCATGGAAGGAACACCGCCCGCTCTTGGCTATAAGAAGTACTACACCCACGAGACTAATGACCAAAGTAGTTGACACGTCTGGAAACATTAAATTCCTATTTGGTAACTAGTATTATCATATCCTGAATATGTCCCATAATTGAGGCAAAGAGGCAAACTAAAATAATTCTATGACAGGTACATACATTCTCATGAGGTAATTAAAATACGTTCGCAGCTTTTGTTTGGGATACTGCTGAATCTCACGGAGATCAAACTTTTCGCTCCGTTCAAAATTTACGCGGGTGATCTATCAGGCGGTGGAATTCATTGATGAACGTTTGACAGTGAATAGTAAATCATCCTTACAAAATTGAATGAAAGACGCAAAGGACCGATATTAGAAAATCCTGTTTCCTTAATCGGATGATACGAGATTGGAACAGCGTATTGCAGAGTTTTTGAAATTATTTCTTGACATGCACGAATGTTTAGAAATAAATGTTTGGTGGGGCCTGTTTGGTGATACAGGGCAATGAAATCTGAAACAAACTGAGATCAGGAACTTATAATCTTAAATTATTGCAATTGTTGCTTTTGTGTAACTCATACTGCGAAGAAAAATACCAAGCTCAAGCAAAGGGATGAACTGCCTCAAATTATAATATCGGCTTACCGTTAACAGACACAACGGTGCGTCCAGAAGAAGGAGGGGAGATAGCTTTAGAGATTATAAAACGAGCCAGTTTGGAGTGACGAAACGATGCGAAAGGAACTAGCTCGCGTCCATTTGAGTCTGACGTTCGGATAGAGTATTCTCGGTCACATGACACGAGTACTCATGAATATTTGGAAGGAGACGGTTTCTAGCGTATTCTCCATGATTGCAAATAAGGTTATAAGCCATAAAGGTGTATTATAAGATATGAAAGATAATAGGGTTAGGGCAAATACCCATTCTAGCGGTGTGACTCGAAACTGCAACGCACGTTGAACGAGGTAGTTGAGACCCCCCGGGGGGGGCGCTGCCATCAGCGGAATATTACATCTGTTTATATCTTTCGTGTTAAAGAATGCGTCAATTCGAAATGTAACCGGTAGAAACCAATTCAATAGGGAGACCGAATCACGTTATTTCATTAAAACCTTTGCTGGAATCGTAACAGAATATGATTTTAAATGTGTGTTATTTATTTTTTAAGAGTTATATTAATGTTAAGTTTTTAGAGTATTATTTTGCTGCAAAGTGTTACTCTGCAGGGTTCAAGAAATGACACACTGTGAAGAATAAATGTATGACTTTTCGTGTTTTGTTTTTTTTTGTTTTTAAATATCTCGAAACTGTATGATTTTTTTTCTCGGATTTCATTGGATTCCTCAGACTAAAAAGACTATTTGTCTTTCACTTTTGAGAATTCAAAGTCCCGCTCATTGGCAATATTTAGTTGAAACAAAGTAATATATAAAAACAATGTTTTAGAAAAGATAGGAAATCTAGTTGGACATGGTTAAAATTCCAAACCGGAAACAATATCGGAAAATATATTAAACAAAAACAGAAACTGAAATCGTACCGTTATTGAATTCTGTTTGATGCCTTGATCTGAATCAAAACAATGTTCCGTGAACTGATGCAAAATCATTTGGAGCCCTTCTACCTTTATATCGTAGTCGTACGAGGCATATTTGGCTGTGGAGGGTTCACCGCCTCCCCCACCGCTTGCCTGGCCACCGAGGCGGCGGCGGCGGCGGCTGCGGCTGTGGCTGTGGCAGTGGCGGCGGTGGCGGCGCGGGCAGCAGCCCCAGCTGCGAGGACTGCTACGCAATGCGGAAGAGCAGCGGGGTGGATGACGGAGCCGCGAAAGGATACGAAGACCCGTCACGTTCCGCCTTCGCCTGGCGCGGCCGGGTCTTCGCTAGTCGGGCGCTGCCTCGTAGTTCCATCGTCTCCTCCGAGATGTCGCGCGGAGCGTCGGCGCGCCCCCGGAACGAACCGACGCGGGCCGAGGCGCGGCGGCGGTCTCCACCTGGCTAAACAGCTGCATGATGAATTGTTTACCCCTTTTTTTATATCGCCGTCATTAATCCGGGCGGGCTGAAGAGCGCGCGGGCGCGATGGCGTCGCTGCGGTGGGGGGGGGGGGCAGGGGAGTGGGAGGCGGGGGCGGGGCGTGACGGGGGAAGGAGCAGTAGCAATGCGAAGAGTTCCGCGCGCAGTCAGTGACACGGTCCTGTCCGCTCTGTCAGCCGGCGTATTTTCGCCCGGCTGCTCGGTTTATGGGTAACCGCAGCCGCGGCGGTGTATACGTTCTGCGCCCTGTTTGCCTTCCAAGGCCCCTCTCCCGGGATCTGGGCGCCCGCCCCCCGCCCCCTACCCTGCTTCTTTCCCCCAAACCACAGGCTCAGGCGGGATTTGGGCAACTCGGCGGGGCGGCGGCGCGGCAGCGGCGGGGGCGGCAGGAGGGCGAAGCGTTAGGAACCGGGCTCAAGAAACCTGCGTGTTTTTTCTACAGACCGCAAAGTGCAGCAATTAAAGTTCTCCAAATCGTAAATCGGACGGATTTACATCAGCGGTGGTGTTTCGGTTCGCGCCCACCGAAAATATCTGGTCTGTGTCTGCGGTCGGGGAGGGGGCGGGGAGGGAGGCGGTTAGCGGGCAGCCGCGCAGTGCCACATCTCGCCACGCCTCACATTGCTCAGAAATGGACGCATCTATATCTAAAAGCAGCCGCCTTGTCACTGAAGCCATAAATCTCGTTATTCTGTGCACGTTTTCGTATTTTGCCACTTTTGAAATCCTGTTTTTTATCTAATTTCTTCTAAATGCGTTTTCCTGGGTGTGCCGTTTTGTTTCATGATATAAGAAATTTCCTCCATATATATTCGCCAAAAAATGTCGCATTTTACGACGTGACCAGCTGATTTGAATTTCCTGTTCTGTGTTGTTAGCAGGATTTTTGCCTGTGCGATTTTCATAACGTTTTCCCGATTTTATTCTTAAGAAATGGATGGAGAAGTAGATACGGCAAAATTTAACGATACAACAAATGGAACGGTAATGCCTATTATTCAAAATACGTTACGTTTTGGAAACTAGCACGGGTAAAGTGAATACTTTTCAAAATGGTGCTGTTAATGACAAACGATGAAATTGTGCATTTTGTAACTAGTAGCCATATGTTGCTCATGGCATGACTACGTAAAACCATAATATAAACGAAACATAATAATTGCATTTCTTCAAAAAACTGCGTAAAAGGCGGCACTGCAAAGAAACGAAACCTTTTCGTGATTCACTTTTTTGCGTGTACAGTAGGTAAATATCACTTATAAAGGACATCTCTGACCCAAAGCTGTAAATAAACAAGGAGGATAAAAAATTAAATGCGAGTCCCGTTATGTACATTGTAAGTACAGTTCATTTTTATTTGTACACTGCACATTTTTTGAAACTTTGTTCGTAGAAACGTGTTTCGAAATGGCAGGTAATACGGCTTACGATGTTGTATGCTTTGGATCTCGTGCTGG
The DNA here is from genome assembly GCA_038098605.1 of Gryllus longicercus. NCBI lineage: Eukaryota > Metazoa > Arthropoda > Insecta > Orthoptera > Gryllidae > Gryllus > Gryllus longicercus. Next base: position 346,632 of record JAZDUA010000267.1, on the reverse strand, counting down.
CCCACTGTGTTCCACCCGTTCCGGGCTTTACTGCGCGTTTCTTATCTCAGTGACGGCATTCGTCAATCCGCTCTGGACCATCTCACTTCAGTTGTCGCTCCGCTAGCAGGGGCATAGGAGACGAAGTATTATGTAGAGGACATGAAGTATTTTTAAACGTTAATCCGGTAATAAAGTACTGTAAGGGTGGATAAAATAAAAACAGAACTCCTGAGGTTGTAGTCATCCAGGCCCGGTAGATAGTATGGATTTAGTGGGTAGCTGTACCTACACGAAACATCCCGAGTGGGTAAAATACCCACTCGAGATTTGGGGTGAGAGGAATATTCCTTAAACGTCCAATTCCAGAAATCTAAATTCTGTAAACGTTAATTTCCCTATTTATACATTATAATCTGACGTCATGCATAGAGACTGGTTTAATTCTGGTAACGATCTATTTAAGTACTTAAACTCTCTTTTGCAAGGTAAATCGTTCGACAATATTTGTTAAATGATAAAACAAAATAAAAGGTTTTTGTTACATTTCGGAGCGACCCGAGACCTGGCGAGTTTTCGCATTACCTTCGCTGGCAGCCTATTGCCCGACCAAGTATAGAGTACTACCATTAATAAATTATCAAATTATGGTAGGGTTATATACACAGTTACTTCTATTTTACAGATTAGTAGTACATAAAATTTCTGAAATCAGTAAGGACAAATTACGCGCCGATGATGCAATTTCTCCACGATTGTTCGGTTGGCAAAGACGTTGACAGAGCAGTCTCGGCGAAAGCATCGGGATTCTAGGATTATGTGGAGTCGTTCGGGTGCATCTTTTACGTCAATATGATTGAAATTTTGGAAAAGGAACTCCCGACGTCGATTCTGTGCGTTCTGGATTCATATGAAGAAACAGATGCGAGAGACTGATGTGTCGGACGCTTCCCGCGATTGAAAATATCGCGAGATTCGGCTTAAGTGTTCAAACTGTTGTTGAACTTGAACATGACGAACCTCAAGTTCCGCGCCACCGAAAAGTTCCTAAACATCTTGACCAGAATCAACGAAAACTGCAAATTAACATCTGAAGATTTCGTTAGCAAATCATATTTTGAAGTTTTCGATCTGTTACTCGTGTCATTAAAAAGGATATTTGAAAACGAATCGATCGAATTTTTAAATCGTTAGAGCGATTCACTTTGGAACAGCCCGCCGGCATTGATAAAATTGTAGTTTGAATAGGGATTATTACTGAGCGACATTCCTCCAGAACATGTTTCTAAAAATTTGAAGAAATAAAATAAATCAGCGAAAAATTGGGGGAAATCGTATATTTTCTGCAAAAGTGTGGATCGCCAAGAGTTTGTACGTTTTGTTCACCTCCTGCTCAAGATTCCTGGATCGCTCTCTTCAAATGAACGAAGTTTTTCGGTTTTGCGTTGACTCAAAACGTATATGCGATCAACAAGATCATCTCAACAGTATTGCGATGTTTTATATTTATACCAACATAATCAACAAAATGTATTTGCAAATATTTTGTGAATGAGTTCCTATAAAAAACGCTAAGCGCAGCGCTGCCTTTTGCATTGTATTTTTTTTCTAAAAATAAACTCAACTGAAGTTACATGAAACAAATGCGATGACAAATAAAGATAACAACAATTTGATGGCAATTTAATGATAAACATAACAATTTAAAAAATATGTTTTGTATTTTTCTCCTCATACATTTTTCGGCGGGTGATAGACATGGGAGGGCGAAGGGAGGGGGCCCACCATGATCAACCACCCCCTCGGACTTAACACCAACCGCTGGCCCGTAAGTTTAATACAAAATTGTATTTTGTATTAAACTTAGTATCATCATGAGAATGTTCTGAATCATATAGGATCAGAATAGACACCAAATGGGGTTGCCATTCCATCATCATCGAGGTGCTTCCATTTTCAACTGGAGAGCAAAAGACAACAAAGCCAGCATTGGAAGCATTAAGGTTCCCGCCAATCAACAAATGCAGATTGGTTCAGAATATTGCAGAGATGAAGCGGCCTTCCTTCGAGCTTTTTTAGATTATCAATGATCACTATTGATTGATTTCTTCGTATCTGGTGCAATAATCAATTCTAATCGCTACTGTCGTAACCTGAAGCGTTCGCACAATGCAATGAGGTCGAGAATACTCGCTCTCCTATCTTCTGGGGTGGTTCTCTTGCGTTCACGACCACATATGTCAGCTAAAAGCCGGGCCACGGTGGCACAGTTTTGGTGTTCCCCTAGAGCCGAGACAGACAGATACTCGAAAGATATTCGAAAAAGTTTGCCTTCCTTAAATTTTTGAAAAATCGAAAGAATACTTCAAAATGGCTTTTATGTCAGGTGCAGGTTACAAAGTTTAAGGAAACAATTTGGAAAAGTTTTTGAGAGAATCTTGTTTTTAAAATTACTTTTATTTCACCCAAAATTATCGAGAAGTATTCATGTTTTGAAAGAAATGTATATGTTCTCATTAAAAAAGATAATTTTAAAGAACATACTCTATGCAGAAGAAAATCTATTTTCAATAATCCTCAGGTAGGAAGAGAACGAAAATATTTTAAATGTTTTCAATGTTCAAAAATTCAGATAATTCAAGTAATCTTATATGTTCTTGTTTAAGCGTCATTTACGCTATACAAGGGCAAAGATTAATAAAAAGTTCAGTCAATTTTTTACAAAAAATTGAAAATGTTCTTGAGACGAAGTAAAGAATCCCCAAATAAAAACATCGCTTTCAATTTCAAAGGGTTGTAACATCAGTCAAATCGATTGGGTCATCTAAGTGCTGGTGAAAATTTTACTTACGGTTTACCTATAGTTGTACACAGAGCTTGTCTGTCCGTTTGTTGTCAATGCTAGTGCGTAAACCGTTCAGTCATTCTTCTCCAAAATTGATATTTCCCGATAAATCTGAAGGAACTCCAGGCCTTGCGAATCTGAAATGGATATTTTGATATTGAGGATACTTTGCATAAAGCCTCAACATTTTCCAAATTTCCCCCCAAAAGGCTTCAAATTTTGTGATTAAGTTTTGTCCTCGTATAGCGTAAAGAATGGTTTAATGAATGGGGCAGATCTCATTTTCGATGAAATCTCTTATTTTTTGAAATTGCAAAAGTTAAAAAAAATTCTCCGTCTTTCTACAAGTTACAGATTCTTTTCCTGAATGAAATGTGTTGCTCAAAGATTAAATTAATCTTATTAATATTAAATATATTAATCTTTAAAATGGTTAATATTTCGTATTTTGAGTAGTTTTTCTCGTTATTTTGCCTGAAATAAGAGCATTTTTTTCCAAAACGCATCTCCCTTTTTCTTTAAATTTTCTCTTCTGATGTACCAAAGAATAGTAAAAATGGGCGTTTTCTCATTTCCGGCAAACTATTTTTTTTTGAAAACGTGCAAAAAGTTGACATTTAAACCGACAATATTAAAGATTGGGACTTTTGACTTCAATTAAATTTGTTCTAAAATTAGATCTTTAAAAAAGTAATGTTCTAACATTAGATCTTTAAAGAAGGTCCCGCAATTTCTTTTTGAGGTTAATGAAATGTATAGAAAAACATTTTCTCGAAAAAGACCAGAGCACCACCTGTTTTTGTCACTGTTTTTCGCGTTTTGCTGACTCCTGGCCAGAAGAGTCAATAAGTGCTGTAGTAGCAAGCACGTGGTTCCATACACTCCTTCTTGGCTTCGTTTGAAAAAATCCGTAATATCTTTGTTGTATTGATTTCTTTCCAAGTCTGAACGAAGGAAGGAGGATTAAATATCAACAATGGGCTTTTAAAGTGATTCCCACCCACATACCCCTCAAACTAATCATCGGGTTTTCATAGGAGAATATTACATGTTCTATTTTTAAGAATGGAATAACAACGTTTCTTAAATAACAAAATTTGTTGACACTATTATAATGGACTTTCTTACATATAGAACCGTCAGAGAATTATATTAAACGCATTGGTTACGATAGTAACGAAGTAATATTTAAACGGTAGAAAGATCAGATAATGCAGTAAATATAAGTATCTATATTAAAATTTAATCCCAAAATCCTACAGCAAAGTTGAGAAAAATTGTTTCTTACGATGGGTTTATGCAGCACATGAACCACAAACTTTTCGATGTAAAATGAAGAAAAAGTTTGAATATTTGTAAATTATTTTTGTCAGAGATTGGGAGGAAAGAATAGACATTGATCATGGTCGGACGGATAGACAGACGGACGGACAGGCAATCGATCGGACAGACGGACAGACACGCATGCAATCGATCAGACGCTCGGACGGACAAACAGACGTTCTGTCGGACAAAAGTTTTACCGTTAACCGATTTTTCGGTATTAAGGCCGGACAAAATGGGGAATATTACAACTGTAGGAGTTAGATGAATTACTTCACTATATATAGGAACAAGAGTCAACCAAGTACCCCAAGTACATGGATTTCTATCAAAAATTCGTCGGTTTTTGCGGCAGTAATACAATAATTTATTTTCGCTACGTACGTAGTAAGGCGGTAAATTAAAAGTGGTATCTCTTTAAACAAAGAAAATTAGGTGCACCGTCGCAGACTAACGTCTATTCTAACAATCTTCAAAATTGAATAATAATGAACGATCGTGCCTTCTGTAAAAGTGGCAGAACTTCTAGATCTAGAGCGCTCCAAGAGACTGATACTCAAGCACGTCACCGTCCGCCCGCGTCGTTTCGGCACATCTCTCCGTTCCTTCTTTGCTCGCCGCCGATGTCGATGTGTGCGACGACGTCCAGTCTAACCAAACAGCTCGTTTTGCACGCGCTTTAAATATTTACGTTGCCGCGACAAGAATATCGGGAGGGATTACTCGTCAAAGCCTAGCGCTGCGGTTATCCCTTGTGGCAGCGCGGTCGTCCGTCGTTTGCAGAGGCGATGGACAGCGTGCCGCGACAGCCACGCACTTCCTCTCTTATTTTTAGAACCGTCGTTTTGCGGGACATACCGACAGGGCAGAACAGCATTCGGGCTCCTAAAATAGATAACTATCTTACGGAAAGTTACAATGCAAAAATCTGAATTGTGATTTTATCATTTTCTAAATATTGAAAGTTTTCCTACTATATATATATATATATATATATATATATATATATATATATATATATATATACTCTAACAACCCACCTATCACACAACTGGTACCCTTCACAACAGCCGCATGAACAGTAAGCGGGTTAATAAGATATTTGCTCGTGAAGCGAGCTTAGAATCTCGGGAGCAGGATCTTCAGGGTGCGAGAAAGGTTTGAACCCTTGACACAATAAAATCACACAAATTGCACATAAACGAGCGTATAATTTACCCAAAAACTTTGTGGCATAAGTTGATGACAAAAAAATCAAGAATAGAATCACACTTTTACAAAAAAATGATCAAAAACACAAATAGAAACCTTTACAGCACATTAAATGAATGAACACATAATTTACTCCAAACTGATTCTCTGAAACAATTACTCTAACCTACACTGGGAATTCCCTTGGAAAATTAATTATATCTAAATTTAAACTATTCTAGTTACATTTGCACATGAAACCAAATTCAGTTTACAATCTCTTGCTTTCTTAAAAAAAATATTACATGCAAAGAACAAAATGTGGGCAAGTTCACTACTCTCATTTATAATTTAACTGTAACTGCTAACAGCAGAATAATAAATGTTCCAAATAGAATGTTTAAGGCAGGCAATAGTGCATCAAAAGTCTCCTCCTACAATGCTACAATTTGTTGCCACCCGTGTCCTCAATTTCCTGCACTTTCCTATACTAGTCTTTTTCCCTGCCAACGTGAACTTGACCTACTTTCCGATGGATTTGAGTGTTACCTCGAAAACTCCTGCTTTCTCGCCTTGAAGGTCACGCGCTGCCTGCTGCATTCGACGTCGCTCAGGTCCAAGCTTCTGCGCTGTACGCTGCCTTCTTGCGCCCTCTTCCGTTCTTCGTAGTCGGCCTCTTCTTCTCCCTCGGCCTCTTGCGTCCTCTTCCGTTCTTCCTAATCGGCCTCTTCTTCTCCCTCGGCTGCTACCGGCGCCTTTGACTACGCCCACGTTGTGAAAAAATGTCCCTTGCACTTCCGTGAATACTAGTGCAAGTTCCTCGCTCGTTGCTACTTTTACTTCGTTAAATAAGAACTTTCAATGTTTTTCGCACAACGGTTAACTTTACTTCCCGTGATGTTAATTGAAGAACACTTTACTAATTCTTCACTACTTCGCGGACGACTACCTAGCACGTCTGTGCGACGCCGAAAACTCCTACCTAGCAGTCGTTGCGGCGGCGAATACTATTTAAGCTGACGTTGACGAGCGGTGATGAAATGCTGCTTACCCGACGAACGGCGACAATCAGAAGAGAGCTGCTTATTCGACGCGTGGTGGCAAGAAAAGAGAGCTTCCGCATGCGCGTCAGCCTATTTATTGTCCGACGCCTGGGGAAATTCTCCGTGGTGGGGTATTTCTCCTCTCTCAACTCTTCACAGGGAAAAACGTTGCCTGCTAGTTCGTCTTTGATTAGTACAGGCAACGGATACCAGGCTGCGCGTTTAGGTACTCTGATTTACGCCTGCTCTCCTCGCTGCCTGTGGGTGTTCATGCAGACGAAACGGTGGTGTTATGGGGTTGTATAATCCCATAACGCCACAATACATATACATATACATAAACATAAACATAAACATAAACATAAATATAAACATAAACATAAACATAAACATAAACATAAACATAAACATATACATAAACATAAACATAAACATATACATATACATATACATATACATATACATATACATATACATATACATATGCATATACATATACATATACATATACATATACATATACATATACATATACATATACATATACAGATTGTGGCGTTATGGGATTATACGACCCCATAATACCACCGTTTCGTCTGCATGAACACCCACGGGCAGCGAGGAGAGCAGACGAAAACCAGAGTATCTAAACGCGCAGCCTGGTATCCGTTGTTCGTACTAATCAAAGGCGTACTAGCAAGCAACGTTTTTCCTGGTGAAGGGTTGAAGGAGGAGAAATACCCCCGCCACGGAGAATTTCCCCAGGCTTCGAACCATAAATACCCGAGATCGCAAGCGGAAGCTCTCTTTTCTTGCCAGCACGCGTCGAGTAAGCAGCTCTCTTCTGGTTGTCGCCGTTCGTCGAGTAAGCAGCATTTCATCACCGCTCGTCAACTTAGATAGTATTTGCCGCCGCAACGACTGCTAGGTAGGAGTTTTCGGCGTCGCACAGACGTGCTAGTTAGTCGTCCGCGAAGTAGTGAAGAATTAGTAAAGTGTTCTTCTATTAACCAATACGGGAAGTAAAAAGTTACCCGTTGTGAGAAAAGCTCTGAAAGTTCTTGATTAACGGAGTAAAAGTAGGAACGAGCGAGGCACTTGCACTAGCATTCAGGGAAGTGCAAGGGACATTTTTCCACAATGTGGGCGTAATCAAAGGCGCCGGTAGCAGCCGAGGGAGAAGAGGCCGATTAGGGAGGACGGAAGAAGACGCGAGTCGACCGGAGAAGAAGACGCCCTCTAGGAAGACAGAAGAGGACGCAAGAGGGCAGCGCAGACGACGCAGAGGCTGGAATCGAGCAACGTGGTGCAGAATCCAGCACGCGACATCAAGGTTGGAAAGTAGACAGTTTTCGAGGTAACATTAGAACTGCGAAAAGTAGGTCAAGTTCACGTCGGCAGGGAAAAGACTAGTACAAGAAGTGTTAGGAAACTGAGGACACGGGTGGTAATAATTTGCAGCATTGTAGTGGGAGATTTTTGATGCGCTATTGCCTGCCTTAAATCATTATATTTGGAACATTCATTATTCTGCTATTAGCAGTTACAATTAAATTATAAATTGAGAGTAGTGCACTTGCCCACATTTTGTTCTTTGTATGTAATATTTTTTTTTAAAAAAAAGCAAGAGATTGTAAACTAAGTTTGGTTTCATGTGCAAATGTAACTAGGATAGCTTAAATTTAGACATAATTAATTTTCAAAGGGAATTCCCAGTGTAGGTTAGAGAAATTGTTTCAGAGAATTGGTTTTGAAGAAAATTAAGTGTTCATTCATTTAATGGGCTGTAAAGGTTTCTATTTGTTTTTTTTATTATTTTGTGAAGTGATTCTATTCTTGATTTTTTTTTCTTTGTCATTAACTTATGCCACAGAGTTTTGGGTAAATTATACGCTCGTTTATGTGCAATTTGTGTGATTTTTATTGTGTCAAGGGTTCAAACCTTTCTCGTACCCTGAAGATCCTGCTCCCGAGATTTTAAGCTCGCTTCACGAGCATAATATCTTATCAACCCGCTTACAGTTCATGCGGCTGTGTTGTGAAGGTACCAGTTGTGCGCAAGGTGGGTGTGTTAGAATATACATTACATATACATATACATATACATATACATATACATATACATATACATATACATATACATATACATATACATATACATATACATATACATATACATATACATATACATATACATATACATATACATATACATATACTGTGACGTACCTGCGTTTGGCGGTACTTTCACTGCAAAGAAAATACTAAAGGAGGGTATCTTTTTCGTGAATGGGTCCCTACGAGGAGTCGATATGGCATTGGGATATTCAATTAACATATGTTATACAATCACGAACATGATTTATTCATAAACTAATTTGTTATATACGTGATTCAGTACACCTATACATTTTGCCTTGGTACCAAGATCAGATTTATCATGAGTTTTATCATACCTTTGGGGCCCCAACAAATACCTCCGTTGTTCGGATTACTGCTCGCATCGGCGGGGGTCGTCGACCTCTGCTGCAGCCCGGCGCCTTCGGCGGCTGGTGGTGTAGTAGTCGCCTCGGTTGGCAGCCTCCTGGATCCCTCAATCTCAGCTCCTGGTACTTCGGCTGGCACGTCGCACTTTCCTCTAATAACCATTCACCATTTTACCATGACGACATATCATGCGGCTACTACGCACGCCAGCGTCAGCTTCGCAACACACAGTTCTAATATTGTTCTCACTGCGTCAAATAGTATAAGCGCGATTTACTGTTCTCCTAGCATTAATCTCTTATATTTATCACTTTCCCGGCCTCTACCTAACATGCCTATTGTTCTTGCGTTGGCTAATATTTTATAACACACGCCGCGTGCTTCCTTTGTCCGTGCGAAGCGGCGAGCTTCTCACAGCACGTCCGTAGCCATTGACAACTTCTCCTCGACTGTTGTAACGGCTGCAATTCCCTGCCGCTCCACGCTCGGTTTTCAACCGTCGCTCCTCGTTCTCACGGTGTCTCGCTGCGGCGGCGGCAGCCGTTGGTTCCCCCCCACCGCTGTCCGTCGCGCCTGTCGTGCGTACTACGCAGTCCAAAATGAACTCTAATTTCTTATGCTAATGTTTCTAATTAGCATAATGAAACATTACGTGTTTCAATACATATACATATACATATACATATACATATACATATACATATATATTGTAACATTTAATTTAATAGTTTTTTTGTTGTTTTCTTCCTTCTGTGTATGAAAAAATGGCTAACATTTTGGTTGCAAGTCTCTCAATTACGTTATCTTTTGAACAATCTCAACTAGAGAGCTCTGGTTTCCTCTAAATCCATCCGAAATCCTTGAACACATTTACCCCAATATTTCTGTAAGTACACAAGAGATATTTTTTCAACATTTTGTAGGTCATTTAATAATGAATGTACGGTAGAAAAATGTGTACAGTACGTTTCGTACTTCAAAATATCTGCGTGAAGTAACAGAAAAAATAATACAAAAATTTTGATGTTTACTTCAAATATGTTAATAAATTACAAAAAAACTATTCAAAATATGTAAATATGCTTGCAATTACTTAAAACATTTGCACTGAGCTGTCTCTGAACGAAGCACTAAGAACTAAGCACTAAGCAAAATAATTTCTAAGATCGGGACAATTATGATTGATTTAGTTGGACTGATTTAGTTGGTCCCTTGAATTCCTTCTGAACAATAAATGTAGCTTTTCTCACCTTGCCAAAATCACATGTAGTTTAAATAAACAAAAGAAAGTCGTAGATTTCCAATGAGTTTTAATTTTGAGAACACTTTTGATTATTGCATGTCCTTGTTAAGGATTCTAGAGATCAGCTCTTGATACTCATGCCTGTGTCCGGCTTTGAAGATTGCAAAAATTGTACTCTGTCCTAAATATTTCGTAAATGTGCTTTTAATACGCAATATTCTTTGTATACATCAAATGAAATTTAATTAATTAAGTAATATATTAATATATATTAAATATAATAATTAATTAAATGACGATGTGGATAGTCGAGGTAGCTAAGAACATGTACCGACTCAACGCTTCGGTCCGAAGAGTCGTGGGTTCGAGTCCCGCTTTGGGCATGGTTGTTAGTCCCTTGTCTCATGCATGTGTTGTTGCGAAGGGCCTCGCGTTCTGCTGACCCCTGATCAGCGGAGCCCACCACTATCTTCGTGTCTACTGTACTGTTGAATATGCGTCTCATCGGGACATAAAGGGTAACCGGCAGTTGGCTGGATAAAAATCCCAGGAAATAATAATTATATTATATATGGCCAATTCCTGTCAGTTTTCATTTTGAAAATCGAACCCAGCATTTATTTCCCGAAAATAAGACACTTTGTTTCCTGGAATGAATGTTTCAAAGTTCTAAAATGTATTGGAATTGAATATGGTCATTTTTGGTCAATGAACATGGGTGAGGTAATCTCTTATAAGGAAGTTACGAATGTGACAGTTGCCCCTGTTTGGTAGGCAACCCATCTTGCGACGATGTATTACCGGTATTGCGTTCTCACGCAATCAAAGAGCCAAGCACTGCGAGTAGCTTGGGAATCAGGTGCAAATGTCACCTTTGTAACTTCGTTCTATGAGACTTTCCACCTTATATGCATTAGAAAAAAATTCATTCGATCCTCTTACATGCCGTAGAAGATTTAAACATTTGTACTGGGACATTTTGTATACAAAACAGTAACGCCAAGTATATTTCAAAGATCGTGGCCAGATCATGTCAGAAAAGGTCTTTTTCTACTATTCAGTTCAAAAAGATACAAATTTAGTCCACTAACGATATGGCGTGAAAAATTTTGAGTTGTAGGAGAAGATGTTTAAGACTAAATATTGATGATAAGATTTATTGATTGATTATATGATGTTTCAAGTCTCGTCAACTGATATGGTAATTAGTTCCGTAAGTGTTGTGCATGATTTTGCTCCATGCTTTTCCTCCATGGTTTTCCGCGGGTAATGGCAGTGATTTCCCTTGTTGGATGGTGATATCCGGTGCATACCTACACGTCGGCTAGCGCAGTTTTCCCCAACCAGGCATCTAACGGGACAACTCCTCAGTCAAAACAAGCTCAAAGCTAAATTTAATAAATAACCCAAGAATGGATGAATGTACCTATGTCAAATACCTTTGTATATAAGGAATTAAGGGTGAATTTAACATAAAATAGGCAGATGTTGTCTTCCTATATACCATTACTGCATTCCAATTGTATGTGATATAAATATTATGAATAATAAATATTATGTTGTCTGGAATTTGCATGCAAATAATGATGACATCTTAGAAAAAATAGAAGAGCTCCTCAAAAATCATCCAGGCGTTACGATTATAATTTCCTTATTTTAAAGAAAATAATCAGTATTAATTCCTCAGTTGAATTATTATTCCCAGACATCAAAAAAAATAAGCACATTTTTGTAGATATTTTTTTTAAAAATTCATCTTGAGAAGTTGTAAACATCGTTGCAAAAAAATTATGAAGCTCTTTTGAAGACTAGAAAACGGTTGTTATTCATTATTCAAAAGCGATTTCCTCACACTTTATTCCTACTAGCGATTCGCAGCCTTTACTTCTTCAAATAATTACATTTTTAAGTCAAGGTACATTTACCTAAACTTTAAATTGTGTTATGATAAACCGCTCTTTTCCGGATCACGGTCCAGTGTTCCCAGCGTCCTTTAGATTTGATTAGACACGTGGAGGGTATGATATCGTTTGGGGCTTTCCGTCGCTCTGAACGAGGGGTCTCTGACAAACGAAGTTACGAGGCCTCTCCATTAGGCCGTGTCCGGATTTTCCGGGCAGCCGGACTTCGGAAGATCCGTCGCGTTTCATCAAGCATCACTCTCCGCGAACCGGACGCCACCACCCCAGCCTCCCCCTCCTCAATCACTCCCACCTTCCCTACAGCCTCGTGCTTCTTTCTTCCCACCCTCTTACCCTCCCATCCTTCCCACCTATTAAACCGGCTGCTGTGGCTCAAGGGATCAACTGATGTCACTGCAGTGCTTGTGACCGAGTGGACCCAGAGTTCGAGTCCCGACGGTGGTAAGATTTTCGACACTCGTTAGATAGCTAGGTAGAATTCTGCCGTTGTCTTGATGAGGAGTTCTGCCGCCGGGCGCTGCTCTGATCGGTAATTTCGTCGATCAACACCAGGCGAATGCTGGGGCAGTATCCTACCAAACGGGCCACGGGCCCCTTGCAATCTTTCCTACCTCTTCCTTGTCCTATCCTCTCGCCTTACACCCACACTTACATTAACATGCACTACACAAGCACACATTCCGGGAGACCGGTCGGGCGCTTAGAGCTTGTCGCGGCTCAGGCGGTGCCCCGCTGGTTGGGGAAAATCCCGCCGACGGTATGTCGGCGCCGCATCTCGCCATACAGCGAGGGAAAGTTCACCGCCACCTCCCGAACAAAAACATGCACTACGCTTACGGAAATAATGACCATGTTAGTTGTCGTGCCCGAAATCACTAAAAAATAATCAAAAAATGATACTAATAGAAGTTAACGGCCCCAAAACAATAAATAATCAATCAATCAACCAAACTCTTTAACACTCGATTGTCCTGGATGTAACATTCTCGTACTCGTCTTCCTTTTAACTAGCTCTTCCTGTTAAATTCCTACCTTTGAAACTCGCAACCTCCCACATTCCTTCCCTCCCGCTCTGTGGCCTCCTAACCACGTGCGGCCTTGTGCCACGTGCGGCCATGTGCCACGTGCTCCTTCCGACGCGCAGAGGACACTCCACCCCTCTCGTGCCTCGGCCACTCGGTGTTGCCCGACTGCCCACTTCCGTGTTCTCCTATCCTTTGAAGGGAGGGTCTCGTGTTGCCTGCTGGGCAGCGCGCTAGTGTGAAGACGAGAGACAAGAGACCTTGACACACAAAATTACTCTAGTAATTGAGAGCATTCTAACATTCCGACTCAGGTTCAACGTTTCCGTTTAAGATAATCGCGTTCCTGAAGTCAAGTGTCAGTGGACGTTTACGAAAGAGAAGCGGTCCCTGATCACACGCTCGTTCTGTGCAAACTGTACGTGTTTCATCCTTTTGACGTTAAAGTTTCGGGTCGACTACTGAGCGACGGGGAATAGAGCCTACTGACCTACATAGGCAAGAACAGTGATCCTGTAACAAAACGTACTCTTATTAAGGTCATGGATTATCCGCATTCCATGTTGTCAAATAAAATAATGCGTCATCTGAATCGCTCTCAACCCAAACTATGTGGACACTTCCCGAAAGTGTAGTGGCTCTATCGCATCCCTTCATGAGTCCTTCAGTCCATTGATATACGGGGCGAAATGGTTGGAATCTTCTTGTGCAGTAGATTTACATTGTGCTTCCTTCCGAAATATGATATACTTATAGAAATGTTCTACAGAAGTATATCTATAGAAAAATACTTTGCTGCCTGCAAACACCTCTAAATACAAGAAAATCACACCAACATAGTCCTCTCTATATTACCTGCAACTAATTTATCTTCCATTGTGTAAGTACTTAGAGGTGTAGATCCCCATCAAATGTGTTTTACATGGTTGTTGTACAGACCTTTGTTTCCATAATTGAACTATGTATAGTAAAAGTGGGGTAGAGAACTGGAAGTGAAGAAGACGTGCGCAGATTTATATTTCTTCGCCATACGTCACACACTCTACACCTTTCCCTTTGCCATACGTCACATACTCACAACCCTTGCACCTTTGACATCGTCGGCCATCTTCCCGCATCCTTCGCCTCCAGCGATCACGTGAGACCACCTCCATCGCTGCTGGCGCCACTCCTCCCAGAATGACGTGGCGCCCCCCGCTTCCAGCGGCCCCTCCAGCGCCCCTTCCAACGGGCACCTTCCGCTCGGGGCGCCTCTACCCCAGTCGTCCTCGCCTCCCCTCGGTCGGCGTAATGGCGATCGTCCCCTCTGCACCCCGCTCACCACTCAACGCCCTGCAGGGGGCGGAAAATGGCGGCAGGAAACGTCCTCGTTCAGGGCACTATCGCGGAGGAACGCCCGAATTTCTACTTGCTAATCTTCCTCTGCAGCGAACGTAAACAACCCGATTGTCCACAACTCCGTTGGTCAGCGTGAATTTTTTTTTTACAGAAAATCAGAAAATTAATTCCACCTTCAATTCCATTGTTAATGAAATAAACAATCTGTTAAATTATTAGAAACTAATAGTGCTAAAACAGCATTTACATTTCCGCCCATATTTTGCACACAAAATTCCGAGAAAAGTTCTCAATAGTTAGAAAAATTTTACATGACCTTATTTCAAAATGTATCTTTCAAGAACAGATTTAATTAAGGAAAAATCTCTATCTTTAATGTTTTAGTTGTAGGATTCATTCGATTGTTCGGTATCAAGGATCCACAAAACATGGATTCAGGCCCTGTAATAAAGAGTTTTTCCGACGAAAATTCGCAGTTTTTTCGTGCAGCTATACAGAACTTTCTCTGTTTTCCGTAGCAAGAAAGTAAAAATAGGGACAAATACCAAATAAAATGTAAAAAACAATAATTATATTGTTATTTTGTGACAATAAAATTAATATTAATAATTTTGTTATCACTAATTCATGTTAATGTATTTTATAATTAAAATCACATTTACCATTTTAATGTAATTAAATAAATATTTATAATTTTGATATATTATAAAGATGCATTTTATTTTCATCACATTAAAATTTTCTGATAATTATATTACATTTCAAATAAATATGTTTGGTTTTTGATCAGAATCTATTATTGGTCACTTATGAATGGAAAGAAACTCACGAACTTCACAGTAAAAATATCATCCTCCATTCCACTCGCAGTCTGTTAAAACGGGTGGAGGAAACCATTCTTTGAAAACGCTCATTGTCACTGTATTCATAATTCAACTTAATATGCATGTGAGTAACTCGCCTAGAATTACCTAGAATTTTCTTTCCAGGAAAAAACGTGAGATGTCCTACAATGCATTAGGTAGTACTCTATTCGCTGAGTTAAAGACGCTGCAGAAAATAGTAAAATGTGTGATATATTTTTCATTTCAATTGGAAAAGAGTGATGTGGGCTTATCACATTTTGAATGTTTGCTCCTCAGGATAGACATCCCAGAGCTCAAGAAATCGTACACAGATTGCAGTTCCCTCATATTACGTCTCACAGATTTTGACTGTTCTTCTGATGTTAAATAAATAAATGATACAAATATGGGTACATTTTGTTGTAAGTCAAGAAACGTAGTGTGGATGACATGATTCTTATAGCAAGCTTAAATCAAACATTATTCTAAGTGAAAATGAGACTAACAAACAAAATATTTCTATAATAGACGTAATTAAACTGTTCCAAGAAGCAATACTAGAAATTGAATAGCTACGATAATGAGACAGTGTGACAGACCCATCAGTTATATATCAAGTTCTTTGTTTAAATTAATCAACATCCACAAAACACGATCTATTAATACGAAGCATCAGTCACTGAATATTCTAAGTTTCATATGCGATTGAATCTAGTAAATCGAACAATTTTGAAGAAAAAAAATTTGCCCACCCAAAAAACAAAAACCCTCGTGCGCCAGCTACGCGCCCCCACCCCCGCACCCACTGTCGCCCTCCAAAGCCGCAGGCCGCCGCGCCGCCAGAAGGCATCGAGGCTGGAAGGCTTCTCGGCGCCGAAGGCTTATCCGCAAAGCCGGCTCCCGCCTCCGAGTAGCAGCTCCGCCACTGAAACCTCAATATTTTCTTACGCAGATGACGCGCTGTGTTGACTTTGGAGCGGGCGCACCGGCGAAAGCCCAGCCGGGCGACGCCGTGGTCAACGGCATTTCAGCGCAGAGAGCGCGAGGCACAAGGAGCAGAGATATTTTAAAACAGGGGTTCCCCACGAAGAAGGTATCCGATCGAGCGCCTGGGGGATGGGTGAAGTTGGGAAGGGATTCAATGTTGATCAAGGGGTCGGTTGGGGCGGGGCGATAATCGTATGTGCACTGACAACTTACAACTAACACCTAGTTCTCCATAATTACAAAAATAAATTAATTAAATTGATAATTGATTGCTTTGTTATAAATCTACACAACTCCTAATAATAAATTACAAATTTGATCCTTTTGGAATTTCCCATTTTTCGCATTAATAAAAATCAGACATTTGTCAATTACAATCTTGATTTACTTTCCGAAAACTTGTTTATATTTGTAAAATTGAAAATGAAATGATAGAATTACAAACATGCATAAATTTTTTATTCAATTTTTCAAAACGGTGGGTCATATTATTTGTCATCTTTAAGTTGTTTATGAGCATTTTTTTGGATAATAAGTATGTTGTGTGCTGTATATTTAGAGGAAAATGGTAAGGGGTCAATGAAACCCTCCTTTAATAAGATATCTAGGCAAGAAACCTTTTCAGAACCGCTGTTTTAATAAGAATGTGTATCTTGAGCTTACATATTGTTTAATCTACTATCTTATGAATGACAAATTTTACGTATCGCTACGCATGCGTGAAGTTGGTAGTTTCTTAAGACAGCTGAAAAAGTGACGTTGCCGTGGGAGAAAAAAATAGTGTCACTTCCGAAAGTAAAATAAGCATTCTTTGCGTAGATGGCAAAAGAAACTGTTTTTTTAATCCTTGAACAGTAGGGATTAAAATTTATGA
Organism: Gryllus longicercus; assembly: GCA_038098605.1. Lineage (NCBI taxonomy): Eukaryota > Metazoa > Arthropoda > Insecta > Orthoptera > Gryllidae > Gryllus > Gryllus longicercus. Next base: position 329,533 of record JAZDUA010000267.1, on the reverse strand, counting down.
TTTGTAATAGAAGTATTTTAGTCGATTTTAGAAAAATTAGATTTTGTCTGCAAAATTATATATTTGTACGATCTCGATTTTGTACCTTAATCTATCAGTTTCGGAAAATCCTGAATCACGATCGTGTAAAAATTAATCATATTACGGAACCATCGTTTTACCACCCATTTTGCAATCTTCCCTGCCTCTGAATAGAAGGATGTGGGCGACCTCCTGTTAAAGATACTGCTCCGTCATCTGTCTAGAATTTGTTGTACCAAATACGGAAACGATCAGAACTGGGAGTCTGATGGATTCTCATCCAAGCCATGTCGTCCGACCTAGTTTATTTAGCCAATATAGAAAACTCACCATCAGCGTCAATCGAACCTGGAGCCTATCAGACTACGAAGCGTCAATTTCTAACTCGCAATTACACTAAAGGACCCAAATACACGCTTGCTGAAGAGCAGAAAACAGGAGAAAGAAAATATCGTCTCGAGTAGTGGGCAAATACCTACTCAGAGCCCAATAAAATAATTTTCATCTCGCCGTGCGCATGGGCGTCTACCCAAGTAGACATTCCTACGGGCCCTGACATGTCATTCATATGGCGTATGACTCGTCTCAATCAGATTTTTCGTCCAATTTCCTTGATTCATTGAGCAAATGCTGAGATAGACCCTTGTTTTCCTTCTGGACGTAAATGTTGCTTCATGTTGCTTCAGTTTGCGCACGTTTTGTTCAGTTCTCCTTTTGCCAGTAGAGCCGGAGGCTGTGGGATGCTATTTTATTAGCAATACAAAAAAATCAGATCAGTAGTTCGTTTACCGATTCATATAATTTTTCTATTGCTAATGAGCGCAACTTTCTAGTTTTCAAATGTTTCCAACCACGCTTTTTTTGTACTTTTATGCACCATCCAACGATTTATGGTTAAACGGTAGGAAAGAGATTTTGAACCTCAAGAAAACGTGCGAAGGTTTTACTTCTCTCCTACACGTTACGTACAATTTTTTAGACTGTTTTTTTGACAAAATCTATCAATTGTGGGTTTGTCGTGGAAGGTTTCGCGTTGTTTCTTCGTAGGCTACGAATTATAGATATGTTTCAGTATACGAGGTCGGAAGAACACCATTTCGCGAATGCGATGGTTTTAAGTATTAAGGTTAGAGAGGGTACGAGTATGAAGAACAAAAGTGTTGGTATGCCATTGAGAGTTTGTGATTGCCCTCTATTTCCAGCGGATCAAAAGCTTTCTTCAATGTAGGTACTGATGCTAACGCATGTATGACCCTCCATTGCGTGAGGAGGGAGTAATGTCTGGACCGGACAAACTTGAGTTTGTACTTGGCAAATTTCCGCCTCGGAGTGTAGCCAAGGTTAGAGAACTCATATAAGAAGTAGAGAATATTCTTAACCGGGAAACTCTAACTGATTTTATGGGTAGTGAATGAAAATCAATAACATTTTAAATGGTACGCAAGAAACTTGTTATTTTTTTGAGAAATGGAATTGATGACGATCATAAAAATAGAAGTAATTTATTGTGATTTGTGATATATTAACCTACTTATTGCATTGTAACGAGACTTCGTCGTCGGTACTACCTTCCGTCAAGATAAAATCCTTTAAATGGTGGCAAATATTTCGCATCCCCTCATTCCGTTGCGCTGCCCACATGAGACCATCTGACGTGGGATCGTTCGAAAAACATTGCAGGGGCCAGTACAAGTAAACAGCTCGAGTCTCTCAAGAGTTTCAGTCCTGCACGTTACCATTATGCGGTATTTGTTTATTTATTTATTTAACACCAAAAAACAGTTAAAACTATGTGACGTAATATGGGAAGAAATGCTCAGATTATTCGTATTGTTTCGCTCTTCTTTTGCAAGTTGCGGAAGGAGTAGGCCAGGTGGAGGGTGTAATTTTGTGAGCAATTGTACAAAAATCAAATCTGTGGTTTATTTGCCGAAGCAAATACGTTTTTCTGTTACTTGGGAGCGAAAATTTGTAGTTTTCAAATGTTTGCAACCACGCGCGTACTTGCCTTTATTCATAATTCAGCAATGTACTGGTATCTCAGAATAAGTGTAACAACCTTCTAGTACATGTATGGGTGTCGAAGACCCATTTTTGCTAATAAACATAGTATGGTTGGGAATTTTATATAAAGATGTTACGCATGTGTGACATTTGCCCCTGATTGGTAGGCAATTGAGGCAAATTCAGATGCAAATAGTTCACATTCTGAAGTATTTCTGCTCCTGTCGAATATGAATTTCTTAACGCTACGTTGCCTATACGCTTGATGAGTAGCCTAACAATCAAGAGCCAATGTCACTGTACACATTCATTATATGAAAGGTCCCATCACATGGTCATTGGCGAATAGTAATCATCTTCGCCCCTACATATCTAAGAAGTTTGAAACATTTATTCTGCACCCCCTTTAGTAAAATAGTCATAGAAAAGTGGTGTATGAGTTCCTAAATTCAAGAAACATCATACAGTAGACACCAGTTACAGTGAAACTGAACCTCGGTTATAGTGAACTTACGAAATGTTACGTCCTGGAAATTAATTCCCTCCTGGAAAATAATATATTCGCTCGGTGCCACAAATTCCAATACGAGGCAGCTTGAAAATAAATCGTCGACCAAAGGTCATATTCGAAGAAGTCTCCCCTTACGTGAATGTAGCGGACCCGGAATGGGGACCTTACTGATGACCTAATGCCACTGTTTCATTGCGGCAACAAATGCCGTGACCTGCATTTGATACAACTGGCGGCGGTGACGCGCGATTGCTTGCTTCAGTTCCATGCTTGGTGTCATATTCCGCGGAACAAACTGCGTTGTGTTCTACGTAGGAGACAGGAAGCACGCGACTGCCACAGCCCCACAGCTTGGTGACACCCCCCGCGCTTGGCGCCATCGAGCAGTTTCATTGGCCACATGCGCTATGCCGCGAAAGCATCTCGTATGTTATTAGGCGAGCAAAAGGGCCTTCGGAGAGTGGGACGGTGGTCCAGCAGTGCAAGAGGCATTGAAGGGTGCCAAGCCTTCATTACAATACTTTGACTCGGGGGACAATGGAGAATCAAGTAAGGAGAGAGTACGAACTCTGAAGAAGGATCTAGAGGAATTACTAATAAAATGAGTTGTCTAAAAGAGAGAATAAAAACAACTGAAAATAATTGATTTTTAAGGATAAATAAAGATATTGAAACATCAGTTTGTGTTTTTAATGTATTTTTCTGTATATCTATATTAATAAAATCAATCGTTATGGAGAAATACTGACATCATCGGATGTAGTGAACCTCTGATACAGTTAACCAAAAAATTTACTCCCCAGAAGTTCACTGTAACCGTACTACGACTGTACTTCCGTCCCGTACGTCACATCAGCTTTTGCTGCTTTTTGACAGTGGATAAATGAAAGCGTGCTCTCATGGCGCGCGGTGCAGCGAAAGGCTCCGCTGGACGGGCGGCGGGGTTCCGAGCCGCGGGAGTCGCCGCACCCTCCGGAGATCGATATGAAAAGTGGCCCAGAGGCTGCGGACGCGGACGACGGCCGAAGGCAGGCCGGGACGCGCCAGCATGGGGTGAGATTGAAAGGACCTGCTGCCCACGTGCCGGCCCTGCCCTCCCGCTCGTGCCCCCACTGTTGCCTTCACATTCGGTTTTACTCTCACCTTTGCCTCATCTCTGATCCCATCTCGTCATTTCCTATCCCCGCCTTCTCGTCGGTTCCCGCCCTGTTGCCATCGCCGTCCCTCCACCGTTTCCACTTCCGTTCCTCTCTTCCTCCGCCCCGGTCTCTGCTTTGCCCCTGCATCCATCACGGCGTCCACTCCGCCTCCGCTCTCGTCTCCGCGCCCGCCAGTCCTTCCTTTTGCTTGCGTATTTCCGCTTTCGACCCCGCCTCCCAACCTACCCTTGACCCCACCTCCACCCCCGCGCCTGCTTCCACCCTTCCACCCCTGTCTGCATTCATTCCTGCCGCGGCTCCGACCCTGCCCACCTCCACCCCGCCTCGCTCACCTCCGTCCCCTCTCCGCAGCCACCCCTGCCCCGCTACCATAACCGCCCTACCTCCATTTTCCAACTACTTTCGGTTTTCCCAGCTTCGATCACCGCTCGGCCATCATCTCCGCTTCATCTCCATCTCCGTCCGCGACTTTCTTTGCTTTTGGTTTCAACCCCAACTCCCCTCGATTCGTGCCCCGGTCACATTCTCTCCTATTTTTCGTTCCTACCGCCTGGGACTGTCCTCGCCCCGTCGCCTCCGTACCCGTCGTTCTCCGTCCGTCTCTGACGCCTTCACGTTACTCGTCGCGTCTCCATCTGTCCCTGCATCCCCCCGGCTCTGGCGCCTTCCCTTTGCCCGCCTACGCGCGCGCCCGGCCCCACCGCCCCACCGCCCTTGCGTCCGCCGCCGCCGCCGGGGATCGCCCTTTCGCCGAGAGCTTTCCGTCCTCGGTCCACAAATCTCCCGAGATGCTTCCGACGAAGGCGATTAATGTTGTTCCATTTTTTGAAGTTTTTGAGTAAATACGCTCCGTGGGCATTCTTCTTTACTTTGCCCCTCGACATCGATGGCCTCGAATCGAACTACTTTGATATTTCCTTCCTCCTCGCTTTGTTTTCTGAAGGGCAATATCGTCGTTCTTTTCAAATACGATGAGTGACTTTTCGTGTTACGAAGTTCCGAACGTCCGCCTGCCCATTACATAACATTATTTACCATACGAGTTCACGTTGTGAGTTCACTTGACATCGCGATCTATTAGTCGTTAGTGAACATTCGGAATCAACATTTATTGTTGGAAACGATGTTCATATTGCGGGTTGTCGTTTTGAAAACCTCAATGTGTTCTGATAAGCATTACGATCACTCAGGTGAGCAATCAATTGACACTTGCTTGTTCGAACTGAGTCAATTATTGCACATCCATCACGGCTTATGAAGTTTTCGTTTTATTAATTTAACGTCAAAAACACTTAAAACTTTGTGTGACGTAATATGGGGAGAGGTAAAAACTGGAGTTTTCTTGAGCTATGGAATCCTTTCCTCCGCTCTTATGTTGAAATATGAATACAGATACGGTAATTCTATGACAATGGGTCTAGGACTCCTAGGATGTGAAACTATCTCGGATTTTGATGAAATTGTATATGCCAAATCCCACATGTCTCCAAGGAACTTTTGTGAAGTTGTAACGTCATGGAGGAAATAGGTTTTGATATATAGCGGTTTGTGTGACCCCATAGAACATTTTCTTTCCCTTTATTACTAAACAAATGAAACTGAGCTTAAGCGTGCAATATTTTTCTCTCTATTCAATGAACCGAACATTAATTTTCCACCGAATTAGAGGGTATGGAGGGTACATTGTAACTATGTTCACAAAAAAATGATTGTTCATAAACAATTTAAAACCCTTAAATTGAATAGCCTATTTAATAATACGAAAAGTGAAAGTTGGCTTCAACCTCGTAATGTTTTCGAATGCATAATTTTAACCTCGTAGCTTTTACCATTTCGTCGTAAATTAACTTTTAATTTGATGATTTTGGCAAAACGACCCAAAATACGGTGTTTTCAAACTTGTTTTGCAGAAAAGTGCCTTCGAGACATTCTTTGCAACAAAACAAATTAGAAAGGGATGGTTTTGAAACTTCTAAAAAAGTTAATTTCCTTATCCATCGGAGGCATACACTGCTATAAACTCAATAATGCAGCTATGTTGAAAACAATTACTGTTCAATAAATACTCCAGAGTGATTTTTGTATAGTTTCCACAATATTCAAAAACTAAAATTAAAATTTAGAACATAATGTCAAACATTGCACAAAATAACATTGTTTATATTGCACAATTTCAACCTTCTAGCTTTCACCGTTACTGTAAACGTTAAGTGCAAACTTGTTGATTTTTGCAAAAAGGCCTAGAATAATGTACTTTAAATTCACGTTCACATTTCTTTACAAAATTATTTTTTGACATTGTGGTTGCTTAAGAGTCCACATTTCGTTATCTGAGGTTGATAAGATTTACGTAATGAAATGGATGTCCACCATCCACATGAGACGTGTCTTTGTCGCCGTTTTCAGTGATCTAGCTGAACTCTCACTGACCATATTATTAAAATCATTTGTTAACTCTTAAGATGTACAGTACACTTCTTTAATTAACAATGATATGTTATTTTTGTACATACATTTTATACAATCTAGATGAGAATACTATTTTATTTATTTATTACAAGTTGTATAAATACAAATAATGTAACATAACATTATTTCACAGAGGACAAAGTCCTGTACGCAAACCTGCAGTGAATAAACGTTCATTGGAAGTCAAAAAATGTTAGATCATTACTATGAAAATTAAATACGCAAATAACATTTGCGTTATTAATACGAAATTAATAACGCAAATAAAACCCCAAGCATAGTAGCGAAACTGGAGGTAGTGGCGTAAGGCGGAGGAAAATTTCCCCTTATTTAGGCCTTTCAATTTAAAAGACTAAAAAAATACAAGCTTGAACAACGTAACAGATATTCAAACATTAAATTACATAAATAAATAACGTAAATAACAAATTTAATACATATGCGCATATATACGCACACGAACAACATAATTTTCAACAATCATTACAGATCACTAAAATCACAAAAGAGAAACGCATACGTTTAAACGATTAAGTTAATGTGAATTGGACGACTGACGATTCATCAATGAAACTTTCTTTGAATCTTCAAGGCGTCACTCGCGAACTTCCCTGAAGGGGCTTATTCATATTGTAATCTCATTTGCAGGTGTTATTATACGATATTGAACACTATTTTCTACGTGAGAGAAAACGTTATCGTTGAATCTTAGTCATAAACTATCCAAGCACAAAATAAAATACGGGTGATCCTTACAGGTTAGTACAGACTGTTTGTCGGTCGGTACAGTGAGCAAGAGGTCATTATAATGCATTCATTTAAAGAGGTCGTCTCAGAATAAGTCATCTATTCCGTGCTCACTTCAATCGGTCCAAATCATAGGTACGATAAAAAATATAAAATGAAATGGTTCAAATTTTAACAAGAAGTAATTTACTGTGAAATTGTGCCGCCTCCTGAAAGTGCTGCTCGGGGCGGGCCGTCTCTTCTGCCACCACTACGCTACCCCACTGACCGGAGGACCTTTTATTAAGTTTTGTAAAATTAGTGTTACATCACATATGTATGAGAATCAATGCAATAATTACGGTATATATAGATAACATGCGTGTGGTTTATTGTATATACGAACCAGATTTAGTGTCTGTCTATATAATTATTAAAAAAATTAACCTGGGAGGCGTCACGAGGCATAATTTAAACCCTAGTTTTATTTCATAAACAGTTTTCTTTGGGTTTATTGAATACACTTGTATTTTCAGTACTTTTCCACTGTATATTTTATCTGCAAAATCCATTAGTTGTCACATTTTCGCAGAAAGTCTGTCAATTATAAAAACTTTATTTCATCTCGCTTGTCTTTCTAGCTCCCGCGCGCCCAGATGAGACACACGTTGACAAGCACAGCCAATTGGAACATCGCCCTGAATTTCCTGTGATACAATCCAAGAATGCACGATCAACTTTCATAAAACATTACTGATATTTCCAAGAATCACAGGAAACACGACAGGATGACGGAAATTTTGCTTCGCAGTCGCCTTTGGTCTTTGTATTGGTCCATGGTCTATGTTCAAGCTGTTGATTCCGAATGTGGAAGTGATTTGGGTGTCACGAGGGTGTCTTGGTGGAAGTGATTTGGGTGTCTAAATGAATTGCCAAATGCCAATTTAATATCTCCTATTGCTAAATTCTCACTTTTTTGTTACTTCATCTTAGGCCATATTGTTAGGGAATCTAATCTTCACGCTTGTCACAAATGCACTAATATGAAGATAGTAAAGTTATATCCAGTTAATATGTAGACTGCTTACAGCTTATAATAAATATGCGTAATCTTTTTATTGAAAATGTCATATTTTTATTATTTCTGTTATAGGAAGGCGTTTTTAAAATGACTACTATTCATAATAGTCGAAGCCCTACCCAAAACGGATAGTGGTCTATATTTCAACCACCTTTTTTCTACTCACATCCAGAGAAAATGAAAATATACTAATTATAACTACAACATATATACATGTCATAAGCAATACAATAAAATTATTTTTTCTACGCTTTTTACCAGAAAATGTTTTGTTCTATAAAGGTTTAAGAAAGAGGGAATTTAGCAGACATTTCTTCCCTTATTATTTTGATACTCACGAGCCACCAATGAGTTCGCCAAATTTTATAACTGCATTTGTGTCTTCTACTTGAATTCACGTTTCGCTACTGTTATGGAATAAAATTAGGTGCAAGTAAAACTAGTTTTCTCTAATTTTAAACAGATATTTGCCAGTCGGAACTACAATTACCCAAGTTTTGTGAGGAAAACTTGTTTATAATAATTTAAATTAAATTAAGTTGTAATATCAGTAGTTAAAACTAGAATTAATAATTAAATTTATTTTAGTGATACGTGTTGTTATTGCTATTTTTAAATTAGAAAAAAGGGAGTAACGAAATACTTGTAATGGAATGTATAGAAACATGTCTTTGAAAGTCATATTATGGTTTTTGTTTCCCCGTGCTAATCACTCTTGCTCATTTCGGGTTGCTAAATATTGTTCTACACATCTTCTAAATACATGTGTGGCTGATGTAAAGTTATGTCCAATGAAACCAATCTATTTATTTCATTATCATCTGTTAGCATACGGCCTTGCTGTTTCATCTATAATTCATTGGAAGTCTTCATATTTTATTTTGGAGGACTTCTTACGGTAATGCTGAAACCGTAAGGTTTACTCTTTGCTAAATACAGAACATTGCTATTGATTCCAGATTTCAGTGATTGGTTTATCTAAACTGACCAAATGAGAGAGTTCCGCTGTAATGTCATTTTTGTGCGTCTTTTAGACAAGACTGTTTTTGGTATCATGATTGGAATGATCTACCAAAACTCAAAACATTTTTAACTGTCCCATTTCTGTGAAAACTGAATTTGCTTCTCGAAGCTAAGAATTTCTATTAAATAAGCCACTAAATATGGTTTTTCTCGGCGAATTTGAAGAGTCCTAATGCTGACAAATAAATATTAGTTTTCATAAAAATGGCTTAGTGAAAGCTTACTAGATAAAGCTTGTTTTATCCGATTTAAAGTATAACAAGTTCAATAAGCCGTAAGCCGCAAAATGTATTAAAATGAAATGTCCATTAAATATGACACAAATAGTATTTAACATTATTTAGTCAACGAGGAGCACTCACGGTATAGCTCGTTGATCAGCATGATCGCTTTCCATGACGCGACCCCGGGCTCGATTCCCGGGCAAGAATATAGTGTGCGTTTTCCTTGCAATGCCCCAGTATGTTGCAGTGTGACGATGAGATAATTATCTTCTCAGGTTTAGAAGACCCGAATACGGCGTAAAAATGTCATCGTGTTAACCACACGTACCACTTAACACATGGCCGCGAGGCCGGGACGCTGATTTTTTTTTTTTTTTTTTTTTTTTTTTTTTTTTTTTTTTTTTTTTTTTTTTTTTTTTTTTTTTTTTGGCGAGGGGAACTGTGAGAATCCATCATTGACACTTGGGAGGCCCCGCTCTCCCGAAGTGTGAGACTCCTACTCACTAAACTCGCAAACCCTTTTACTAATCGACGTGGTACTGCCCCGGAACCGCGTTAGTATTACTTCACGGCAGTGTCGATTCTAGTTAGCCCTCTCCGGGCTTCTCCAGTTTTTTCTTGCGCTTTGTCATCTATCAGTTATTATGTTCTCACTGTCACATTTTTTCGTCTCAGGACGCACTCCGCAAATGCTGATACTGCATTCCAAGATTGGACTTTGGGCAGCATTAGAGGTGAAGAACATTTTCTGGTGTTACATGTTCTGCGCTTAATTCGTATTTCAAACGTATTCTTTCTTCGTCCCATCTTTCGCATTAGAAGAACGCTGCTGGTAGGCCATACGCGAGCTGTCGCGTCGAGGCCAAATGTACAGCCAAGAAGACATTATTTAGAAAACTAATAATTTGAGGAATTAACATAAGACAAATGGCTTGTGGCTAGCGTGCTCGCTTTCCACTGCGCGCCATCCCGGGTTCGATTCCCGGTTGAGCCAAGACTATAATGTGCGTTTTCCTTGCAATGTCCAATATGTTGCTGTGTGACAAAGATAAAATCCACTTATCAGCTTGAGAAGACCGGAATACGGCATGGGGATGTCTACGTGCTAACAACACGTACACCTCTTAACCGATGGCCGCGAGGCAGAGACGTCGCCGGTAGGCCTGAGCCCGTCAACGGCCTGTCGGACCAAGTACATACATACGTACATACAACTTAAGCCAGAATGCCATTTGATAAGTGATATCCGTTTCTCTTCTTATGGAAAGTCATTACATATTGTGTTAGTTTTAGGTCTACAAAAATTCCATCTGTTGTAGTAGGACATTAAATATGAGCTACGAAAATGTCCCTAACCTTGTTGCAGGTCTATTTCACTGAACTTCAGTTAATGTACGGCGTTCATCTTTTATTATTTTCCAAAAGCATAACTAATTAGTGCTCGAATTCCCATTCCGAACAATAGACACATTTAGGTTGAATAAAAATATGACTTTCGCAACATAAACGTGATTTGTTAGTTTGCACGAAAACCAGCCAAATTCTCATGTTACTTCTAAACACACGCGCTGCCAACTCGGTGGATCCAAAACGAGAAAGACAAGAAACAGAAAAAATAATATACAGGGAAACGTAAGAAGATTCCACGATTTACGCACAGGATTTTCTGGTATTGTACTTAAAACAGGCAAAAATACTTCGTTTTGTAAACTCCGCCTTAAGAAAACAAATTCCTCGAGTTGCAGTGTGGGGCGTGGGGCGTGAAATCGATGGACAGGTAGACGCCGAATGGCTGTTTTTGCAGAGAAGAACGAGTTTCTCATCGTTTACAGTCTTGCCTCTGCCGGGAGATCGTGACTTCTATGAAACCGATGTTTATATATTACTGGAACAAGACTTTGGAATTGCCCACTTGATACCTTGTAGGGTCGATAGACATAATTTATGTATGGTTTGGCGTGTTAAGTTATAGACCATTTTACTGTTTATTATTATTATTATTATTATTATTATTATTATTATTATTATTATTATTATTGTTGTTGTTGTTGTTGTTATAAATATATGATTATTGAAGTGATCAATATTACAGTAGAATGGGTTTCTTTTAAAATATTAAAAATTCCTGGTATATGCTACTTAAATGAACGCAGTTTCACGAAAGAACATATGTTGATTTGTTAAATTTAATAATTGTTGAAAGTAACCATTAATGAAGAGTGAATGATACATAAATCGCATGTTTGGATCTCGCATGTCTCAATTATCTAGCAAGTGACAGAAAAAAAACACATTTTCATCATTGTTATTACAATAGCCTTGTAATTTAAATGTTCAACTTTAGAGTAGTAAATATATTAAACTAATCTGAGTAATTTTAGCAATATAAACACAGGAATTAACGGCTTGAAAACTATTAATACGTGAAGAGAAAACTTTGTACCCCTTTTTAAGCATATTGCTCGCACGGAGGAGGTGATATTTACCGCAATAAAAGTGTATATGGAGAGGGAATGCTAAAATTTAAAATTTATATTTAATTTGTGTTACAAATACACATACATACATTTATTAGAACTGCAATTGGGTATGACCCGGTGGCAGTTAATGACAATAATTGCAAAAATTACAACACTTACATTAATAATAATAATAATAATAATAATAATAATAATAATAATAATAATAATAATAATACCGTACAATACAGTGCAATACAGTACAAGACGAAAAGCAGCATTGAAAAGTGCATTGATCACGTTCACCGCACTTCACTTCACTTCACTACACTACACTTTTTTGCTTTGAATTACACTGACCAGCACTTCACAGCACTTCACCGCACTACACAGCACATACTCATTTAATATCTTGTTCTAATTTGTTTCTAAAACTTCGGACACTGAGAGTAAAAGCTTTGAAAACTGCTGCAGGTAAACTGTTCCAATCTCTAATTGTTCTGTTACAAAAGGAAAACTTCCCAAGATCTGAATTTTGTTTCCTTGCTCGAATTTTCTGGGTGTGATCGCTTCGGCCGAAATAATTTGTTTTTTCTAGTCGAATCTGAATTTCCTTCCAAGCTGGTTGACCTACGTACGATTTATAAAGAGCTCAAAGCCTCGCCTTTGTTCTTCTCGTTTCTAGCGGTTCCCATGCTATATTAAATGAAATATGATACTGATGCAACCTGCTACACATTGCAACTCGCTACTATAGCACATCGTACATAACTTGGAAAGGATGCGTTTTAGAGCCTTAAAACCTGTTTTTCAAGTTTTTAAGGAACATCAGTAAGTTTCGTTTTCTAAATATAAAATGAAATACGAAGTATTGAAAACTTTTTATGCTAACCTTAGCGTTTAAGAGAAAAATACTTCACTCCATGTTTGCATTTGAGTGCGTTATAAACATTTGATTATTAATAATAGTAGTGATGTTATTTTTTCTCTTATATATATATATATATATATATATATATATATATATATATATATATATATTCGTTTTTTAAATATTTTCTCATTTTTCCAATTTCCCAGCAATTGCATAATTACAAATTCAATACAATTTAAATTCATGTTTCAACAGTTTAAATATTTTTTTCTATTCATCTTTAATATAACCATCTTCTTCCTTTATTCCGTTCTCTTACAATAAATTTAAAATTTTCAATTCCATGATACAGGTGGTCTTCGTCGTTTCCATTTTTCAAATGGTTCCCAATAAAATAGGTAATCTCCCATCTTCAAACCAGATTAGTCTTCTCCAAACAAGGTTAGTTATTATGTAATCTATATCAGAATGTGATACATTAATTTATTTTCTAATACTGTCGTATCTAATTCTGTCCTTTGTTGGGCTTCTAACCGATCTTCTCCAATAAACCATTTTCGTTGCCAATACTTTTCTTTTCAACTGTGAATTTAACGTCCAATCTTTCGATCCATACGCGAAGATACTTCGAATTTTTGTTTTAAATATTTTAATGTTGGTCTCTATTGTGATACCTTTATCTCATAAAATTCTATAAAATTGAGATGGTCACTTTCCTGAATTTATTTTTGATCGAATTTCTTTAAACTGTTTTCCATAATTTGTCATTTTAATGCCGAAATACTTATATTCATTTCTGTGTATAATTTTCCAGATATGTTCTTCTAAAAGTAAATATTTCCTAATATCTTTAATTGCCATACATTTAGTTTACTCCGTATTAATATTTAGATCCCCACTTGTTATAATCTTGAATTCATTTTCTTGTCATAAATTCTATAACGTCCACACCTTGTGCTATAACTTATTCATCAGCAAATTGTAAAGTTTAAATTGTGTATTCATTTACTGGTAAACCCGTTTTATTACATTTTCACTTAACTTCACGTTAAATATAAACAAAGGGTATTGGAGATAGTGGTTCGAAGGACCACTAGTTAACATTATATTGTCTACGCACTAAGGTGGAGTTGAGGTAATTGACAAACGTTTTCGATCAAAATCTCTTTTGTTCTAATGAGCCTTTTGTAAATCAGTGTGGTAAAATTTAGTCTTTTCTTTGCGTTGTAGTATTAGGTACTCAGTTCAAGTATGAACTGTAACTTTGGTTGCAGGTGACCTTGTAACACATCATCACAGTAAATACCAGTAAACCCCAGAAGTATTGAAAGTTTAATATAATACTGAAAGTTTATGGCAGATATTCAAACAGTAGTGTTTGTTCAATTTTCGAAATTTTAGAGGGTTTAATAAAAGTAGAAATACAAGCACACTGTGTCGCCAAATAAAACACATTTCCGACAAAAAGCAATTAAAAATTGGAGCAATTTAAAATGAAAATGCCCTACGATCTTTGGAGAAACTATGCCCAAAAATTAAATGATTTGTTTAAAATTCGTAGTGCCATGAGTTCGCCCAGACCGGTCAAGAAATTTAGGCTCCTTACAATTTAGGCGCCAGTGTTTATCAAACGGGGTAGGAAAACTGAACAAACGATTTCCCCCCAAAAAATCATAGTCCCCAAACGTCTATTTTGCTCAAACTGATCCCTCAAGTGGTAATACAACTTTTATTACATTATAGGTAACACCGGTCTCTCAGACCCTGCGATTTGTTTTCGTATTATTTGTAAATTATTCAATTTATTTATTATATAATGTATTATATAATATATTTATTTATTATTGAATTTATTTCTTATATAAATATTAATTTATAGTTGAATCAAAATTTTCGTAATATTAAAAAAAAATGGAAATACACATTTTTAAAGCAGAGTTGCTAGACGAATGTTTCAAGATAGTGTGAAAATGTTTCTTATATTTGTTTTAGATTATTTTTCGTGAATCAATATTATAAATTTGCTCATTGCACATATGCTCAACTAATCACACCAGACAGTAATCACTATTTCTTCACACATTCATTTCGCAACTTCTTGGAACACCCCAAGCAATTCGCTGTTCCACGCTTGATGGACTTGTAATTAGTCTTCCTTACCTTTTCATGTGGGGAGTGGTAGCATTACAAATTGAAATTATCACATCGAAAAGAGACTGTCAATGACGCATACCTCGGTGTTCGAATTTGCAACGCAACCAGAATAGGCAAAATAAAACAAAATGGCTGTAGGGTCTGAGAGAGCCGTCTTACCACTGAAGGGGTAAATAACTTTCTCTATGCTACGTGGTGAAACATATTGTAAGCTAGTGCTATATTGCTGTACGTCTCCTAGGAAACTGAATCGCTTCACTTCAGAAACAAGGAGAGGTTACTGAATATATAATTCGTTATTGATTTAATTGTGAAGTGTTTGACTTATCAGAAGAAGTTGTGTAGCGTTTTTTTAAATTACGTTGCAAGTTGAAATGAAGGATGCGGGCAGGTATAAACAAATGAGGATAGGGACGTATACATGTGTGTTATGTTTCTTTCAGTTGTTTTTTTAAGTTGGATAGCCTAGAGTCCTTACTTGAAGTTCGTATGAGGCAGTGGGTTACGTCTCGGCACGTTCACCGGGCGAGGGGAGAGGCTGTAAGAAAAGATAACGACGGAAAGGAGGTTCAAAGGCAGACGTGAGGCATGCTTTGGCATCTGCTAGGAATTGAAATCCCCAGATTTCTCCTCCCGCCGTTGGTATTTCCACGTAACGTTCCTATGTGTATCCCATTCGGCAAAACTCTCGCCAGAGACATGTTAACGTAATGAAATGTTCAACGAGATTTGGCATTGTTTAACAGATTGAAATTGAAAGAAATTAGAATTAGTCTTTCTTTAAAAAGAAAAAAAACTATATTATTAAATGATAACTGCTGTGGTAAAGCAAAAAAACTTAATTCACAGTCGTGTAAATTGAATTGTAAACAATAGTGTGAAGTTAGAGTATTAATACTCTCTTTTACTGAGTATGTTACTCAAAGTTTCCGTTTTGTAGAAATAGAAACGAGCCAACATTTACTGCAAACTGAACTCTGGATATAAACCAGTACGTTCGTAGTATAAATGTTTTATTTTAATGTGTGGTTAGGCTACCTACGTGGTATTCAGCTCATCATACATTTTTATTTATTTCTTTTAATGTGATGCATGCCGTTGATCTGTTTATAAAACCTTAAGGTCCAGATAGAAACTAAATCAGTTTGTTTCCTTTCAATTGTATTATAGCAATGCAGTAATTTCATTAATCTTTATCTGTACAAACCTCTGAAACTTAGTGTGAATTCTGGAGGTGTTTGTGAAGCAGTAGTAAGAAACCTCTTTCAGGAAGAA
This sequence comes from Gryllus longicercus, assembly GCA_038098605.1. NCBI lineage: Eukaryota > Metazoa > Arthropoda > Insecta > Orthoptera > Gryllidae > Gryllus > Gryllus longicercus. Next base: position 313,552 of record JAZDUA010000267.1, on the reverse strand, counting down.
CTGTTATGTACAATGTACAAGTATGTATGTTTGTAAGTACGTTTGTATGTTGCGTAAAATGCTTTCATGAATTTAAGAGAGATCATAGTATACAATTATAGAATGACTTAATTTGAGTGTTTTTTGTAATATAATAAGTGCAGAGAGCAGTTAATGCATTTAATGGTAGATCTGATCTACCACCCCGACAGTAGGTCATAATATGCAAGAGATCTGTTCCCGAGCGGGGTCCTGGGTCATACGCAAGCGAGGGATAGGTTTCCTGGTTGACTAAGAAAGCCTGCCGATATCAATATAATACATGCAAAAAAACTGACTGGCGTCTTTCAAGCAGACTTTGAAGCTTCCTGTCCTTAGAGTCCGACTTCAGCTCTTCCTGCATGATATCGCCCCTGCGATTGCAGATGATGGCAAAAGGCGCGAGTGGCCTGATGTTCATGGTTGCAGTTTGCTGGTTGATCAAAAATTATGCTTTTTGATATAATTCGTAAACTCGTCATAACAAAAATGAGGCATTTTTCCAAGCCTATGGCCTGCGGTACACATGGTGGGTTGTTTTAAATTTCAGATGAAATTAGTTCAATTGAATGGAATTATGAAAGCTCTGCAAACGTATAGTCGTAACGCGAAGAGGATGCCGACACAGCTCGCCAGAAAATGTATTGGCAATAAAATGGATTAATTATGACTACTTATGTTACTATTGTAAGCAAGATCATTGTCAACATTCGCACATCTCTCAGCGTTAGATGGTCTTGAATGGCGGCGAAGCCCAGTCCCGCACCAGACTGCACGTCGCTTTGTTGTGGCGGCAATTCCCGGGCAGGCTACGGAGCGTGAGCGGCGGTTAGTTGGCAAAGCAGGTGACGATCTCCCGAAGACAAAGGGAACCCAAATTCTTCATTGAGTCAACAGAGATGAATCAGTGGCATTGTCCGTGTCGTATGAAATGAATGTAGATGCTTATGTGGAATGTGATTGATCGTCATTTATAGTCAAAAAGAGTGAAATCTCGTCTTGACGAATGGAGATAGAATAATCGACCCAATTTTTGCTAGAGACACAATGTGCGAGTATTTAGGTTACGCGAGGCTCGAATGCACAACTCCAGGGCAAAGTGTTGGCCGTCTCGGCCTTCTGCGCCACTGAGGTTGATAATAAAATCAATTAAATTCATTTATAACAATTTTGTTATTGTCGCTTAGAACCTCGTCGCTTAGAACCTCGTCGCTTAGAACCTCGTCGCTTAGAACCTCGTCGCTTAGAACCTCGTCAACACGCACACCGCCTGCCTGTTGAATGGCCTTGAGATTTGATGTCCAAGTCGAGCTCTAGACTGATCGTCACTTCATACGGGTGGCATTGTGCCCGCCGCCCACAATCCACACTCGCTGGCTTTTTAGAGGGATCAGTGGCGAAGAATGGAGAGCGTTGCGGTTGAGGGTGAAGGTGGCGGTGTGTTGGGAAATCAGGTGACTAGCTCGGAACTTCTACAGACAAAGAAGAGTCATGTTTTCGATGGACCCAACCGAGAGGCAGCAGACATGCGGTGGTCGTTCGCCCAACGCTGACGCGTGCCGAAAACAGTGGTTGAAGACGGAATGCGAATGTTGTTGACGTAAAAAGGGGAAGTTTGTTTATAACGGTGCTCTTATGTGACTATCGCTGACTCTTGGCTTGTTGAGGTGCCGTCAATGAAACAAATGTAGGCAGATGCGGCTCTATCATAAGGACACATAGTCACGTGACCCCACTCCGGTTTCGGTGAATGATGAAATGACTTATTGTATATTATTTTGTACAAATTATTTAGTATGAAAATGTTACTTTCAGCTTTGCTCAGAGGTAATAGCCGAGGTTTGGTGAATGGCAGAAGAAAGGGATTTGGCAACAGTGCGGTTGTCACAAGAAGCCTGCAGACGCTGCCAGGCCCTTTATCGGGAGACTTCTTAGTACCGGAGAAAGTGAGAGAGAGTAACGTGAGCTTATCACACACGCCGGTTTGGGGGCTCGGTACCGTCTCTAATTGTATAGAAATAGTTGTGCGGCAGAGAAACTTTTACTTGGGACTCCGGGTGGAGCTCTAAGCTCCTGAGTGGTCTCCCGACATGCGTGGAAGCGTAATGCTTGTAGGTGTATGTGGCGTGAAAAGTCAGAGGATAGGATAAGGAACTATATAAGTAAATATCGCGTGCGGTCCATGGCCTGTTTATTACATGCTCTCGCATTCGCTTGTAATTAATCGGGGAACCACGGAAGACTAACGATCAGAGCAGCCGGCCGCTAGAATTCTCGTCCAATCTACATTTGAATTTCAAAATTTCAAAATTTGTCAATGTCAAAATTTCAAAATGTCAAAATTTCAAAACCGTCGGGACCTGGACAAATCCTATGACCTGGTCACTCGCTGCAGAGAAAGCAAGAATGTTTGCTGTGAGCTAAATTCAGTTGGTAAGAGTTATTTAAATCGTAGTATACATGAAATGTATTAAAGTAATTCCTTGTCATCAGGCTAAGCACTGCCTAACTGGTGTTCCTTTTAGGAGTCGACCCTGATTTCAGCTCAAAGATGATTGACGAATTTTGTTGGCTAAGAAACGCGTCACATGGATTTCTTTTTCTGTCCATAAGTTGGCAAACCCATTTCACTTTATATTTCAGATCATGTAACGAATTATAATTGCAACACTTTTTTTTCAGTCAAGTGTCACTTCTGGTGGTGTTATATTTACGACAAAAATAATTCGCTGTGATACGTATTCTACTTTATCGTTATATCAGTAGACTAAGTTATTTAATGGAAACGTATCATTAAAGTTTTATTACAATTTTTAGATAGATTCCAGTTAATTACGCTTTGAAGAATGGTCTTATAATCGCAATTAATTTATTAATACTGAAAGCAATTTATAAATCGTGAGAATGTTTATTAATGAAAGAAGAATGATACACACTAGTTGCTCATTTCCTGTCATTTTGTCATTGACGATTTTCCCTTCCACTAATGTATGATTTTGTATTGCTTAGGTACAGTAATGGAATGTAAATCAAACATTTCCATTGATGCCAGAAATTCCAGTCATGCCTTTCCCTTGTGCTGATTCGGGGTATTATGGTGAGGATAAATCCAAACATAACGAGAATGCCGAGTACAATATAGTGCATAAATGACTAAATGTAACTTTTAATTAAATTTCATGCGTAAATTATGTTTCTCTCTGCAATAGAAAGAACGTTATGATTATATGAGGACGATATGGATAAAATATCGATGATTTTTTTAGATTAGTGTTCATTATTTCTGTCAAAATCTTTTCATATATCTGGTCTCTGTTTTTTTTTCCTCATAATATTGAGTGAATGACAAGAATTCAACATTTTAAAGAGAAGTGCTCACATCGGCGTTAATAAGATTTTAATTACAAATTCGTGAGACGATTTGGTTAAATCGTATAATAACATTGCTCGTTTAATGTTATACAAAAAGAATCGCGACGCGTCTTCAAAGGAAATGAGACATTTAACGAACAGTAATTTGAGAAAAGTGCTAACTGTGTGCTTTTCTCATTGTGGCGAATCGGCAAGTATTTACGGTGAATCAATCGAAAACAAATGCTTTGTAAATCGGAAACTTTCGAAAAAGAGTTAAAAGTATAAAGATAAAAGGGCAAGAACGTTTAATTAACGATACTCAACGTCACTCTAATTTCTAGGATAAAGCAATATTTCCTTTTACTGGATAGAAGATACTCTGCAAAACGACCAAACACCGACGACAACCCTGTCACCGACTCATTAGGATGTGAGAATTTAATATCGACATTAAAAAACAGCTAGCGACGACTCCGGTCTTCTTTTTTATCAAATTCCTGGGAGAATTTACTACAAAAACCAATAAAGAAATATTGCAAAGTTTGAAAGTTAAAAACTCGTAGCTTTCATGTATACGGAAGCGCCGAAAGTGGGGCTGGATAAACGATATTCACGAGCGGGATGGCATCAGGCCGACAAAACTTGCTCGTCTCGGCGAAATCCCCCGGAAAAACAAAACGAAAGCGGCCGGGCGAGCGGGGGGGGGGGGGGCAATCGAAGGGGAGGGCGGAGACTCGTGGGTGGATCGTAGCCCGCTCTCTCGTGGAAGTGAGCCGCATTTTTCCTGCGCGTTTAGTACCGCCTCGCAACTGCACAGGGCGCCAAAGAAAAGAAATCGGGGACGGCGAAAAAAGGGGAAAAAAGGAACGTTTATACAAAGTTTGTGAAGCGACGAGGGCAGATTGCGTTGTCTTGCGTAAACTTAGCTCAATGTTTCAGTGCCGAGACCGTCGCACTGGTTGCTTTATGGAATATACATTATTTTTCTCCTTTTTTTCTTTCGCGAAGTATAAACAATTTTCATGTTTTTATTTTACGACGGGCTAAGAGGTATTAAAGGGCGTTTATTTCTGAGCGAGGGGAACGTGAAAATCCTTTGAGACATACTAAGACAACGCACCCTTCTCTCCATCGTGCTTCAACGTATTTTTCCTCTGAACAGCGTGCCGCGAAGGGTGCGGCGAGTGGGGAAAAAGAGAGCGCCAACCGCCCGGAGCAACTCACTTGAAGACGCCGAGTCGCCCCCTCCCCGCCCCGCCGCCCCCGCCGCCCGCGCTCCGCGCTCGATGGCTTAAACAGCTGCTAAGCCCGGCGTTCAACGGCAAATTTACACTGTCTCACGGCAACTTGATTATTAAGACTGCCGACATAAGGGGCCGTAAAAAAATTAGGTTCCTTAGCTTAGAGGCTCAACTTGATACACGGGACTGCTTAGAGTGCTCTCGTCTGGTCGATGAATCGGCACATCGGAGACGCGATGAGACAAGAGTCGACGTAAAACCGAATTGTACGTCGCTTACTCCCAACAACCAGCGGAGGAGCATCATAGCACGGGTTTACTCGTATCAGATTCAACAGAACTATAAGACCTTTATTTAGAAATGATAGACTAAGCTGCCATGTTCTTAGTCACCCGTCTAAGCTATATAGCCAAACGTCACCATCGCGAGTTCAATCTGGGACGAGGACGTTGGATTTTTTGGAGGGGAGAAATATCCTTCGTACGTTTTCCTTTGGGGGAAATGTAAAACTAGAGAACATATATCATTGAAACACTTCCTTTAAATGAAATCGACAACAATCAGAATATTGGCATTTACATTTGGTCTCTATTTCAACACTGTCGGAAGATGAACTTGATCATGTCGATGAAAAGTGGTTTACGCGATCTTTGATCTGAAAGTTAACTTCCGGCAATGTTTGTGAATGCGTCATAATCCTCCGTTATTTCATCCGTGCAGGTATTATTATAGTACGAAGTAGCATTATAGTACTCGTAGCATAAGAAGTACAAGATTATAAAGTTGAAGGATACGAGGAAATAGAAAGACGAGAGACAGAAAGAGAGAGAGAGAGAAAGAGAGAGAGAGACAGAGCAGAAGAAATGAATTAGGAAAAAGACTGGGAGCAATGAAAGGAAAAAGAAAGAGACTTTCAAAACACTGCAACGTGGATTATGGTTGGTGCCTCGTGAAAATGAATAGTTGTGAGAACAACTTCAGATATTATTTGGTAGTAGTAGAATAAGGTTATGAACTGCAATACGTGCAGTACTTGTTAGGAAACCTTTATAACAAATTTCAGGCAGACAATACAAAGTTCTTTAAAATATGGTACCTAGCCAATGCGGCGACCCGAATGGCGACCCGAATGGCGACCCGAATGGCGACCCGAATGGCGACCCGAATGGCGACCCGAATGGCGACCCGAATGGTGACCCGAATGGTGACCCGAATGGTGACCCGAATGGTGACCCGAATGGTGACCGGAATGGTGACCGGAATGGTGACCGGAATATTGACCGGAATGGTGACCGGAATGGTGACCGGAATGGTGACCGGAATGGTGACCGGAATGGTGACCGGAATGGCGACCCGAATGGCGACTCGAATGGCGACCCGAATGGCGACCCGAATGGCGAACCGGGCAGAGAGGAGACATGTTCAAACTATTGATGATAGTTATAATCTTTTTCGCAGACGCGGACGGTAGAGAGGAGACAGCGAGAACGAGGATCAGGGCCAAATTTGGATGCATTTTATAGTGAGATTTATTATTCAATCAGTGCTGCGGTGACCAGACTATTCTAGCTATGCTGGAATGGAGAGGTTTCGAATATCCTTACTCAGAGACTTACTTTCTGAACTGTATTGTAATCTCGGAATTGGGTCAAATAGACGATAAATGTAGCTATTCTCTGAACATGGTTATGCATAAATTACTAAAATTGTGACTATTACTTGTCTAACAGTTCGTGCGATACATAACAGTAAATTTCCGTCCCAGATGCCCTCTCCCTCTGGGAATGATCTTCTCCATCCAGTTTGCGTAGGGCGAGGGTATCCGCCCACCGACGCGCAGAGCCACCCGCAACGCCCTCGTAATGAGAGCTGCGCGCGCGGGGCAGGCGGTCGCTGTGGACTCCCTCACCCGCATCGGCCTCTATTGAGCTCGCGCGGAGCGGCCGCCAGCCCGGCGCGGGCGGGGCGCGCGAACGACTGGGCGCGAGCGCGTGGGAGCGATCACGCGAAAGCGATAGATCAATCGCCGTCCCTCTCCCCGCCCCGCCCACCCCCAACGGCCCCCCTTCTCGCGTCCCTCTCCTCTCGCCCACCTCACCCCGCTCCGCGCGGCCCCGCCCAACGCCATGCCCCTCGCATTCCGCCCCTCCCGCCGTGGTCTGCCTCACTCCATCATGTCAACCCCCTCCACCCCGCTCCTAACCTCTCCGCAACTCCCCCTATTTCTTTGCGTCCCTCTCCACCAAAACGCCCTCCCGTCTAGCCCTCTCCACCCTTTCATCTTCACGCCAGCCAGCATCACCCGCTCGGCCCACTCCGCCTGGCTCACTCCGCTCGGCTACGCCACCCACACGCCGATCCGCCCCGCCCCGCCCCGTCCCGTCCCGCCCTCCCCCGCTACGCCTCACCCGCCCGCCTGCCGCGTTCCGCGTCTCGAGCGCGCTACGCGGCCGGCCAATCGGACGCGAATTTGATCATGTTGCGGTTTGATGGCAGCGCGACGCAACCGGAACAGCACGCGTCGCCGGGCGGCGCCGCGCCGCGCAGCGCCGGGCGGGCGAGCAGGGCGAGCGGAGCGAGCGGGGCGGTCGGGGTGGTCAGTGCGTGTTCGCGCGCAGAGATCAGCGGGACATGGAGTGCGCAGTGGAAGCCAGGAGGTAGTTCAACCGCGGGAATTTGTGAACCCAGAAACACAGACTTCACAGGAATCGTTTCAATAGAGATGCATTTGGATCACTTGAAATGTGTTTCTGATCCTCTCGTGATGGCGATTTGATATTGACCAACAGGTTCAGTTAATGTCCACCACGGTACCGCCATTCTCCTTTTGGTAACGCTCTTCTCGGAAATGTTTGTAACATTAATCCAATCTACATTCCATTTTCTTCCACATTGCTGCCGAAGAGCTAGTCGAAAGTGAAACCTTCACAAAATGTGTTTGTTCAAAGTGTTACAAATTATTTTTTGAGTCCGTTGAGGGATGAAAATCAGCAATATTGCACTGCTTCACTATAAATTAATTGTGTGATATTCGTCTTATTTAGGCGAATGCCATTGTAACGCTTACGTCGCCTATCAGGTATATACTCTGCGCTATCTCACATGCCTTGCATTGAGTTCTGAACCATTTTAAATTTTTGTGATAAACTAAAAATGACCGACATTGTTTTACCTATTCACGACAAATTGAAGACCGGTAAAGGCTTATGAATGGATTACTAACAACATATAAAATAAATATTTTCCTTGCTCTGAGGTTAATGCAAGTCATTGCCTCAGATTTTAGAAATATTGTTCGCGGGATGGCGAGTAATATTATCGAGTTTCAAATTCGTGTAATCGCAGTTGTGACATTAATCTTGTTGAAGAAAGTGCATTTTCTTGCAATTTTTCCTTACGTCATTTTCAGAATAAAGTTGATCAAAATTGGAGACATTGCGAGTGTCATAATAAATAAGAAATTGTATTGAGATGAGCTATGTGTTCTTCTACAAACTGTTCAGCTTGCAATTTGTATTAAATCCCATAATTTCACAATGCATCAATCAAGATATAATTGAATATTTTAACAGAATTTTGATCAACATTGGAATAAATTTATCGAATTAACTTTTTTAATTATTATGTTAAACATTTAAAATACGAACAAGTACAAAAAGTAAATGTAACAAATGAATTCATTATAGCAGTGATTGCGCTTAGTAAATAATAAAAATACCTTTATATAGCCCATTTTCTTGATGTCCGAATGGGAATAATAATACTAAAATGCCCTTCAGATGTGGACACAACCAGTTTTCAATGTGAGATTTAGGAAAGGTCACTAGATAACGAAAAGGGAAGTTCAAACTCGGGCCAAGCAGAGACATTTCAGTACATTCCTCAGATTCTGACTCACATTTCCTTGCTTTTTTACTTTCCCGCTACCGCTTACCCAGTAGGAAGGCGCATTTTGGCAGAAAAACTCTTATTACAGGGCTCTGGTAACGATAAAGGGAATAAATCCATGTGCTAAATTTAGGAAAAAAATAATCATAGTCAGAATCAAAAAAATAATCATAGTCAATATAATAGTCAGAATCCATGTTTTGTGGGGCCTTGATCCCGTCTGTCTGTCGTCTGTTCGTCTGCGAACCGTTCAGCCGATTTTCCAAAGGCTAAACCGTTCAGCCAATTTTCTTGAATTTGAAACCTATATTTTATTTGGGGGGGGGGGCGTACTTTACATGATTCCGGCCGGGACAAAATAATAACTGTGCGCTTTCCTTACAAATGTCCCAGTATCTATTGATGTGTGACGATGAGATAGCCCTCCGCAAGGTTATGAAAACCAGAATATACGGTGATGGGATGTCTTCGTGCTAACCACACGAACTCGTTATCCCATGGCTGAATGTACACGTAGGCTTCCGCGGCTGAGTCCATTACTTCTAGGCTGTCCGGGTAACGCCGCGTCGTTGGCAGATAGGCCAACGCCAACGACGCGGCGTCACCCGGACAGCCTAGAAGTAATCCCATGGCTGAGTCATCGCTTTTCGTCGAAGGCCCAGGAGTGTCCATGAACCCCCTGGGACATTTTCCAAATTACAAAAAAATTGCTCCATCGTTTTTGATGGATAGTATATTGTCGGACAGTGTGAAGGACGTTTAAGAGAGTGGTGCAGGTCTCATGTTCGTTGAAAATCTTGTTCAAAGTTTTTCAGAGTCTTCCTTCTATAAACATATTAAAGATAAGTTTGAAAATATTAAAGGAATGTTTTACCATATTGAAATATGTTCTTTAAAGACATATTTTGAAATAAGGTTATGTACATTTTTTCGAAAATTTGAGTAACCACGTAGTAACAACGATCTTCTCGATCCAGGTAAGGTGTGCAGAGTATGTTGAACTCCTTATCGAAAGCAATAACAATCAATAACGTATAAGAAAAAATAAAAATAATTATGTAAAAAATTACGGAGAAAGTTTGTTGAAATGGGAAGTTAAGCACCTAAAACGCGTTTTGGGGGTCTTAAAGCCACCTACGTAGGTTATCTAATTTCATTGCTATCGACGAGATGAATCGATTCGCTTTGTTCTCATCCGGATCTTTCTAGAATAGTCTGGAAGAATTTACGAAAAAACATGTTTTGTGGGTATTAAGGCACATAAAAGTCCGAAACGCAATGTATTACTATACTGCTTTTTTAGACTCTAAGTGAATCATTAGGACATGATTCACTATAATGACTATAGTTTTCTCTATATTTGCAATACCTAGTAATTTAATGATAGACTATTTTTTAAGTTCTTCTAACGATACTTTTATAACTCTTGTTTCTGAGAATAGATGCCAAACAACTTTATAGTTTAAAAAATTTCTTTTGTGATCTTGTTTAGCACACAAAAATTGTTTTCATGAAAGTACCCGCCGCCGGAAGCAGCAGCGTAAGCTAGTATATTTGTATTCGAGTATAACAACAAAAAGTAAAATCAATAATAATGAAGACAATAAGATTTTGCCCTTATTGTTCATTTATCAGGTGTACGATTCTACCGGTTAGATCATTCCGTGCCTGGAATTCAAACAATTCTTGCGCTTGTTATTTTATTCAAGCCAAACTCGTATTCACACAAAACAAACCTTTATTTTGCTCGTAATGTGCCACTTTCGGAACCCGATTGACCAGCGTATTCTTAGGAAGGCGCGTCGCTTTGAGTACTATGGTGAATGGTATGTGAGAGTTTGAGAGGAAGGGGGGATCTTGCCACATGAACCATATATTTATTAACAAAATTGTGTGTATATACTTTAGCACAACAGCTCTTTACGTGTGTCTACCAGCAGCGTTCTAGCCTTGCGGCCATGGGTTAAGTGTAGGTGTGGTTAGCACATAGTCATCCCTACGCTGTATTTCTGGAATTCTCAACCTGAGAAGTTAGCTTTCTCATCGCCACACAGCAACAGATACTGGGACATTCCAAGGAAAGCGCACAATTAACTTTTGCCCCAACCGGGAATCGAACCCGAAGGTGCAAAGCGAGCGCGCTAATCAACCAGCCACCGAGGGCTTGTGAACAAAACTGAATAAAAATTAAATAATTCGTTGTGCGTTTCACTAAATAGTTTAACAATTACGGCTCTTAATTGATTATGGGATTCATGTGCATTGAAAAAACAATCACAATTACACTTTGAAGCGCGTGAATGCAGTTCGTATCAAAAGCGTCAAAATTCGTACTTGCATAAAAAATACTCACTATTCAAATTTCTGTAACCTGAGAATTCTTTTTAGTCTTGCGAACAATCAGTTATCTGCAGTTCATCAACTGAAGAGCGCTGATTTAACATTACAAATATGGTTCCTATTGGAATAAAATTGAATTGCATGTTATAATGGACCTGATTTGTTTATGACGACGTTTACTTTTACCTTACAGTTTAGTATTGAAAAAGCTTTTTCGTATAATATGTACACCGCTCCATGAAAATAACTCTCAAGTAAATCAAACATTTGCTTAATTTTTCAATAAAATGTGCACTATTTAAGCGAGATATTTCAAGAAAAAATTGGGGACAGTTTTGTGCAAATTTTGAAAATGTCCTAAGATTTCATGCAAAATATCTTCCAAATTAGGTTTTTGCGGTATCAGGGACCCCCCACCCCCAACCCGTACTTTCATTACATCAGCTCTACTTTTAGCGGCATTGCCCCTGAGATTTTTCTTCGTGAATTATATTCTAAAAAATTAGATCTTTAAAATATCGCCATGTACAATTTTTGGAAAACAGTAGTTTTTGCGTAATAGTGGCTTGTAGCAATTTTCATAAATATTTTCTCAAAAAAGGATCCATTTTTTTTTGTTTCTCGAATAGAGCAAAGTATACTCTAATAAGAATTGCAGTCAATTTTTTGGTGTTTTTCTACAACTACAATACGGAAGATTGATATTATTTTCTTGATGAAATCTGTTCTTCAAAACTCGATCTTGAAAAAATACCAATGAAACTCTCTGAAAATTTGAAAATTACAAATGCAAATGCAAATATTCGTATTTGTTTTTGAAGCGTTGGGATGGTCGTGTTTCTGTTAGGCGGTGTAGAGGGTAATGTGAATGGTGTGTCAAGAACCTGAGTTTTAAACTCAATGGCAAAAAAATGTTTACTGTTTGGAAACAATTTTTCAGATTCAAATAGTATTATTCTATTGCACAGGCGGTAGTAATAATTCTCTGTGCAAAGTGTGTGCTGTTGTGTTACCTTCATTGCTCCTCATTTTGAAGCTCTTTATTCCATATCTTGTTATGTTTGCAACATTTTATTCAAATATTTAGTTCAAAAAATAATTAGTGAGTGAACAGTCCTTTATTCAGAACATTTAAAACTAAAATCAAACGAATACTACTCTTCTCTTTCGCTTTTCAGAACATCGTACGGAAACTACCACATTTATTCACAATTTCACTACGTCGAGGCAGCGCGGAAATATTTTGCGGAGACTCGTGAATTTTCATAGCCCGTCTCAAAACGCCCGAGCGCCGAGAGACATCAAAGCGTTCTAATTTTCCCTCAGAAAAGCAACGAGAAAATTCCAAAGCTCCACCAACTTCTCGTCTTCTCCCATCCCTCTCGTTTGCGGGCCGCTCCTTTCGTCGGAGCCGCGAGCCGCTCCCCTCCGCCTCCCCCCCCGCTCCCCGCCCCGCACGCCTCTTCCAAACCGCTGCTGCCACCCCGTTGCCACCCCCACCCGCACCCCGGTTACGCATATTACCATCCTTTTGCAGTCACACGCCCACTCAACACTTCTATGGCTCTGCCTGTTCCTCCATCTCTACCCACCCCACCCCTTTTTAATCCCCTCCACGCCCCGCCCCTCTCTCTGCTCGTCATCGTTCGTCTTGTGCCCTCCACATCCCTAGCTCATACCCCCCACCTCCATCCACCTCCCCCTTCCCCCAAATCACTTCACCCCGCTCAGTCCCTCTAATGCTCATCTCCGTTCCACCTTAACCCCAAACTCCTCGCCCTGCCTGCCTTCACTCCTCCTAAGTTTCTATCCACATTCCTGTTCGTTTCTCGCCACCGTCGTCTCCTCGACGCCCTCGGCTGCTGCCCCACCATCTCCCAGACATTCCCTCTGCTCCACCCTGTTTCCAATCCCACTTCGACACACACCACACTCGCAGCGTACTATCCGTGCACTTCACCGCTCCCACCGCAATCACCGCCACCGTCGCTCCGCCGCCCCGTCCTTCTCCGCCATCGTTCCGTCCCAGACACAGCCTCACTCCGTTCCCACTCCTCTCCGCCGTTGAATCTCGCGCTATCTCTTCGCCTCGCCGCCGCCCCACTCCGCCGCCCCACAACTCGCTCTCACCACCCGCAGCGAGAGAGCGCGCCACTGCTGTTCTTCGCAATCTAAACTCCGCGTGGGCTGCACTCCGCCGCCTCCTCCGCCAGCCCTCGTAATGTCTGCGCGGCGCCGTCCTCGCGGAAAGAACCAGCCGCCGACATTACTCCACGCCAGCCTCACCCTCCCCGCTTCCTCGCCCTCTCCGCTCTGCTCGTTTGCGTCCAATTATTCCAACGCGCATAACGCGTCAGGGTATATTCGGCCGAAATAATAGATCCGTTTCGATGGTTCCGTCAGACAGTATGTGAACTTCCAGCATTCAAAATTATAGAGAAAGAAATAATCTCCCGCAGTGTAGGTACTAAATAATAATGTACATATGTTTTAAAAAATCAGCCACACATATCGTAAGGATGTTTCCTAACATCGGAGGTTTTATAACTTACACAAAGTAACGTACAACATATTTCACATTTAACTCGTATTTTGTACGTCATATTTAATTTGATCCACAATATTTGATTAATTTTGAAAACTACTGATGGAGGGGAAATATCTATGAAACATAATTGGTTGATATCTTTAACTCAGTATATTATTATTTAGTACCTACTTTATGGAAGTATTTTTCTCTCCATGCCTTATAAAATAATAGACGTTATTGTTACCTCACCGGACTCTGAAATCGCGGTGGTTTGCCTAACACTGATATGGATTGTAGTATTATACAATTCCGAAATTGGTGCTACATGAGGGCGCAAAGCCACCACAATTTTTATTTTTGGATCCCGTGTTTGCTCCCGATATATCAACGGTCTCTCAATTATCTACGTTTGGATTCATACTCTGGTTAAGGGAATATAGGCTATGTTTACGACGGGAACTGTGGAGGGAATATTCGGACTAGGTTCTTTTCTTTGACACAAGGTTGCCCTGACACACTAAGGATTTTCCGTTTCCGTTTCCGAAAATCGACTGGCCCAACCGTATAAATAACACATATTTGTATCGTGTCGGTATTGATATCTTCATAGTTGATCGGCATGTTTGATCTCTCCGTCCCAAGTAACATCGTGGGACATTGTTCTCGGTTGCAGATATTTCTACAATACTTCGTCTTTTATTTGGAATGTGATTCACACATAGTGGTGTGATTTTCGATTTTGAAAAGGGTGGTTAGCTCTATATACTATGATCAAATACACCAATTAATAGCCGATATTATATTGTGTAAGACGTGTTTAATGTTTTGTCAACTAAAATACTGTTATATTTCACAAGCATTGTTTAAATAATTGTTGGTAGATAATTTGCTACAAGAATTTAGTGGTGAGTCCATATGTCGTATTTTCCAGTTTTGCGATCTTAGAAACGATTGATGAAACGGTGGACAATAGTGAAATGAAGGGTAATTTAATGAATCTCTGAATCATTATTAAGATAAATCCGCATTGAAAGAAAGAACGAAGAGAAAATGTCAGACCTTCATGAAATTCTACCGCAATTAACTCCACATGGAGAGGTTTCGCTTTGAGCTCGACATGAAAACTTAAAGCTTTGACACTTCATTTTTTGTTGTATTCGCGTCTGTCCCTTGTCATCTTTTTGTGTTCTCTTGATCTTTCTCACAAGTGCTGGTACTTCATTCTCTTGTGGCTAATCTCTCGCTAACATCACTCACTCTTTTTCCTTTATCTCGTACCTTCCCTCAGTGCTCTTTCTGCTTTTTTGCGATCCCACATGTCATAAAACGTCTAGTATCATTCGGCATTCTTGCATTCCGCCTCTCTCATTCCAACCAACTCCACAGTTTGATATCATCACGTCCTGTTTCATTTCATGTGCCGAGAGATAGGTACACAATTCTGTGGCATTTGATACTCATATATTCTATTACTTTCGCGCGATAAGACGATTCAGGGTCGTCTAACAAAATGGCTTTCGGCCCAGAAATAACTCAATGGATCTTATGACTATTCAACGGGTGACAAATGAACGGGCAAGTCATTTCAGTGGAAGTAGAGAAATGTTTTTTTCTGTGACTTCTATTTCATTATATTTCTTTCATTTTCATTATGAAAAACTTACTAGTCTTTTTTAGTCTTAGTTAATTTGTTCTTTAAAATTTCGAATTAACAGTAATCGTAGTTCTTGATCCTCTTGATAGAAGCAGTAGAACTGAAGGGCGTGGGGCAGTAACAAAATAAGCCGTACCTGTCATAACAAGCTTTCGGTTATTTATAATGATAATATCTAGATATTGGTAAAAGCGTGACTTACCTGTCCATATATGTGATTAATACTTATATACTAAGCTTAAAGCAGTGAAATATGAGACACATTTCGGCCAAAATAGATTTTAACATTTACAAATAGCTGGAGGATTGTTGTGCTGGATAAACTTACAGTGTTACTGCCCCATGCTTTTCAGTAAATTTCTATATGTAACTGACGACTCATTGCCTCATTTTAAAATAAATCCCACCCACCTATCCTTGATAACCACCCACCTTGATATGAAGCAAATTATGATTAATTATCTAAAATACTTAAACTACTAAAACTACTAAAACATTTTGGCAAGTATAGTAGAGAGAATTCTTCTTACCTTTTTGAGATAATTCCGTAATTTGTGAAAGATTTTTGATAATTAAAAGTATTATGATATTGTTTTGTTCATATGTCAAATGTTGATATTGTTTCTAGAGACTAATTCTTTAAAATGATGACTCTATTTCTGCTTTCAGGAAACTAGTATGCACTGAATGCTTCTGTTTGTTTCTGAGTACATTTCTGAAATGGATTTTGTAGCAATATTGTTGAATCGAGCGTTAGGTGAGAAATGATGTCCAAAATCCCTGATCTGTTTATTGAATGAGGGTGGCTAAGTTAGAATGGACTTCTGAATCATACACGTAATGATACTGTGAATACAAATTTTTTGGGGCGTTCCAGGCAGCGCCTGTCACACGCCCCGAAAAAAACTTGATTACTGAAAGAATCAGTTCTGGAGCTCAAAGTTGTCAGTTTTGGATTTTTACGTACGGGCGAACATACCTGGATGTTTTTCATAATCAGTACGAAGTTTGTGGATAGTAGTACGTAGGTGCAATTGTTATAACACAGCTAGACACACGTACATTTCAATGTGTATTTTCGGTTGTGATTTATATTCTGACTAATTAATTATACAATACACTACTGTATTGTCTGTTTCTAAAACTAGCCGGCATGGTCGAAAATCATTTTGTCTAACGACATCTGTTTGTTTTATTATTATGTCAGATACAAAATAGAATGCTGCATGTGAAAATATGCTACATATGAAGATATTTCGAATTTTAGGAAATTACTCTTTAAATGTACTAACATGCACTAGATGTAACTCACATTCTGCAATAATGAAAAGCAGTTTTTAGGGGTGATCGTAATTTGACGATCTAATTTTAACATCTTCAGAATTTGACAAGATAAATCCTGAATTTTTTGCTTTTTAGAAACAAGCATAGAAAGTCATACTAACGCGCCAGAATGCTTCAAGATAGTTGTGTAATATATAATGGAAGAATTGACGTAACAAGATAACAGTGATTAGCTTTCCCTATTCAGGGCGGGAATGGACTGGAAACTTCAACAGGAGAAAACAGCCAGAACTGAGTGCCTGCGATTCCCAAACCGGAATTCATTTACGGAAATTCGAACGTAATTCCTAACGTTCACACTCAGCCAGATTGTTGTTCTAATCTCTTTGAACACATTTACAGCTGTCGTTGTCGAATACAGTCTGACGCTTCCTCTCGATCTGGTAGAATGTCAGTGCTGCTTATTCCTCCGCCTGCATCGCCGCTTGGGTGGATCTCCAGGTGGATTAAGGCGGCTTCTGAAGGTTCTGAAGGCCCCACTTGAAGAGCACGAGGCGGGGGAGGAGAGCGATGGGCGGGGGCGAGTCAGTGTTTTCGCAGCCGCAGGGAGAGAAAAGTCTCCTCCATGTCCCTCGCGCCACCCGCGCCGCCCCCGCCGCCATCCCCAGAGCCCGTCGCTGCCGCCTCCGCCTTCGCTGCCGTAAAGAGAAAAAGGCTTCCATTTTCCCTCAATTTAACGGGGAAGGACACTAGAAATAAATTGTTGATTCAGCTTTTCTGACGTGGCCGCGGCGCGACAGTGGAGACGCAGCCCGCCCCCTTTCGTCCCGCTCTGCCCCGCCCCAGCTCCTCACCGCTGCCTTCGCACCCCCTCCGCCCACGCGACGACGCGGCGCGCCCAGTAGCCTGCTTTAATGCACTAAGCAATCGAGAGAGAAAATTGTCATCTCTCGGAGCTCTTGCGACGACATGAAAGCGTACAGGGTGTGAAAGGCAACTGGATGCAGAGTGGGGTGGGCAATTTGTCTGAAAGAGTGCGTTTCTTGAGCGATGCATTTCGAAGCTAAATCCCCTCAATCTCGACGATGCGTTCCTTTTCATGTGTCGATTAAGGGAAATGTTTTTTCCTCCTATTTGGAAGCTTCGTAATGACCTGTTATATTGTTTAATTGGCTTAAAATAGCAATAATAACGACGAAATGGCTAACAGTCATAGGTACTGCAATATTCAAGTCTATTTCGCAGTGAGAGCAAATTCTACATGATGCACGATGAACGATGTTTCGTCTTTAAGGTGGAGTCCTCTTCAGGTTAGCACTCACAAAGCGAATTTGTTGGTCAGGAAAGTCAATTGTATGAATTGACTGATCGATTCCTATCGTCCAACTTTCGAGCTCATTTTCGAAGCAGGAAGTGTGAAAATCCACCTTTTTAATATGCTGTGATTGTCTGTTTTGGCGGCGCAATATATTTACGTTGTGCAGCTCCAAATAGTTTGTTATTAGAGACTGCGAGTTTAAACTTTGGTCAACATAAATTGACGAATCGACACTTTTTTAGTTCCAATGTTCATTTTTACTTCTTAAAGCTGAGGTTAATTCATTAAGAGAGGCTATTTGAATTCTTTCAAACATTTTGCACTTTCCAACTCATTGTTTTAAAGACGAAAACTACTTATAGGAACCCAACATCTAACGTTCCTAACGACCATTTACAAGGGCTAGGGTGCACCCTCCAAAACGTAATTGAACGCCAAAAAGGTCTTATTTTGTAGACCACGACCACAGAAGTAAATTAGTGGGCTTTTTTTTAGGAAACATAAAACATGATATTAAGAGCCTAGCTTCCGAGTTCTGCACGAAGGTCAAGTTTTTGCTGAGTATTGCGTGTTGCGGGTTGCATGTGCGCGGTGCATGCTTTTCACTTGTAATCTGCGAACTTCTATATTTTCGTTAGTCGGGTCCGACAGTCTGCAAGAGGGGTTCGTATATCATACGACCAAATTGAATTTTCGTCATACGAGCTCAGACCCATCAATCGTTTAAATATATAAGTCAAACCGTGAATTTATTAAACGATGTATCTGAATGTCTTCAAATGTATACCGTCACTATTGACTGAAGGAAACCATTTATAACCATAATTATAATATATTTCCCAGAACAAAAATTTCATATTTACCTTTAATCTCAGAAGAGATATCAAAATCCAGAGGGAAAACATATTAAACATGAAACAAAACGGTTTATTAGCTGATATAGACTTACAATAAATAAGTATTTAATGGGACAATGTTGCAGAAATATCTCACAAGGGCTGTGAGCAACTCTTTGTCACGATATTAAAGCGAGTAGAAGTTGATGGAGGTAATCCGAGCTTTCGCGTGCCGTTGTCAGAAATGTTTGGATACACCCTATATTTGTGTTGATTTACAGAACGCTGAAGCGAAGACGACGGAAACAGCCATTTGTCCCGACAGCACGAGTGGCGGGGCGCCGCTACCGCTGCCTCAGCCTGCCTTCTCTTCTGCCCCACCTCCGTAACCTCCTCGCCCCTGCCCCCGCCACGGCGCCGCTTCCGCCACTGTCCGTATCCACCTCACCTCACCTCAACCCAACCCACCCCACCCCACCCCACCCCATTCCGCATCCGCCCCTGCCCCCCCTCCCGCTACAGCCCCGCCATCGCCCCCGCCACCGCCCCGCGTTCACCCCGGCTCGGCACGCAACTGCTCCGTCTCTACCCCGCCTCCACCCTGCCACAACGTCGACATCCCTGTCCCCTCCATCTCGCCTCTCCTAGAGCTGTCATCTATCTCCATCCCCGCCTCTCCCCGTCCTTCCTAGCTCCGTCACCTCCCTCTCTGTCCCCCTTCCCCACTCCGTCACCACCCCTCCCCACTCTTTCCCATCTGTCGCTCCTCCTCCCCGCCTGCCTCCGCTCCCACGCCCGCCCCCGGCTGCGTGGCGGCCCGCTCAGCATCACAAAGCGGGCCCTCATCCCTGCGACGCTTCTCAGCGGCGGAGGCGGATGCGCGGCGCGGACGAGCGAGCGAGCGAAAGAGCGAGCGCCCGCCCTCCCTCCCTGCCGCCCGCCGCGCCGTTACAAAACGCGACTCCGCGCCGGCGAATTCACGGCGATTGAAAAGCCGCTTTTTTGCGTGCAAAATGTTTGGACTGCATCAACGATATTCCCGTGCCGGGCGAAGGAGGGGGATCGGCTCACAATATTATGACTGGCGCGGAGGACGCAAAAATTGCTATCGTAAAACACAAAGGAGGAGGCAACTAAGCGCGTGGCTGGCTGGAGCGGGCCGGTCGCCTGGCAACCAGCGGGTCGGTTGGGTGGGAGGAACAGGGCGGGCTCTGAAGCGGGAACGTGAGCTGCGGTGAGGAAGACACGGCGCTGCAAACGATAAATATGGCAATTGGATGGCGTTTTGAAAACACGCAATGGTTGTAAATGAGAGTAAGGCAAAAAGCAAATTAGTTGCAATGTGTGACTTGTTGAGGTAACTGCGGCAATAATTGGAAGGAATACAATGCATGATTTATCGGATGTTCATAATGCTTCAAATAAATGGTTGAATGATTGATTGATTATTTCATGTTTTAGGGCTAGTTAGCTGCTATGGACATTAGTCCCGTAAGTGAAGTACATGCGTTTATCGCAGGAGGTGGCGGTGAACTTCCTTCTTGAGTGGCGAGATCTGGTGCTGACCCACACATCGCCTTGCAGGATTTTCCCCAATCACATATTCCCATCAGGGGAGCATCGCCCCAGTAGGCACAAGCTCTGAGCTTCCGACTCGTCTCCCGACACGTGTGGTAGAGTAGTGCATGTCAATGTGAATGTGAGGGATGAGGAAGTAATAAGGAACAGGAAGGGAATCGCATGCATTCCATGGCCCGTTTGTTATGGTACTGCTCCAGCATTTGCCTGGTTTTGATCGGATAACCATGAAAACTTACTAATCAGAGCAGCCGGCCAGTAAAAATCTCCTTCTGGCAGACCTCGACATAGCTAAGTAAATAGTGTCAAAAACCTTGCTACCGTCGGGACTCGAACCCAAGGACTACGCGGTCAGAGGCACTGCAGTGACATCTATTGTTGCTGAGCTACCTAAGACTGTATTAGGTAAGATAATAAGTTTACTCTGTCAATACTGCCATCCCTCTATTGACAGGCAAAGCGGTGTAGTTGGAAGCTGCATCATTTTACATGAAACTGGTTTGTGTACTCATCTTGCTGTAAATAGACCAGTACATACGATGGAGGGAAGTCTTCGTGCTAACCATATGAATCCCTTATCCCGGCTGGGTCGCCGCTGGTCGGCCAAGGCCCGTATCGGGCTGTCGAGCCAAAGAACATGATATATCCTATGTATGTTATGTAGACTTGATTGTTCAATGTTAGTAGGTTTAGACCAACTGTGAAGCTATCGGCGTGAGGGGGCGGACGTTGACGAATATGTTGATGCAACGATCTTGTTAATTATAATTTCAACTTCACGTGCCCTCTGCCCCCGCCACCGTATCTTACCCGGACGCAAGTTGCAGAGGCGGTGGGCGTGGACCATGTGGGCTCTTGAGAGGGTCGATGTGTTTTTGCGGAGTTCTCATTTTTGTGGCGGAGCTTCCAGCACAGCCCTAAGCTCCCTCGGAAGCCACGAGCACCGCTCGCGGTTGCGCAGGAGAAAGAGAAAAAATAAGTAACTGATACTCCAGAAATTATATCAGGGGGCAATTTCATTTGCGACCCTAATGAATATTATTAAAGATTTTGAAATTGATTTTTTTTTTAATTCTTAACTTGTAAAACTGTTCAAGTAGTTTCATTATGGGTTAATACATTGATGTTGCCGGGTACGCCAACTGCTCTATTCGTTAGTGTAGAGAATGTTTTATCCCGGGGATGGCGGAGTTCCTCCCCCACTGGAGGGTAATATTCGGAGCCGACGTATCCGCTAGCTTACGGGAGATTGCCTGTACAGGTATCTCTCCCAGAGGTGAACCGTCACAACTTGGACAATCTCTAAGCTTCCCTCTGGAAGTGTATGTATGAGTATGAGTGTGTGTGTGTGTGTAAGGGGAGAGGATAGGACAAGGAAGAGGAAGAAATTTTCACGCGCGGTCCATGGTCCGTTTGTTAGAGTACTCCGGCATGCTCCTGATATTAATAAGAGAGCCACGGAAAACTACCAAATTGATCAGCTGACTGCGAGAATTCTCCTCATAGCGACTGAATTCGACCTAGCTATCTAGCCAGTGTCGAAAATCCGTAACCGTCTGGACACGAACCCTAGGACTTCCCGGTCAAGGTCGCAGCAGAGTCAGAGCCAATGCTGGCTCTGAGCTAAACTCAGCCGGGATATTTATTAGGGAAAACCGTCTTGAAAGGTATGAGATCTCTATATGGTAACTATTTTGAAAAGCATGGTTTTCCACGAAAATGAGATCTGCAACATTCTCTTAACCGAACTTCACATTATCCAACAACAAAATTTACTCAAACACTATGGAGACTTTTAGTGAAAATTTTGAAAATGTTCCATAGGGGTCATGTTAAGTACCCCCAAAGTATAAATATCGGTTTCAAATTCAAGAAACTGCGACATCATCCAAAGTAATAGGGAAATATCAATTTTTGGAGATCATCTGATTAACGGTTTAGGTGCTACGGACAGACAGACGTTTTGTCATTAGATTTTTCGGTATTAACCCACGGGACACACATAATATGTATCCTGGCTTCATCACATGCATATTTTATCTAAATTTAAAAACTGGATTTGTCCACTTCTTTGTTACTTTTTCGTACTTAAAAGACCACTTAGAAAAATTAACATCAGAACTCCAAATCCTCTCATTTATTACCAATTTCTCTCTCACTACTCAACAAACGTTCAAACTTCTTCTTCTATAGCAATTAAGATGTATCAATAAAAGAGTACTTAGAAGGAATTCATTACTGAAGCCCAACATTTCATGTAACTATCAAAAATGTTCCTTTGTGGTCCTTTTAACAACAGCGCGAGTGATCGAAGGTTAAGAAGAGTCCCGGCAGAGCAACGATGGCGCCGTCAGAGGCGGAGACAGGAGCAGAAGGCATGGAGGCCGCGGCGGGAAGAAAGCGCTGCAAGTAGACGGCGAGAAAGACCCCCCCCCCCGCGGCACCGACACGCTCGTGCTCGCAGCGTTGCCATGCCCTGTCAGCGTCCACACACACACTGGGCTGGCGGGAAAACGGAACCCTTTCATATATTTGCAATAACTGTTGGAACGATTCTTTTATTCTTTGATCTGCGCGACGCCGTAAGCCAGTGTTTATCAAACTGCGGCGGCGCACAGGGCGGATTCCTGTCGCGCTCGCCTCTTGGGGCGGCGCTGCCCGTCGCCTGTCGGCCGCGCATCCGCCCATGCCCCCGGCCGCCTTCCCTCCCGCCAGGCGCCCACCCGCTCTCCGCCACACTCGCGGACTCCCGGCCGCCCTCACGCCCGCCCTCACGCCCGCCCTCACGCCCGCCCTCACGCCCGCCCTCACGCCCGCCCTCATGCCCGCCCTCACGCCCGCCCTCACGCCCGCCCTCACGCCCGCCCTCACGCCCGCCCTCACGCCCGCCCTCACGCCCGCCCTCACGCCCGCCCTCACGCCCGCCTTCACGCCCGCCTTCACGCCCGCCTTCACGCCCGCCCTCACGCCCGCCCTCACGCCCGCCCTCACGCCCGCCTTCACGCCCGCCTTCACGCCCGCCTTCACGCCCGCCTTCACGCCCGCCTTCACGCCCGCCTTCACGCCCGCCTTCACGCCCGCCTTCACGCCCGCCTTCACGCCCGCCCTCACGCCCGCCTTCACGCCCGCCTTCACGCCCGCCTTCACGCCCGCCCTCACGCCCGCCCTCACGCCCGCCCTCACGCCCGCCTTCACGCCCGCCTTCACGCCCGCCTTCACGCCCGCCTTCACGCCCGCCTTCACGCCCGCCTTCACGCCCGCCTTCACGCCCGCCTTCACGCCCGCCTTCACGCCCGCCTTCACGCCCGCCTTCACGCCCGCCTTCACGCCCGCCTTCACGCCCGTCTTCACGCCCGCCTTCACGCCCGCCTTCACGGCTTTCATCATTTTATTCCTTCCTTTGCTTACTTCCTTTTCATCGCCGTTACATTTCTTGTATCCTATAGTTTCGGACTTCTCTAACTCATTCGTCGTCGCCAATTTCGTCACCTCATGTAAGTTCATTTGACATCAGGTGAGTCACGACAAATTCATCGTTGTTATGTCCGTGTACTTGGCAATTTCCATCTTTACGTTACTTTCTCGCCTGCTCCGTCTCCTTCTCGTCTTCCCCGACTACTCCGCAACTACCCCTAGCAACTTCTACGTCTCTTCAGGATTCACCGTTTGTTTCCTCCTTGTCCATGTCATTCCCTTTGATACGCTCCACACCCGACACCCGACAGCCTGTGTCTGCCATTTCCGTATCACCATTCCCTTGATACCAGTTCTCCTGGTACCCTTCCTATCATTTCCCTAATGCCCTCTATTTTACTCTCCTCTGTGCCCTACCTATCGGTCTCCTCCGTGCCCTCCACATCACCCCCCTCCGTTGCCTACCAATCAGTCCTGGTGTCCTCTACGCCTGTTCCCGTAGTGCCCTCGGCGCCCTCCGCGCACTCTGTCACCGAGCGCAGTCTCTCCTCGGACCCACGGTTCCGTTCCCTCCGTCTGCCTCCTGCCCGCCCGCGCGTCCGCCCCCTCCCCCTCCCCCTCCCCCACCCGGCCCCGCCGCGTGCCCGCCGCGCACGGTGGGTGCGCGCGGGCGGGGGCGAGGCAATGATTCGTCGCTCTGATAAGTTGTGTAGTTTCTGTGAATGACTTGTTGACATAATACATCTTCTGAGTCGGGGGCATTACTGCGTAGGGGACGCGCTGTAATTCGGGTAGTTACGCAGCAGCTCCTTCGTGTTTATTTTATGATAGCGTCGGTGTAGTTTAAGGTGATAGGTTGACACGTTACGGTTGCATCAAATGTATTTCAGTTGAAATGTTTTTATGGCGAGTCAGTGATATCTTCCTTTCCTGCGAGGTCGTAAATAACGAACATTAGCGGTGTGCTCTATTTAAGATAATATTTCATTTGGTTTGAAATGTCTCGCCTACTGCGTTGGAAAAAACAAGGAGATGAAAAAAACGCTCTCTTCAGTACTTCTGTGATATTTCTCGTTATTAACTCGGCAAACAGTCGTGGAAAGTCTGTGTACTGGTTGTTTTCAGATAAATCGGTCTTGAAATGTTAAGATCCACAACTCTTTCTTAAACAAGAGCACATTAATTCCGCTCGAAGGCACACTTCTTTGCCCAGAATACTCCGCTCATTTATTCCATCTCTGTAAGCGGATGATGAGATCGGCAAGACAACTGCTTTTTCGGTATTTTCCCCTCTCGCTGTGTTTATAAATGCGAGATATTATCAGTGTGATCTATTTAAGATAATATTTAAATTGGTTTGTAGCGTCGCAACACGACGCAAAATGTAATTGAAGGAGAGAACTTGTCTTAATTATTGTCTGTAAAACGTTTATTATTATTATTAACTTAGCAAACTTTCGTGGCATATCTGTAAACTCAGTCCACTTATATAAATCGGCTTTAAAATGTACAAATTCACAAGTCTTTTCTCAACAACGGAGCGTTAATCCAACCACAAAACAAGCTTCTGAATCTGATACATCCCATAATTATATGTAACGCTTTTAAAGAAAAGGACAGGCCAATTTGTCATTTTTGTTTCAATTGGAACGAGCAAATTACCTCAAATTATCTACATGCGTACCTTTCGCCGAACTATTGGAAAGAAATTTCATCGTGAATACTACTTCCATTAATAAAAGATGTAAGCAATGAAATATTACATTGATATATCAGTATACCATGAGCAAAATATTATTTACATTCTAACCGTAGTTTAGATCTAATAGAAAATTTACTTTTTCTAGTCAATGTTTGGTTTCAAAGGTATTTATATTCCAATGAGTGACAGATTGTGGCACAGGCGTACAGTAAATAACTAAGTAAATTCTTAAAACGTAATTTCCAAGGCGCGAAAAAATTGAACGAAACTATGTAGCCTCCCGCCTTTGAGAGGTCTCTACGGTTTTGTTAGATACACATGAACTCGAAGATAGCCAGGGAGAAATTCAAAAATTGTTTAAGTTTGTATTTTCGCTGAAAAATAAAAATATTTCAGTGTTATTTCTCCTACTCTCATATTGCGCGTTCCGACTGAATTTCCATCCTCAGAGCTTCACTGCTTCCAACCTCTGACCTTATGGGAAGGCATCAAGGAGGAGGCAGCCAGCCATTAATTATTTGGTCTGCACTTGTGTTATTGAACAGCAAATTTCGATATTTTTGGTATGTTGTACAGAATATAAACTTAACCATGTTATTCTAGTATTCGTGTAGACTGTTTTTAAATACAATTTATTGTAGAGTTATATAAGAATCTATTATTTGTTATGTTTGAACAATTTGAGTGTTGCATTTTTGAATGCCATTTTGTGTGGATTGGTTCATAAGCAGCTTTTTTGCTGCAAGTCACTAGTATTCTCTATTTCTATTTATTACTCAATGAACAAGTGTAATCGCGAATAATTTTTATTAAAAATTTACGGAGAAACATAATACCTTAATACGAGTTTCGTAGTTAATCTATAATTTGCTTGTAACGGGGACACGGATTGTATATGAGAGACCTGCTAATTGGCTTCGAATAGTAATTGATATCCCGTAGGCATTTTCCTCGATCTTGTTTCGTTTTTGTTGGAAGAATATTTTTTCATAAATAATACTTACAGAGATATTTTTGTCTATTCTAAGCGGGAAATTTTATTATTGGCCAAATGTGTTTTGCATGATGATACATTTTTTCGTTTAACACCACATGAGTTTCATAGCATTTGCGACTTAAAGAACAAAGGAAACATGCATGTCATGAAATATAAACTAAGATTATTTCAATATATTTTCCTCCGCACACTCACATCAGTACTATCACTATTCAACGAATCCAGTAGCTTAAATTTCAGTTACATGGCATTAGTATGACGACGAACAGAGGACTTTGAATGTTTGCCGTTTGTTTAAAGCTCTCAAACAAAGATTGAAAGAACCCAGTGTTACATTTCCAACACATTTCTGGTGTGAATACGACCATAAAAAGTATACCTGGGCTTTGAGGCTGCATCTGGAATTGGATGTTGCCGTGTGAAAAATATGATTGTTGTATTAATATTAACTCAGCAAAGATCCACACGATTTCCTCGTGACGGTTGCTATTTATAAACGTTAGATAGTCTTGGGTACGTTCTCGTGCACACGTACTTAAATAATGAAATAAATGAATAGAAAACAATTACATTCGTTTATTTGTGTATACTAATACGGGCGTTCATTCCACACTTATAAAATCATTCTTTTAAAATACTGAAATCCAACTTGGAATATCCTGCCTCTCAACTGTACCTTGAAGCGTTAGAGGCCCGTTTTTTTAGGCCAATAATGCTGTAATGGGAAATATTGTAATATAGATAAGCATTTATTAACAAATAGAAATACTTACATCCGTGAGATTAAATTGCAGTGATTAAGTATCTCTGACGAGTGTGGCTGCCCGCCGCATTGCCCGCCACCTATTCTGTTGCTCTCACCCGCCGTTTGCTATCGTGCCCGTTTCTTTTACTGGAAGTGCAATTATCTAATGTGAATCATTTCTCGTGAAAAAATCACCACCGTCGTCTCCTCAAGTAGATGTGCAAGAGTTTCTAATCTTAGTTAGTCGCTTGGTTTTTCCATCAGTTCAATAATTACGTTTATTCTTCTATAACATTCGGAAGGTGACGCATGTAGTGAGTCGATGATGATATGTAGTGAGAATGAAGTGAGTTGATGAGTAGTGAGCTCTGATGATAATTCAAAGTATCGACCAAGGAAAATCTAAATGTTTTGCATATAAACGAAGAAAACGAAAGAAACGGCTCTGCGACAGCGCCCGATTTTAGGCCGTCAGAACCTTGGCCCTTCAGCGGGTCGTCAGAATTGTAATCCATTCGCTATTAGCAAATGAAGCTGATGACCACATGAGCCTTCAACAGCGCTTGGAAATACTCATATCAGTGTGGTGATGCAGCTGCGAATTCGAAAAAATACTGAAAATAGTTTTTATGAGAAATCATACTTCGGGAGACCAAACGGTGAAGGAATATGGTTAAAGTTATGAGGAATCATATGGTGTGCTTTTATCTAGCGGAAATGACCAGTATATTTCAAGTCGTTTGTTCATTACAAAATGTTCATATACAACGCATGGAACAAATAACAAAGTATTGTCAAATGATATTAAAGAATTAATTAACAAAATTTTTAAACACGTTTAAGTGCTTAGGACTTAGGACTCACCGTTTTTGTTTTTTTTTGCCATTGACAGTGGCTAAAAAAGGCGTATTGGAAGGTGCATTGGCGCTTGTGTCGTCAGAGTTTTAAGGGGAAGGTATAAAATGTTAAGTCAAATTAATCGTCCAATACACTGTGTCCTCAAGCTTCCAGCAAATGTTAATTTATGCTATTCCATTAAGCACTTTTCTAAATATATTATAGAAACCGTTCACAATCCATATACAAAGAAATTAATAAAACTGGTGAATTTGCACCGCGCTATACCGCCATTTTGGAAAATATATTGGCATTGTAAGGCAGGAATGCATGTTTAATACATTGTTACAATGGTTCATAATCATCTAATAAGAAAATAATTTTTATGTATCAATGCTCAAAAGAAATATTTTTTGGAAAAGCGGCTTTCTATCCAAAGAGGCGTGTGGCGGAGCCATGAATCGTAAAAGATGGGCCACATATTTTATAAACTGAGAGTCTTACAACTATTTCTGTACACTGAATCCTACCTTCTTATTGTAGTATATTAACGAAAATGATCCAATAATGATTTTTGAAATTATGACAATGTTAAGTTAAGAATTGTAAATGGAATTAGAGATACTAATATTGGTAACTCCAGTCGACTATGCAACTTTTGATTTCTAGCAAAGTTTTATTTGTGATTTAAGGTTACGTAGCATAAACGCTTTGTGGTGTAAATGAGAAGTTCAAAAGTATCAAAGAAAACCTAACAGGATTAAATAATATAAAGGATTGAATATTTAACTTTCGTGTTTCAAAACACACTTCAGTGAAATAATGTTCCCTCAATGATAAATAACTATTTAAAGTAAAAATCAATTACTTGGATTTTTCTTCATATTGCGTTTGTTTCCCTGAAGGTGTTACCCAATGGGATGCATCCAAAAGGCGCTTAAAAATTGTACAGGTATCATTTTCGTTGAACTTTCTGAATTTTTTAATATTTTAATCTACGATTACGTACTTACTCGTACAAATAATGTGAAAAGTATGTGCTGATGTATCTCCACTAGTTTAGTAGGGTTTTTATCATTGCACGAAAATAAGCGATAAACTGCATGTGTATGGAAAAAAGAATGAAGAATTAGTTCCCTCTTTAAAGAGTATTTGTGGGATTATACCATAATTGTATACCTTAATTATAGTGGGTCTTCAAATTATCCTCCATCTTCAAGAGACCTTTTTAAACAATTATTAAAACAATTATTAAAACAATTATTAAAACAATTATTAAAACAATTATTAAAACAATTATTAACTATCCTCCATCTTCAAGAGGCCTTTGCCCCGTATGGGATTCTACTGTCTTTATTATTATGTAAGAGTAATGGAAATTAAGATACGAAAATAGGACTCTATCTGTTTTCAAACGTTATATACATAATTAATGTTAGATAACAATAATTGATGGCTATTAGCAAAGGAAAAATCAGGACTTGCTAATTAAGAGTAATAAATATATTTAATTGGTGAGTTCGGAAGAAATACTTTCATTGATTAAATTTAGATATGATTTTTTTAGATCCCAATGCAGAAAAGATACCTGTGATGCTTGATCAGAATAATTAATGATACATAGGTGTGTGCTCCTCGGTGTGTTCTCAATTATTAAATTTTCCGCCCCACTGAACACACGTTTTTATACAATTTTCTAACATCAAGTGCTTGGCAAAACAATAGAGTGAGCTCTCAAACATCTATTGTTTCACGCTGATCTTAAATGAAGAAAGTCAATAATGAAGTGTCGTTTACAGGAAAACGACTGTTTTATTTATGTTGCGTCGTTCTAAAGTCCCTTGATTCATTAACGATGTAATCTACAAATATTCACAATTATCCTGACATGGAAAAATAGTCCATGAATGTTCTCAATTTGTCCGACTGTTGTTGCAGCAAGTTCCTGAACTTTGCAGTAATTTGAGAATTTACTTCCTTTATTTCATAATTGTACTTTTCATTTCCTCAAAACAAAAATTTCATGAGCAAATAGAAAATTATTTGCCTCTAAATATTTTCTTACATGTTTTCAGAGTATACGCGGAGCGAGCGTTTTCTTTTCAAATTCCATAGATGAAATACTCGTAGCCTACAATCAAAGTATATGAAACATCGAAATATTCTATTTTCCCTACCATTTCTTCGCTGAAAATTCTCCTCTATATGAATTCTAAAGTACGTCTAGTTTAAAAATGAATTGCTTAATATTGTGATATATCCACAAAAATCGTACATCTTGCAGTATATTTATATATTGTCGCTGAGAATAACACTAATTGTTACAAGAAACGCAGTTTTTATGCCTGTAAGCCAGAAACTTAAAGACTATATCCTCATAGGTATGGCATTGTATTAAAATATTTAGAGCGAAATGTGTTAAAGCTAGTGGGACTATAACAGCACTACTTCCTCGCATTATTTCTAAATTCGCGATTTTCGAAAACTCAGATAGAAAAACAAAATAATACCCTCACCATTCTCTTAATCGTCTCTTCTATCCATTGAAAAAATGAAGAAAAATGTGGAGGGTTTTTTGAGAAATTGCTCTAATATCAACTACAACTTACACGAAACTATTCATTTCATCAAAGATTGTACTGGATCTTTTTTAAAGGACTGCTTTTTAGAACATTTGTTTCTTGATACATACGAGAATAAAATTAAAGAAAAAATTGGGGAGGTTTTTGAGAAAAATTGGTTAAAAGTTTTTTTAATTGCCTGTATTTCGCTCAAAATTACCACTCGCACCAAAACTACTACTCATATTTTCGAAAAAATAAACATGACCTTATTTGAAGATCTATCTTTAAGGAACAGATTTGACAAAGGAAA
The DNA here is from genome assembly GCA_038098605.1 of Gryllus longicercus. Lineage (NCBI taxonomy): Eukaryota > Metazoa > Arthropoda > Insecta > Orthoptera > Gryllidae > Gryllus > Gryllus longicercus. Next base: position 282,942 of record JAZDUA010000267.1, on the reverse strand, counting down.
ACTCTTGATTTTAAATATTGTAGTTGTAGCAAGACACTCCAAAAGATTAACTTTTGCAATTTTCGAAAATTTCAACGAACTATGATCTTAAGCGCCCTTTACGCTATACGAGAACAAAGTTAGGTCAAAAATTCAGGTATTCTTTTTGAGAAAATTTTGAAAATGTTTTCGATGTTTCACCTGAAGTACTCTCCTGAACATACTTCACCTGAAGTACCCTCAAAAATCTAAATATTCGACTGAAACTCCCGAAGCCTACAGATCGATCGGGAAATATCAATTTTGGAGAAAATCGGCTCAACGGTTTATGCGCTAGCGGTGACCACAGACGTACGGACAGACAGATGTTTGGCCGTCAATCGATTTTTCGGCACCAAGGACCCACAAAACGTGAATTCTGGCAACACTACGCGTTAGAGAACGTAATTTACTAGATATAAGCAAGAGGATTTATTCACATTTTCGTTACCATGGCCCGGCAATAAGTTTTACTTCCGAAACTTTGCCGTTTTTCGGCGCACGATTACATAACTTTCTTTTCAAACGAAGTGAGAGAAAGCCAAAATCGTTTACTTGCCTCCGCACTTCGCTTGATGGAGCATCTTGCTCCAATCAAGACATTTTAGAAAAGGCATGCGGTCTGGTCGTGCAAAACTTATCCCTAGCTTAAGGAACTTTTGTGCCTTATAGGTTCCACGAATCCCGGCGAAGTTCCTGCAGCGCTTACAATTATGGATGGAGTGTCGTGCCCAAATTCAGGGGTGCAAATTTCATTTAATCCATTGGATTTTTTTAAAATTCGAAAAATGCTGTATGGTATGTAATTATATGATTAATCTCTATGCTTTTATAATGAGTAGGTGTGTTTTAAATTTTCAGTTGTATTCAATCCAGTGAAGTAATGAAATGCGGAAATAAAATAAAATAAATATATTTTCGTCCTGCTGTGTTGCGACAATGTTTGAAAAATCTACATGATTTTGTGAGATCAGGGAGAAATGAAGGAAAGCAATAACGAGCATTCTCGTAAATTTTTATATAACTTATTACAATGTGTTAAGTTTTGCTTCTAAATTTAGGATACCGCCCGTTTCCCAGAATCGAGACAAATTGAGATCACCATAAACTTGACATGTAGATAATTAATTATTAGTATTCATGTAAATTTTGATATTACATTATATAATTAATTAATTAATTAATTGATATTTGACATTACAGAATTGTAGACTCATATTTTATTTTTAACTCTAAATAGTGCTTGGTTGCCGGAAACTGGACATTGTTTCCTACTACTTCACAAAATTCTGTTATTTATTAATTATTCACATTTATCCGACGTTCAATGTAGAGGTATTCTAAAGTGCCTATAAAATGCGCCATGTGGAAATTCGGGATACCATTATGTTGAATAATGTTTGATAAATCTCTCCGTTTATTATGTCGAATAATGGTTGTGAGACAAACTGCTTTAAATATTTACAATTTTATTTCGAATATTCATTTTTGATATTTTGAATTTTCGAAATCATGTACCACATCTACCTAATGATCTGAATTATTGGTGAATAACAAAATATGTTGCATAAAGACCATACAATATTTAAATTGAATCGATTTTTACAGTTTGATTTGAAGGCAGCTTACGAAGATATTATTAGTGTTATAATACCTCGAAGAAGACTTTAATGCCGTAGTAATACTTTTACATGTTAATGTAATGTAATATATGTAAAAAGAAAAGAAGAGTAAGGCAACATTTTAAAATAAAATGTCCACTTCTTTGGCCATGGCAAAATCTATGTATGACACTGGTTTTGAATTTATCATGAAGTGTAGAAAACGTATGCGTTATTTTGAAAACAGAAAATATTTTTGGCGTACTTTAACAGCATTTCAATGAATGTATATATCATTATCATGATTTAAAGTTTTAAATTATTATTCTTAGCTTGGTAACAAAGAACAGTGTATATACCTCTCCAATATAGAATGATTATATATGACATGAACAATATTTGGACGATGCTTTTGTCTACTTATTACAAAGTATTCTCTGACTTACTTTAACATTGCTTTCTGTTTGATAAATCTCTCCGTTCGAAAACTCGGTTTGTTTTTCATTTTATAAGCCTGATGCCTTGACCAGGTGTCGAGTTAACTCCGAAAAGGTGTTCCACAATAATAATATTTTCGCTTAAAAGTTGTGTACTGCTCTCTTAATATCGGTTTCTTTCCAATCAGTAGCCCGTTTTATGCCGTAAGTAATAACTGTCAATGCAAAATATTTTCTTACTCTAGTGAGAATTTGCAGTTATGGGTACATAGCAAACTTCCAGGTCTAATCAACTTTCCCTTAAACAAAACCGCTCTCCTTCAAAGAAAGACGGGTACAGGATTGCGTAATTTCCATGCAGTGAACCCACTAAGCACCCAGGGGAAAAAGTGTGATCAGAAAGGATATTCCACTATGCTGTAATTGCAATGTTAAAGTAAATATTTTGGAACATTATTGTAAATGTATTGTAAATGCTAGTTCCTACAAGTATTGGCGGTTTTCGTCTTTCTCTTTTTCATCTTCTTCTTGGATTGGACTTGCTTGCTACAACCTTCTAAATGATTGATTGTTGATAAATGATGTAGATGAAAATACATTTTGTGATTTGGTATTGCTTTTGAAAATGTCTGCTTTTAAAAATGCTTTGAATAAAAAATTGAAATCATCCATACCTTATGAGAAATTCAAACCCACGTCGATTTCACTTCTTCTACTAGTACTCTCCCTTACTACTAGTACGCAGTGTATAGAGTAGAAAGTTATAGTTTGCTGTAGTAAAAAATTGCAATTTCTGTTAGAGAAAATATCGTTTCTAGGTCTTTGATACTGAAAAAAGTGGATACGTACTTCTTGCTCGTGTGTATTAAATTACTTTCTTACATACTCGAGAAGATAAAAATTGAGAAGACAAAGAGAGGTGAAAACTTAAGCACTAACGTAGGTTAGTCATGACAAAGTGAGAGTGAGGGTAAGGTCAGAGGCGGGAAAGGAATAGAAATGGAAGTTATATAAAAAAGAAATTAGAGTGAACAACGGCGAGGAATGATGAGAAAGTTGAAACGTAAATAGCTATGAGAGTTCACACACGTTATACAATAATAATAATAAACCAGATGCTAGAAGACACCTAACCCGACATGATAAATAAAAAAATTAAAATGGTCATACGTTTTTATATCTCATTTATCATGTCGGATTTATAATTTCGATAACATAATTTTAATTGATGATCAGCTAATTACGTTCCAATTTTGACTTGTTTTCTTGTTTATTTCAAATCCCCGATTTTACTTTCCCCTTTCCCGTCTTCTGACCTTCTCCCATCCTTTCCTTGTTTTAACTGACATACGTACGTCAGTGCTTTCGTAGTCCATTCTCTAAATTTTATCTAAAAACCCTGCTGAGGGTCATGCTGCCCCCACACCACCTATTCTAATGTTGCCTTAGTGGTTGTCTGAAATAATGTATTTGCATTGTTGACTTGACTATTTTAATGCACTAAAGTATTTTATGATTTATAGTCTTATAATTTTATACTTACGATACTACAATTTAAATTACGTAGATTACATGATTTTATGCGTGGCTCCCATCGACTAAAGTAATGTTTTTTTTTCTTTGCTTTGTGTCTTGTGCTTACTTTTTAATTTTTGGTTCTCAGGTTTTATAAAAATTGTTACTATTAATTTATTCTTATTATAATAATACTTTGTAGACATTTAACGGACACCTGAAGAAGTACGCAAATTTATCATGAGAAACGTTTTGAAAATGTAAAAAGTGTTAAAGAGGCAAAAAATAAAGTGGCAAAAAAGAAGTGAGAGTAGAGGGTAGTGGTTTCGGCCCCGCCCGGCCGAGGCAAAAATCAAATGTGTCAAATGCAACATGGGAATACGGAATGAGTTGTCTCAATCTCTATAATAAATGAGGATACCATATGATACAAGATTTTGAAGAAGATCATTCTGGTTAATGACATATCCATTTTTAATTTTAGAAATAAACTACAATAACGGTATTTTCTTTTTTTTTAAAGAAACGATAATAATATTTTCTCTTTGATTACGTTTTGAAAAGACACTATGTAGAAACTAAAATATATAATTTCATTTTGAAACGTAACGAAATGGAAAAGTATTCGGCCGAGAGGAGAAATTATTTGGCGTTGCTTACTCAAAGCTGCACCCAGAATGTTTTTCTGGGGGAACAGGGTGCGTTCCAAGTATAATGTCCAGCCGACTTGATGTTTTCTTTTAAAGAATTTTTCATTTATGCTGAGAATAAAATGTATTTTTATTTGTTGACTTACAGTTAATGTATATTGAATGACATTTGTTAGTATAGAAAATTAGTGAAAGCTATATTTTTTAATATGTATCATTGGATTCTGGGACGGAGGAGAGGTCTGAAGCCCCATGGGTACTCCTCCGCCCCTTTGGGTACTTTACTGTTCTTACTCATTTCTAATATTCAGCGTTACAGAAAAATTAGATTTGTTTAGATATGTCCAAAGAGACTAGTATTGCTAGAAATTCGGGGCCACAAAGTCGTCACTTTCAATGCTTCGCAGGAAGCAGATGGACATCTGCGCAACGCGTCCACACACGTTTGGGTGGAGCGAGCTGCTACCACGAAATAGTGTAAATATTTATATGAATGTTTGATATTTTCAATTAGAACTAAAATATTTTCGGGTCCTTCCAATCTTGCGAAGAAGTTTAAAATAAAGTATCAACATAAATGGAGATTATTCTGTGTAAGGGAAAATTGGCAAAACTCGTAATCATTAGAAAGAAAGATTTGCCATAATTACATTAAAAGTTGTCTTTTTTCCTAAACACCGTGCAATTAACGTAAATTAGTAATTTAGGTTGAGAAATTCTTGTAATTGTTTTGCTATATAATGTTATATTATTACGTTAATACATATTTAAAAATATTTGAATGACTGAACATTAGAAGAAAGAAAATAAAAAGAAACATGGTTATGCTGGAAATGATTGGAATAATGAAAAGTTTGTGGATAAAAGAGTTTTCTGTAAAGACTATGTTCAAGATGTACTAGTATCTTGATTACATCACCGTAGATTTATTTCAATGACCGAACATATGTATTCACGTTTCAAGTGATATACGTACACTTATATGAAGAAGGCAACTGACTGAAATTTGTAAGATAGAATATCACGATTAACAATAATAACGTCTATATTTGTCACTTCGCAACAATAAGGATGTTTTCAAAAATCGTATAGTACAAAACGATAAAGAAAAATTATGTTTACAAAGAAACTAAAGCTATCAGAATTGCAATAATTAGCATTGGGGAAATCGTAGACTTTCTTCACAAGCACACAAGTGCACGCAAATGCATACTTCAAGCTTCACAAAATCCAAATGTTAAAAAAACTTAATGATTTCTGAATTTCATTTCATTATCTCCAGTCAACGAGTAAGTCGATCTGATAAAAAATTATTTACCTTCTTTGGTAACATTTTCTTAAAATTGGTAACTTTTACACTCTCTTTGGTAACATTTTCTTTCTCGTAGGGGTAGTCCTGCGTAGTAACAAAGCCTGCACGCCGGCGTGTGCCTGAGTCCAGGTGAGCTAGGACGTGATGTACTTCTGCACGGCGTCTTAATTCGGATTGGCGAAGATGCTGGACTGATGAGATGGGAAGGAGATGGGCCGGAGATGGGAAGGAGAGTGCGTGTAATGTACATTGCCCGCTGTATAGATCGCTGCTCCGTCATTTGCCTGGAAGGGGCCAGGGAAACGGAATGGGCAAGCGCATTCGATTCACGCAGACGCCACAAAGTAACCGACGTTATACCAAAACAATGTCTTGCATATTGCCAGATGTCGTTTTCTAGAGTACATAAACCTGATAAAATCAATCCTTAATAAAATTTACTGATTTATTGACCCTAAAATTTCAATGAAAATACCCGATTTAAGATGGAAAAATCATTATTATAATAATTATTATTACTGTTATTATTATTTTATTAAAAGACTAGTGGTATATACAAAATTAATACAAGATACTGAAAACAACGAAAGATTTTGCAAAGGTTGCATGGACTTCGGGCAACATGGCGACGGGTCAGGCCCGATTCGGTCCATCCCGCTGCCACCCAGTTATCCGGAGATCAGGACGCGCGAGAGGCGCAGGGCGGCGGAGCGAGGCGTCCGTGTTGGACGTCGGCGGGGTCCGGGACGCCACAGCCACAGCCGCCACCGCCACCGCCACCGCCACCGCCACCGCCGACGTCGCCGCCGCCTCCGCCGCCACTACCGCCGTCGCGGTCGGCCCGCCCGACTGTGAAGTCGCGGCAGTGACGAGCCGGGAGAGGGGAGCTAACGGCAGGCCTCTCCCCTCTTTTTCGCTCCCCTCTCCCCTTCCACCCGTCTTGCCGCCGCTGTTATGATTCAATGCATGCCCGTCTATAAATATCTCCCTCTCCTCCAGTTATGGAAGCCCGCTAGCCCGGCCCCCATCCGCACCGGTTTGGTGCGGCCCAGTAAGAACGGCTGGATGGAAATAAATTAATTCCCATTAAAACAACTCGTATTTTTTTTATCTCGAATATTCGCCCGTGTGTTTCCTCTAAAATGTTTGGGAACATGTAAAAAAGAGGCGGATAAAATAATTTCAAATAAAATCTGCTTTTCTGTTGTTTGGCAAACTGCACTGGATGTTTTTATGTTTAAAAGTATGGAGCGGGATTCTGGGATTCTGGAAGCGGGATTTAAATTAATTTTAAATAATTCTTAACATCTCTGACAATGACACGCGATCCTTAGATTAGTTCTTTATCTGATGCTATAAAGTGCATGTAAATTTGTGATTCAATTTTGATAACATCGATATTTAACGTAGTTATTATTTGTGTTTATTTTTCTTACGTATATTTCAAAATGTAGTAGATCACATTCGCGACTCATGGCTGTAAAGATACATGAAGAGCCAGTAGAGAAATCTAAATTTACGAATGCTTATCTTAATAATTGAAATAGCTGATTTTCTTGTTCTTGTCAAATCGATCCTGGGTCCTTCTCTGGCCGGCTAAGGACTTATCTGTAATGTTTTCATTCATCTGTTTCCTTATTAACTGCGGAAGTTACTTCTAAATTACAATGTTCAAGAAAAACTGAGACACTTGTAAATCCTTTGTATCTGTTGTGTCATATACATAAACATAAGTTATCATACGTTGCAAATTCTTTGTTCAAAATCATTGTTCTAGTATGAAATGCACTCGATTAATTAATTTTATATATTCTGCCGTGATTATGCAACAATCAAGCTGAATTCAACAGAACGGCAAATCCTTTCTGTTTTAAACGTTGCTTTTATTGCTGAAAAGCAAGCATGACCAACAAAACAATTTCTGTAGCGATGGAGAGGAACAAAACCTGGCGAATTGCTTGAACCATAACAGTGTGAAACTGAGATTGTAGTATTTTCCTGAAAGCTTAACATCTGTACCAGGTATTTAGACAGATTTAGTAGGGCGCTTACAACTTAAAATTTACTTATCCACCTTTCCAACATGAAAATGGCGTTTCTAATAAAATACACTCTCTATCATATACTAGATTCATATTTGAAACACCACAGCACTATTAAAGAAGCGCGATACGAACGAATTTCATACTGAAAGGAAAATCTTTTTTTTTTCCTCTACTTCACCAGTGCTACGGCAGCGCTGCGGAGTCCATGGTTTTATCGCGAATGGTGTCATGATTGTCGTAGCAACCATCGAAGCAGGCCGCACCCTGGAGGGTGAAACGCTTTAAATGGCGGCCTACTTCACTTCAACGGCCGACGTGGTTGGTAATGCCCCTCATCCAGCGCCTTCCTGCGTTTTAACTGCCCAATAGAGTTCCGCACGGGAGCTATTCAAATATTTGCATTTCTATTAAAACCAACATACTTGTATAACGTGATAAGAAAAAAGCCCCAAACGCTTTTTCATAAGGGTGCCACTTGAAGTAGTTTGTTATATTTCTTTGAATTTCAAGCGCAGTTCTAAAACATTATGTAAATGCAAGGTCTACTTGCTATCACTTATAATAATTGCACATTATTAATTGTAATACAATGTTTTAAAGAACAGTTCTAAAAATTTAAAAAACACATGAGAGTAAAGTTGACATTGGATTTTTAATGTACTTAAAGTAAACTCTTTGTTCAGTTCCAAACATTTATACACTGTTTGCTGCACATAAATTATATATAATGAATCAAACACTTCAGATGACGTAGTACATTCATAACTGGTTACGTATTTCCATCACGTGTATTATTCGCTCTTGTATTATGTCTTATGAAACTCTTGTCTATGTACTATGTCTTATGAAACTTACTTCTGAGAATTGCTGGGCAAGGAGTAGAATACGTCAGGCTCAAACATGTCTTCAATAACACGCAACCGGCACTAAGATCTGTACCAAGCCGATTACTTATTGTTGATTTTATAATGATGTTGGTATGATTTCCTTGGCGGAAGAGATTCACAGAAGAAAATATAGGCTTAAGTTTTGCCGGTGAAAGTCCTAGAGATTAATGATTTTATGGGTTGTGCCACACATATTATGATAGCGGAGAAAGAGATAACACGCATGCCCTAAGTTTGTCATCCCTGGTCTATAAAAATACGATCTCTTCTGGAGTGGATGTCCTTTCTGTTCCCAGAGGAACCGGTATTGATTTGAGCTCTCGAGAGAATATCTTCGTCCTTTACCCTTCGAAATTCAGCTTCTTTTGTGGTCTCATCAACAGCGTATTTCATTGACTTACCAATGAAAATAATTATTGTCTCAATCATCAGTATTACATTTTAAACCATCCGTCGCATTTAAGTGAGCAGTCAAATTCCACAATATATTTTAAAGAAAAATTTAATATGAATTAGTGGCCTGCAGCAAAAAAAATGCTGCTGAACAAAATCTCACAACATGATTTTCAAAAAGAGCGCGCATACTGCTTGAGAACCACAAATAAGTTATTACTCTCGTGTTATAACACTCCAATAAATGAAATATTTTAAAAAAAGTCTTCAGGAATACTGTTAGACATATTATAGCATATACAGCAAAAGTGTTATTTATTTACCAAAAATAAAAAAAGTTGGTGGTTCAAAACGCAACTCATAAATGGAAAATATTTACTGGCCGGCGGCCTCTTCCTAAGAGCTTTGCATTCACATGACTCCAGCTGTGTCAAAGGAAGTGTAGCGAGTGCGAGAATTCAGTCGGTACGCGTGGAATGAGAATTGGCGAAATAACACAATCAAATATTTGCATTTTTCGTCAAAATCGAATCTCATTCATTGTTTTTGTATTATCCGGAGTTCCAGGATAATTGGTGAAACCATAGATGCTTCTGAAATGCCCAGATTCTGCATTGTTTTCTTTCAATTTCTGCACGCATTGTAAATTAGTAATACTGTACTTTTTAATTTCAGAAAATTAAACATTCGTTTTTATGAAGACCAATATGTCTGGTAATTAACAGAAGAAACGGAGTGTACACGAGACAGCTTTCAATTGAAAATCGATTAATTCAACTTTATAATCACTCATAATATCTGTTCTATATAATTGAAATATTTTAGGCTGCGAACAATTTTAACAAATTTCTTCATTGAGTTCATGTAGCGAAGTTTCTCGAGAATTCAATGAGTTTGTTTCTTCGAATCACATACAATCGACTAATTTGAAACCCAAATATAACCCATATGGACTTGTAATGAGGTGACATACATTATGTCCATCCGTAAATCAGGGAAGACCTCTGCCGGTCCACCATTGAGGGCAAGTGAAGTGGCATCACACGCGTCTCATTTACAGTTGCCTGGTGAAGAACAGATGATTTCTTGAAATCCTCCCTGGTCATTCGAAGAGAGGCTTGTTCGAGGGAGGTAAATCACCTAAAACGCATTAGGTGATAGGAGTGTTCATACTCGTGGAAACTGTATCATTAGCTCACTCTGAAACCATTCTTGCGTACGAAAGTCATGTAGGCAGAATAATAACATTTATTCTTAGTACTCAAAGAAAACATTCATAAAATAAATTTCTCTGATCGTGGTTAATGAGGTTTCATCCAAAATATGAAAGATGCATACAATACAGCACAGCAATGACCGTCTTCGAGTTGCTACATTCGTCATATTATTTTTCTAGCCTTGCAAAATCAGGAAAATATGTGCTGACTAAAATTTCAGTATTCAATGTGCGATTTTACAAAAATGGATTTACATAATTTATGAACTAATCTTCCATGAACACAATGTCAGATATGTCAACACACTTTCCCGCATTATTTGTAATTTTCTAAAATTCAGAATTCAACGATAATAAGACCGACGTTTTAAGCTTCTTTTTCTATTTTTGAGAGGGGGAAAAATTTGGAGCCTTTTTTTATTTTGTGAAAATTTGTGAGATCCTTGAAAAGACAGAGGATAAAGTTAATTCTAATAAAAAATATTTTCTCAGGGTTTAATGAAAACAACTCGTTGTAAAAAGGAATTATATGTAAATGAAAAAAAGTGGGATTAAACGGAGTTGGCTGACTTATGTTTTAATTATTCTGACTGTATAAATAAACTGTATAATGAGACCCAAATACATATATAGATATCAATTACGAACTTTTAACAAACAGCATATTACAATCAATAGATACTGAAAGAATGAATTGTCAAGAATGGAGGTGATGGTAATTCTTGTGAATGTAGTACTACACCCCTTTTCCCCATTAGAAGTTTACCTTGGAAGCAATATGAGGATAGTAAGAATTAGTTATCTCTCGCGTTTCGTCTTGTGCCTGTTTTTACGGCAAAGTACTACGGCAATGGAAGTATATGCTCTGGGAAGGAATTCAACACGTTTCCAACGCACAATTTTAATCGTCGTTATTTTTGGGTGTTTATAAATGCAGGAGTTTCGAAAATGGCTTGTCGACAGATCTGAAAATCTCTAAACACCATTTTATGTGGGTTCACTACGTACTTTCTTAAACAAATTCCCTCGTGCCTTCAAACAAGAAGAGGTTTATTTTTTCTACAAAAGTTTGCTATTGCTTCAAACATGCTAAAAACGAAATCCTGTCAACATTGATTGGTAAGTGAACTTACTTAATGGCTGCTGTTTTATTTCTGTTGGATACTATGACAACAATAATGGCAGAGGTATTTTCATAGAAGTGTTCCCATGAGTCAGAAAGACTTCTTTTTTTCTGATTCAAGGGAACAATTTCGATAACGTTCACTTTACACGAAAACATCACAAAGTATCTGCAACAATATTCTAGATTCCATGATGTTTAATGAAAACTTATGTCTCAACGTGTATTGATATTTGATCACTATCATGACATAGCCCCCTTATTTGATATAAGCGTGAAGTGTTTACACAAGTTCTTTGTTTAGCACATACACTTCAAGGCTGATATGAAGATCAAATCTAATCCACCAAAATAAGCATATTTAGAGAACAAGAATAAAAATGTTGGTTAACTCAATAGTACTTTTATATACAATATTCAAATGCAAACGACACATCACCAACAAACCAATTTACGCCAAAGCCGTTAATTGTATGAAAGCACGAGTATTATATATTTCTTCTAGCATTTTTATAGTTACATACTACATAATTGTGTGATGGTTTGCGGATCACTATATTTGATAGAGAGAATGGTACAACTTGCGCACACTGAGTAGCAATGTCATTGTATATTTTTATAAATGAACAATTCATTCAGCTTTGAGTTATATTCAAGCGATATTTTAAGATGTAACTTTTCACATTTTGTTTCTAAAAAATCAACTTTCATAATTATAATAATTAATATACAAAGTGTAAAAAGTTTCAATACATATGTTTCTCATTTTAGTATACCTGTTTTACTATGCGTTTATATGTCACGAAGGGCTAGTGTTGACGTTCGTAGGCTGGCCTAGGATATCCATTATTTTTAACTTCAACTTTTATTCTCTGGCCACATGAGTTAGACACGCACTGTTCTCCAGGGATCCTTAATCACCTTCCGTTGTTTTGTTTGGCATTGTTATTCGATGCGAATGCTTTATGAGAACATCCTTCTTCGTTCGTTAAACAAACCATTCGAACTATTGGGGTTATAAAAATACCTAGTGGGCATCCGTTTTATTCAATCTTAAGGAAAATAATTTCAATAGGAAATAGCTGCTTAATCTCTGTGATTTTGGATTTCTAACAGTTAAACAGCAAGACGAATGACCAAAAAATACAAAAGAAAAAAGAAAAAACAGAAATAGTATCTTCCTCACTCCTTGGAAGCAGAATGATGTTTTGTAGACATTTCGTCATGGCATAGGGTTTTTACTTCCTCGCCTTCGCCGACTTACGTTGTAAAGAGGAAATATTGTAATCTTCAGCGGGAAGTGGCAGCAAAACCGTTATTGTGAGGTCCCAAATTGATATTCCTCAATCCCTGTAAACGAACTATAGGACCTGCTAGTTTGAAGCGGATTTATTTAGTTTTGGGGGCACTTTACATGAAAACTCAAATATTTTGAAAATTTTCTAATGTAAATGGCTCAAAACTTCTTTTTTATTAAACTCTGTTCTCGGACAGCGTAGAAATCGCTTAAAAGCATAGGTTTCATTTTTGTTGAAATTTGTAAATATTTGAAAATTTAAGAAGTTCAAACATTTTTCGAAGACTTTCTGCAACTACAATATTAAAGGTAGACATTAATGTTATATTTTGTTATATTTATGACAATATTATAGATCTGTTAAATGTATTGGATTCAAATATCTATTGTTAAAGGCACTCAATTTCAAATCTCTCCCTCTCTCTTTCACTGTCTCTCCGTGTCTCTCTGTATCTCTCTGTATCTCTCTCTCTCACTCTCTCTCACTCTCTCTCACTCTCTCTCACTCTCTCTCACTCACTCTCACTCTCTCTCACTCACTCTCACTCTCTCTCACTCTCTCACACTCTCTCACTCTCTCTCACTCTCTCTCACTCTCTCTCACTCTCTCTCACTCTCTCTCACTCTCTCACTCACTCTCTCTCACTCTCGCTCTCACTCTCTCACTCTCTCTCACTCTCTCACTCTCTCTCACCCTCTCACTCTCTCTCACTCTCTCACTCTCTCTCACTCTCTCACTCTCTCACTCTCTCTCACTCTCTCTCACTCCCTCACTCTCTCTCACTCTCTCACTCTCTCACTCTCTCTCACTCTCTCACTCTCTCACTCTCTCTCACTCTCTCTCTGTGTCTCTGTCTGTCTCTCTATCTCACCCTTTCTGTCACTCTATTTCTCTGTCTGTCTCTCTCGGTTTCTCTCTCGCCGTTTCTGTCTGTCTGTCTCTCTGTCTCTTGATTGGTTGATTGTTTTAGTGATTCCGGACACGTCAACTAACAGGGTCATTATTCCAGTAAGTGTAGTGCATGTTTTTGCTCGGGCGGTGGCGGTGATCATTCCCTCGCTGAATGGCGAGATCTCGCACCGACCTAGTGTTGGTGCGGTGTTTACAAAATGGTTGTGAAAATGAGTAATTTATTTTCTTCTATGACTATAGATATCCAGATATACCTGTTAGGATAGGTGAGGATGTCATTGTAGGTCATTTTTACGTAAAAGTATGGCGAAAAATACAAGATTCTATTATATCTGGATATAAATAAGTTTGTTAAGTATGAGTTTCTTTGATTTGCGAAGAGTATTTAGGGACAGTGGCTGTTTTGTAATCTTAGGTACACCTACGTTTGTCCTTGAATTGCATAATTATATGAAATTGGTATTCAAAGCCGCAGCGTTGAATGTTTTTGCGCTGTTTATCAATAATAAGCGGAAAAGGTGTTTTAATACTTCTTTGTAATTGAAACGATTATGAGAAAATGTTAGTTGAAAATACTCGGGTTCTACTTCATATATCATGTAGATTGAAGCATGTATCTCTATCCAATTTCTTGCAGTAATGTGTACACTTAACAATACAATAAAGCATGAAACGAACCCCAAACAAAACAGCAATTTTAGTAACACGTTAAAGAATGTGAAATGTGCATATATTACTTTAATCTTTGATATTATGTAAAATTCTTTGCTACATTGCATTTATTAAACCAGGTTGAATTGCGCCAACATTGCTGCATTGCGAAAATTAAACCAGGGGTCAGGCCTGAGAACGTCGTTAGCTACCCGGCAAGCTCACACAAATACGACTCAAATGCCGAGTACCTACCACATACGTGCAGTTTGTGAAGCATAATATGTGCTGGGTTTAATTTTAGCCACATGAGAGTGACACCTCGACGTTAGTTTAAATATTTAGATTATACTTCGGTAGTCGGTTATTGGTTGGAATGCTTCATGTCAAGGAATAGGCGTTGTTGTAAATGGACAAACAATACATTCACTACTATTTGCGGATAATCTGGTAATGATGGCTCAAGATAGAGATGATGCAGAATATATGACCCGGAAAATAGTAGAGGCGTATGTACTGGTGGGCTTAAATTAAATCTAAAAAAACAGAGAATCTGATAGTAGGAGGAGAAGGTACTGATTTGGAAGTACAAGGAGTAAGAAGGATTAAGTTAGTTGAACAGTTCAAATATTTGGGTACAATCCTGCATACGTCTGGAAATTGTGAAAAGGATATTGATGACCGCATTAAATGGGCAAGAGGAGCTATAAGAATGCTGAATGGGGTACTATGGATTCGCGAAATTCATGTAAGAACAAAAAAGGTTATTGTACGAATTATTATTGAAAGTATTTTAACCTATGGTGGAGAGAGTTGGGTGCAGTAGAAATGGATGGATTAAGAAGGAGCTGCCGAATTTCTAGAATGGAAAAAATTAGAAACGTAGAAATTCGGAAACGGATGCAGCAATCGGAATCGGTGGTGGACAGATTAGAAAGTAAGATGCTGCAATGGTATGGCCACCTGAAAAGAATGTCAGATACAAGGTGGCCCAAGGATGTCCTCGACTGGTCTCCTCCAGGAAGGAAAAAACGAGGAAGGTCTCGCAAAACCTGGAATACGGGAGTAATGGAAGCCGTGCGTGAAAGAAGAATGGACAAAGACCTTTGGTCGGATAGAGAAGGCTGGAACCGCAAAATAAGAGGCAACCGCTGACAAGTGGAAACGCCGATAAAAGTAAAAATGTAAGATTATACTTCGATTTTTTTAACGTGGTGCTTGACGTAAATCAGTTGTTGACGGTGTAAAAATCGGGAGCTTAACGTCACCACAGTGACATCAGAGTGCTGACTTTCGAGATTTCGATTCGATAACACCGTAACAGCTGATTTACGTCAAGAGCCACGTTAAAAAATGGAAGTGCGCACTCACATGCGCGAATCACATGCGCACATAGTGATGTGCTGCTTTTCGTGCGCAACGCCTTTCGAGGCTAAAGTGTGGCTTAAAATGAATACAGGGCGATGGAAGAGAGTTATTTGAAGGAAGAGAGCCTATTAGGTACTATTAACTGACGGATAAACAAGATCTCACAAGATACCTGCAGGAACGATACAAAGCATTATTTATTTTTCAGTGAAGATGAGAAAGCTGCTTCCTGTATTTTGTTTTGAAAAGCTTTATAGTGATATTTAAGAAGACAACGCGTTATAAAAGTGTTGCAATTTCTCACTTTTTCTTTGTGAATCGATGACAGGTGAATGTTTACGTCAACCAGGTGTTCCGTTGCTTGGAGGAATGCATCTACGTAATTCGGAGAAATAAGACTCTCGCTGTCCGATGAATCGAATTTCATTTTTTTCATAAATTCTTATACGAATGCCAGCGAAAAAACAGTTTCGATTCTTTCTGCTTAGTCATCGGAACTGCTGTTTTTATTTTCCCCTTTTTCCTGTCATTTGACAAACGAAAGTTAGAAACCACGTGGTACTTCAGAAATTTTGGGCAAACATAAAAATAAAACCTTATTTCAGTTACTAAGTGTCTCCTGTTTAATTATATTTTTTTCATAATTGTTTCAAATCTTATTATATTCTTTGTGAGCACCCACGAATTTCATAGTTATTTTAGTACCAAAAAATTTAAACATTCAGAAAAAACATTACTATTCGTTTTCTGCGTCAATTCAATTTTTACCAAGTGCACAATATTTGCACTTTTTCCAACTAAGCTTTCTTCATTAAAATATTGAGCCTAATGGCCTACCTGGAACTGGTGAATCAATTAATAGATACGTGATCATGAGGATGTGATAAGGATAGTGGTTGAACGATGATGGAATGAGAGACAGGGATAAGGGAGAAAACCGAGAACTCCCGCCACGAACCCCGCTTTGTCCGTCGCAAATTCCACGTATTGCATTGATCGAAATTTGAACCCCGGTCCTAGCAGAGAAACGCGAGCAGTCTTACCGGTGCATCCAGGGCCACCTCTCTCCAAATCTTGCCCAAAAGGAAAAGATTCGCATATGATTCATGGCTCTCCTCCCTGAAATTAATCCATTTCACTGCATTATGGAAACCTCTGCCAAACTAGGCGGTGCAAGCGTCCCCGTGAAAATGATATCTGCGTTGAGTTCAAAATATGCCTACGGCATGGATATTTTCATCTTCTGATTACTTATGGACAATGCAGGCAAATCCCACCGCATCCTAGAATAGTAATTTCATCTGTGTCGGTCATTAATCTCGAAAAGCCTGTGAACGATATTACCAAGTATTATCAATACTCGTGTCCCACCTACGACATAAGTGATATAACAGGAGGAGGAAGGGAAATATTTTTTCACATACGTGTATCACCCACCCAAACTGCATTAACTGCTGAGCTATGCCTCCAGGTACTCCAAATTCTGCTGAAAAAAGACAAGTTTCTAAATAGTTCCCAACCTCGATATTCATTAAACCTCGGCATCATTATAGTGATTTCTCTTTAATACACGACTCATTTACGTTGTTCACTGCAAAACCTCCGCCTCACGTGTACTATAAATTAGTTTGTTGTGCAACATTTGCGACCCTTGTAGAGAATTTTTGCAAAATGAACATGTAACTATGTTCTATGACAAAGTGCTCTTCTCTTAAGCCCATTTTCCGAACAAATAATTATCTCATTTTCGAACATGAAGTACCTTTCAAATTAAATATGGAATGCGTTCTTGGATAACATTTTAATTACATGCAAGTACATACAAATTTTGTAAACCTATCTTTAGATTAAACGTCCTTCTATGACACTTTTTAACAATTTTGAATTATGTAATTCGGGCTTACTGTCATGCTTCAAAAATGTTTTACATCGTACATGTTTTCAAACATTGTAGAATTATAAAAGCATTTTATGACTACATGAGGCACTGAATTAAATTTATTTTGATGTAATTCATACTTGTAGTTATGAATCTAATTCACTTATATAGTAAAAGAAAGACAGAAATAGAGACTCGGTTATTTAGTTTTTACTCCTCTAAATGCGTTTTTACGCATGTTAAGTGAAAGCTAATATGACTTCTTCTAAAGATATTGAGAAATCAAACAGAAGCTCTTTCATCTCCTACGTGGATGGCATCTTAAGTCCAAATTGTATGGAAGTGCAGCAACACTGGAAGTTCTTTCGAAAATAGTTGAAATATATTCCAAAGTGTTTGAATGAACTTTGGCATTGAAAATACTCAAACTATTTCTGGGAGAAAGATTAAAGGTGTTCAATTCGAACTAACTCGTAGAGACATCTTTGAGCGATGCGGGGAAGAGGAAGTGTGCAAATACTTAGAAATGATGCTGTCGAAAAGCACAGACTACAAATGAATCAAATAAGTTTTTTTTTTAGAAAACTTGTGCAGAAGATTCGTAAACTGTCGAAAACTAAACCAAGTACAGAAAACCTCGTTACTACTTTAAATTCTATTTACTAAATATTACATACCGGCATAGTAAAATGAAAAGCATTTCCATCGCAACGGACAGATATACAACTATTCCACCAGAAAATCGCACTCGGCGTCGTAAGTCAAAAAGAAACCCTGATTCTTAATAAACAGTCTGGAAAGATAAATCTTGAACGCCATGACGAAGTTGAGAATTCTAATACGTTCAGTGGAGTGTCGCCGAGAAAGACACATGATACAAACACCTACTAATATAGTCAAAGAGCAAATAGGAATCATGATACTTCGTGGATTTATCACATTGGATATCCCAAATTCACACAAACAAACATGGTAACGAGTTGCAATGTTACTTCATGAGAATCTCATAAGTTTTTGTGTCTTCATAAGTCCTGAATGTACTTTTTAGCTTTGTAAGTCAAGATCTGAGATGATGTTAAATGATATTCAATCTTTGGTTAAAAAAAGATATATCTAAATGCGTTTTTACGTACGTTATAACCAAAAGTACGGAGGAGGTCCGCAAATCAGTAGACGAAATGTATAATATGGCTTAACCCTCTTTTGGGATTGTTTTCTTTTAATTGTCGGATTAGAAAATGAAACTTTAATGAGCTAAATTATATAATAATTTGGCGTTGTTTGCATTCGTTACACTCCACAGCACCGTACTGCACAGCTTTACATTGCATTACGTTATTCAACGCTTCAACGCCAGTGCAACACAACACCATGAGTTTAACATCTTTTAATCGTAGCTCATTTTAACTTATTTCTAAAACTACGAACGCTTAGAGGAAAGACTTTGCAAGTTTCTGGAAGAACCCTCCTTATTAAAAGTATTTCAATATCAAAATGTTCTGTTATTAAAAATACCTCAACATCTGGTTTTATTTCCCCGGTCGAGTGTCGAGATATCCTCTGCCAAATTATTTTTTCCTAATCTAACCCGAATATACATCAAAACCGGTTGACCCACGTACCATGTATAAAGAGCAGGAAGCCTTTGTTCTTTCGTTCTTTCAGTGCAATATTTATTCTTAATCTAAAACTCACAAAATTCTCCCTTTTCTGCAACGCATAGATACATAGAAATATCATTCTTTTAAAAATTGTTAATTTTACGTAAATTTCGCGATTATCACAAAAAATACACGGACTTCACTTTAGAAATACATTGTTGCGAAAAAAAATGCTTTGAAATACGTCTCAAAAATTTAATTCGACAATATAAATCGAAACCGCTTTAATTGAGTGTTTGTCGCTTTAGCGAAAAGTCGCGGATATCTCTACTCATGGGTATGAAACGTCTCTTGTACACTGGTACGTGTGCGAATCGGCCACGTTGCACGACGGAGGCCCCTCGTGTGGAGGCTGCGTCCATCGACGCGTGCGCCGAGAGGGCGGCGGCGGCGTTGGCGGGTTGAGGGGGCGGGGCGTGGGGGAGTGGCGAGGGGGAGTGGCGTGCCGCGAGGGCGAGCGCGACGGCGCGGCGCAGCGAAGCGCGGCGTCGGCGCGACGGCGGGGGCGGGGCCGCGTCGCGGTTCCTCGCCTCCTCCTCCCCCTTTTTCCTCCCCCTCTTTTTCCGCAAACACATCGACCTCCTCCTCAGCCCCCTCCTTCTCCTCATTTTCCTGGACCACCTCGTGACTCTCCTCCTCCTCTTCCTCCTCCTCTTCGGCCTGCTCCTCCTCCCTCCTCTTCCTCGGCAAACTCCTCGGCCTCCTCCTCGGCGCCGTCCCCTTTGGCTCGCTCCTCCTCCTCCTCCTCTTCCTTTTTCCGGACCACATCCTTGGCCTCCTCCTCGGGCTCCCCCTCCTCGAGCTCCTCCTCCCCGAGCTCCTCCTCCTCGAGCTCCTCCTCCTCGAGCTCCTTCTCCTCGAGCTCCTTCTCCTCGGGCTCCTTCTCCTCGGGCTCCTTCTCCTCGGGCTCCTCCTCCTCCTCGGGCTCCTCCACCTCCTCGGGCTCCTCCACCTCCTCGGGCTCCTCCACCTCCTCGGGCTCCTCCACCTCCTCGGGCTCCTCCACCTCCTCGGGCTCCTCCACCTCCTCGGGCTCCTCCACCTCTTCCTTGACCACCTCCCCCTCTGCCGGTGACAACGTGCGACAGCCGCCTTTTACTCACGAGAGACACTGAGCCCAAATAATTTGACGGATTCTTTTCAACATCATTAACACGTGTTCGGTCATGCACTAACGCACTTGCACGGGAATTGTTTATAAGTTGCCGGTCTTGATGGCGCGGGGGCTTGGACCTGCGTCCAAGTACCCGCAGCCGAAAGCTATGGATTCGAGTTCGTGAAGGCATGAGTATTTACACCGTGTGCTAGAGGCGTATGTCGTGGTTGGTTTTTCATAGGTGTAATATCCAAGTCTTCCTTATGAACATATTTTGATTTATAATTATTTATCTATCATCATTGACTCCTAATGATAATGATAAACTAAAACTTATATATCCCTATTATGCATACTATCTAACTGTAAGGCGAGGACAAACTACCACTCTGATCACTTTCCTGTGCGCAGAAGTGAAATTGGCTCTCATCATACGACTTTACAAGTTCTTCGTCAATATGCAATTCAATATGCAATGTAATTTATACGGACTAATGTTTAAATTTTGTAACTTTGAAACCATATACCAAATAATAAATTTATATATTTCTTTCTGAAATACGGCAATTATAAAAAGAAAAACCTTTGTAACAGAACTTTTGATAATTCTAATATAAAATAATTTAACGTAATATGGTACAGCGATTCCAAAAGACGATAAATGAATGTACGTAATTGTCCTCATTAACATCACAAAACGCATTGAACTAATTATTATACTTTTACGACATACAATATTCTGTAATACAATGATAATCTCCATACAAATGTGAGAACAGTTAAGAAAACACACGCATTGTCATTCTTAGATTTGCACTTCTTTACGAATTTTCTTGCGAATTATTCAATTTTATTTCGAAATCATTTCGACTTTTTATTTTATTATGGGTAGCAACTTATCGGTATCCTGGGTTTACTCCCATATTGAGATCTTCACAGTTCATAAATGCAATGTGAAATTCATTATAATATTGTGAAGTTTTTGATTCTTGTTGAAAACTGCACATTTGATACAATTATTTATTTACGTTTCTAGTTTTTGTGACCCTATATATTTTGCCACCTGAAATTTGTTGTCCGAGCAATGTGATACTGAAATAATTCACGAGGCTCACATACGATTCCCGATTGTTGTCATGTTTATGTCACTCATTAAAATCTTAAACCAAACTGTTCATTGGCTTGTTTCTCAAAACAGTTTCCGTGTGGGTCGTCATGTATTACATCTCTCCATTTAACGTGGCGGGAGAGACGGAAATATTCCCAGCGCCTGCAAAAGAACGCCCACCGCGCGTGTGTGTGCAAGCGGCCATGGCGGCGCGCGTGGACGCGGGGCGGTCGCGCTCTGGCCGGGAGCACACGCCCCCTTTCCACCGACGACCGCAGACCGCAGCGTTAATTAATAATTTAATGGCGTGTTTGAAAAGCGCAGCTAATTTTATGGGTCGCTAAAATGCAAACTTGAGAAGGCTTTAAAAAATGACTGCCTTTAAATTTCAAAATTGCCAATCGATTTTAATAAAACCTTTCATTTGAAGGACATTCTTATTTTGTGACATGGAATGGGAAAACATTTAATGGTATGAAGAAAAAATCGTTGATTTAACATTGCCTGAGTGGCGCTTTGTTGTTTTATTACTGTTGGATTATAAATCGCTAGTCTTGGGTTCAAGCCCGGGCCCAGTCGATAGGTTTTTAGAGTGCGAAAAATTGATGACGTGCATGTCGGTGGTTTTACGGTATGTAAAAATATACTTTTTGAGTATTTGCGGAAAAATTAAATCTTCCATTAAGCCCCCCCCCCCCCCAAAGGCAGGTTTCAATTTCGTTACAAAGGTAGGGCGAACACAGGACTGAGAGCTTCTCTACTTTTTCGGGGGTAGGCGTGAAACAGTGCGTTGTGGCAACCCGCGATAATCTGCGGTGTTAGGGAATAAACTAGGCGCAGAGGTGCCGGTGGTTCATACAGGAAGTGTGGTCAGGGCGAACCCGTGTTAGGCGGTGAGTGGAAGATGATAGACGCTGTAAACGTATGGATTGGAAGAATATACATTATGGCTCAGTGCCACGGTTTTCACTGTGGTTAATGTATTCCAAGGTGAGTTAACAAATGGTGAGTTACTTCGGGACTACACTCAAGACGGTTCCTTTTAATATTACCAGTTATTAATTTCTCTACAATTTTGTCTTCAGAAGCATGGCCAACTGTGGAACGTATTACGCGTGATTGTTTTATTTTGTTACGGCCTGCATCTCTTCATTTATAAAAAACGAGAAAACAACTCTCTCGAGACATTAAGCGTCGTTTACAGGCTCTGGAGGTCATTTGCATAATCAGACGCTCCGCAGTTCCTGAACTTGGGATGCAGGGGGCGTTGACAGAACTTTATCGCTCGTCGCGTCGTTCTATACCCCGCTGATGCGTGTTTCATAATTTGTATTCGAAGAAAGAATATTCTCTTACTGGTGATGTTTAGCACCACACTTACTGATTCCATTCAACACAGACACGAGCTTCTGGACGTTATGGATCAAGATAATTCGTCAATAAACTGATGTGCGTAAAGACGCGTTTCTTTGCAAAATAAGATAAACATTTCTGCAATGTGAAGCGCACGCAGGTGTGCTTATTTAACATCCAACATGCCTTATCTTTTATGTCACTATGTCCTGCACTCGCTTACAACATACATCCTGCTAATACAGACTTTGCCCATCTTTGGACCATATACAACACGTGGCGGCATCACTTGTGAGCGGATAGACTCCATTTTTTGGTCCTCCATTCTGTGTTCTTTTAACGGACTACTCAACGACTCATCACATAACTACCAGCCGCAAATTACCCAATTATCAACCATCCAAATGCCATCCTCCCAACTACTCACCACCTAAACGTCGTCCATCAAAGGCTTGTAAACAGTCACCCCATCCCACCCGACACAATTCTTTATCGGCCCCTGTCCGCGGCTACCGCGAGTACGAGACCGCTTGAACTCCCCATTTAATCCGATCTCTGGAACCTGTTCCTCCCATCACTCTCCGCTTTGCGTCTCACGCGATTTCACTCTCGCCGTCTTCGCTCGACGTCTCACGCTCTCTCCATCCCGCGCCTCCCCGCGCCTCCCCGCGCCTCCCCGCGCCTCCCCGCACCTCCCCGCACCCCCGCGCTCCTCGCGCCCCGCGCGCCTCGCGCATCCTCGAACTGCCGTTCCATGCGTCCCGTGCCTCCCCCGCCACCTCCCGTGCCCCGCCCCGCCCCGCCCCGCGCCACGCGTTCTATTCTGGCGACGCTGTCGCCTCCGCCTCCCATCCCCGCCGCCGCCGCGGAGTCGGGCGTGCCCGCACAAATATTTTCATTTCACGGTTGCGCGGAGCCCCGAGTCGCTTGGGCTCCGAAGAAGACCCCGTGAGGGCGCGACAAATCACCGAGACGCGACGGCGGCGACGGCGGCGGTGGCGGTGGAGGCGGCGGAGGAGGAGGAGGAGGCTGGCTGGCTAACGAGATCGCGCCGACTGGGCTCCCGTCCACGCCGCCGCCGCCGCCGCAGCGGCAGCCGCCACCGCCCCTCGTGTCGACGCCAACATAAACGTACACTCCAATCCAAGCAACCGGTAATGAAGGCGGGGAGGCGTGTAAATTAGCCCCCACTTGTGCGATGTGACGCGGCGTGTGTTCTCTCAATTACGGGGAAAGGAAACGCTGTCTCGTTGAAAGCGCTGCCCGGCCCGCCGACCAGGACCGGGTCAACACGACTAGGCGCAAATGTAAAGCGACCATATACGTTCTGAATAGAGATAATTTTACCCGGCCGTGATTGCAAGTATCGTGTTTAGCCTTGTCCCTAAGGTGTCCACGGGACCAGACGAAAAAGCTAGAGACCATACACGATCAGGATAGTAATAGGTTTAGACAGAAACGGTAATGCCTCCATTTTCTACAAGATGGCAACGCGGCGACTGTATAGATTCTAGACACAAAGTAGTGCAGCCGTCGCCATTTAATATCCTTTCATCCGATATTTCTTATATGCAGTATTCAGAAATCAAAGAGAAATGATAACAATTGAAGATATCATGATCATTTTCAAAGATATTGGATTCGTGGAGATTGGTGGTACCCAACACACACTGCCGCACAGTTCCTACTCTCCTCACAACTGTATGTTAAATATCGAAATCAGAGGTGCAAAGTAATGCATTACTTTCTTATCTAGAGACTTTATAGTACTGTGAGATGAGCGCTACTAAATGCATGGCTGAAATGGAGATCTCTGAATCTTCTGTTGTAAAAAACATGATATCATTTGTATTGGTATCATCAGTACAAACATTACAGAAAAAAAATAAACGGTAAGAGTTAGGATTTTTATGGTCCAATTAAAATAAGTAAATAATTTGTGATGTCCTGTATGTAATTTGTTTAACAGAAAATGTCATCTGGTTGCGACAATGTATAAACGATTCAAAGACTGTAGTTGAAGTTGAAATACCTAAATCTGTCCTAATTAATGTAAACAGCTGAGAAAACAACATCTCTGAGCGAGGATTGTTAGTTTTATTCCTGCATAAGGCATATATGTTATCGTCTATGTTATCATCATGTGATTCTGGCGTGATAGGCCAAGCAAAACAAGTTATCCGGTATATTTTTCTACAATCATTGTTCATTATTTCATAACTGAACTGAAATTTTAAACATCACTTTGGTTATTTGATTGTTAGGTACATAGTCTCAGTAATAAAATGACTTTCAAGTATCACTAACATTTTTTTAAATTGTACTTCACCTAAATTATTACGTGACCTTTCTCGTTTCTGTGTTACTTTCACACAACTGCGCGAACGGTGCCTTTTACTGAGAACTACGTGAGTTTCGTCCCACTCATAACTTTTGATCAACTAACAGCTTTTGGTGTTTGAAAATTCAAATTATCTAAGTTCAGCACAGGAATGAAATGGTGTAAAAACGAATTCCTTAAAAATATTTAAGAAATTCTTTCTTACTTCGGGCAGGCTTTAAGTTCGAAAAGTATTAATGGATCCAATTCCACTTATTGTTGTTGTTTTTAATTGGACAGCTTTCCACTATTTTTACCCGACTGCTCAGAACGAAATGTTAAGTAATGTTTATCGGCTGCGAAAAGTACATGTGGAAATTTCATTACATCCATAGCCTTAAATAATTTTACAGACTTTTATATACGCCAAATGTCAAGTTGGCTTTCGTGGCGCTACAGATTTTCAGGTGAGAGTTGTTGTGATTTCATCGGTTTATGGCCTTGTGAAGCAGTCACACTTTTTGGCAGTTAAAAGATAATCTTGTTTTAGTTCTTGTCGTGTTTTTTTTTCTTTCCCTGAGGTGGCACTGGCCCCCGCCCCGCCCCCCAGCTCCGCGCTGGAGCCAGCGAGTGACGAAGCGCCGTTTTGTCCTGAAGTCTTCTCGCCAGCGAGCGCTCTGCGTGTTTGCGGCTGCTTTCAAAGCGAATGTTGCAGCCCGGGCCGCTATGAATAACTGTTTCCGCCCGGGGCAATGTTTTCCAGACTTTTTCTTCGACGGCGGCTCGCAATAACATTGCGATACATTAAGCCTATACACATGTTTGTTGTAGAACGCATATTTCTCGGTTCTATAATTTTTAAATACCGTATTTTTCGGAATTTACTACGCTTTAACTTGATGTGTGAGCAAATAGTGTTTGCTGTAATGTTGTTATATTTCTGGCTCTCCAAATGTTGTTCGCCTTCGGGCGAGATTTCTTGTACCAAGCCAAATGAGAGATTCAAAGTAAAAAAGTAAAGGGCTATTATTTAGAAAGTAATGAGACGTGTTGTTCACGTCAACAATAAAAAGAACGAAATATTTTGTTTTACTTTCGATTTCTTTCGTAATTTGCAAGGGAACTCGTCAGAAGCGTACGTAAGCAAGAACTGTGACTATAGACGATTTACTGACAAATACTATTGTTCACGAGACTGAGGTAGATTTGAATTGCATACTTTCAGAAAATGCTAATGCTTAGTTTTTTTCGTAATTTTGTGCCACTCAAAACCAAAAACAAAAGCGATTCTCGTTATTGATAATGTTTTTAATGAGTGGTGCTAGTATTGTCAACATTTTAATTACTTTAATCTGAAACAAATATTGTAAATTTTCTAAGCCGTTGCTCTCGATCTTAATGTCATTTTTCGCCAAGTTTCTATTGCTCCTAAACTAAATGAGATATTTCTTGATTTCTTTTTTTAGAAAGTAAATATTTCTACTGCATTTTACACATATTTTTCTGTTTTTGACATAAAATAAATAAAAAACGACGAGGAATCCCTACTGCTGTATGACTTTTTTTTATCTGGCAATATTTTCTGAACACACAAAATTATTAATTATAAAACAGTTTTTACTGGGAGTTAAGTGCTTCTGTCGATTGTGCGTGAACAAGACGCATGAGAGTATAAAATTGTTGGGAGAATTTAACAATTGAGAGAGAAGCCAAAAAATCAACGTTAATGATATTCATTTCTTTGACTTATTCTACTGATAATGATAAACAAATACAATTTTACGTTAAATATTGTATATTAAATTATAAATATAGTATGTATTGTGCAAATAACTGCAGTATGTGTGCTAGAATTTACAAGCATTGAATTGTAATAATCATTGCAAGAAAATAAGGTTATTATTATTATTATTATTATTATTATTATTATTATTGTTATTTAGATTAGTAGTGGAAGTAGTAGGTACATGTAGTGCGTAATTAGAGAAGTATGATTATGATTTTGATAGCATCACAAATTGAATTCAGTATCTTCAAAATTCTTAGTGCACGTCATGACTTCTGTCACAGATTTGTGAAAATCGTATTTATCGTGTAACTACCAATTGCAGTCTCCGGCCTTGTTATTCCTGCCGGGATAATTGAACCCACTAGAGAATTCAAATACTATCCAATTCTGTGCCTCTGATTCAGCGGATTCAGGTTTATTGCAGAAACATAGCCATTTAATTACGCATATAAATGGGAACGCAAACAAGAAAATTCCGGGATGCCGCAATACCGGTCGGGTTATGTTACTGGCCAACAGACCACTCACCGCAGAAATATGGCGAGCGCAGTCCTGCCCGTTGTGTTCTCTCAGCCTTTTAATTTTGTGCGGTGCAGATTGCAGACAAACATTGTGGCTTATTGTTCATAGGATTGAATATATTACTTGTTTTCTCTGATTCGGATTCTGCGAAACGTGTCGACGTATTTATGCATAAAAATTATTTTAAATTTGTTAATTATTTACTCTCAGTTTAGCAAATATCGCATTTATGGATTTCAAAATGTTTTGGGAAAAATTATTATGTGCTGCTGTCAGAGAAAACTATGCTGTTTAATTTTGTGTTAGCTCGAAATTACTCCATTTTAAGCTAGAATTATCTTGAAAAAAATCGTTCTAAAATTGTTTAAATACATTTGCAAATGTTTCATAATTAGTTCTATGTATCGAATATTAACGAAGGAAACATCGAATTTGATAATGGAGTTCCACTGTACTTATATAATAATAATAATAATAATAATAATAATAATAATAATAATAATAATAATAATAATAATAATAATAATAATAATAATGTGATGGCTACAATAAATGGGAGCACAAAATGATTGATACGCAATTATAGCGAACTTTTTATTTCCAGGAGTGTTAATATTACTCCCTGTAAACCACTCCATTCACGTGTCACAGATTAGCATTGTTGATGGAAATCGATTCCGAGAAATATTAGTATTTTTCCGTATTTATGAGCTGCGTAAATTAATTTACATGTTAGTTACTTGCATGTTAGTTAAAATTCTAATTTATCATATGCAATATTTCACCGCATCAGTCGGGATGGGGTTATCGGTTATTGAGAACAGTTAATACTATGAATAGATCAGTTGCTGAGTAGATAGTTATTTCAAATGTAACGAAACTAATTTGCCATTAAGCACACAATCTTTAACTTAGTTTTGTATATTAAAGAAGGCAATGAGTTATAATTGTATTTTCATAATTAAGAAATTTCCAAATAATAATTGAATGAGACAAGACAAATATTTCTTTATTGATAAGTTTTAAGACGGTTCTTAATGTTCAAATGGTTAAACAATGCAGCTTGACCCGAAGACACCTAACATATTTTTTATTTTTTATTTTATTAAAAATATTAATTAAATAAAACAAAATATTACACACAACGATATAGATGTTTTATGTACCAGAGAAAGACACCTCTCTCGTTCATATCGCAGCTCGTTAGGTAATACCTTTCTCTAATAAATGAAGTATCACTTTATCGTTTTGTATAATAAATTAGGTACGTTTTCCATATACACCGTCCATTCATAGCAAATATCTTCATATCCGTTTCGAAATTTACTCACTCTTAAAAAGATGCCCTGATTTTATCGACGAAACAGAGGAAAATGCGTTTAACAAAACCATCGGAATTCTACACTATCCGGTGTCCGATACCGATGCGAGCGCCGACTTCTTTCTCCTGTATGTATGTCTATGTGTTCATGACATGGCTGTGTACCGCCAGTGCTAAGCTATAAAATGGCGAGGGCCTAGTTTTCAGGCTATTTAGAAGCACAGAAGTCAACTGTTTCCATCCTCGAATCTTAGCCCACGCTGTGGCCGCATTTCATTAAAATGTCGATAGACTCGCTGGAAATACAGTCGAAAGTAATGTCAACAACGTGTAACTGCCTCACCGCGAGATACGCTCCAGATAACAATAACGCCTCTGTGAAGAAAGGACGCGATGTAGCGCCGTTTTGCTGCTTGCTTATGCCAATAAACAACGCAGTAAATTCGTGAAGAATCCGCAGACTCTATGTTTCAAGAAATCGAAATGTTTACCCTCACGAATAAAGGGTAAGCCGATTGGCAAGCGACTCGACTTTACAAGAAGAGGAACTGTTCTCCTCATAGTTCATGTGGGTCTCCTGTGACTGAAGGTCTTTCCCAATGGAAACTACTTGGGGGAGGTTTTTCCCTTGAATAATCTCCGGTCTATTTTTACTGGGCAAAATCGGCAGCTGCCATCGTTACGGCCACGCATAACTATCGAGACAAGCCGTGACTGGGGGGTCGCAGTTTCGATGCCTGAAGGGTACCAGTCATTGTCGTGATGTGTTCTGCACAAGCAAATTTGCTGTGATTGTCGGAATACAGATATCGAGTCTCACATGTTTTTGAGGTTTCCCTGATACTTGCAGGCGAGTGCCGGAGCAGCAAACTACATAAAATGGAGGATACGGAGGAGGTCTTTGCCCTTCAAAGAATATATATTATTATTGTTATTATTATTATTATTATTATTATTATTATTATTATTATTATTATTATTGGCGTATAGGCCATTACTGACCACGCTACAAGCTACAAGAGCTTATTTTCAACTCGTCTTCACTCCTCCCGCCCTCACTCCCACTCCTGCTCTAGTAATCTTTCTGGCCGTCCGCTCGTTTCCTTTCTCGTCACACATCAAATATCGAGAGGACGTCACTGAATGCCGGATGCATCCACCTCTTTTATTCCGCGTCCACATTAGAAGCGTCCTCTTTTCTCCCGATACATTCAAAACCGGCCTATCGGATCAGCCCGTTTCACAGGCTCCCGAACTTGAAAGGAGCTGCGACTCGGGTCGCGAGGACGCGGGGTCGCAGGAGGACGGGGGGCTGCCTCCCACAAAAGAACAATGCGGACGGCGTCATACGTCGCTGGGGACGGCGCTCGCCGTCCCCGCCGCCGCCGCCGTCGCCGGCCCCGGAGGCGAGATGGGGACAAAATGGCGCGGTTGTCGTTTTGAACGTCTCGCCGTCTCCTCGTCGTTTCCGAGCGGACGGGCAGAGGCAGCGGCGGGCAACGCGAGTCCACGCGTCTTATGACTTTTTTTTCTTTCGAAGAACGCGGGTCGGAACCGACTGACCGGGACAAACGCGCGCGGCGAGTCCGCCGAGCAGGTACCTGCGAGGGAACTTCAAGGGGGAAAGTAAAATAAACCGCGTCCCTTGTGAAATATGGTCATCTTTGATATTTGCGTTCTTCATAAACGGACGTTTTGGATGCGTGCAGTCCGCCACGCAACGCTCAATTGCTGTTCCCGCAAGCTTTACACTTTGAGGGTGGAGTGAGAGGAATGGAACGCGAGAGGGTTTTTTCGAGACGTTTGAAGATTTTTCGAGATTAATTCATACGTTTTCTACCTCTTTTGAGACGGTACCGTGCCTGAATGTATGGTTTGTGTGAGATCAAGTGAAACATCGCTCACGAAAATGCCAGTAATTTGTGGAAATATGGAGAGAATAGCTACAAATTCTCGTATCATCAGTGAGTTTTACATTTCGGTCTTATTGAAGAAGTATAGGTGAATCGATACTTAATCGATACTCCCGAAACATTATGCATTGAGGATGGATTGAGAAAAAGGATGAGGGTTTTTCTGAGGATTTTAATAGTGTTTCCGCTAATTCATCATTTTTTTGCGGTACATTGGAAACCGTGCACTATACGACCTACATTTAGATTCATTTAGATTTATTTAGTCAAAAAACAGTAAAAACTGTATATGACGTAGAGGGAGAAGATTATCTGCGCACGTTTTCTTGAGGTCCAGAATCCCTTCCCGTCATTTTAACTATAAATAGTTGAAAGATAAGTAAAAGCTTAAAATAAATAAATGAAAATAAATTTTAAAAATCGCAAGATTAGCATTATTTGAAAAATAGTAATTTTAATACATTAAAATGTATGTTTCGTGCAGGAGCAGGTGAAACATCCCTCTGTGAAATACTGTAAGTAGGTTAATTTTCTGCAGTGTTGGTGGAATGATCCAAAATTTTCTCATTCTCAATACATATTATTTCCGTCAATTTGATGTGACAAAGGAGAAATGACTGAATAACTGAACGAATTTTTCCGTAAGCTTTTCTCGTTGACGGTGAATTGGGAGAAAAAGAAGAGCGAGCAGGTTGATAAGGGGTGTGATGGTGTTGCTTAATTAAGTCTTACGTTTTTCTTTCATATTCGAGATCGTGCGCTTCCAGTACATCAAACGATCTACTCCCATCCATTAGTGTTTCGATCAGGATCAAGTGAAACATCGTTCTCGAACACACAACAATTTTGCAAGAGAACAAAGTGCTACAAAATATAACAAAGTGGTCCCATGCAAAACTATGATAAAACCTTGAGATTACGATATAGAATTATGGGGCTCTGCTAAGTGAATCAATTGTAGAGATACTTAAAAGCTTCGTAACAAAAACCTTTAGAATGCTATGTGGAGTTCGTTTCTAACAAAACAATTTAAAAAGATCTAAACATTTCATCTGTTGCGAAAGTCACCTCGAAAAGAAAACAGAAGTATCTGAAGAAATTAAGTGAAAGTTTGAACCATCTATCTATCAACCGACTTGATAATATGAACTCATATACTGACAGAAGCGAACACATCATGGAACTGCCCAACCGCTACTGCAAGCACTATTTAAACTAAATATGTAACCACTATGACAAAGTTTTTGAAGAAATTTCAAATCATATACTAAATGATCTACAAGAAAACAGATTGTAAATTTTGGAATGTGAAAGAAATATATTGTGAGAATGTTTTTTCATTCTCTGACTTCTTATTTGTATGATTAATTTCTAGCTTGGCGCGTACTTCTCCGGAAGCTGGTGTGATTTCTTGCAAGTGAGCTCTAGTGTAAATCCACTACACATGTTAACTTCTTGACTCTTGTTTTAACACGCTTTCTATGGGCTAATTGCATCTTTGGATTTTTAAGGTTATTCTAGTCTCAACAATTTCAATACCCACTCTTCTATGTTACAGCCGTTATCCTAAAACAAATCCCGTTTGGGGGTCTTCCTACGCTACAACAGCAATAAATACACTACTTTTAAGTTTATCCGAAGTGTATGACCAAGTTATACCTCACTCTCGAAAACAATATTCATTTTCAGCCATGTTGCGTAAATGGAAATTCTGTGGGAAATTTCTCTTACTTGCCTTTAGTATGCGCTATTTTCTGTCCACTTAATATGGTAGAACCGAGGAAAGTCTTAGTTTTTATATTCCGTCAAATGTTTTCGCCCTTTTTTAGATAGTAACCTCCTGTTGTATGTATTAGAAGGATTTGATTCGATTTTTTGTGTAATACCTTGGGTGTTTGCAATAACTTGACCAATAGTATGATTTTCTATAATGTGTGAAATGAAATTATTCAATTGAATGGGTATAAAAAGGAAGAAAAAGGTGAAATACATTAGGAAAAATCCCTTGTTTTGAATGGGCGCCTGGTAAGATGTCAACGCTAGGACACTTCACCACGGGACTCATTATCTCTTGTTCCTTTACGTATGTTGATACATCGTACAAATGGTACAACTACTCTACATATTTTTCTATCATTTTATTTATACCCTGGTCTCCCATTAATTATCATCAAAACGTATTCTCGAAACAGGCGAATCGATTGTAGTGCAGGCGCATTTTGCAGACCGGTGACCCCAAATGCGGATGATAAACGGCGCAAGTAATTTGTATCTTAAGCATTGGAGAATTAGTGCGCCCAGACAGATTGTTGATGTGTGGACAAGCTGGCAGGCGCGCGCGCGCGAGCGAGCTGCCACCGCCGCGGAGGATGTCGGCACGCGGCCAGGCGGCGGCGGCGCGGCGGCGCGACGCGGTCCAGCCTGCGGGGCGGGCGGGCCGCGGCGGCGGAGGCTAACGAAGTTGTGCTTGCATCGCACTGGTGGAGACAGACAGGTGGACGTGGAAAACCGTTTTGTGAACTAACCGACCTTCACCGCGCGCAAGTGACCATGCGGTAACACATAACAGTAAAAATAAGTTTTTGTCTTGGTGAATCAAACATCCTCTATGATCAAGCCTCTCGAGTTCTCTCTACGTTTTAATTGGCGTTTAAGTAATAATATCAGTTGAACGGGGCAATTTTTAAACTTTTTTCTCGCTTTTCCAATATTTACTAAAAGAGTAAGGTAGGAAGGGTGGAAGCAGCTTCCCTCGTGCACCAAACCACTGAATTGTTTTTTAATTATTTTGTTTTATAAGATATTTTTCCTCAATAATGAAAAGCATGATTTCTGGCTCTGTAGATGTTGACTGAATACGATAAAATTATTCTCGTGCTACGACGCAAGATTTTGCTGGTGGTTTCTAATCATTTTCAGACAAATCCAGTTTTGATGAAAAGACGAGATTATGTAATTGCCATAAGTCAGTTATCAAGAAGTGCTATACTTGCTTAAGCAGATGTTCTAGGTTTTTTCGAAAAACCTAAGAGACCCACTTTAATTATAATTCTGACGTTTTTTGTCTCATTATGTTCATCCACTCGCCAACACTCCTTTGTTGAGGAGAAGACAGGTAAAAGGGGCCTTCGAGAAATACTGCATGACAGAGAAGAAAACTTTTCGTTTAAACTCAAATAAGAAAAACCTGATGTCGTTTATAAAGAGATTAGGAATGTGTATCTGTTAGCTCTTAATATTGGAGAGGTAATTAATTATTAAAAAATTCGGATTGGTAGACAAGACTAATGCCCTAAAACTAACGTTTATTTTTATAGAAAGAACTTTTATGAATAGGAAAGATACATTGTTTATTTGTGCCTCTAATTACAGATCCCGCTACTAATAACCAAAACTTTTTTTAAATTTTCTGTTTAAAAACCGATGAAAGTTACACATTATCATGCGAAATCTTGGGTATCTGACAGCCCACAAATGTGAATTATGTAAAGGTTTTTTAATTAGAGAAATTGGTAAAATTTTATTTAATAAAATCAACTTTATATTAGTACAGTCCCTGCGAGGGTTGCCCATCTCGACCAGATTTCCGTTCTGTTTCCTTTATTCCTTTATTCTGAGATGGAGCCTTGCTTTGCTTCTAGGCATGAATGTAACTTCAAATTAACTTCTCCCCGTAACACGTCACACAGTTTTTAACTGATTTTGTCGTAGATTAGAAAATATTATTAACCAATAAGCAATTCATACTGCAATTCATAAAGTTTGATGGAGCAACGATACTTTTCGAGTTCTTTCGAACGATATATCTTACCAGCGACTGAGATTCGCATCATTTCTATTCGAGCCGATGCTGCTTAGCACGGGCAGGCCCCTCCCCCTCGCCGACCCGCGCCTTGGAACCCCCGCCCACGCCCTCCGTCCCTGGCTGGGGACGCGCCGGCCGGCGGCGCCTCGCCGAGGCCCGCGCGCAATCGCTCCCGGCCACGGAGCGGAACGCGGAACGGCGGCAGGGCGCGGCGGCGGCGGGGCGGGCGGGGGCGGGGGCGGGGGGCGCGAGGGGCGCGGAGGGGCGACATCGCGGGACGCGCACGATATATAGCGTCGGTGCATCCCTTAAAATAATGATGAGACGTTCCGCCTAACGGGTTGGCCGGATGCCGCGGCGCGGCGGCCGCGCGGTGGCCTCTTGTGCCGGCGGCGGCGGCGGAGGCGGTGATGCGATTAGGAATGTCGCTCGTGCGGCGGCGACACGAGATCATTTCAAAGGGCATGGAATGTGTAGTTGAGACCCGTGGTAGGAGGCTGTTTTGGAATATTTCTTTAATACCTGTTTGGCTCCTCTTTCATACTCCCATGAATAGCTGCATTGTGGTTTTTGAAGCTGGATGTTTTATTGGCTTTCCTGTGACTTTATAGAACTGATTTTTATACATAGAAAAAGCGTCTGTTGTTTGTGTTTTCAAGTATGGTAGAATAGTAATATGCAACTTACATCTACGGTAACGAAAATGAATCTTCATTTTATGCTCGCCAATAAATGGATGTAAGTACTATATGGAAAGTATTTTGTTACAAGGAAGATGCAGTTTTCTCCAAATTTTGTGCATTTTAATGCTATTTTGGTTATAGTCTTCTTTAACTAAGCAATTCTTGGTTTGGCTGATAAATAACATTCTGCTAACTAATACTTCGAGATCTATAAACTTACTCTCTTACAGGCTATTTTAAAATATTGTTACATGTTAGATATTGTCATGAAAGCTGTTTCAGCAATGTGCTCTCCTGTTATTATTTACTGTGTTGGTAAATTTAAAAAATGTATATCATTTTAGTACTGCTATTTCAATAGGAAACAGTACGATGCTGAATGACACACACGTCTAATGAAATGGGTCAGGGAGGTTATTATGTGTAACAATTGCAAAAACTAGCCACATCATTCGATTGGGATCATCATCAGCTACGAAGAACAGAGCTGTCGTCAAAGATAATTAATATTCAGAACTCAACACAAACTATGCTGTCCCAAACACATATCAAGTGCTACGTAAATTCTCAGGAGTAATTTGATGATGTTTTCTGGGAATAACTGAAGAATAAAATATTGCAAGAGCCTACGTATATATGGAAATACGAATACGTCAAGCATTATTCTTTAAGAAATGGAAGTAATTACAATAAAGTTAGGAACCTAAGAGCTCTAACTGGAGCGTGAGTGCTCACGAAAGAAATAAGTATCAGTGTATAATTGATTTTTCGTGAAAACTAAAAGTTAACTGGAAATAATTATTAAAAGTAAAAGCGAAAGATGTATGGGTATAGACTACACAAGAAATTACCTGCCAACCTATATAATTTAATAGTAGATAGTTACTTAATAAACTTTATTACATTCAGAAGATATTTTGTTTCGTTACGAAGAACTTTTGCAACTTACATCATTACTAAAAACGCAAACTAATGTATTACTCTTTAAATTCTTTTAACATTAGGTAAATTTAAGAATTATCTTTATGCAACCAATTTGTCTTCGAAATCACATTTGCTTACATAATATACATTGTTATTATATAATCTATATAGAAGAATCTTCATTACTAATTTTCAATGCGAGTAGAAATTGAAGAAAAAAAATGTAGACCTTACGATCATGTAAGAGATATTTATGGTTTTGTAAGATACTCAGAAACTCAGAAAAAATGCAAAAACAATAAATTAGTATCGATTTTGACTGAAATAAGTAAATATTTTACATTTCACTACAATACGTTGTTCTAATATTCGTCAAGACTTTTTGTTGCAATATTTAATGTATTTCAATGTTGTACGAGAGTATTTTATTTGTCGATCAAGAACAGTGAGCGTGCTACCTTTTGAAAAGCCATTTTGTGTGGTTTTGTTCAGCAACATGTTAGTACTGTAGGTCTCGAACAATATTATAACATATCTATAATAATTCCTATCATTCCCACAAATGTTTCGTAAAGTGGGGGTAGAGAGGTGGTAGGGTGGTTAGAGAAACCTGTTTTGTTTTTGTTTTCTGTTGTATTTTTGCACTTTAATTACTGCTGATTTAATGACATGTTGCTAAAATATTTTTAGAATAGGAAGTCTCTATAAGCAATAAAAAAATTATAACCTACCGAGTCGCTATAAAATGAGCTGCTATTTGAATGACATCTGGCGGTACCATTCGTTCCTTTTTCGCGGCGCGCAATTCGCTTTTGCACTTTTCGTGAGCTGGGTCTTAGTCACAGAAATGGAACTTGCAAAATTCAGAAAAATGAGTAGCCTTTTCTAAATAGATTTTATTTGCGGCTCACTTGATTATGTGTGGCCGCTCGGAACAAAAAACATAACATTACCAAAGACGTGTAGGGCGGTCTTTTCAGTTTTTTATATTGCTTTGTAATCCTTTTATATTAACTACGATTTGAAAATAGTCTACTTTTAGTAAAATAATTTACTGTTGGAGATCTGAGATAGATAAAACGTAAAGAAATAGATATATTAAATAAAGATAAATTCTAATAACGTTCTTTCAGAATTATTCTGCTATAATCTATAATTTCGTTTTTTGAGACATGCTTTTAACGTAATTCCCGTATCATCCAAGAGTCCAAGAACATAGATTCTTCTAAAGCTAGTATATTATTTTTTTTTAATATGAACAATTTTCTCCGTTCTTTAGTTATTTGCCAATTCGTACAAACAAATGTTAAATTAAATTAAAATATCAATAATATTGGAATAGAAAATCACTACGTATTTAAGAGTTGCATAGTACGATAACACCTGAAAATAAACGATGAAAGTTCTTTAACTTTTAGACGCTGATTGTACGTTTTTTAAAAATCCAAGCCCAATCCAATAACCTTCACTACACCATGTAGAGATGGTCTATGTTTTCCGTACACAAAAGTTTTGAAGTTTCCGTACTGAACGCATCGATTTCCGGATCTCGCGATTTCTCCAATTCCAGAACTTTCCCTAACGAGGAACGAGGAACATTCCCTAACGAACATTCAACGAGCATACGCACGAGCCCAACTGCGGTCGCACGCGGCCACGCGATGCCGCCCGATCCCACGCGCCGGCTGCGGCGGCTGCCAGCGTGGGTGCGTGTGTGCCGGCGGACGACTGTTCGTTTTGGTTGGCGTCGCCGACTTGCGACATGAAAGTAACCGCGTCGCAAACAGGCGTTGATTCAGGCGCGCCGCCGCCGCCGTCGCCCGCAGGCGCCGCGCTGTTGCCGGGAACAACGGAGCGCGCTGCTCGGCCGCGCTTTGTTATTTCGGGTATCGCCTTTTATTAGGGCGGCGAGTGGAACGGCTGGGGGCCGGCGGGCGGGCTAGTGGTGGCGGGAGGTGGGCGGGACTGGGTAGAGCGGGGTAGGACGGGGAGAAGCAGAATGGAGTGTAGTGGGATGAGGAAGGGCGGAGCGGTGCGTGGTGGAGAGGGAAAGAGCAGGGCGAGGTGGTGGGTATGTGGGATGGGGGTAGGAGACCGACGAGATGGAAGGCCGGACCGGAGGGTGGTGGGTGGGGAGTGGCGAGATGGCGAAATGGCGAGGCGGCATGGCGGAGCGAGAAAGATCGGAGAGGGTGGCGGGTTTGCGGGACGGGCAGGCCGAGTTTGAAGGTCGGGCCAGTGAGTTGTGGGTGGTGGGTGGTGGGTGGGGCGGGGCGGTGCTGGCGGAGCGGGAAGGATC
The DNA here is from genome assembly GCA_038098605.1 of Gryllus longicercus. Taxonomy (NCBI): domain Eukaryota; kingdom Metazoa; phylum Arthropoda; class Insecta; order Orthoptera; family Gryllidae; genus Gryllus; species Gryllus longicercus. The sequence continues at coordinate 244,843 of JAZDUA010000267.1, read as the reverse complement.
GGGGAGGCTGGCAGGATGGAGGGGGCGGCAGGCTAGCGAGATTTTAGGGTGGGCCGTCAGGTTTTGGGTTGTTGGAAGGGCGGGGTGGTGAGACGTAAGAACACGATCGGAGCGAATGAAACGGCTGAACTGAGTAACATGCATTAAACAACGTACGAGAAAGCAATTTTGCCTCAAAACGGCATCAATATGCGACCCGCTCTGAGTTTTCAAAGGAAGTCATGAATGTGATCACCTTTCTCGGGAACCTAATGAGAAAGTAAATTTTCTCAAATATTTACTAGAACATTCCAAGTGTAATGATGGTGTTATACATTAAAGGTATATAATCCAATGTGCAGATGTGAACGAATAAAGATTGTTCGCAACCTCATCAGAACACCTCCTAATTGCAGGAACCTTACTTTCGAAACTAAGAGAATTCTTTGAAACCTGAAGATGAAAAAATCATCACTTCAGTAAAGTAAGTATTTATGCAGTTGCGAATGTAACCAATCAAAATATGTTTGAAACTTATTACAAATTCCAGGGAAAATAGGTTTTAATGTTGGACGACTTGGAAGGTTTTGCTGTTATCTCAGAAAAATTCGAATTGATTTCATTGAATTTGTGTTTTTTGTGTTACGACACTGTTGAGGTTCATATTGATTACAATACTTTTTATTTGTATATACCAATAAGATTTCAACAGAAAATGTGTTTCATTCCCTTCAAATAAATATTTCTTCAAAAATCGATCAACTTACTCTCCTGTTATGGTCTCCTTTCTTTACGGATACACGTCACTCAAATAGATTCAAAGCTTGATAAAATAACGTAGCATTTGTGCTGAGTAGTCAGCAGAGATTATTAGTGAAAACCAATAACAATTAATTTTTTTACACAAGACACAATGTAATTTTGAATTGACGACATATGTTTTGTGAATTGTCTATGTGATGTAACAGCAAAGGAAAATTTAGAAGACAAGAATTGGTAAGTAAAACAATAAATGTTTAGTAATAAATATAAAAAGCTGAGGTGAATTTTTGAGAGTGAAAGTAATTGGTTTATTGTAGAACGAGATATAATTGGTTTATTGTTATTAGAGTTGGGACAAATAAACAAAACTACTGATGAAATAGTTGAATAATTTAAGGCACTCAACTCGTATATTGGATAAATAGTAACAAAAATAGTAGCAGAAAATCGGAGAATATTTGACTTTCCCGAGAACAGGTAACACGATTGCAGAACGGGGAAATTCACTAACATATAAATTATCATATAAACCATGATATCTAGACAGCTATAGAACGATATCCGCAAAAAATTAAGAAACCGAGTGACAGAGCAGTTCAATAAAAAATTAAGATTATTCAACAATGTGATGGTAACATATATGTATGAGATATTAAGTCGAATTCCACATGTTATACTCGTTTAGTGTAATGTACTCAATTAGTCTACTTTGTGAAACCTATTCTATTTTTTAATGAAAATCCTTGAGTCATCCCAAAGACATTATTGATATTATGTATTCCACTGCCAAATTTGCCATCATGTTCTCGTTCTATTGCAGCATAGCTCCATCGCAACCGTATGTAAGAAAAAAATAGAAAAGAGCAGCGTACAGGACAATCTGAAAGACTACACATAAATGGCTAGAAAAATGAATAAAAAATGAGTAATTGACGAAACAGGCCGATAACTAAAGAAGAAATGGAAAAAGACAAAGAGGAATATCAGATAAAAGATGGCCCATTCAAGATAACATTGACAGAATAGGCAGAATTGTCTAATCCAGGCCAATGATTATCTTTTTACTGTTAACACGTGTTCATTTATGAGGCATCGGCCCGAAAATTATCTGTCAAACGTCCTGTGTTAGTCCCCTTAGTTACGGGGACTTCAGAATTTCGGGCCTTCATCTTAGTCAGGTGGCGACAAAATAGTTTGGCAGGCAATGGTCGACTCTTCCAACCAGCCGGCTTCCAAGCACTGAGGTTGTTTTTTTTTATGTCAAAACAACGTAGTTACGGGGATGTTGAAAGGTTCATAGTTCTTAAAAGTGTCTATTTAGCTAAATGATCGAAACATAATGTGAAAGAAAAATAGGGATCCTTCAGTGAACACTCAAGATGATTAAATATGAAGTAACCTAGATCGTACAGAACAACGAAATAACTAGTGCATGTTCATGATATAACTTGTGCACAAATATTGCCAAAGCCTGGATTTCCAACATTAAGAGTAACAACCTCCCAAAAATTAACAGTCAACAGTGTCCATAAACTTAAATTTCATCAGTTATTTAACTGCCCAAAGATAAAGAAACTAACGCTATTCCTCTGAATTTAAGTTCCATTTCAAGAATGTATTATAGTCTCATGTATTGGCCATTAATATATACAATATTTTCATAATGATTTTTAGCTTCACTCCAATTAGAAATTGGAGTGAAAATAGTCACTTAAACTTCAACAAATTCTAGACGTCTATAGGCGAAAATGAGTCCGGTATCTTCATAATCACGTTGAAATGCAACCTTTCAAGTGGCAAATCAGACTACTTCATTCTCCACTGCGCGAGACTTCAATTTATCGTTAATTTCAAAACCTCTCAATATATGAAATTAATCACAATAGCCGTCTTTGTACGTACACACCACGTAGTGGGACGATGATATTTATTTCACTAAAACTCCAGAGTACTGCATGAAAATAAAGAAATGTCGCATAATATTTAATCGCTTACCCCTTTTGTCCCAACATTGTTCATAAACGCATCTAACGAAATCATTTGGAGAAAACTTACATTCAGTGTCTTATTCAGTCTTTTATTCAGTGAGAATTCCGCATTGAAATCGAAATGGTTCTGATGCCATCGTCAATAATTGTCTTAAAGAAATATTTGTTTATAATTACTTCAAAAATCGAACACAGTAGAAATCTAAATTTTGACTGTGCAGTATTTTACAGTTGATACAAGCCCGGTTACGCGTTATGCGTGTATTTACTCATCTACACGCATTTTATAGGTGTAATGAACGCCAAACATATTGCATTAGGCGTTATCGACATAGAACTTACTTTGTGCAAAATGTATTATTAGAAATGTATTATGAGAAATTAGCTTTTTGCTTTCATTTGTTTATTTCTAATTGACTAATCTTTAATAAAAACATTACTTTGCGAATATTTTTGTCTAAGATAAAGTGAAAGGTTGTGATTAGATACTACTTTCTCTTAATCATTCTCTACATTTGTGTATATATCAGATAAGTTAAATTTCATCTAGAGAGCGAGAAATGAAACCAAGTGTATTTACAAACATTTCATTTTTTTAAATAAAAAATCCTAATGAGATAAGTTGATTATTCACGCTCTAGCTGATCTGATATCATTGATTGTTATGAAATAACTTGAGTTGTCTGTTTATTTACTGTTCACTATAGTTCAAATAAACGCAGTGTAGCAAGATATTTTCCTCCCGGAAAATTTAGTTTTCACGAGTTACAAGCTTATTTATAGGAATCGAAGATATATTATACCGAACACTGCCTACATTTTGAAGATGAGTAGTTTCAAGGGCAAAAAATTAATTCCGTCATTTTCCTCTTAAGAGTATCAGTGCACAATGCCTTTACAATTTCGGCCTCTCAGGTACGGATATCTGTAAAAGGTACTTTGAGTGTTCCCCGTATTGCACAGCGCACTGACGTTGCAGAACCGAAAGAGGACTCCATGTGCGAAAGCGATGGTTCTTTTATTGGCGATTGTCGTTATTCCCGCCTCAGTTTCATTAATTAACAAATTAGTGATTTTTGTTGTTTGTATCCGCAATTAGTAATTATTTCTTCGGTGATGGATTATTAACTCGACTCAATTCACCAGAAGCAGAAACTTCTGGTGAATCCTCAAACTGCTGAGCAATAAAGAAGCCTCATAAAACCGATGACGAAAAAATTCGTTTATCTCATCATACAGGACAGGCTGACGTGTTGTTTTTTAACCCGACATGACTCACCTTATCTGTGGAATTGCAACTACTATGAAAAATCATAAATAAACCCAGAGTAATGACTTCAACTTTCTGGTATATTACACATATAGAGAATATACACGGAACATACAAGTAATATAGTGAACGTTCCCTAGTAAATTCTGCCATCACTACGACACATTCTTACCTGAAGTATGACAATTTATGTTAAATGTAAACGAGTAAAACAAACGAACACGTAGAAAATTTTTTCTGACAGTATTCATTTATTGGAAAACAGTATGCAAACCTCAACGCATAGTAAATACTTTATTTCACTGAAGTTTCTCGGGACACTAAAGAATGCACACATAAAAATGTACTATGCATAGTTCAGCGTAACTACCAGTCTGTTTTCTATTTTTACTTTCGTGAACTGCCTTTACAGTGTAGTACATCACATCAACAATAATGGAATAATAATAATAATGGAATGGAATGGTAGTTCACAAAAGTAAGAATAGAAAACAGTCATAATCACGCACATCACATAAGTATACAAAAGTTTATTTAAATTTATTGAAATCTATAGTGTTGTTGGCAAAAATATCACTACTGAAACGGTAATATGAATACAAAGTGTATTATACTTGCGTCCTTGAGCACAAATATTTCTTAAACAATGAATTGCGTCCAATACTTAATTTTTTTTCGATTTCATGTGAAAAGTACTGCAACATGACCCCACTGTTTCATTCGTTCCCACTTTGGTAGAGATTTAATATTACTGTGATATATCTATTTAAATTTCCTCAAAGAATTACGACGAAACAATTATTAATCATTGGTATAGGTCAGATTATGGTAGTTTACAATTTTGGCCTAGGAAAATAATCACTTCATGCGAATCAATCCAGCACAAAAATAATAATACACTGAATATGCAAGAACATAAGTACGTTAATGAATTATCGTTCTTCCTTCTCTGCTGTTACAAGAGCGGGATCATTCGTGTTGCAAAAGGATAAATGCACTTTACAAGCAATTTTTTGGTGGACCGTGGATGCCTTTGACGTTCAAAATTTAATTGGAATTCGGGGTAGCGATTTAATGACAAAGCATCGCGTGGGACATAGCAACATATGTTTGAAGCCTAAAACGAGATCGCAATAGAGTTCCAATCTGAATTCTTGACATGACACACAATGAAACCACAAATGGATTCCTGAACACCAAACATACAACAGTAATCCTGTGATGACAGCAATTCTAACAAAGTACATCCATTGCTAATCTCCTAGTTGTGGAATGAAAATACGCGTATTATTCCATTTTCCATTCCTACCAAACGTAAAAAAATACGTATATTGTAAGATTTCGATATTTCTCTTGCGCATTTTGATTATAATCCATCTCCATCTCCCTCCGTTTGTTTTCGCGGCGCTCCATGGGCATTAGCGTTGACAAGGCAGAGGAAAGTCTAATACAAACCCGCGATCAGCGCTGGCAGCCGCGCCGGCCCGTGTGTCTCTGTGTGTACAGAGAGCGCGCAATTTCGCGGAGGCAAACATTTGTTTACTATGGACGTCCATAAATCCGCAAGAAAACAATGGCCGGCTCTGCAGCGCAATTTGGCCGCTGTTAGCGGAATCACACACCGTCGCGGTCCGCTTGCGAGGGCTGCGGCCTACCACCCGCCTCCGAGCGCCGGGCATACCGCCCGCTGCTCGACCACAGCTCGCCTGCCTCCACTTGCCCGCCTCCACTCGCCCGCCTCCACTCGCCCGCCTCCACTCGCCCGCCTCCACTCGCCCGCCTCCACTCGCCCGCCTCCACTCGCCCGCCTCCACTCGCCCGCCTCCACTCGCCCGCCTCCACTCGCCCGCCTCCACTCGCCTGTTCGCCTGCTCACCCGATCGCCCGCCCGCTCGCTCGCTCGCTCGTTCGCCCGCAGCCGCTCACCCACCACTCGCCCATCCTTGCCGTTTGCCCGTCCCCTGCCGTTTCTCTCGCCCAAGGCCCGCCCCTTGTCCGCCATCTCGGCCAACACTCGCCCTCCACTCGCTCGCCCAATTCCCGGCATCCAATCGCCGTCAGCCTGCAGTTCGGTCTCAGGTCGCCTGCCCATAACTCGCCGCCCGCCCGCCTTCCTCCTCCCATTGTCCCTCGCGCCCTTCGTTCGACCCGTCCACTGCCCGTCTATATATCATTACTACACGACTACCTATGCTACTCGGCTGCACACCCTTCTACCGCTCGCCCGTCACTCGCCATAATTTCAACCTTCTGCCCATCGTTTGCCCGTCCGCATGTCACCTGCCCACTCTCGCTGCCCGCCCATCCAGCCATCTCTAATCCCCAATGTCCACCCGCCATACGCTTGCAATTCGTCTCCCAATGGCGCGTCGGTTGCCCGCCGGTCGCTCTGCACCCGGCCTTCTCACGTATATCGCCCACCATCGCCCGTTTATCGCCCTCCCATTGCAAGCCTGTGGCACCTCTCATCTGCTTGTTGCCAATCTGCGTGTCGCCATTTACATCCTCCCCGTTTCGCGACGTGCTTTTTCATTCTTTCTTCCATTCGGCCGCCCACCTGGATCCATGAATTCGTGGTCTCCTCTTGTTACTTCTTTAGAGCTTCCCACTGTTCCCACCCACTTCCTTGGACTCCCATCCAAGCAGACAACAAACGAGCCACGAACACGCCTTCCTTCTTCTCGCAAGCTTTGTTGAACATCAACACAAATTGTTCACCAGCTAACGTACACCCTATATTCTCCGAATTCATTTACGGGTCGTTTAAAAGAAACGCATGCAATGAAGGTTGTAGACGTCGTAGCATTTCCATTTTAATTATCAATCATGAAGCTTACAGGCATGGTTCAGTTCAGTGCTTCAATTAGCTGTTTTGGGGCCATAAGCTTTAACCACATATGTACATCTCTCTCATGGCTGGACGCTGCATATTTTCAATAGTCAGTCAATTGAAATTAGCCAAATTCTGCGAACATTTAAAATTAGTAAAAGATATTTTAATAACTAGTGGGCCTATAGTTTCGTCTTGTTTAGAGTCCCTTCAGAAATTAATCCGCCCCAGCTTCCACCCTCCCCCTTTCACTCGCACATGTTTTGCGTCGTCGCCTCCCCTGGTCGCCCGCCGGGAGGGCGGGAATGCCTTGTATGGTCGCCAACTGCCCGCCTCTCTCCGCTTCTACGAAATGATTCTCCTCTCGCCGCTCGTGCTCTCCGTCCCGGCTCGGATGGTTGATTCGTGACACCCGCTCAACTCCTTCAAACGTTAGCCTTGCGCGTTGAATAAATCAAGAGCCGAGGTCGCTGTCCCCACACATGCCGTATCAAGCCCTGGCGTACAAAGAATAATCATTAATACGGACTTGGTGGCGTTCATGATCTGATATTGAATTCATTGAAAAGAGTAATTAAATTCTAATAAATATCACACAAAATCCGCGCGTGCTTTTCAGATTATTCATAAATTCACGAAGAGCGTACCTGTGAGATCACTCAGACACCAAGTGATATTTATGAATACTATATCATGAATAAAGTGCCAACAAAATATAAAATTATTTTGCTAATAATTAAGTTAACTATGTCACGTGAATTAAGTTACGTCCCTACTCTCAAACTTAATGCAACTAGATAATTGGAATGTTCTGATAACCTCTCATAATATTATAGGATTTCTGAGAAATTGTCAAATATTGAATAAATAGGTTTCAATAGCACAGTTAATCTCTCATTCGTCGATAAAGCTATAATTTTTCAAGTAGGAATACGGCAGTGTAAGGATCCCACAAAAAGGATTTTTCAACATCATTGGTTATAATCACATCAGCGAAAAAGCCATAAAGAGATTTTCTGGCTCAATGTGAACATCTCTTTTGTTACAAATAAAACTAAATAAAAGTTAAAACGTAGTTGTTCTGATAATAATTACAATAAAGTCAATAGACACAGTTGATATAATGATACATAACAGGTGTATAACTCAAAACATTACTACTATTATGCTGAACAATATAATAATCATTACTGATTACAGACTTATACTTAGCTCAACTAAATTGAACTTGAAAAAACCTTCAATGTCCTATTTTTGCTGTTTGGTGAAAGAGAAGAAATTCAAACGTTGGTTCGAAATCAGACAATTTTAGTCTTTCTGCATTTGACCTGCTTCTGTATTTGTCTTTCAGATTACGTATGGTAAGTTTGGAATCTAAACTTCCACCATTACATTATTATTTCGTGAATTCCACAGAGCTCGTGAATGCCTGGGGATTCGCAAACCACCGGTTGGGAACCGCTGTTCTAACAGAACACGTAAACATGTTTAATTAGCCAGAAAACGTGGTAAATTGAATATTGATGTAGTACATCCTGTTTGCTTCCAAAATTTGGAACAATCGCTTTAACAAACTTCCATATTCATAGCAGTGATGCTAGGAAATAATATCTTAATGGGAGTGATACTTCCCTAATATTGCAAGAGATATTAACACATAAAACCCAGAACATGTACATAATTAAATCATAGTCCAAGAGACGCAATGCCGTCAATAATTTAACCGTCTTTAGAACTTGAAATGGAAAATTAATATCAGTCGATTGAATTCAAAATTAAATATATCGTGCTAGGCTTTCCGTGTACTTTTTACAGCGGTTGCTTCCCAAGTCGCTCGTTGCATGTTCTTTGTGAACACGCAGACGCCTAAAATTCGGCATCATTCCATCTGAGATTCGGCCTCATTTTCAAGAGAAACTCTTCTAAATTCCTACAAATATGCAGGCTACAGAAAATTCAGCTCGGACTATAACACACAGACATTGTTGCGAATCTTGTCTACTTTTCTTGCAGCTTCAGATTCTTGCCATGCGGCGAATTATTATTCTAGTGAAAGTGTTGTATTCGTAAGAAAATGATCTACCTAAAGGTAGGCAAATCAACTCCACCGATTCCGATCCAGACAAAACACGTGAAAAGGATACAAATGTAGTTTTTCTACCGCCAGTTACAAGAAGGTATCGTAAATTCATGATCCGACATATCTAATGCTCTACTAATTAGCAGTAAAACAACAATCACCACTTCGCAATCTCCAATGTGTTGTTTACCTCCAGTTCGTCATACGCACTGTTGTGACAGCATACGCACACGTTCTAATCTAAGTAAATCATATGGATACCAAGCTCATCCTCTTTTAAATGAGTAAGCAGGCATTTGAAATTATAATTAAATCATTTGAAAAGATTATTGAGGTTTAATGATCACATCGAGATCATTTCAATGAACGTTGGGGTGTGGGGGTTGATGAGATCACCACGAAGAAAGACTGCACGATTTCCGTGGCCCGTTGACGAGGTCCCGCTCCAGCATTCATTTGGAACAGATCGGAAGAAAACATGCGAATAATTCATGAGAGGAGTCAGTCAAATGTTCTCTTCAAGTCGATGTCCAGTACTTCAGTATGGTATGCCAATGCTGCCAGTTTTGTAAAGATAAGGAAAATTAAGTAAATTATGTCTGATGTGAAAGCTTTAGTCCGAGAACAGCAAAAAACGAAATACTTTCCTGTTTAAAACTCGGAAAGTGAAAACGAAAAGACAAAACTGTCTAATACAAAATCATAAAAATTAGTGTGTGCCATTTGGTTAATACGAACCACTTTAAATAGAAGAGATTTGAAGTGCAATGTTGCCTGTGGAATAAGCGTGGATGAAAACATAGAAACAGGTGATAGTAGGGTTGAACATGCTCACTTAAGCACTTACGGAGATGCGCTGGCGGCGGTCAGAAATCTCCAGGAGCTTGCAGCCTCTCAATTAGTCCCGGAACTCGTGAAACGCAACATCACGTTTTCCCTTAGCGACAATGCACTTCAAGTGAAATGTGAGAACACTGGAACTACAGAACGATCCGCTAAAAATAAATGGTTTATAAAATAATATTTTATATGAGATTTCAATCTAACATGAATATCTAGGTTTCGCCTCCACTGTATTCTTATGAGGAAGAAGTTACTTTTTCTTTCAAAGGTCACAATTCTGCGTAAAATCTAAAAGAGCGGAAACTAATTTGACGAATTGTACGTAAAATGCTATAACCTTCGATGAATGGAAACCCCAAAGTTCCTGAAACAATAAATGTCGGAAGTAGAGAAGTAATTCATCTGACTCGCACAAGCTTGATGTCACTTTGTTCAGTTTAAACGCAGCACTACAATGCTATCTGTAAATTCATCGTAAGTCAAAACACTTTCAAATGGCGATTCTGTGTATGTTTCATTTCAAAATACATTTTCCGTAAATCGTAAAAAAAATTCAAAACTTGAATCTTTCCGGTTTTTTCGTTATTCCTATCTTAGTAACAGAAACCGAACTTCTTGCAAAATCTTTATACATCCTCATTTACTCTTTGATGGGATCGAAACCTATCCTAGGATGACTCAAATGAGAAACTGTCTCAATTATCCACCTAACTTTGTGCTGTATTTAAAACACTAGCATTGACTTAATTACAAAAATTATATATGTAAAAGCAAATATATATCAACATTTTCGCTTAGTGTTCATAAATTTGTATTAACATGTTTTCCTTCTTTGCAAGCATTGTTTATAATTATTTCTATTATTATTATTAATAATATTATGATTACTGATGTTGTTCTTATTGTTGTTTCCTTTTGTAAAAATCACAGTAATTCGTGATATTGAAAGGATTATATTGCTGTAAAAAATAGTAATTCTCTCATCTCCAATCAATTCGAACGGAAAATCATCACGTTCCTTTTTGCTTTTTCCTATGCTACTTATGTTGTACAGATAAAGTATTGTAATGATGCAATGAGTGTAACTGGCGATTTTTCGTCAGAAAAACTTGAATTTTTGGCTCTTCACGATGAAAGAAAGGATAAATTTTGTTCCTAACTGTAGTAAATTACTTCCTTTAACACGTTGTGTAGTCGGAATCCATGTGTTGTAGTTCTTTGATATCGAAAAATTGGTTTACGCCAAAACGTCTGTCTGTCCACCTGGCCGTGTCTCTGTCCGTCTGTAGCCAACGTTAGCGCCTAATCAGTTTCGATTTTCTCCAAAATTCATATCCCTTATCAATTTAACGGGACTCGAATCCCTTGGAGTTTGATATGGGTATTTTAATTTTGATGGAACTCTTCACGAAGCTTGAACATTTTCAAATGTAAGTGAAAAATGGTTCCAATTTTTTTATTACGTTTTTTGCGGATGTATCGTAGGACGCATGAAAATGGTCCGACTTTCGTTAAACTCTCTGGATTTTGGAAAGTTGCAAAAGTTCCGAATTACGCGGGAAAGTGTAAGCTGTTATCGCTCCGCTGGTTGAGACAGCTCATGGCGCATCTTCCGAGAAGCGGGCGAACGCGGCGGCGGGTGGGCGGGACGCTGCGCCGACCGCCTCTTCAGAGCGCGGGCCGGCGCGCCGCGGATTAGACGTCGGCAAGTCCCTGAAGGCGGAGCGCCGGCGGGCCTCAGCCAGCGCCTCGCAAGGCGGCCGCCAACGCCCGCCGGGCCGCCCGCGGGCGAACGCCCACGCCCACGCCCACGCCCGCACCGCCCCGCACCGCACCGCCCCGCACCGCACCGCACCGCGCCAGGGCGAGGGCGATTACGTGCGTGTGTGCATTGCGCGGTAAATATTTACGTTGCGATTTTAGCATCAGTCACGCATCCGTCAAGACGCACCGCAAAGGTTCGTCTTCGGTACGTAGGGTGGAAGATAAGCCTTTATTACTCGGAGCTCACCGTAATAAAATAGCGGTGTTTGTGGGGGATTCGATCTTTTATACTCTTGTGTTTGGTTGCACAATATCGTTGACATGTTGCTCTCATGGGGGAGGGGTGGAACGAGTTCGAGAAAGTTTAATGGATTTGGTAATTGAATATTTGCAGAGCTAGGTGATCGTTGAAGAAAGGATAAACAAATGTGTTTTTTTCTGGAGATATATTTGACATGATGTGAATAGACGTTCCGGAACTACTAATGATACGTTCATAGTTGTTTAATGTGTTCGTCTTAATGGCCTATCGTAGAAGAACTGTGAAATGCTACAGCAATATAAAAATTTAATATTGTCTTCAAAAGTGAAAGAAGGCTCAAATTAAATACACATTTTTTGTATCTTTCCTCTCACTGTTTCATTTATCGTGTTCTATAATAGAATAAGTTAATAACTGAATGCCACCCCCAAAAACACAGCCAAAACCAATTTTTTTTAATGCAAGTATTATATTGTAACGTGTGATTGCTTACGGAAAACTATGCACTTACTATGCCTCCTTACATTTAATATGTCATTTCAATTCCAAATTTTTCTTGTTTTGCCTTCACGTGTAAAGCTCAAAAGTAAAGATACTATGAATACTTTTAAATACCTCCAAAAAATCCTATCATTAAAATTCTAAAAGATATCATTTAAATTCAAAAAATTCTATCTTTAAAATTATATTAATATATATTGTTATAATATTGTTTATAAAGCATTGATTAATGAAGACGGACGTTATCCAGCTTCATTTCAGGATTCTATATATTTGTTTAATCTCCGCCATAGATTCAATTTTTTCCGCGCTAAACTTTTTCGGCAAGATGAAGAAACAAAACAAACAGTTTATATTTGGATAAACAAGTTTATTTTCCGCAAGCATATTGCTTTTTACTCCGTAAAAAAAGAACCAATTTGGCCCACGGGCTCAGAACATATTCCGTGAGGCCACATTTGCATTTCGCATTCTAGAATAAGCTCTTCCTGTAAGACGAGATATATGATGGCGATGCATCACCGCAAAAATACGCCGAAGGAAGTATTTTAATTATCCCGTCGCAGTCGTGGAGTCGGGATAGCGCGCGTTGGGCAAGTTGGTATTTTCTTTAGATAATTGCCTTCCTAGAAATAGGGCGTTACACACGTTTACGAGACGGAATTTATATCGCTCACTGACGCCGGACATGCGGAGGCCTCCGAACCGATTAAGGCGCTTGCGATAACATAAAACAGGCAGGGAGCTCGGAGATTTGCGCGGGACGCGTGCTTGTTCTACATGTTGTCGTCACCCCCATGCGTCACGCCAGACTCACAAGACTCCGGGGGGCTCCCGAAGGAAATGCCAGAAGTCTCCACTTCGGTCGTAAAACGACTTTCAACTCATCTATGTACACGTGCGATTCTTGGCGCTAATATCCATGACGGTATGCTTCATCGCCGCGCCCGCCAAGACGACCTTATCGCAATGAGTGAGTCCGCTCCTTTTGTGTGAAGGCGCTCGAAAGCACGAGGGCCGTACGTTCTGGATTATTTCTGTGTTTGCGCAAACAAGGCAAGATACGCTGTCTGATAAGAGTTGCAATTGGAATAAATATTAGTTCGTATATGATATTTGTGTCAAGAAATTCGAAAATATTATCACTGTTGTTTCACTTCCAGACACTCTTTCCTAATTTCCATCCATCCGCGTTATTACACAAGGCAGATTAACTGAAATGTGAAAAATCTGTCATGTCAATTTACTGAACTGGTATCATTGTGCTCATTGAACAAAAAAGGCTGCTTCTGGACATTTACTGTGTGCAACAAGATGGTTTTTGGTGAACATATTTAAGCGGTAATTCCTTCTGAAATATATTTTCCAAGTACACAAGTGTTAATCCTGCAGTTCCCAAGAAATATTAAATGTGATGTCGCCACTAAACTACAATAGTTAGTTACCATCTGCGGAAGATCTTACGTTGCTTAAAAAAAGAAAAGCAGATATCATTAAAAATTGCGATCATTTACGCAATATTGTTCATATTCCATTACTTATCTTCATCGCAGATCGCTATTACACCAGATCGCAACGTGCGTTCCGAGTAGGACGGGAGACGGGAAGACTTCGGAACGGGGAAAACTAAATCAACACAAACTCGCTAGTTGATATATATGTATTGTACTAAATTGAACGAGCTACCAGTCTTTACAGTAGTTACAATAATGATAATACTGACATGTTCTGTACAAGACGCGGGGGCCGGCGGCGCGGGCGGCGCGACGCCCGGCAGCTGGGCGCCGCGACGGCGGGCAACGCGCGGCCGCGCCGCCCGCCGCCATCGCGCACGCCGCCGACGCCGGGCCCCCGGCCCCGGCCGCCAGCCCCGCCGCGGCCACACTAACAAGCGGCGCTGGACAGTTCGGCGCTGGGCTGTAGCCTCACTACACAGAAAACTCTTGTATTTTTTAAAAGTTTTATTTTAGTGTTTTTTCAAACGTATTTGTGGTAACTGACATGTTAAAGTTGTACTTTGCAATCGTACCCCTCTCGTCGGTTTTTTAAAATATCTCTTCAATCGTCTCTTTTTTTTAAATAATATTTTACATGAATAATTCTCTCAATAATTTGCATCTGTTTCTGCAAAGTTTCTTTGGCAAAGTAATAGTTCCGGGATATCCCCGTTTCGTCGTCTTTTTGTTTGTTTGTTTTATCTACGAATCGCTATAACACGTTCACATTCACATGAACACGAACTATATACACCAACATTTAGCTAGGTACACACGCTGTTGCGTCGAGACGGGCGAGTCGCGAGAAGGCGTCGGCGTCTTCTCGGCCGCGAAGTGCGGGCGGCCTCCTCCCGGCGCCCGCGCCCCGACGCCGTCGACGAGCGCCGGCCAGGCGCCGCGACGCCCCAGGGCGCGACGGCGGCGGCGGCGGCCCGCGCCCTACGCCCCGCGCTCCGCGCCCGACCGCCCAAAGGGCGATGCCCCGCGGATGGAACGGCGGCAGGTCGTGAGGAAACAGGCCGACAGGTCATCTTTGCCAACGGCTGATTAGAAACGAGAGCTGGCTTGCTATGGTATTGCCGTCATCTTCCGTCTACAGATTGTAAGAGAAATAAAATTAATATTCAAGTCGCTGCAAATAAAAATACAAGAATGAGAAACTGATTTGCAAAACAGAATACAGTTGGATGGGAATACAAAACAGATTACGTATTCCAGCAGAACACACTGCTGTTTATCTTTCATTCGATCGCGTTGTATCGTGTTTTGAAAGCAACGTTTACTTATCTTCTCCTGTATTCCGTTTTGTAAATTTATTTTCAAGTCTGATATTTTTATTTCGAAGAATGTCAATATCAATTTTACAACTGTTGTTATTTGTAGACTGAAGATAACGGCAAAGTCGTCGATAGCCTGCTCTATGTAAATGAGTATCTGGGCCTATGTAGTTCCACTGCACGCAACTGTCAAAGTTCCCGCGAGGCCTACGGGCCCAAAGGACCGCCCAACGCTGACTAACGCTTTCGCTTGCTTTCGTCCAGTGGCTCCGGACTGTCGAGATCAGGCCCTCTCCCGAAATGGGGGACCATGTGCGGCCATGTTAGACCATGTGAGAGTTGGAGCAATACAAGATGAAATCGGAAATTCATAACAATTCATTTTGAACCCTTGCGGAGAGAATAAATGAACACCAAAAACATCGAAGGACACAATGATAACCGTACAATATTAATGATATTGAGATACCGAAATTTAAATTCCAGATTTTCCCTTTGAGGATGTTTTATTTCGGTAAATGAGACAACAAAATACATGGAGATTTTTAAATAACATTTCAAATCATTCTTTACTTGTATTGGGTGAGATACGTCGTGTTTAAATTAAAAGAAATTGTATTTAATCTTGAACTTGAAAAAAATTGGGTGTGGAATATTGGAATGAGAACTGAATGATGTTTTGTATCTTAAGGCGATATAGCATTTTGGAAACAATGTCTTTATTCTGCCTTCAATGTGCTTCATTTAGGCATGTGAAGTAACAAAATTTGGTATTAGATTTTGGCTAATAAAAACATGTGATCCTCTATTGAGGATTGTTTTTCTCTCTAAAGGATAGCAATTCCACATTTCTCTATTTCAATATAAATATATATTTCAATATAACAACCTGTCACTTTCCGATAAAATATGAATTTATTGAAAACTCAAAAACGTTGTAAAGGATATTTGAGAAGAAAAAAATGTCATTCAAATATCACCTATAAATTTGGATGTCTAAGGTTTTGAATTCCGAAATTGTATTGATTTTTATTACTACTTTTATTTAGTGAATAAAGAATTCAGTTGCCTTACTTTTTAAGATAAAATTTTGGTGAGTGTACCTTTAATCTTTATTTTACAGGTTGTATTACCGACTAATTTTGTTGTGATATTCAGAACTCAATATCTCTGTTAAACAGCTTAGATCATAGCAACGAAACATATTGAAATGTTTTATGAGCGTCATTAATTACAATGTAAAACATTGCAAAATTTCAAAAACATAATTTCAATTATAATTGTATGAATAACTGTGGAATATAAAAAATTATTGAACGTGAACTCTTTTCAAAAATGAAATGAGAATCCTTCCTTTCATTTTTTTATGAAAATAATAGAGATTTTTGAATGATTGAATAAATAATTTTACCATCGGTGACATTTATAATTTATAAATGAAATTGTCTTGAATTAAATGATATCTAAATTATGAATATAAAAAGTTAATTTTCAATACTTTCAGAAAAAATTGAGAACATTCGAGAAGTTCAGTATGGAATGGGCATAGGTTGTTTTCCATTTTATAACTTATCTTTGATTGATAGCATCTATTTAAACCCTTGTTGATAGAACGTATAGTAAGTATTGCTTGGTGACATATTTTAAAGTAGTGACATGATCTGTTCCTGGAAATCAGCATTCGAGCATTGAAGGGACATGTCTGAGGAGATAAACATACGTGACTGAAAAGGGGTAACGTTAACATTCTTAGTTACAATTTGACGATCCCTAATCCAGATTTCCTTTATTTACCGACTCGCCATTTGAGGAGCCGTTGGAGGAGCCACTTGAGAAAGCGAGGGAGAGCGAGGACGTGAGGACGAGGGCGCCCCGGAGGCCGCTGAGGGCAGCCCCCGAGGAGTTACTGTCCAAACACAGCTTCAGTAACAGCCCTCTGGAGGGATGGCGCGGGGCATCGCCGCGAGTGCCGGGCCCAGGGAGCGATCAGTCAGCACTCGCGGGCGCGGGGGCGGAGGCGGGCGCGGGGGCGGGCGCGGGGGCGGCGCGGGGGCGGGGCGGCGGGGCTCACCGGGCCCAAGCGGCGGGCGCCAGCGGCGAGAAGGCCGAGTCGAGGCTGCGGGTGACGGCGGTGGTGGCGACGGGTCCCACGGCCGCGTCCGCCGCCGCCCCCCGCGCCCGCCCCCGCCCCGGGCCCCACCCCCGCGCCGCGCCCGCCCGCCTTGAGCGTGGCGAGCGCCAGCGGCCGCGTGGGCAGCGGGGACGGCTTGGCCGGCGCGCCGCCCGCCCCGGGGCTGCTCACCTTGCCGATCAGAGAGTCGATGCTGAAGCCGTTCTTGGCGGCGGCGGTGGCGCGCACCGGGGCGGCGGCGGCGGCGGCGGCCGCGGCGGCGGCGGCGGCCGCCACCACGGCGCGGCTCACCGGCACGGGCTTGCAGGGCATCTGCTGGGGCGGCGCGGGGGCGGGCGGCGGCGGCGCCGGCTGCGGGGACAGCAGGTTGAGCCCCAGCGGCGCCAGCGACAGGCGCGCCAGCTCCGCCGGCGGCAGCAGCGGCACGGCCGGCGGCAGCGGCGACAGGTAGGAGTAGCCCGCGGCGGCGGCGGCGTGCAGCGGGTGGTGCGGGGGCAGCAGGTGGGCGGCCGGGTGGTAGGGGTCGGCGGGCCCCAGGAAGGACGAGGCCATGGCGGCCGCGTGGTGGTCCCGCAGCAGGAACTCGGGAGGCTGGCGCTTGTAGCGCTTGCGGCGCCGCAGGAAGCTGCCGTTGTCGAACATGTCCTCGGCCATGGGGTCCAACGTCCAGTAGTTGCCCTTACCCGGGTTGCCCGGTTCGCGCGGGATCTTGATGAAGCAGTCGTTGAGGCTGAGGTTGTGCCGGATGGAATTCTGCCACGCCGGGAACTTCTCTCGGTAGTACGGGAAGCGCGCCATGATGAACTCGCAGATGCCGCTCAGCGTGAGCTTCTTGTGCGGCGACTGCAGGATGGCCATGGTGATGAGCGCGATGTACGAGTAGGGCGGCTTTACTTGCGTGGAAGGCGCGGCGTTGGCGGCGGCCTTCTTGGAGGCGCCGGCCGCGGCAGCGGCGGCGGCGGCCGCGGCGGAGGCGGCGGCGCAGGCCGCGTCGGCGGGCGACGCGGGCGCGGACTCGTCGCCCTGGCGGGCGGGCGTGACCGCCGGCGCGGGGGCGGGCGCGGGCGAGCCGTCGCCGCGGGAAGGGCTGCGCCCGCCGCTCAGGAAGTGGCGGTGGAAGTCGACGGGCGCGCTGGAGTTGGCGGAGCGCTTCATGAGCGAGAGCGCGGGCTGGTCGCCGTCGTCCGAGTCCACGTTGATGTCCGGGTCGGTGTCGGAGTCGGGCGCGGGCGACAGGCGACTGCAGGGCTCGGGGGCGCCGGGCCCGCGCAGGTCGAGCGGCGCGTCGGCGGGGCCCATGGAGCCCTGGCCCATGGGCGGCGCGGGGGCGGCGCCCGCGGCGGCTGCGGCGGCGGCTGCGGCGGCCAGCGCGGCGGGAGCCAGCCCCGGCATGGCGGGCGGCATGGGCGCCACGGCGTGCGGCGGCAACGCGGGCTCGGAAGCGGCGGGCGGCTCGTGGAGGTCGCGGTAGCCCAGGAACAGGCGGCCCCCCTCGTCCATGGCCAGACACATCGGGACGACGACGACTCCTGCTGCGCTGCTGTGGCCGTCGACTCGGCCGCGCGGCGCGCCCTGCTGCGCACTTGTGCGGGCGCTCGGCGGCCGCCGCCGTCGCCGCCCGCGCCGCCCGCGCCGCCCGCGCCGCCGCCCTCGCCGCCGCCGGCGCGCGCCCCCACCCCCGCGCGCTGCCCCCTCCTTGCGGCGCCGCGGCGCGCCGCCCCGCCCCCTGCCGCCGCGCCGCCGCCGCTCATTGGGCCGCGCCCCGCCCGGCGCTGGGGGCGGAGCCGCCGCGGCCCGCGTGCGCCACCCGCCGCTGCCCGTCGCCACCGCCGCCGCTGCCTCCGCCTCCGTCGCCGTCGCCGAGATTTTCGTAGGAGCGGGACCAATAAACCCCCGCGGAAGTGCCGGGTGGCCGGCGGGGCCAGCGGGGCCAGCGTCGGCTACGTTGGCGAGGGTGGCGGCGGCGGCGGTGGCGGCGGTGGCGGCGGTTGCGGCGGTGGCGGCGACGAGTACCCTCGGAGAGGTGAGTACCAACGCCCGCTGCCCCGCGTAGCGCCGCTGCCGCCGTCAAGCCACAAGGCACACGTTGCGCGCGAGGTAGCTCGTCCCGTCCCTCCCCCCTTCCGCTCGGTCGCCGTGGCGCCCGCCGCGCGAGCCTCGAGAGTAGTCGAGGTGAAACGAGGGCTGTCGATTTTCGTTCGTCTTTATCTGTGCGGCGGGGAGGCTGCCGTAATGAAGAGCCGTGGGCCAGGGCGCCGCCGCTGTCGCCGCAGCGGGGCGGGGAGGGCCGGAAGGGTTGGGTGGGGCGGGGGCGTTCTTTCGACGCGGTTTTGAAAGGGGCGTCTGCGGCTGCTGTGTGGCCCGCGCGCTGTCTTTATGGCTGCCGCTGGCCGGGTCGCGTTGCTGCTCACGGTATGTTCTTGTGAGCAGTTACGACCGCGTTTCGAATTCGGAGGCGACGATGTCTTCTTTATATTGACATGAGAGCGTTTGCTAAATTTTCACGTATTACAATTAATTGTTTCCGTTTCACTTCCGTAAGCACATTGTTGAAATCGCGTTGTTCTTTTTGTCACATATATGCATTTTAAACCGCGGACTTCAAACCTCTTCGTTTAGAATATATTACACTACAGCAAGTAGGTATGTACGAACAACGGCTAAAATTACTTGCTAACGTAGACAAAGCTATCGCCTAGACCGTATCAAGGGGTTCAAATGCTGCATTCTATAACAGGTCTAACACAAATTTCTACGAATTTACTTTGCCTTCGTGCGCGTTTCGTTATGGGATAAGTGCTCTCGGGGGTTCTGATGAAAGAGTTCTCTCGCTGTATTAGAGCCACATTCTTAAGCAGTCTTTTGACTTTAATACGGAACATCGTGAGCGAAACGAAATAATTCACAATTGCTGAGGTATAACATGAAAAACATGAAAATAATGTTTTCGATTTTTAATTAGAAAGAAACAGTTCTTACCTTTTTGTAATTTTTGCACAGAAACTCTTGTGACTGTAATATCAAAAGTTTGTTCATTACCTGACAAGATTAAATGCCTTTATTGAATGTTGATATTGTTGTTGAATGTTTACATTTATTTGGGTTATATCTTTTGTTCAGAACTTCATGGTTCATGAAGCTTTTCAAAGAAATAAAAATAAATCTTAAATCAATAATTTGACAAAACTGCTATTTGATTATGTTAAATTTTTAAATGTTGTTTGTATTTGATGTTGATTATAATAAAGGATTGAGTCGTGTACCCTTTTATTCACGGAGGCCATATGGGACATTTTCGAAAATGTGAGATTATACTGTTCGGAGTGAGAGCAGGTTTGAGGATGCTAAGTGTGTGTGTGCGCGCACAGGATGAACGTAGTTCTAAAATGTTATAGCTTATTTATTTTATGTTTTATTCCATATTTATTCATTATTCCATGTCATCTCAAAGGAATTTATTTCGAATCGTTAGGATTTTTTTCTTGTGTGATTTAGTAATATTGTTCTAAACTGATTGTGATTGATTGTGTGAAATTGATTGATTATGTTAGAGAGTGCTGCACTATCATTTAAAATAGTTTGTTGTATTTGAACAGCAAAGCCGTGTATTTCCTCATTCAAGGCGTACCCGAAAGTTAAATATGGGTATACAAATTTGAATTTTAGGCGCTTTCGAACCTGTAGAACTTAATAAAAGATAAGTTCAGGTCGCGAAAATACTTATATGACTTAGTAGTAATTTCAGACATTAGGCAGCTCAGAAGGAAACAACGGACGCACTACAAGTTTGTAAACTGCGTTGAGAATGGAGGTTTATAACTAAATTAATCTGGTATTTGTGTAATCTAGGGTGTCCTTCATTATTTTCCATTATACACCTTCTTATAAGAAAAATCTATTTAACAAAAAAATAGCCTTTGCTTTTGTCATCTTTTACTTTATCTCATTTATTTGTTTCTATATAACATTTTTGTCGCATCACAAACGACAGTCTTAGTACTTGAATTAAAACATGGAAAACATTCCTATACTCTTTGGATGAATGGGAGACGTGGCTTTCTAGCCCACAAATTATGCCCACTACGGACATCCCATGACGACTTCCTTCGAGTCCTACGTGCACACCCGTAGAACCGACACCATTCACTCGGGCCGCGGAAGTCCACGTCTCCAGAAGAATGAGTTCCCGAACCACAAAATTCTAGAAAGGAAGTGAAAAATGATATTGTACACGTTTAGAGTATCTGAGCCAACATTCATATTCCTGTTTCTAATAAAACCATTGAGAAATGGGCTCGTATACACAGTTTTGTAATGAGATCTCATCTTTCATTGCAATTGAAAAGCCTGTTTTCAAATGTTTTCCATGAAACACAATATTTAAAGAAGACAAAATATTCCCATTTTCCTTTATAGCTCAAATCCGGATTTCACAAGTTCTTTTTCCTTGAGTCTGGCGCCTTAGACCGCTTGGCCATCCTGACGGTTTTCGGATAATGTTTAGCAAAAAAGAATTGCGTAAAAATGGACAGTACACGGAAATGAAGATACGTTCCTATGGAAATAAATTATATAGTTCTTTATTACGCGTCCCTCATCGTAGTTATATTTCGATTATTACCCTACATTGCATCGATTGTATTCCTTTCGAAAAATATGTTACAATCTTATTGTGAATACAGTTTGCTGTTGTTACTGTTGTAGATGACGGTGGGGTGGAAGTGGAGGGTGCTTTGGTGGTGTAGTTGCTTTTGTCTAACGACTGGTCTCTGCGAACTTTCCCATTTGCTACTTATCTCCCCGACGTTGTATTGTTTGACATTTTCGAATTTCGCCCACCTGGACGCCTATGTTACCACTTTGATTATTATCATATTCGCCGCCACGGAACAAGACCACCAAACGGTCACAGTCATATTTGATCATTACTTGTATTATTCCTAGTCAGAGTGAATACTGAACGGGAGGCGGACGAGAGTTTTTCGGGATTTTATTTTGCCGTATTTTTACTCAGGATTCTTTTACACACAACAAGCGTGACATGGCACACCGAGAATTTTCCAACGTTCCCATTTCGCCGCCTCAGTTTGTAATTTGCATTCGCGAACTTGCTTTGTCTATATTTAACGCGAAATTACGCAAACACTAGTCATAATTTCGAAGAAATGTACTTCGCATTACGGTATTCAAAGCTCTGTCGGACAGATTTCATCAGAGGAAAATATTCTGTCTTCAATATTGTAGTTGTAAGAACGCTTTTAAAAAATTCAACTTTCGCAATTCAGAGAGCTCAACGAAAATAAGCTGTGGAAAAGTTCTTCACCACGCTTTCACTTATCCGTGGAAAAAGCTTAACCAAACATTTGGAGCTAATTTTTAGAAAACATTGAAAATATTTTTTAAGCTATATATAAAATATCCCCAGAAATCAAAATATCCGTCTCTTTGAATTGATCGAGGAATATTAATTTTGGAGAAAATCGGCTGAACGTTTTTAGCGATAGTTGACCGCCCACGAACCGATGGACGAACAGTGGTTTTGCCTCAATCGATTTTTCGGAATCAATAACCCACAAAACATTGATTCTGACTACACAAGGAAGTAATTTAGAGGTAGTGATTTACTTTATATAAGAACAAGATTTATCCACTTTTTGTTACGCCAGGCAATAATAGTTTTTTTTGAAAAGAAATTCACCATTTCCGGAGCACGATTACAATACTTCCTCTTCTCAGGAAGTAAGGGCGAGAAGGTAAAAACGGTTCCAAATTTCTTCTTTAAATTTTTTCGTCGGATATAGGATGCTAAATAACGGTACTGGCCCTATTTCAGTAGATCTCTTTGTATTTTAGAACATTTAAAAAAATGCGAAAATATGATATTCATTATGGTAATTTATTTCGATAATGAAATCTGTTCTTCATTAGTATATCCTGAAGTAAAGTAAATATAAATTTTTGATTTTTTTAAAATTGGAAATGCAATTGTTCAAAATTTTTATGCGTCGGGAAGGTTGAGTTTAGCTGGAAGGATAGATATTTCAATTTGTGGAGGTCCTGTACTAGTGTAAGATCGAGCAAGTGTAATAATCTGTTCTTGAATTTTTTTAGTGAATTTAATGTGGAGATATAAAAAGTTAATTTAGCGCGCAAATATATATAGTTGTCTACTGGTATCCGTTCGGTACTCACACGTCGCCTAGGTATAGAAGGTAATTTAGAAACCGGTTTGTGAAGAAAATAACTTGTTCACTCAGTCGTCCGTGAATGTTTCATGGAAGACAGGAAAAACATGTTATTTTCTTAAATATTGCTTTATTGTTTTCATTATCAACGTCGTTACTGGACAATGTGTAGAAATCTAAAAAGAGAGTAATGGAGTATGTGAAGAAATTAGTGGCTTGTCATGGCATTTTTGAGTGATCATCGCTAGATTTGCCCAGTGCGTGTCCATCTTTCTGAAGCACCGGGAGGGGGTAAGGTGTGTTGCAATATCGTAGAATTTTTTAACGTTCAAATTTACGATTACTTTCTGATCATTTTTTGTTTTGTTTTTCAACAAATATTCCTAATCTCCTTTAAAGCCATAACGAAATAGAAATTGCTTTAGAAATTTTTGGTTTGACGGCAAAACTAAAATGCACTGAATCCAATAAATGTGAAATGATGTTAATATAATATTATAATAATATAATAAAATATAAACATAAATATATATAATATAAATACTTTAAAATTCGTTTGGTATTCGGTTAAAATTCATTATGATTATTGTTTATTCTGCCAGAAAGAGCCAAAAAAAATCAAAATAGACCGGCAGTTGGCTGAGCTGAATCTGCCATTTCAACATTCCAAACACTGCTACCGCCCACGGTCGAGACGCTTGCCACTCGTTGTCAGACTGTCAGACAGAAAAAACAGACCGTCACACGATTGGGAGTTGCGTACCCGATGCCCATGGCCAGGAGGTGGATTACACTCATTATCTTGCGATAACGCATCAGCTAATCAGAGCAGGAAACTCTCTCCGACGCTTCGGAGCCCTTCACGACGGCTCTGCCAGACTTGATCGAACTAGACACATTCGAACTTTGAAAAGCAGGTTGTGCAATAAATAATCAAGGAATGTTAAACACTGCTACTCACAATGATCTTCATATGCATATAAAGTTATATCCTAAATTATTTAAATTCATGAAAATGTAAAAAACTGTATATTTACCATTTATAATATATATATATATATATATATATATATATACATATATATATACATATATATACATATATATACATATATATATACATATATATACATATATATATACATATATATACATATATATATACATATATATATACATATATATATATATATATATATATATATATATATATATATATATTCGTTTAAAATAACGTGACGTTTGGAAGTTGTCATGTTACCGTTTTTTCATATTCATGAATGTATAATACGTATAAAATACCACTAACATGCTACGTTTCTCAATATGTCGAGATCCGTGCCATCCTGTTGTAGAGGCAAACTTTTAAATGGCCGTCGTGGAAACCCTCATTGTTTCCTACGGATTCTTTCTCATTCTATGAGTTCTTCCTCAATTAATACAAGGCACAAGCTGCACATTCCTCTTCTCTTGTATTTATCTTTTATTGTTTTATAGTCTTTTTAAAGTAGAAAACCATTTCTTACGAATGCTATTGAAGCTTGTTAATTAAGCTAAACAGAAAATATAGCGTAAATAGGTTGTCAACATTCCCTTCTTGCAAACGTTTAACTAATGTTCAGTAGTTCATCATTCCGCTCTCTGGTGGTAGAAAGGTGGACGGAGAATATAACCTGATTGTGTATCTGATTTTTATTATTAGAAGAATGGCTGTGGATGGAAATATTACTTCTAGTAACGTTTCCACGGTGTGAAGTGAGGAGGTGTCCAAATGAGCGTGTCCTCGGCGGAACGCTTTCCGTTGACAGCAGCGTCTAATCCGTCGCGATGCGAAGCCCTTGGAGAGAAAACACGTGATCAGACGCGGTTGATTACAAGTCAGCAGCAATAGCAAGTTGATAGTGGTTAATAAGAATACAACATAATAACAAGATCCAAACCAAATGGCTGCGTTCGTTAACGAGCTAGTGTTCAAGTGAATGCGGTACGTGGGGTTGAAAGTTTGAGACCTGCATAGGTGTGGAAATTTTCACCGTTGTGCTCTGTTATGGCTGACATTCCTTTATTTCATGCATCAACATTGCTGTCTGCAGTCGACATTCCTTGTCGGCCCGGAGGATCTTGCCTGTGAGCCACGTGCCCGTTTACCTGTCGCAAGGCCTCTTTGATCTGTAGGAGGGCTTGCATTATGAAGTGCATATCTGCTTACCTCATGTCAACTATGTTACCAAATTCCCATTTAATTCCCTGCCATGTCCGGTAGCTGTGCATATCGTCTGTGTTCGTGATTGAGAAACTGACTTCCTACTCTGATTAATGCTACAAGCGTTGAGATATGCCCATGGGCTCTCTCGGGCTTAATCCTAAAGAAACAGGACCGAGATGAGCCTACGGGCGTGAATGTTGGGACGAACGACGGTTTTCTGCGAGTTCCCAGGGGAGCAGTAGTGACTGCAGAGGCCAGAAAGGTCCTTCAGCAGCCGGGAAGGGGGTCAGGAAAATTTGGATAGCGCATCCTAAAAGAGAAATCTATCTCCATCGCTGCCAAGCCCGCCTGTTACTCAACTTATCAGTCAGTGCGTTTCTGCATTGAAATGAAGGAGAATGGGAGTCTCTAATGTCCCTTAGGATCTTGTTTAATTTTCTGTTTCCATCCAGCGTTCTGCTCCCAAAAGTCAAAAGCACTCTAAATTTTGAGTCTATGCGTTTCCTAGAAACGACCATCTGCAGTTGAAGATGCATAGCCCTCCAGGCTCCTGGAGCGGTCTGTTGTGACTGATTCGGAATGTGCTCTACGGCATTCACGCCGAACGGGTTGAAATCTTGCCGTGGAGTCCCGTTGTCATGCGAATAAGCACGAACCTCTGTAAAGATACTTCTGAGGTATTTCTGTCCATAGCGCTTCTACCAATCAAACGGTCAGGATACGGCCAGAGTTGATCCTTGGGCAGATTTCGCTCTCGGAAGAATTCCGCTTATGACAGGATATTTTCAACTAGAGTACACATATGGTCCTACGCGCTCTGGCAAAAATGGTCGAGCTTTCAATTAGGCAGAATAATATCAAATTAATTTGAATTATTCAACAAAATTGGACTCAGCAGAATTGTTGACCCTCTAATAACGTTTCATGAGCATACCCACAGGAAAAAATATGACTGGGCCTTGGTGGGTATATTTGTACGTTCGAAAGGCCAATTCGCGACGAAAAAAAATTCAAACGTCTGTTGTTTCATGGAACAAATGTGACAAACGTATTGAAGCCACAATTCCCCACCTCGCGCCTCTTTTGCCTGCGCATGAAATCTCCTTTCCGGATTTGGAGGGAAAGGAAGCGCAGTTAGGAAGTTGCCTGCGCTCGCAGGAGCGCCGGGCTTCCCAGGCCGGCAAGTAGCTCGTGCGGGCGCGGTTTGACGCGACTGCTCTAAAGAGATCAGTGTTTTGTGAGTGATAATTCTCTGCAGCGTGGGCACCCAAGTAGCTTACGCTTCCACGCCCTCTCGGTCTGCCCCGCTCCCCTCCGACAGCGGCGTGCGCCCAGCGGCGAGCGCTTCTGGGAAGGGAAAGCCACCGACATCAGCAGATACAAACAAGGAAGCGTTGCGAAGATTACGACTGCGCAGTCAATATTTTTAGGAACGAGCCTCAGTTTCTGGGAGGGGTTCCCAAGGTGGCGGATAGCGGATCGGTATGTAGATACACGGACGAGGGCCAATGATATCGAACGTTCCAAAGCCGTCCTGAACTGAGGCAACTAGATTACCAGATCGTGGGAATATGACTTATGGTGGGACTATACTTATAAATACCACACATGATCTATAACGACCAAGTGTCATGGCGAGTAAGCTCTGCTAGAAGTAAGAACTGCTTCCACTGGCCGGTGGATAGAGGATGCCCCTAAAGGGAAAGAAAACACCAAAAGAAAATCTCGGAACAAGGGAGCTCTGAAAGGCGTGGTGAAGCGTGTCTCTCAAGGCGAGTAAACCTAACACAAATCCTGTCCCTTCAAGTTGGGTCCATGGCCAACGACCAGACATTGAAAAGAGATCATATGTTTGTAGCGTCAAAAGAAGCGTCGGAGTCACGGAACTGAGAATAAAAATGCAGAAGAACTAGAGGCGGATCATACCGAGCCTCGAGCCCGGCCTTGCTTGTAGTGCCATGAAAGAAAGCAACTGGGTGAGTTAGCGTTGTTAGCAACTGAATATCTGAAAACCAGGAAGTTATATGTTCAAGGCAGTCTGCAGTTCTGGCCCCCAGTACCCCTGGCTCGGACAAAGCCTCAACCTGAATGAGATTTCTACATGCCTCGGGATTGATAATGCCTCCGATAAATTAGAGATAGATGACGGAGAAAAACCGCAAATAACGGGGCATAGACCGGGCGTAACAATGTGACATTCAATAAGCGTGTAAGTGCAATAGTGCGTAGAGAATTGTTCATGATCCATATTACTGAAATGTGAATGATTATTGGCACCGGCCTTAACAAACCCTAAGAAAGAACGATAATCTCTGCACCTCGAAAGTTGGGGGCAGTAGCATGGAGACTTGCGCCTATACTAGCCAGAGGATCCTATTACTAGCCTGGTGAACTTGGTGGGGTAGTGTCGTTACCTTTCACTGGATGGATGACAGATTAACATTTCACCATCTGAGGTGGCGCAGGGCATCAAATCTCACTGCAGTGCCACTGAGTTCAAATCCCGACGGTGGTAGAATTTTCGACTCTAGCCAGATGGCTAGGTTGAAATCAGCTGCTGTGTGGAGGAGAATTTCAGCGGCCGATTGATCTGATATTTCCCTAGTTTCTGCGTCGGAAAAGAATCAACTTACAGCCGCGAGAATACATAAGAACATTAATATGAATAACTGTATTTCTCATTGAAGTACAGAATACGTGCACAGATAGTGAATTTTCAATGAATGAAGTGATAATGTTTTCGCGATGTTGGAATATTTTCGATTTCCCCCTTTACTGTATTTAAAATGTAAAAAAATAGGAATGCACCTTTTCAGAGATGAAATTGTATTAATACGTGTCATCGTGCATTCTGTTCATTATATTGTAAATTTTTATTTTTTGCATAGATATAAAAATTGTTCACAATTATTTTAGTATGAAATAAAAGGGCTTTGCTTCAATATAGCAAGCAAAGGGTCTAGCCCCATTTCTCAAAAACACTTTTCAATTATCACCCTAATGCTCATCCAACACGAATATTTCCAATTTTTCGCCTCATGAATATACAATATTTATCTCTTTCTAGTGAGGTGGGGTGAGGGTTTAAATGACGCAATAATTGCACGCTTCCAATGAATAACTCGTCATAGATAACGCGTATATCTTTTGGTTGATCATTGGAAAGCATCCAGAAACCTTGCCCCGCTGTCACATTCGAGATATGCTCACAACCCCTGAGTGCAATAATTGCAATAACTTCATTCACATTAGGGTTAACAATCTTGTCTGTAACAAAGACCAGTCCACCTATAAGAGAAACTTCTTAATTTATTTTACATTTTTGATGTATACAGCAAATAACATAATTATTTAATAAATCACAACGCAAGACAAAAATAAGCAAAGGAATCGTCATTCAAAAATACCAGGCCCTTGACAAAAATGTTTATACAAGGCAGAATTTAAAAAGAAATTAAACAGTAAATAAAGTAATAAATAATAAAGGAGTTGTGCATATATCAAGAGACGACTCGTAATTCGTAATTCAAATCGTAACAACTCGTAATTGAAATCTCAGCTGTTTGTTGATAATACTAGGCACACATACTGTCTTATAAAACAACCATTCTTTAACATATCTTTTGAGCACATTCTGTGTTTAGGTTTCCTGCTGCAGCTTGCGCGTATACTGTTCCTTCTGGATATGGTGGAAAAAAATTAGTGATGTCAGGGAAGGTTGCCAGTGCTGGTAGAAGCACGTGGATCCCCAGGCGGGCAAGTAGCTCGTGCGCACGTAGTTCTACATGCCTGAAGAACGTCTGGACGGTTCAGATCTAGCGTTGACCACGGACAGACAGACGCCTTGCCGTAAGCAAATTTTTCTGTAACAAGGACCCACAAAATGTGGATTCTGACTACACAGCGTGTTAAGAGGAAGTAATGTACTATACAGAGCAGCATAATGTATCCACTTTTTCGAAATCAGGACCCCACAATATGCGTTTTCCTGCCGAAAAATCACCGCTTTCCGTTTTAACATTACAATACTTTCTCATCACGAAGTGTGCCCGTTGTAGGCACGCAGTAGGCGAAAATGTAAAAATTAGGGCGAAATGAATGAAAATAAGTTAGTACTGGGAATATAACATATTAACCAGCACATGACAGGATTTTCAGAATTCCATGAGGTCTCGTCATAAAAGTGCTGGGCGCTCCGTCCCCGAACCCACCCCTTTGTCCCCGACCCGCATGCCTCCCCAGGCCAAGTCACAGGCGACAGAAAGTGGTCGCGCCCACAGGTCACAGCCGGCCGGCGCTCCGGCGGTGGGAGGGCGGGGGCGGGAAAGGGGGCTCGAACAAAGGGACTGTGTCCCGCGTGTAGGAGACGGGGCGGCGCGAGCCCCAACATGCCGCGGAAGCGTTGCCGGCGACAATTTTGTACGTGCTAATGCCCGCACACGGCCAATATTTGTCCTTCTTTCATGACTGGTATGACGTACACGTTTCTCTTTTCGAAATATGTATGCATTAGGAATTAACCACATGTGGGTAGTATTTGAATCTAGTGATTGCGCAACAGTATACATGTTTTTACATTCTTGGTAACGGTTAATCAATATTACACTATTAGACTACCACCCTAAAAACCCTTATTTCATCCCTTAAAATCTCCGTAGTAAGGGAGCGAGAGAGGTTCAAAAATCATGCATATTTTTCTTGTTTCGAAAATTCATTAAAACTCACAGAATTCGAAGATTAATAATATTTTTTATAAAATGTATATATTAAATGATTTCAATACTTAATATTCAGGAACATTTTAATATTGTTACCATTGCCTTGCCCCTCAGTCGTTTTTGCCGAAATTGGCTTACGTAAAGATGGGAACTTATTGCCATGCAGCACAGGTATATATAATTAAAAAACACGCCGATCGTTAGGATTATATTAATTGGGTATCAGTATTAACAACTCATTTCAAGAGATCCACATAAAATACACGTTTATGATTTTACGTCGCATTGCCAGATATCATCAACAATTAAAATCGGTACGTAAGTGCCAAGAAAAGTATTTCCTTCTGTTTCTATACTATTTGCGACAATTCTGGATACCAATACCTAAAATTATATTTATCTTAATGATGATATAAATGCATCAGATATAATTTGTACTGTATAACTCTAAAAGAATTAATATACCTGTAACAAGAATTGTACTTCAGCATCTGGACCAACCCTCATCTCGAGCAGTTTGTTCGTCCAATTTCCCTTGGTATCTTGAACAAATGCTGTTATGGTCTCATGTTTTGCTTCTGGGCATAAATGTAACCTTACTATGCACACGTTTTGTTCAGCTCTCCCTTTTCTTCATGCAAGAGGAGTAAAGTCGGGAGGCATTTTTCTCATTGGCTAGAGCCGCACGCAAAGACATTCACTGTCGATCATTCTCGGCGGCGCAGAGAAAGCAGAGCGCGGAGACAGCTGAGTGTGAGAAATCCAGTTGCGGCACTGCCGTAGTAGAGAACGAACCATACCGATACTAGACCAGTTATCGGGGTGCACCCTCCACGCGCACGGTCGATCAAGCGATGGATACCGAATCCTGGAGGCATCATCGATCTCTCGACACCATTTATTGGTCAAGCATTTCTATCAGATATCATAAACGCATTAGGTAATTCTACTTTCAATGGGGAGGAAGAACTAAACTATATGTACACACGTCTAGCATACTCTATGATAAGAACTGAATTAAAATTCGATATCGCAAAGCACGTTGCAATCTTCCACATAGCTGTGCCATTAAAACTGGACGAGCACGGAAAATTAGTGAATTAAAAACATTCTATCCTACGTACTTACGAAGTAAAAAGAAAGTATTGTAATACTGCAGTGGAGAGTGGCGTTTTATTGACAGAAAAACTCGTATTGTGTGTCCGAAAATGTGTACGCGCTCGTTCTTGGTGCTATATGTAGACAAGATTTTTGGCGTCTTCCTTACAACTACAATATTGAATATGTGCTAGATTTGTTTTCTCATGAAATCTTTTCCCCAATGTTATATCTTTAAACAAATTGATTGAGTTAAATTTTCGGAAATATGGGTAGTAGCTGTTGCGTAATAATGCGTGGTACACAGGCAATTTTTAAAACAAGATTTTTCTCCTAAACTGATCCAAATTTTTCCTTTATTTTTTCTCAAATAGAGCATGGAAGGGAAGGGAAGGGGAGCATGGAAGGGAAGGGGTGCGTCTAGGAAAATGGCACATGTCCTCTTTTCGTTGAACTCTCTGTATTTCCAAAAACTGCAAAAGATTGTATCTGCGTCTTCATAAAACTACAATATTTAAGGTAGAGATTACTTCTTAATGGAATGTGTTCTTCAATATTGAATTTTAAATAATATAATGTACATTTTTGAATACATAATTAGTTTCTATGGAATTTTGAGTGGCTATTACAATTAATTCGACAGTATGTGCTGTTGTGGCGTATCTAATTTCTTATTAAAATTAATTAAAATGCTGTATTATTGCATTTTCTCCTTTGTAAGAGAGGTCATGATGCTTATCACAAGCAAAATACACCAAAACTACCAGAAAATCGCGCAAAGGGCAAGATTCTCTGATATTGCCGAGAACAGCTGAGATTTACTGGTACCGATTTCTGAACTCTGACAAACACTACACAGATTTCACAGGCACATAGGGAGCGCATTTACCCCCCCCCCCCCAGACTCCAAAAGCAAGCCAGCGAGAACGATCGATAACAGAATGCGTTTTGTCTGGCTCTAGCTTTAATAAGCATGGTTTCTCTTCAACTGGTCTCAGAATTACAATAGAGTAGATTGTGTCTGATCTTAGGGTTCAACAGAACTACTAATGGGAATCGGCATTGCTAAATGTGTTGACATGTGGTACGCATCGTGAGTCAATAACAAATTCATATCCCTAGGCAGTTAGAATATAATAAAAATTGAATTTAATATATATTCTGTTTGTTATTTACCAGCAATATTCCGTAAAAATTAATTTATGATTCCATGTTCAATTGGCCGAATTGTTCTGTTTGGGTACCGTACATTCGCGAAAAATTTCGTAGAACTCCTGTTCAAAATTTGAACAAGCTCCGCATCTGGTTTATATGATGTTCTCATTGCACATTGTGTGGTTTCATACATGTAGTCTCATACTCTGCTGTTAAATATTATGATTCTCTACCAGAATGAAAAGTATCAAGTGGGTAACTAAGACGTAGCTAGAATTCTACAGCTTTGTTGAATATAATGAGTTAATATTATAATTCAGCAAAGAGTTGTAGGAAAAAGTGGAACTGACTAAAAGAATTGTTTAAAATTAAATTATTAGCAATTATTAAATGTATCCATATTTTCTGTGGTCAAAATTCATAGAGAATAGAAATTGAATATAGGATTTCCTAATATTTCCACTTCACTTATATCACCTCTCGGCCTAGAATCCAGTAAGTTTCACTACAACACGGATACAATTGGTTCTGAAGCTATTAACACTGCATAATTAATAAGCATAGGTATCATTCAATCTGTACATCGGTCAAAATGTTGCTCAAACACCGATAACAGAGTATTTAAATTCAATCCAACAAGAAGTGGGGTTCAAAGTTAGCAACTGTTTTTACTTTATCGCCTTACGAATTTTTTGTAAGAAGATAAAGTTATATAATGGTGCGCCAGAAAACGCCGAAATTTCGCCAGAAAAAACCTTATTGCTTCTGCTTTCTCTGGTTTTACCACTCACCCCTTTTCTCTGATCTTTCATACATTGGTTTTCACACAACTATTACCTAAATTTGAACTAATATAGAAATACTGCTCTGTACACTCATTTGTAGATCAAAGTAATAAATAGAAAATATAATCGAATATAGTTTTCAATGCAAAAGTGTATCGAATTTGATGGTGTTCAGTAATCATACACAGGAATTTGCATTACCAACCTTAATTTTTTTAATGCATACCCTATTTTAGAGCGTTATAACAGCAGTACATAAAAATACGAGGATTTTTTTCTATGGCATTTATCCAGCTGTCAGCTGGTTACCCTCCATTTCTCCATATGGGACATATTCCACAGAATATGCGCCCCATTAGGCACACCAACACACTTGAGGACGCCTCTGATCTGAGTTCATCAGAACGCGAGATCCTCCGTGACAGCATATACATGAGAGACAAGAAACTAACAACCGTGCCCAAGGCAAGACTCGAGCTCGCGATCCTTCACTTTGGAGCTCTGAGTCTGTACACGTTCTTAGCCACCCCGATTACCCAGGTCGGCTGTGGGGAATATGTAGAATGAAATTCGGAACTCGACTACCGGCTGAGGTGGCTCAGGGCATCAACAGATGTCATTGATATGCCTCTGAGCGTGAGGTCCTAGGGTTTGAATCTCGACGGAGACAGGATTTCACTTTCGTCACTAGACAGCGGCTGAATTCTATCTATCTAACTTTCAAGAGGGATTCTTACGGACGGCCTTTCTGGTCGTAGTTTTCCATGATTCCTCCGATCAATAGCGTAATAATCTGGCTACGGACCGCGCGTGCGAAGTCTTTCCTTCCTCTTCCTTGTTTTATCCTCTCTCCATACTTGCACACAATTACATTAACATGCATTACATTACCCCACGTGTCGGGGAGCTTTGAGCTTCTACCAGCTGGGGCAGTACCCCGCTGGCGGGAGTTACCTGGACTCCGCAAGCCCACATATAGGTCAGCGCCTTTTCTCACCATTCAGCGGGAAATAATCACCACCACCACCACCACCACCACCTTCCGTCATAAAACATGCACTGCACTTAAAGGACTAATGATCGTAACAGTTACCGCGCTCAGAAACACGAAATAATAAATCATTCGCCAGAAGTCTTATTACTCTTAAATAATAGATGACGTAGATATTTTAAAGGGAAATGAGGCGTAAAAGGATCACAAATGTATTTTCTGTTTGAGTGAAAGAAGATATAGGGATTCTTACTTTCACTTCCTGTTTTTTGAAATTCGAACTGAACGGCAATCGTTTCTATTGAATCACCAAGCCCAATAATATCCGTTCATAAAATACGGAGTTCTGAATTAATATCATTGCTTTTAGTAAACAAACATTTTTAATAAACGGCGCTGTTTTTCTGTGAAGCCCACGGCGCCGTGTGACGCAACCCACGGGGAGGGCGGGGGCGGCGCTGAGGGGCGGGGCCGAGGGCGCGAGGGGACGGGGAATCGCTCCACATTCAGTTGAACGTTACGGCAGAGGAGCTCACACGTGGTAGCCCATTTACTTCCGTATGATTTAACAATAATTAAACATACGTCACACTGAGTAAATGGTTTCCGCGCACGGGTCGGAGTTTTTAAACGCAATGAAGACTTCTTACTTCGCACTGGGCGCTCGCAGAAAGATAATCGGGCTGCAGTGTTTAAAATATGAGTATTGAAAGATCCTTTGAGCGAAAAACTTCATACAATGGATATATTCAAACATGAAATTCGGGTGACTTACACACCTCCTTCCCCTCTCTAGCCATAAAAAAATAATCTTTATCTGTTGTTAAAAGTTCCTTTTATTCTATTCAGAAGTTTAAAAAACTTTGTTAAATGTTTAATAAACTCATCAACCAAAATGAAAATATTACAGTGAAAAGGATTAATCGACAGAAAAAGCAAAATCTCACTGGACAACTCCTTAACAATGTACAAATCAATAATCTGACCTTCAGCGCTATCTGCGAACCAAATTCTGACAAACGCGTCTGACCACCACAAATAAGTTTCAAATCTTACAAAAGAAATTTCTAAGAGAAATAACACATGCTCCATGATATATAACCAACGAAAAGTTACACCAAGGTGAGAATTTAAAATCCCTAAAAGGAAATATTGTCTATCTAGCTCATAATTTATTTAATTAATTTTAGCTAACAGTTTGTTCCACCATAAATAAATGAATGTTAACGAATGGTTAATATTGTGTTGGTACGATACTTCGTTATCAACTACGAGCGATAATAGTAGTTTATGCAACTAGTTTATAATATTAAGCTTTAGCTTCATATTATGTTAGTAGCGTCTTTTCAAATTTGGTACACGAATGCAATAAAGCAACATTATATACGAGTTCCATAGGCTAGCATTATAAATATCTAAGAGAATCAAAGTTAATTTTGGCAAAAAACAACTTCATTGAGACGTCTCGGGTATTTGACAACGGCCCGAAAAACCCGCGGCCGGCTGTTCCGTTTACCGCTATCTCCCCACGATTCTCTCGCTGCGATTGGCTGAATATCTAATTACATTTTGTTCGTGTCATAAGCGGCAAATACGTCATAATATGAGCGCTAAGATATCCTTTTATGAATTTTTTTATTTAACAAAAAAGATCGTTTATAATGTTGGAATACAAAAGAAATTATTTAGGCTTACGGGATAGTTCTGGCGGCGCCAAAAGAAACGTATTTACCCTGACGTAACACAACAAAAGTAATTTATAATCTTATATAATTTTTTACTATTAATTCTAAAAACTATTTTTTTCTTCAAAATAATCGTAAATTCGTGAAATCTAATTTTAAAGACAGGAAATGTTTGTCTGCAACGCCTTTGCCATTTGTAATTAAAATTAAAAATAATGGGTAAAAGAACGTGTTTTATATAGAATGTTAAAGTTTTCAAATTTAAAGACAGATTTCAAGTATATAAATTAAAGATTCTCTTCGTCTGAGAATTCCGCCATCATTCCCATGGATAAATCCTTTTTTATTCTAATGAGATATTTTGATCGAATCTACTTCATTCAGTTTACACTTTTTTAAGTGGATGATTGCTATTGTCATCGGGGCATATTCCTTCACAGGACATTACATAAGGATTTATAAAACCAATACACGAACTTTTTTCTGTGTCTATTTTCCTCTTATCTTCCAAACACTGCAAATAATTGACAAGAGTTTTTCCATACATTTTTGTCTCCAAGTTTTGCAATTGCACACTTTGACAATCATATTATGTCATTGGAGCTGATACCTGCAAAAAAACAAATCGCAGAGACATCCCAAACCTCTTCTGTGTGTAAATATATTACCATATTATCAGGGTTTGAATATTCCAAATAAAATGCAAAATTATTGACGAGCACTCTCTTAGCATTGTTCTTCTCAAACAAACAAAATACACATGATAACTACAGAAATACTCACAAAAAGTTTTATAAACAACAAAATTCCTTCATAAAAAATTTATGGGATCATAAAGGGAGTTGTTTTGCATAACAGAACATGATTTGTAATGCTCTGAAGAAAATAAAGCAGATTAACGTAAGCAAGCCGGGAAGGCACTAAATCATTTCGAGACAGGAAAGCAGCAAGCATTTGAGATGCCATCTCACCAAAACCCAGCCACCCGCTGTGCAAATATGCTGAACAAGAGCGATTGACTGTGGACAGAATAGGAAGTAAAGAGATTGCTTAAATGTAAACTATTCCTTAGGTGCTCTTCATATTTTGCAGAGCAAAAGATTTAAGAGGGCTCAGATACAATCACCCGGTTTAGGTTCTATTCGGGAGGGTGATGTGGAAAGGATATTAGTACGGTCAGTCAAAAGACATTTAATAATTAAAATCGAAGAAAATGTATGTTCTAATTGCCCTGATATTGTAGCATATTTTGTACGGGGAAGCTCAAAATAATAAATAGTGACCGTTTTCACTTGTGGATTAATTTCCTGTCTTTAGATAATAATTCCTTTTATACCTCGGCCCTACGCATGGGAAACACTGAGGCCACTTTCGTATGAATTATGTAATAATAATTTATAATACTGCGCGTTAACGTAATCAATTTTCAATTCTACTACTATAACTTTTCTTTTGTAATTAATTAATTTATTAATCCACCGGATCCTGAAATTTATATTTAGGTCGAGTTTCGCGAAGCCATCCCATAGTGGGTGTTCTCATCGATTTTTATGGGAATAGGATACGTGGCTTATTTTGGTAGTAACGTTCGTCTCATACCAAAATAAAAAACAAAAACAAAGTTTGCAGTGTATAACATTGCAGCCGCAGTAATCGATGAAACTCTAATTTATTTTACTCTACGTAGATGTTATTAATTTTCATTACCTATTTCCATCTTGACTCCATCTAACTCACAACAATACACTGCACAACAACAACAACCAAAAAATACATAGACAAAAAATATTCTACTCTCTGAAGATTAACAAATCTGAGATATACACATTCACGCAATATTTACATTATATTAATTCAACAACCCCGCATGCATGCTATTATGGCCATTTAATTTTATATCTAACTCGCTATTTTATCGCTAACCAATCTTGGCCTTGTCATATTAATTTTGAGCAAAGATCTGATAAAGTTCAAAGTTTTCTCCTCCCTTTACTGCAACGATTCCAAACTTACGTTTCACCATCCCTCGTTCCGTCGCTACTCATGAATCTTCACTTCTGATAGATCTTCACTTCTGAAGAGGAGAGGATGGGAATAGGAAGAGAAAAGAAAGATAGGAAGCAGTCCGTGGCCTGCTTGTTACGGTGTGGCTTTGGTATTCGTCTGGTATTGATCGAATCCGATCTGTGGTGTTTGGTCAGATGGCTCACCTTCAACCCCTAGGTAACTGGGAACAAATCTTCGTCGATTCTTGTGGAATGTGTTGTGGACAAAGTGGGTTCGCGGTCAGTTTTCTCGGGGTTCTCTGGTTTCGTGTTTCTCCTTCTCCATTATGTAATCATCATTCAAACCATATCACCACTCTCCTTTCATCTAAACATTAGCCTGAATTACAACCGAAAGAGCTGAGGATCACATTAAACCCAATTTTACATCGCCGCCTCATCTGTCATCAAGTTCTTTCCGTTTATGCTCGACCCATCCCCGTCACACCTTTCACCTCTATCACCACCACCGCTTTCTCCTCTCCTGCCACCTGCGCCATTCCCGCCATTCCACTTCCGCGCTACCCCACCCCCCGCTGGCCCGGCGCGCAGCCATCCACTTCCGCTGTGACGCTTCCTGCGAGCGGGCGCCGCCCCCTCCCCCTCCCGCCCCCACGCTCTCGTGCGCGGTGCTCCACCGCGGCCCTCCAGCGCCGGCTGCGCCAGCACATGAGCTCGTCACGTTCAAAGGGACGACCGCATGTTTTGTTTGTCGCGCTGTCGAAGGTCGAGGAGGACGATGGGTTGGGACTGGAGAGAACCACTTTTCGAAAGACTATTGACCTTCCATTATTTTTGGACGCGAACATTGTCACAGGTTAAATATACTCTCGGATCCTATGTGATATTGTTTGGTCGTCATTTGTGATTGGATGCGATAGATGAGCGGGAACAACAACGCATCTGCAGCATTGTTGTTTCGGGTGGCTCTAGATTTCGAGCCCTGACAGTGATGGATTTTTCATACTACCTAGATAGATGGATCGATTTCAACCAGTGTCACCGAGAAGACATTAGAAGAAATTATTTAAAGCCATTTTGAGAAGTTTTTGAAAATGTCCTAGAACCTTCATATATCATTCATAAAGCACTCACAAAAATTAATAGATCCGTTTCAACTTTCAGAGACTGCGACATCAGTCAGATCGATTGGGAATATTAATTATCTTGAAAATGCAGATATGATTTAGATGAAAATGTTGTTGAAAAACTAACGGACAAACGGACGGTGTATTTAAAATATTATTAGATGAATAAAAGCATTTAAGTGATCGATTGATATTTCATATTTTGCCTATCCTGGACTAGATACAGATCTGTCTTTAGAGCGTGACCAAGCCCGGACCAAGTTCCAGGGCTCCCGTGAAGTGACTGGCGAAAGAGTAATATACTACGATCCTGAATATCTAAACTATTTTAGACCTCCCTGAAATAAATGGTTTGATGGAAAGGTAATATCTTTGCATTGTGTTTAAATAAAGATGGAGCAGTGGTGAAATGACAAGCAGGAAAACAGGTGAACAAGAATCTGCCGCAAACCCTCTTTGTCCTCAACAAATTCCCAATGCATCGACTGGGATTGAAACTGAACACCCAGGGTAGAAGGTGAAGCGTGTGATCACTACAACATGGGCCACTCCAACCGCGTAGGAGTATAACGCCTTGCATCCAGCGTTGCCAGTCCGCGTTGAGTGCATTGCTGGGTAGGAAGAGCATTGGGTAGATGAGCATGACGGTATATCCGGTATGGAAGAGCGAGTGGATGAGTAGGCGTGTGAGTGGGTGTATGTGTGAGTGGATGGTCGTGTGTGTGTGGGTTGCGAGTGGGTGGGTGAGTGAGAGAGTGAGCGTGTGAGTGAGAGGCCTAACGGGCGCGAGGTGTGAACGGATGGGTATTTAGAAATATGGGCATGTAAGGGGTTGGGGAGCGAGCATTTAGAAGTGTGAGCTATTTGTGGAGAAACGAGCTGAGGTCCTATGAGCTGTTAAGGATTTGGGTCTGTGATCTTGTGAATGGGTGAGTGAGTTAGTGGGCGAGTGAGTGGGTAGACGAGTGAGTGGGTAGACGAGTGAGTGGGTAGACGAGTGAGTGGGTAGACGAGTGAGTGGGTAGACGAGTGAGTGGGTAGACGAGTGAGTGGGTAGACGAGTGAGTGGGTAGACGAGTGAGTGGGTAGACGAGTGAGTGGGTAGACGAGTGAGTGGGTGAGGGTGTGAGCGGTTAAGCCAGTAGGCCAGTGGGCGTGTGAGCGGTTGGGCGTGTGAGCTGGTAGGCGTATGAGCCTGGGGGTGTGTGAGCGGATGGGCATGTGAGTTGTGGGGAGGTAAGCGGTTTCGCATGCAGGCCTGTAGGCGCGTGAGCTTGTGGGCGCGTGAGCTTGTGGGCGCGTGAGCTTGTGGGCGCGTGAGCTTGTGGGCGCGTGAGCTTGTGGGTACGTGAGCCTCTGGGCGTGTGAGCCTCTGGGCGTGTGAGGAGGAAGCCGCCTGGGCCTGTGGAAGTGCGAGCGGGTGGGCGTGTGGGCATGTGCGCTGGCGGGCAGGCGGGCGGGCCGCCGTCGCGTCGGCGTCCGGCGCCGCGGCGCCGCGTCGGCGCATGGGCCGTCGTAAATCCAGGCGTCCGCCGCGCGGCTGCGTGGCTGCGTGTTTTCCTTGGGGATCCGCGCGCCTTGTTTGCCCTGGTAGCGCGTTAAGCCTTCACATACACAGTTTATCTAAGGGTAAATTTTCAGCAGGAGAACAGCGCGACGCCGTGCCGGTGTCTGTCGCTGTTGACCGGACGCGGCGTTTTCCCACGGCGTCTGCACGACGCCCCCCCCCCCCCCCCGCGGCTCCCCAGGCAGCAGCCGTTCTGCCACAGAGCTAGCTCCAACGCCTCCGCACGACCCGCAGTTTCCGGGATCTGTCACTCTGGAGAAAATTATCCCGTGTATCTTTGCAGAACTGTGTGCGGACAAAGAAACGATGAAGCTAGTCTTACAGAAGTCGCGTTCTCTTTCATGACTGGCAGTCGGGAATGTATAATATCCTGAATAAAACTACTAATAATTATTGCCATTATTGTTACTTTTTAAGTACATTATTTTACTTAATCCCATACAACTTACATAGTATATAATTTTCTCGCAAACTACTTACGTAATAGAGAAAGTATTATAATAGTGTGGAAAAAACGGCGAATTTTCAACAGGATATCTCGTATTGTGGGGCCCTGATATAAAGAAAGGGGATAAATCGTGTTTTTATGTGTGGTAAATTGCTTTCTCTAACACGTGCTGTACACAGAATGCACGTTTTGTAGGTCCTGTATGTAGTGTCGTTTAAGCCATAGTTCCGCCCACCGCCACTTTCGCCCTTTCGCACATGGCATGGCCCGGTAGCCCCGGAGCGGCGACCGCGGCTGGGGCAGAGAGGCAGTGTGCACCCTTCCCCGCTTCCCCACCTCTCCTCGGCGCGGGCAGCGGCGAATACCGTAGGTTTGGTTGGCTGCAAAACTCCCCATCCGTCCGCCCACCCGTCCGTCCGCCCACCTGTCCGTCCGCCCACCCGTCCGTCCGCCCACCCGTCCGTCCGCCCACCCGTCCGTCCGCCCACCCGTCCGTCCTCCCACCCGTTCGTCCGCCCACCCGGCCGTCCGCTCACAGCCATCCGCTCTCGGCCGTCCACTCTCGACCGTCTACTCTCGACCGTCTACTCTCGACCGTCCACTCTCGGCCGTCCGCTCTCGGTCGTCCTCTCTCGGCCGTCCTCTCTCGGCCGTCCACTCTCGGCCGTCCACTCTCGGCCGTCCACTCTCGGCCGTCCATTCTCGGCCGTCTACTCTCGGCCGTTCGCTCTCGGCCGTTCGCTCTCGGCCGTCCACTCTCGGCCGTCCACTCTCGGCCGTCCACTCTCGGCCGTCCACTCTCGGCCGTCCACTCTCGGCCGTCCACTCTCGGCCGTCCACTCTCGGCCGTTCACTCTCGACCGTTCACTCTCGGCCGTGCGTCAGTTAGTCCGTTTATCCATAAGTCTGTCTATATGTGGTCAACGCCTCCGCCTAAATCATTTATGCCATAGCGAAGTATACACGATTTAAACCAAAATTGATAATCTGTGGTCGTACTGGTAGAAAACAATGCATTGCAAATTTGAAACGCACACTTTGCCTTTTGAGTTCAAGTCTTAACATTTCCAAAATTTTCTCGAAGATACGACCACACTTTAGGATTAAATGTTTTCCTCGGAGAGACTAAAGGGCGCTTAAATATGGCGTGTGTCTCATGTTCATTAAACCCTCAATTTTTTTAAAAATTTGCGAAAGGTCTTCGGCGTCTTTCTAAAACTACAATATTCAAGATAGAGAATTTTTGCTTAACAAAAAATCTTCTTAAGAGAGATACTAAAATAGGGTCAGGTACAATTTGTTGAAAGTATAACTGATTTCGCGCATTTTTGCGTAAATATAAACAATATTTCACCAATTTGTTTTCTCAAAAACGGCTTCAAATTTCTTCTTTAAATTTTTCCCTCGGATAGAGTATTAGAGATTTAAGTAAACGGCGTATGTCCCTTTTCGGCGATCTCACGTTTTCCTCGAAAA
Source organism: Gryllus longicercus (assembly GCA_038098605.1). Lineage (NCBI taxonomy): Eukaryota > Metazoa > Arthropoda > Insecta > Orthoptera > Gryllidae > Gryllus > Gryllus longicercus. The sequence goes on along the minus strand of JAZDUA010000267.1, from coordinate 202,213 downwards.
TTACAAAAAAGTAACATTGCAAGAGTACAATATTGATATTACATATTGTACTTTCTCACCCTTGGAGTAGAGAAATTATTGCAATCGTGCGCCAGAAAAAGTCTTATTGCTGGGCTCTGGTAGCAAAAAAGTGATAAAATCGTGTTTCTATTTATACTTAATTACTTCTTGTAACAAGTTGTGTAATCAGAATCCGTATTTTGTGGGTACTTGGTACCGAAAAATCGATTGACAAAACGTCTCTCTCCCCGTCTATAGTCAACGCTAGAACGTGAACCAGTCAGCTGATGTTCTTCAAAATTGATATTTCCCGATCAATTTAAATGAACTCAAGGCTCTTCGAGTTTAAACGGATAGTTTGGTTTTGAGGTGTACTTTGTATGAAGTCTCAACAGCATTCTCAAATTGAAAAATGGCTCCATATTTTTTCATTAAACTTTGTCCTCTATTTGCGTGAAAAACACTTAGGAGAATGATCCAGGTCTCATGTTCGTTGAGATCCCTGATTAGTTACAAATTGTTCAATTTATTTTCTACGTCTTCCCACAACTATAAATATAAGGTAGAGATTTTTGCTTTATAGAAATCTGTTCTATACAGACTATCTTAAAATGAGTTTACAATTTTTTTTAAAATTTGAGTAGTTTTCGCGAAATTTTGCGTCAAATATTGGCCATTTAAATTTTTTTGTAACAATGATTACTCAAGAAGGCTCCAAATCTTTTCTTTAAATTTTCTCCTCATATGCATTAAAGTACGGTAAAAAATAGTGCTTCTCCCACTTCGGGCAAATTCTTTATATTTCTTACATTTAAAAATTACGAAATTCAAGAAAGAGATGTTTGCCTTAAAATCTGTTTTAAATTGTCAGATTTTTAAAAGGTAGTCATGATCATTTTTAAGAAAAACAAGTAGTTTCGCGCAATTTGTATTCAATATTAATACAATTTATAGAAAAACATTTTCTCAAAACACTCCAAATTTTTATTGAATTTTTTTCCAGGGATAAAACTAGGAAAGCTTGAAAGAATGGACAGGTGGCATTTTCGTTGAAACCTGAATTTTCGAAAATTTGCAAATTAGGGTATAATATGAGAAAGTATGTGCTGCTGTAGCTCCGCTATATTGGTATTAAGGTTCTTCAAAATGTGGGTTCCAACTAAAGAACGTTTTAGAGGAAGTAATATACTATACTAGTACCTAGGAAGAAGGCTTATCGGTCGCTTCCAGGGCCACACAATACGAATTTTTCAGACGAAGAATCACCAAGTTTTTCCGCAGCATTACAATACTTTCTCTTTACTGTTTATTTTGAAAGATGTGAAAGTAAAAATTAAAGTTTTGAATAAGATGAAGTACTGTTTTTCGAAAATAGGAGTAGTTTTCGCGAAATTTTTGTTAGGATTCAGCGCTATTTATAAAAAAAATTCTTGAAATGGCTGCAGTTTTCACCCAGTTTTGCTTCATGAAATGGGCTAAGTACGCTAATAAAAATTGAAGATGTACTATTTTCATTGAACTCTACATTTTCGAAAATTGTAAAAAGTATAAAAAATTTAAATTTGAAAATGTGAATGTTCAGCTTTGGTAAGCGCCAGTTAGGTTGAGTTTGCCTGGCTGGAAGTGAAGAGGTTGACGTGCTAAACCTACGGGCCTGGGATCGAATCCCATCACAAAAAAATACTGATTAGAGTCCTTTTTTTAAAACTCATTTTAACGTTGAATATGTATATAAATATGATATTGCGTAAACTTTGTTAATTTGTATAATTTTTAATAAAATAATCTGTTCGCCTCAAATTCTAAATAACTAAATTGCTAAAAAGAAGACTTTAATTTTTATTGTTTTTAACATATTGAGAGAGACAAAGAAATAAATTTCAACCCTTCAAAATAAATTTTATTTTTGTTAAATGAAGCGTCCGTTTTGTCCGTATATGTTTATGAACTAAAAAATCTACAACATACTTTTTACCAATAGATGTTCACCCTTTAACAAAAGAATTCTTGCATTCACGTCCTCTGGCGGGGAGAGTGCCGCCCTCGACGAGCCGATTCGCCAGTGGAGTTCCTGGAACGGCGACGACCGCTGGGAGTAACAGCCCACCAGCTCACCCCCGCCGCCGCCGCCGCCGCCGCCCCCTGCCTCCACCGCCCCCAGCCGCCGCCGCCGCCAGCGCCGCCGCAGGCGCTTCGAGAGCGCACGCCACGCAAGCCAGCGCCACACTCTTGCTTTCGCCAGGCGCTCTGCTCTCGACTCTCCCCACATTGCTCTCTGGTCTCGGCGTTCCGCTGGACCCGCGCCCCCGTGCATTTCTCGTACCCACGACTTCATTTTCCGCGCCCCTCTTTTCTCCGTCGACGCTCTGCATTTCGCTCTCGTCTTTCTGCGATTCTCTGGTCACGGTGCGTTGTCCATGATTCTCCCTCCACGATCCGCTGTTCACAATCCAGTGTTCACGATCCCCCGACCATGATCCCCTCTAAACGATCCTCTAACCACGCAGAGCTTTCCACGTTCCTCTGCCCACGCCCTTCTCACCATGCTCTTCTTTCCACGCCGCATTGAGCTGTTGTAAATTTTAACAAAAACCTCAATTATAAGAGTATGAAATGAAGTTAAAAAATTTATTATTGTAGCATATGCATAGAGCTGCTGTACTACCAAGCCTGGACTATCTTGGAATGGGAATACTATGTTATATAAACTATGTTGCATACGCACACACGTTCATACGTGGGACAAACTGTTTTCAAAATGGTAATACCTCATACTGCCTTTAAAGCTATGTTGTCTGTATGGTTTCTTCATGTTCCAGCACTTTGGTTTGAGACAAATTATTTATACCATTTTTAATACAGTGTATTCAGTTATTGATATTACTTGTTTCCAACGCGCGTAGAAATAGAAAGAAAACAATTGAGCCTTCAGCCACGTGAGATGCATCTGTGGTTTCATAATTAGGAGCTTGGAAAATATGCAAAAACAATGCGACAGTTTGAATTTTCACTGAGAATGCAAATATTTGATTGTGTTATTCTGTCTAATCTCATACAGCGCGTAACGTCTGAACTTTCATACCCTTTGCGTCACTGCTTACGCTCTCATGCGACAGCAAGCGCCGAGGAAGAACTCTCCCTCATTAAATACAAGTTATTAACTTGTTGCGTTATGGAATAAAAATGTATTTTTTTATATTATTGTCATAAAAAGAACAGTTGTATGTAGATATATATATGTGTGTGTGTGTGTGTGTGTGTGTGTGTTACTGCAGTATTCGTCAAGAGTGTTTTATTTTATGTATTTTTTGTATTTAATTTATTGAAAGTATTTAACTATTTGTTCTTGATCAGCGTGCGTGCTTCTTTGAGAAAAACTATTCTGTGTGGTTTTGTTCAACAGCATTTTAACTTTTGCAGGCCACTGGTTTTATTTTATTATTCATATAGGGCATATGAACAGACGTTTCGTGAAAAACTCTTACAAACAACAAGTTCGAAACGTACCAGCTGGGCCCATGCGAAAATCGAGCACAAATATGCACAACAGCACGTCAGAGAACTACATCCCAAAGTCTATGAAGTGTTTGTCTTCACTTTTTCAATTTTTTAAAAAGAAAATGTGATTAACACACCAACCAAAGGCAAAAACGTATTGCATTTTAAATTTTTTGTAATGAATTTTAAATGTGTTAGTTTGTTTTTCTCTTTGGCCTGTTAAATGATCGTTTACTAATATAAGAAAGTATAATTAAATAGACTTACGTTATCAAGTATTTAATTATTTCTGACTCTATTCCTTCAATAAGACTTTACATATCTCTAGAGTTACTGCTCGTATCTGACGACCCATGAATGCTACCAAGTAGGGCTCACCTTGTTAATACCTTAGGGGATTAAATATAATAGGATGACAGCGCTAACCGTTCTTGGCAATTAACTATCATTAGAATCATAATTCAAATTCAGGTTTTAAGATTTTAACTTATGTATACAGTGAATATCATTGTAATGATATTCACTGTATACATAAATTAAAATCTTTTGTGACGATTATGCCTGCTGTGTGCTTGTGACCATGGAATTAGTAAAAGGACTTGCTGGACAAATAACGTCAGTAACTGACGAGCTCGGAATCAATATTCACTCATTCACCGCGAAGGGAGTGACTCCAAATCCAGCAACTCCACTGCCTACCACTGATGCACAACTCGGGGGCTGTACTGCAGCTCGGCGCAGGTGGCGGCGAGCGTCAAAGACGCCAGAGGCGAGGGAGCACTCGTCGCTCCGAAGCGGAGCGGGGGTAGGGGGGCGGGGGGGGGCAGCGCGGTGGCGGCGAACATTTGGTAGAGAGCACTCGGCTCCGTGTCGAGCAGGGGCGGGATCCGCGCTATTCATTGAATTATCCCGCACGTATCGGCGGCGGCAGCGGCGGCCGCGCGGCCATCTGACGCCCCCCCCGCCCCCTCCCCCACGACGGCACCACTGGCTGGCACTGTTTTATTTATTTATTTATTTTTATTTATATACATCAAAAACAGATAAAAACTGTGTGTGACGTGCTATGGTGAGAATTTAATTTGAAGTTTAATTTATGTCCAGAAGCAAAACAAGGGGCCATCTCAGCATTTGCTCGAGGATCAGGGAAACTGGACGAAAACCTGATCGAGATGGTGGTCATTGACCTAGAAGCTGAAGTACAATACTTGTTACACGTTCTTTACAATTATACAATCCAAATGATATATAATACATTAAATGTCGTTGTTAAAATTAATGTTACTTTCCTTTTGGATGCTCGGTATCATCTCTAATTGTATAGAAACAGTTGTGCAGCAGGAAAGATTTTACTTGAGTCTTAAACTTTTGTATAGAATTTAATCGTTTAATGTCATCTGACAAGGTGTTATAAAATAATGTACATGTCTTACATGTGAATTTTTTGTAGAGAGTTGTTGATACTGTTACCTGATGAATATGATTACTACGTCGAGTGTTGTAGTTATAGACAACGGTATTTGCTGAAAATATATTCCCGTACTGTTGCTTACAGTATCGCCAGCGTATAATCGACTGACAGATTGATGCCGCACATTACTTCGCACATAGCGCAACCTACATGGCAGATAAACTAAATCTCTAAACATGTAACACTTACCGACAGGCGATGGCATGTGCATAACATTCGTCACAGCCGAAACTTATCGCCTCCGCGATTATGTGCGACTTAAATAAGCGGCAACACTGATCCCTGGCTGTGAGAAAGTAAACAAATCCTCGCAAGGGGTTTGCTTCAGAGCAGGTCACATGACGTACCACACCACGGGACGAGAAAACTGACCGCGAGTCGTATATAAGCTGCCCGTACTGTAGTACAGCAGCCAGCGCAGTCGTAGGCTTCCGCGGCGAGAATCACGTGCGTGAAAAGATCACGCAGCAGCCCGCGCGAATTATGTTTCCAGTGACAGAAATCAAGTTTTTAAAAAGTATTTTATTCACAATAAGTCGTACAGCAGTTGTATACTTGTTGAAATATTAATTTAAAGCTGATTCTGACATCGAGGAGCGTGAGCAGCGTCTGATGGAACAATGCTGGTGAGAGCTACTTGGCTCCCGTTTATATACAAATTTCCATTTTGTTTACTAGGTCACAAACAAGATTTCTCTGCGTATCGTTTCTAGTAAACATCCTGGTATGCATTAGTTGCCGTTAGTGAAGGGGATATAACTCCTCCTCCCTTAAGTTGGAGCTCTCCTGAGATCCATTAAGCTCTGTCTTTTTCTTAATACATTTTTGGTACAATGAGTACAGTGAGATACATATAATTGTGCAAAATATAATAATACTTAAAATTATGGTTATAGAAATATGTGCTGCTTCATGAACAGACAGTGTTTCTTCTTGAATTTCGTACAGTTTTTGTTTTACATTTTGCAAGTTTGTTTGATTAAATTCAAGTAAATACAATTTTTGCTTACGTTCTATGCTAAGTTTAACATTTTTTGGTACATTAATCTTAAATGTGCTATTCTTGTTAACATAGATTTCTTTGTTAATATATAAATTACAGAAATTTCTTAAAATACTGGTTTTTCTAATTATAAATTCTTCCACCTTCAAATTACAAAGATTTTTACCATATATAGTATTATGCGTAATAACAATGACTTCGTTGAACAGTTGCAGAGTATTAGTTTTAGTTAGTTTAACTTTTATACTTTGACATGTTGAAGGGTTTCTAAGGTTACATTGGGACGATTGGTAGGGTGTGGTTTTATAACATATATCATTACAATTTTCATTTGTCCATATTTGGTCTCCATATTCGTTTTCTAATAAGTAATTTGCTGGTAAGTCTAAAGTTATATTATGAATATTCGGGATTGGTATAATACGTTTATTTTGGTATTCTGTTGGCTTTAAAATTGGAATTTCTAAAATGAAAGTTATAGTATCTGATGTTCCTATTCCATTCATTTTGCATTTTTGTAAAAATTCATATATATGATTATATTTACTGAACAATAACTGTGATGAATATAAATTTCGTAATTGATTTAATAAAGTCATGAATTCGTCGAACTGGAACAATTCAAGATTTATATTTTTGTTTTGGATAGCGTTAAGTGTTCTTTCTATTATAAGTACGTGGTCTTTTAGTAACTCTATTTGACTTTGGAATTGGAATTCAAGATATATTCGGTCAACTTCTGATTGTAGTCGTTCTAAATATTTGTTTGTTTCATTTTGACTTTTCAGTATGATTTTAATTTCGTTTTCGTATCTGTTAATGGTTTGACTGGCAATGGTGGCGATCGAATTGATTTCCTTCTTAAGGGTATTTCTATTATCCTTGAAGTTTTGTAGTTCTTGTTGAATCATTTCGAGATCGTCGTTATCAGGGTTTCCGGTAACCCACTTAATGATAGTTCCAAATCCATTTATTAAACCTCGTTTTTGACGAGTTTGGGTGATTTTGAATATTTGATTTTCTAAAGAGTGCATTTCTCTGTTCAATTGGACGCTAAAAGTGGTATTGCCTATTTCATTGTTAATTATCATGTAGTTTGACAGAAGGCCATAGTATGCTTGTTTTAGTAGTGTTGTATTATAAATGTAGTATACCTTATGATAATGTGAAAGTAGTTTTGTTGGTGTTAATTCTAGTTCAAGGTAGGGTGTTTCAGGTGGAATCTCTTGAACATCCAGGCTGTGGACTTCCCTGGCTAGTAGGTACGTCAGGAGAATTACTAGTATCCGGATCATGTTCCTGGAAAATATTGATTCTTTTAATACGATTTATGGCAATGTTCTTTATTTGTTTAGTTTTCTCCACGAGAACTTTGAGTATTTTATCATTCAATTGTTCTATAACGATAGCTTTTTCAAATCTTGGGTGAGTTTTACTTCTTTCATTTTTATAGTCTTTAATGAAGACTTCCTGATCTTTTTGAAATGTATAGTTTTGTCTATTATTATTTCTATGTTTTAAATTGTTTGTTTCTTTTTCTTTTTGTCTTTGGCCGACTCCTTGATAGAATGGAATTAGATGGCTCTTATAAAGATTTATGAACTCATTTCTATAGTGTTGTTCTAAATCTGGGATTAAGCTGTCATTGTCATCTCGGGGTCCGTATAAAAGAGTGAACGGCGTGTAGTTTGTTAACGAGTGTACCGATTGATTGTAGATAAGTGTTGCAGTTATTATCAATTCTTCAATGGGGGTTGTTGGGTCTTGTATTTTGAGTGTCCGTAGTTTTTCGATAATTGTGCTGTGGAATCTTTCTACGGGTGAGTTAGATGAAGGATTTTTTGGAGTAGTAAAATGAAATGTTACTTTATGGAGTTTAAAAAATTCTTTGATTAGTTCCCTATTGAACTCATTGTCTGCTGTGATTTTCTGCGGGGTATTGTGATGTGAAAAGTAGTGTTTTAGTTTCTTAGCCAATGTTGTTGAGTTGGTATCTGTGATGTAGTAAGCTTGAGCGTACTTTGAGAAGAGATCGATTAACGTTAGAAATTTTCTGCCTTCTAATGTTAGTGTATCTATGAACACATGTTCCATGGGTCTAGTTGCCAATAAGGGTCCTTGGAATTTTGGGGTATACGGATGTCTGTCATATTTGGCCTTTTTGCAAATTTCGCATTTATTAATATACTCGTTAATTAGTTTATTCATTTTGGGGGTATATGAATTCTTGTTAAAGTGTGCAATTGTTTCTGTTATTCCATTATGGTTATGATTATGATAGGTTAGTAACCTTTCTAAGAACTCTTCCTTAGTAAGAAAGTTAGTTATCCGATTACATTTTGTAAATTTCATTTCATTGGTAAATAGTTCCCGAATTATGTTTATGAATAGTCTTTCAATTTCTGGATCGTAGAAGTATATGGCATAAGTTAATTTTGGTCTAGTATGTTGCAAAAGGAATTCTTTTAGTTCATTTTCTAAATTGTTTTTCTTTAGAATTACGTCAATGCAATTTGAGTTGTTGTTCCTTTTCGTTACATATTTTTCTCCGATTTTGAAAGTGAATTTGTTTTGATAAGAGTGGAAGTTACGATCTGAGTAAGTCAGTCCGCAGATAGGGTCTTCGTTGGAAGTGTGTGTCGTTTGAAGTGTTTCGTCGATATCCATTGGTTCGTTCTCGTTTGTTGGGGGTTGCAGTAATGATTTTAAAAAGTCATCAATGTCATCTGAAGCCATTTGGGTTTCGTAAGGATTTCCTGGTTCTGCGATCATAGACAATATATCTGGTTCCACTTCTTCATCATGGTTATTGAGTTCGAGAATAGGTGGTTCGTCTACTTTGATTCTAGATAGGGCATCAGCGACCAAATTTTCTTTGCCTTTTTTGTATAGTATTTCATAATTGTATTCTTCAAGTTTAAGTCTCCATTTAGTTAATCTAGAGTTTGGATCTTTTATAGAGAATAGCCAAACTAGTGGTTTATGGTCTGTTTCTATAATAAACCTTTTCCCGTAGACGTATGGTCTAAAGTGCTTGCACGCTTCTAATATGGATAAGAGTTCTTTTTCTATAGTTGAATAGTTTTTCTCTGCTGAGTTCAATGTTCTCGAATAAAAGGCAATGGGATGGCCTTTCTGTGATAGAACGGATCCTACAGCAACATTGCTAGCGTCTGTGGTTAATTGAAAGGTCGCATTGAAATCTGGATAAGCTAGTACCGGGGAATTTTGGATTAATTCTTTACATTTTGAAAACGACTCTACGTAAGTAGGATCTTTGAGGTTTATCGTTTTTCCTTTTTTCAGATATTTAGTCATTGGGAATGTAATTTTTGCAAAATCTTTAATGAATTTTCGATAGAATCCCATTAATCCTAAAAATTGCTTTATTTCTTTATGAGTTTTTGGTATAGGATAATTTGCAATACATTTTAGCTTAGCTGGATTTGGTTTTATGCCGTCCTTAGTTATTATATGCCCGAGAAAGGGTACATCGGATCGGAGGAATTCACTTTTGTCGAGTTGCACTTTTAAATTGTGTTTTCTAAGTTCATCAAAAATTGTCTTAATATGAATTGAATGGTCTTGTAGGGATTTTGAAAAGATGACTACATCGTCCATGTAAACGAAGCAGTATTTATTAAGGTGTTTTTGCAAAATTTGATCCATCATTCTTTGAAAAGTAGCAGGGGCGTTTTGTAATCCAAAAGGCATCCTGGTATACTCATAATGTCCGTTATCAACAGTAAAAGCGGTCTTTTCGATACTTTCTTCGTCTATTCCGATTTGATGGAAACCTTGTGCCAAATCTAAAGTTGTGAAATATTGGCATTTCCCTAGATTGTCTAGTATGTCATCGATTCTAGGTAAGGGATATTTATCCTCGATAGTGACCTGATTTAATTTTCTGTAGTCGATTACCATTCTCCATTTTCGTTGACCACTGGAATCTAATTTTTTCGGTACTATCCAAACCGGGCTTGAGTAGGGTGACGTGGAGGGTCTGATTATTTCGTCTTCTAATAGTTTTTGAATTTGTTTTTGAATTTCTCCTTTCATGGAATGAGGGTGTCGAAAATTTCTTGAAAATATTGGATTATTATTAATGGTTCTAATGTGATGTTTCACAGTATTTGCCGCGCTGAGTTTAAGTTTGTCATTATAGAAAATGTCACTGTAATTTTTGCACAGGTTAATGATAATATTTTTCTCTTCTCTATTCATGTGACCTGTCCTAATGTGTTCGATTAGTTTCTCATTTAATTCAATATTTTCCTCTTCCCTTAGAGGATTCTCATTGACTAATAAGTATTCACTTAAAGGGTCTGCTTCAATTGGGATTAAGTTATTTAATTCCGTTTCGAACTCACTTTCTATTTCAATGTAATTGTTTCTGCTAGTGTAGATTCCTTCAGGGATTGAGATATTATTTATTTTAGTTTCTGGTATATAAACATTTCCATTAATTTTTACTGGAATGAAAAGTGTCTTGGAGAGTTTCTTTAGAGGCATATAGTTTACATTGTTTAATTCCTCGTAAAACGGGATTGTTTTTCCTTCAATTGTTAAGGTATTGGTTTGATAATTCAATATCGCGCCTAATTCTCTGAGATCATTAGTGGATATTAAGGCATCGTAATGTCTATTCCAGTCTAATACTAGGAATTTAATTGGTTTATGTATGTCATATTCGGCAAATAAAGGATACTTAAATGCTGTATCTCCGTAATAATTTTTGTTCACTGTTGTTAACGTGAAGTCATATGGGTAAAAATAGTTTTTAAATTTCTCATTGGCTAATTTAGAATTCATAATTGATGATGAGGCTCCTGAATCTATTAATATTTTTAATCCATCTATAACAACAAAAGGGAGCCTTGGGCCTACATGGCTATTTAGGTGTTCGGTATGTCTGAGGCTGGTATGTGAAAATTTTCCGCTTGTTGACTTTCCCTACTTTCTATTTCGTGGGGGTCTTCCGCGTTACTAATGTCCCGTTCGTATTCCGGTTGTTCGGATTGCTGACCTATATACTGAAATAAGCGTCCTTCGTCGTCTTGGAATATGTCTGTTGTTTCATTTTGATTAAATAGTTCTTCTACAATTATGTTCGGGTGTCTTGTGTTCTGTGGTCTATTTCGGTTCGTGTTTGCCGTCGTGATGGACATTGGTGTAGGCTTGTCATGTGGTGGTTTGTTAAAGTGAGTAAATGTATGATTCCTTTGGGGTTGGCTTGAGTTGAATCGATTAAACGGTTGGTTATTATTGAATCGATTGAACGATTGGTTTGCATTAGTAGGGTTAAAGGGTTGATTCCTAATAATTTGGTTTTCGAAACGTGGTTTCTGGTAGAAGGGTATTTGCGGTCTCCAGGGCGTGAATAGTGGGGTATTCGTCTGTTTCGGGTGTTTATTTTGACTAATTGCTGGTTTTTGGCTGTTTGGCTTAAAATTGTTTCTCATGAAGTTTACATATTGATCATGAGTTTTCATATCATCAAGTTCTATGCATTTTTGTAAGGCATCTTCGATATTATTAATTAGACTGTTCTCTACTCTTGATTTGTAAGGTTCTACGAGTCCTCGTTTGAAGGCTTTTATCGCGGTGGAGGTGTATAATTGTTTCTTGAGTGTGAGTAAGGGTTCTTCTGATGTTAATGATACAGTATCATTTAATTGTTGTGTCAATTCTTTTATTCTATGGTAATAATCTACGTATGTTTCATTTAGTTGTTGGTAACTTGAGGCTAGTTTGAACTGTAAATGTTCTTCCGAACGAATTTGACCAAAACAAAGAATTAGTTTGTGTTTGAGATCGGTCCAATTTATCATTGTATTATTTTTTACTACTGATTCGGCTTCGCCGATTATTTTAGATTGAATGAAGCTAAAAATGAAAAGGGTATGGTCCCTTTGCTCTGTAGTCAGTGATAATCTCGATAGCATTATTTCTACTTGTTTGATGAATTTGGTAAGATCATCATTGGGTCCGGAGTAAGTGGGAATCAATTTTGAATATAACTCGAATTTTTCTTTGAATTCCATTTCGATAAATCCTGAATTGTTATACACTTTGAAAGTTGCTTAAAATGAATGAAATAGAAAACTTACAGTTTTGGAAGTACCACAGTGAAGAATCTGCGATGTGTTGTGGAGAAGCTGCGGAGAGGCTGCGAGGAACTGCGGAGAAGCTGCGGCGAGTTGCGAAGTGATGCGAAGAGGTTGTGATGGGTCTGCGTTGTACTCCGATGAATTCGTGGGGTGCTGCGGCGAATCTGCGTTGTACTCCGATGGATTCGTGGTGTGCTGCGGCGAATCTGCGTTGTACTTCGATGGATTCGTGGCGTACTGCGGCGAATCTGCGTTGTACTGCGATGATTGGGCGATGTACTATGATGATATTTCTTCTTTTCTTGCTAATTCTTCTTTTACGTTTTAATTCTTCTTATCTATTCTTCTTATATATATATTAACAGTGGCAGTGGTTTGTTTAGCCGTCGATGATCTTTTTAGTTGATTTCTCTGGCTTCCTTGAACCTGCCGTTGAATTTGAGATGGACAGTGCTGCTCCAACTGGATTAAAATCCACCTGCGTCTTCCTGATTCGTGATGAATTTTCCAACGCAGTGAGCAGCGTCCTACCGACTGCGCCAATTATGTTTCCAGTGACAGAAATCAAGTTTTTAAAAAGTATTTTATTCACAATAAGTCGTACAGCAGTTGTATACTTGTTGAAATATTAATTTAAAGCTGATTCTGACATCGAGGAGCGTGAGCAGCGTCTGATGGAACAATGCTGGTGAGAGCTACTTGGCTCCCGTTTATATACAAATTTCCATTTTGTTTACTAGGTCACAAACAAGATTTCTCTGCGTATCGTTTCTAGTAAACATCCTGGTATGCATTAGTTGCCGTTAGTGAAGGGGATATAACTCGCGCTTATCTTCAACCTCTGGAGCCCTGTCGATGATGTGTAGAGCCCGGAAAAATATGTAGTATGAATCGTCAAAGTAAATATGTAATGAAAACAGTGAGAATATGTAAGAAATATGTAAAATCGGATATAATATGTCATATTAAAATACACTAATTATAAAATACATTTACATAATACGAAATTATGTGTATAAAAAATCCTAAACAAATTTTAAAAACAATACCAACATTTTAAAAATAATTTGGAGAGCAAAAATTGTTGCATCTTGTGCACCATACAACTTTCCCGTCAGTAACAAAAAGTTCGTCTATTGCTATCCGGGACAGTAGTATAGCAGCCAGACTGGACGCCTCGTACAAACTGGCGATACCTATGACCAGCAAATAATCACTGCGGCGCGCAGAATTCTCATCGAAGTGTTACACGTCGGCAATCGCCAAGTTTCTAAAGAATTATAGTTAAAGATCACGAAACCCGGGGCCAGTGATACTTTTTACACCTAAAGGTGAAAATAATCTTTGTCGCTGATGCACATTTTCCCCACTGAGATAACTGAAGCAGGCGTGCCAAATCTGACCGCGTCGTAACGAAGCACAATTAATGAAGGAAAAAATTCTGATTTTGCGAAAAGACTTCTTTTCATATAAAAAATGTGTATAACACAAAAGAAAATTGTTAAAATAGAAATATTTCGTGAAAATAACAAAATATGTAATATAGTACTAAACATGTAAAAATATGTAACGAAAAAATTGGATATTGTGTTATGATGGCGATGATTCGCCAAGATTACAGTTCTGAGAACGGTAAGCAAAATTTCAAAAAATATGTAATTACATACAAATAGGGTCTCTAATGATGTGTCACGCCCAACGCCTGGTCGCGGTGCCGGAACAGCATACGAGTTATCCGGCCCCCTTTCCATATTCTTTTTCGGATTTGTCAAGGAAGTTGCCTACTTAGTAAATGTATTTAAAACTTAGGTGTCCGGGATGCGACATTCGTATCACAATCGGTCTAGCTGACGTTTCGGCAATCATATTGTGGTCTTTTCTTGAGCTGTACTGCGCCAGAATAGCTCAGAAAAATTCCACAACATGGTGGCACAAAAGTCAACTCGACCCGCTGTGTCGCGGCTCATCCCGGACAGCCAAGTTTCAAATGACTCCGGCCTCGGAAGCCTACGAAACCACTAGGGTCAGTAAATGCTCAATTTGTTCTCTCTTTCTTGTTTTTCTGATTTTTTAGAGTACATAGATTAAGTATTTTTCATATATTGACCTATAGTACATATCAAAAAAGAAAGAGGATCCTTCATTAGATTAGCACATTTCTCATTTGAGAGCTTTTCTCCCCCATCTGTAGAGTTCTATCGATCATTCCGTATGGACATCTATCACTCCTTTTTCTCCTCCAGCCTCTTTCTGCTTCTTTCGCCGTTCTTTCTGCATTTCTCTCTTCCTTTCCGTTTCTTTCTTTTTCTTTCTCCTTTTTCTTCTTGACTTTTATTTTGCCTTCCTTATTCTTTCTAGCATCTCTTCCTCCCTCTTCCCATCTCTTATTCCCTTTCCCCATCACTCCCTACACCCTATTCCTCTCTATCTTCATTCCCTCCGTCCTTTCCCACGTGCTTCTCTCGCTCTCCCCCTGCCTCTGCTCCCTGCATTGCCGCCGTCCACCCCCTTGTTTACCGCGCTCTCCTCTGCGCTGGGCCTCATCCGCCCATGACTTGTCTGCGCGCGTAAACATCACAGTTCATTGGCCTCGGACGCTCCCCCTCCCCACTGAAGACTTCATCCTCGCCAGAATTACAATTTCTTGCACGTTTCAGGTCAAACAGGCGGTTTTTAAAAATATGAATGGATTTCGCGTAAATTTTCTGGAAGTAAGGGCAATAAAAGTATTAAAAATGGCTTCGAAGTTGTCTTTATTTTTTCTCGAATAGATAGTACTCCTATAATATACTCCTTTAAAAATGGTGCAGGTCTAATTTTCGTTAAACTCTCAGCATTTTCGTAAATTGAAAAAGTTTAAACTTTTTTTGGCGTCTTCCTACCACTACAATATTGAAGGTACATATTTCTTTGTAACTTACCGAAGGTCGATAAGTGAAAGTAGCATTCACTTTTGAATTTCACTAGCCATTACTCGGAATTCAATGATTCGAACGGTCTGTGGTTTCGACTGGCTGTTGTTTGAAATATTAATTGAGAAAGATTCGATTCCCACTCTAGGCAAAAATGGAGTTATAACTTTCCTTTAAATCGTCTCAGTTTCTGTAGCTGCGTGAAGAAGAAAAGCTCAGGCAGACGGATCTTGATAATTGCGATGATGCGAAAATGTCATGTTCGCCACATGTTCCTTTTACCACCGAGCTTAAAAATTTAACTAGACCCATGCATGGAGGACACAACTAGCTGGCCGACAAAGTGGGACTATCGACCGAAAATACTGCATACATACAATTGTGAGACACTAGATTACATGCCTGCACAAGGTAGTCAATGGGAGATACAGTGCCAGAAGTGTCGGACTGCAGTAGAAGTTAGCTGCGCCCTCCCGCTCGACTTACGGTGTATTAAGTATTTTTTCTTACGTAATTTGGTTATCATACAATTTATAAAATCAATTTTAGCACTCTACTTTTTAAAATTAATTCTGCCATTCATTATAATTTGTATTTTAACACAGTAACCGCTCCCGAGTATGGGTGGTGGATTAAGAAAATTGGATGTTAGATTAGAAGTTTGCTGTGGTTTGAAACTATTCTGATCTACTTTGTTGTGTTCCTCTCTATGTGCGTTTACTAAAAAAGAAAGAAGGATTTTTGCAATCCCTGATTACAAAAGCTATTTCTAGAATACGCCCTTTTTTCTTTATTTTAGATTCTATGCAATCGACGACCGTTAGAATGCGTGCGTTTGGTCGGTCGTCCAACTGGACAGACATCACGCTCGAACTCGACAACGAAACATATGAGATAAGGCAATAGCCAAGATTCTCATCGATAGTGTAACCCTTACATTATTGCTAGTTAAAATTAAATTGATTATACTCTAAAGTTTTTTTTCAGAACCTGCAAATTTTTCTTTTCAAATAATAAATCGGAAACATAATGAATATAACAAATTTATAGAAAATATCGTTATTGTACTGTACAAATTGTGTAACAAAGAAAATATGAAACTACACTTATTTCTTTCTTTAAGTGAATTTAAATACGGTGTACCCCGTACTTAACCTCGACTTGTGACGTGAGTAGGCTCGATATACGGAGGTTTAATGAAATAAGTTATTGAAAACTAGATATTCAAATAATGTCGATAAAAAATATATGATTTTTTTTTTAAATTATAAATGCAAAATATTAGCTTTATTTGTAAAGATCCAGGAAAACTGAGTTTACCTGAGAGGCTGATGCTGTAGGCCTAACGTCAATGGCGTACTAAACCTAAGAAACTAAAAGCCTTCTTTCGCAACTCATTACGGAAAGAACATTTTTGTTGGTTGCAAACTCTTCGAAGGGTTATGGGTTATTATATCACAGTAGCAGTTACAAATCATGCGACAAAGTATGTACTGTTTTAGCGTCGTTCGTCTATTTCTTCAAAATTGCATTGCGCTGTATTTTTATACAGAAGTAAAGAATCATTTCACTGTTAATGGTTAAAAATGATGGCTGGATTGTAAAGGAGGTCGTCAGGCATCGAATTAGGACAGGTGAAATGAGGAAAATTATACTTTGTTTCGCAGAGTGAAATTGGACATTCAAATGTCGGGAAAAATGAAACTGGCAAATAACAGGTGTAAAATATGTAACGCGAGTCTTCCATTTATATTGAGAAACAGCGTTTTGTATCATAATTATATATATATATATATATATATATATATATATATATATATATATATATATATATATATATATATACATGTTATTGCAATACACAGGGTATATAAATTATCTTCCCGTAGTTGATTGCAGCAATAGTGACAATAGTACGTACAGCTCGAAGCCGTTGGAAAATACTACCTTATCTTTGCTTCACTTTTCACATTTTACCCGTTTAGTATGACCAGTCATCCAGTAGAAACCATCTTAAAATCGTTAATTCAAATTTTAGAAGTTCCAAACAAAGGAAAATGGCACCAAAAATATGCCAAGCTCAGAAAATATATATTCATAAAATTCCATTCCGACATTCCAAAGATGATTGTTAAGTTAACAGGAAAATTTAGATCTTAGCGTTCGCATTCACGAACAAAAGTTTCCGGCACGCGATGTTCAAACAAAAGCATATTTCGTGCAACCCCGGCAAATCAATAACGTACATTCTCATTCACTTCTCATTTTCATTTGCGTATTTCTGGAAGTTCGGGGCCCTCTTCGCCTCCTCTCTGAGCGCGGCGTCGGGTGTTTGGCTTCTGAGCGCTACCCTCCGCCGACGCTTTGTACACTGTTTTCGCGCTGGATGCGGCCGGCACGGGGGTGGGGTGGGGCGGGGCGGGGGCCTTGCGGGCGGAGACGGCAGGCAGCCAGGGAAGCCGATGGTGGCAGCAGCGTCGCCGGAGGTGGGGATTTAGGCGCAACGTGGATAAGGAAGTGGTAGGGATGGAGGAGGTTATGCGGAGGAAACGGGAGGGAGAAGAGAAAGAGGAAGTGGAGTGACAGCAAGAGGTGCACGCTGTAGGGAACGGGAGGCGCGATGGAGGACGAAGGGGCGGGACGGCGGCGAGGCCGTCGCCGAAGCTAGGGGGTCCTGACGACGCGTGCTAGTCTGTGGCCCTGCGGCGGGTTGAGGAGATGGCTGAAGACATTGACTCAATCTATGACGCGGCAACGGCGAAGACCAGGCGTGAGAAGACACTGGAAAACTGGGATGCAGAGGTGGCAAGAGGGAGTGGAGACGACCCTAAAGGAGACGGAAGCGGGGCGGAAGCGGGGCGGAAGCGGGGCGGAAGCGGGGCGGAAGCGGGGCGGAAGCGGGGCGGAAGCGGGGCGGAAGCGGGGCGGAAGCGAGGCGGAAGCGGGGCGGAAGCGGGGTGGAAGCGGGGTGGAAGCGGGCCGAAGTGGGGTGGAAGCGGGGCGGAAGCGGGCCGAGGTGGGGTTGTAGCGGGGCGGAATAGGGATGGAGGCGGGACGGAACGGGGCGGTGGCGGGGCGGAGGCGGGACGAGTAAGACGGAGGCGGAACGGAGTGGGAACGAGGCGGGGTGGAAGCCGGCCATGGAGCAGGTAGGGACGCAGACGGAGTCAGGAGACGGAGGAGGAGGTGAAAGGACGGAAGCAAACCGGCAGGCGGTAGGCGGCCGGGTGCTGCCGAGGGCGGGTGCGAAGTTAGGTCTGGGGTGGAGGCGGAGCGGAGGAAGGTGGCGGGGCGGAGGCGAGGCGGCCCGCAGACTCTCCCTCCCGGCGCCTCTTTAGATAGGATCGAGTAGGGTACCTTCCGCGCGAGTGAGCGGTTTCGCCGCCGCGCTGCTTTGGTTACTGCTGGCACGACCAACCCAGGAGGAAAAGGAATGTTGGCAATTTTGCTGCTGGAAAAGTTGATGTCCCGGCGACGCGGCGCTGTGGCGGCGGCGGTGGCGACGGCGGCGCGGGGCGACGTAGAGAGGACGACGCGGACTGAGGATCTGGCACGCGTGGATGGCGGCGTTGGAGACGGGAGTAGGGATACCAAGGACTAGACGACTCACTGAGATAAAGGAAGGGGAAGGAAGAGATGAGGTGGGCAAAGAAAATACCATTTGAGTAGTAAGAAAATGAATCGGAGAACAATAAAAATAGAGAGGAAATGTTGATAATTTAGAAAATTTTGAACATTGGGTTGACCCAGGCAAAAATCATAGTAAGACACACCCGAAATGCGTAAGTACATAGTAGGCGAGAAAGTAAAAAGAAAATATTGGAAAGCGTAGAAATGATGATCTTTGTAAGTTATCAGTGGCCTTAATGGCTGAATAAAAACAATAGTCTTTCTGGTTGTTTCATACTAAACAAATTATAAACTATAAACTGATAGAAAAATGGTAAATTCTGTAAATAAAATGCGTCCTTTATAGAATCTGATCAAAGGTATGTTGTGAAAAAAGATAATATATATTATCACATATATTATAACATAATATATATTATAACAATTAAGGCGATTAAGGCTCGCAAAATGTGAAAATAGCATACAGGAGGTGAAAAGTAATGTAGCGTATTATGAAGTTTTAGAGAAAAGAACGAAAGGAAAGGAGAAATTCCAAACAATACCTGAAACTGAAAATACATGCGTAAATTAAAATACATATGGAAAATTTTTGATGAATGTTTTGATGAGTTCAACATACCAGGATTTCTAAATGAGCTCGTGAATATACACAATATTCGCAACATTGTTTTGAATGTGATAATTGCTTTCCGTTTTTGTGAGCATTGTCTATAGAAATATTTCATGTGGAAATATTTCATTGAAGAACCGTCCATCATTTATCACTTTTATTAATAATTATATCTATAATGCAAAACGGATTTAATATGTAAAGGTAAAACTGTTCTACTTTCATATCTGCCATTATTTTGTTAGACCTCTCAATTTTTCACTGCAATAAAATGCTACAAATAGTTTTTTTTCATCTTCTACGCAAATATTTATTGTATTTCTCAAAGAAGATAAAATTAGTTTTTCAAAGAGATAAAGTTAGTTAACTAAAATTCTAACTACTGTTGTCGAATATTAAAAGAGAAATCTGAAGAGCTATATTATGCATGTAGTGGGCATTTTGGGTCAATAGTCCGACTTTGCCGGCCAGCTTAGGGTGTCCCCCATGACTAGGCTTAGTTAAATTCCCACACATTTGGGGTAAGAGCGACATGTGACGAACGTAAAGTATTCCCTTTACCGCAACTAGCACGATCCGCCCGCCTGAGCTTTTCTTCGTCACACAGCTACAGAAACTGGGACGATATTGAAGGAATGGTACAACTCTTATTTTTGCCTCAACTTGGAATCGAACCCTGGTTCACAATTAATTTGGAATGAAATCAACTCTCTTCTTTTATCAGTTCTGAGTTTCATTCCTGGCTGTTTCGCCTTCCTAATAATTGCTTTCTTAATACTGTGAGGGTTTTAGATACTTGAATATAGTATTTTCAATGTCATCATCATCATCGACAGCAAGGATTAGACCTCTTGGTCTGTTCCGTCTCAGAATTGTTCATGCCATCTCTTCAAGGGTCGTCCTACACTTCGTTTTCCTTTAGGTACATATTGAAGAATAGTTTTACTTATTCTATGTTCTGGCATTCTCAGGACATGACCTTTCCAGTTTTCTCGATATTTCTTTATGGTATCTATAACCGGTTCAACATTTAGTTCTTTTCTGATATCTACACTTTTTTTGTGGTCTAATAGTGAATATCCTGCCACAAAACGAAGAAATCTCATTTCTGCAGATTCAATTCGGCGCAGCTGATCTGATGTTAATGTCCAGCTCTCACTTCCATAAAGTAGTAATGGCAAAGCAATAACTTTGTAAAATCTGAGAAGAGTTTCCTTTTGCGCATTAGGATGTAGAGTTCGCTGTAACGTTCCACAGAAATATGTGAAGTTGTTCAGCTTTATTTCCATATCCCTTGATTTTATATAATTAAAATGATACCCAAGATATTTAAATTCATTTACTTGTTCAATTATTTGGTCATATATAACTATCTTTGCTCTTAAAGGTTCAAGTCCTTTAAATGCCATCACTTTTGTTTTACTGGGTGAGATTTTCATACCATACTCATTAGCAACCTGACTTAACTTGTGGACTGCTATTTGAATTTCATATTCAGATTTTCCTATGATAAGCTGGTCGTCGGCAAAAAGTAATGTTGGGATCTCGACATTATTAATCTTAAAAACATCATTTAAAGTCTTCAACCATTTTTTAATGATCACGTCCATATATATATATATTAAAAAGCGTTGGCGAGAGCGGGCATCCCTGTCTTACTCCCTGGTTTATATATGCTGATTCTGTTCCATTTCTTAGCATTCGGATCATGATTTTATTATTTCTGTACAAGGATTGAATTGCTGTAATAAGATGGGAAGGGAGTCCAATATTTTTCAGTGTTTCCCATAATAATCTTCTTTTAAGGCTATCAAATGCTTTTACGTAGTCAATGAAGACATAGTATGTCGGTAGTTTAAATTCCCTTCGCTTTTCAGTAAGTTGTGTCAGTACAAAAATACAGTCTGAGCATGATCTACCTTTTCTGAAACCATGTTGTGTTTCAGATATTTGAGTTTCAACAATAGGCACTAATCTTTGATTGATAATTTTTGCATAGATTTTATAACAGGAATTTAGAAGACTTATACCTCTATAATTTGAACATTCAGATTTGTCGCCTTTTTTATATAGTGGGTAAATTAGGGCTTCATTCCATTCTTCTGGCACATATCCAGTCGACCAGCAGATATTAATAAAGTTAAGAAGTCTCTGCGTAAATTCATTTGATGCATATCTGATCAATTCCATGTTTATATTATCAGTACCAGGTGACTTTTTATTTTTGGTTGTGTTAATGGCTGTTTTCAACTCTTCCATAGAGATCAGATCAATAGAATTACATATATCAATTTTAATTCCTCTCTCTTCTTCTTCGTCTTCAGAGGTCCATAGCGATTTAAAGTAATTTAACCATTTACTTTCTGAAATTATATTTAATTGAACTTTATCTCTTTCTTGATTATTTAAATATTTTATAATTTTATATGCCTTACTTTGGTTTCCAAATAAGTCATGTTCAATTTCGCTAACATATCTTTTCCAACTTTCTCGTTTAAGCTTACGGACTTCTCTTTTAACTAAAGCAGATTTTCTTTTATATTCTATTCTATGATTCATATTCCCAGAGGATGAGAGAGTCTTTAAATACGCTTCTTTTTTTTCTTCAATTAGTTGTTTGATATTATCATTCCAAAACCTTAGCCCTCGTTTTGAGAATTTCTTTTTCCTTGACCCTATTGCTTCTGCTGCTGCCTGTGTTATAATTTCTTTAATGTTTGCCCATTCTTCATTTATATTGTTACTTACGGGGTTAATAAGATTTTTCTGGTTGAGTCTACTCTGGTATAAAAGTCTTATGCTATAATCTTGTAAAAGGTGAACTTTAAATGTTTCTATTTCTGGTTTGGATTTTAAGATGGTTTTCTTCCATCTCTTTGGGAACATTATGTGGCATCTAACTAAGAAATGGTCAGATGACACATCAAAACTTCTAAATACTCTTACATCCTTGATATTTATCCAAGTCTTATTGTTTGCAAGGACGTAATCAATTATAGAGGCGGATCCACGTGCTGTCCATGTGTATTTGTGAATATTTCGGTGTTTAAAGAAAGTGTTAGTAATTCTCAGCTCATTGTACGTGGCAAATTCTATTAATTTCTTCCCATTATTGTTAAGTGTGTATTCACCTTCTGTGCCTACTATATCTTTTATAGGGGTATTCCCTACTCTTGCATTTAAATCACCTAATAAAAGAAGATAGTCATTTTTATTAATTTTATTTATTGCTGTCTGCAGTTGTTCGTAGAATTTTATCGCATCTTGGGTTCTCCCCTCTTCTGGTGCGTACAAGGCAAAGACTGAAACGTAACCTCTATCTACTTTAAATCTCATTGTTATTATTCTTTCGTTTATGAAAGTATACGATATTATTCTGTTTTTCAATGTTTTTCTGATCCAAATAGATACCCCAGCCGATGCCCTCTGTTTTTGGGGTACTCCACTGTATATCATTATATAATTTTGTAATTCTGATGAGCCCTGTAACTTTTTTTGGTTTCAGTAATTGCAGCAATATCAATCCCAGCTTTATCTAATTCCTGTTCTAATTCAGCTTCTTTATTTGAGAGAGCTCTAACATTCCATATTCCCAGATTTAATATTTCCGATAGTTGTCGTTTATTCGTTTCCTTTTTCTTTGCATATGTTGGCATAGAGGAATCTGTCCGGCATGAATCTTTGAGAAATTTAGCGGAGTGATGTCCCCTGGTCGCGTTGCAGGCGCTGCGCAGGGTAAGGATAGTAATGGGGCTGCCATCTTAAAGCTTCTATCCCAGCTTCTCTGCGAATAAACCCCTGCAGAGAGGGCTGCTACTTCCGCTCCTCAAGCCACTGTGATATTCGCCTGGATCCACATTGCCTCTTGGACCGTTGTAGTCTTTACACATACCCTGTGCTGGGTAGGGATACTACCCCAGGAGAATGAAGGAGAAGAAACAGATAAATTGTAGAGAAGAGGAGAAGAAAAAAGAATTAAAAGTCAAGAACAGAGTAGATTAAGAAATGAATGACACCCTAGCCCTCGAAACCTAATAGCGTCGGGGTCGAAGATATAACAATGGATCAAGAGAGACCAAATAGGAAATATTATAGAAATGCAGCATAAGTAAGTGGAAGGAGTGCTACAATAGTTTTGTGGACCTTTAGCATTACCCAGGAGTCACCACGAGGAGGCGGTCCACTAGCTGACCCCCTATTTTCAATGTAATATCTGGTTTTACTAGTGTCATGTAGGTAGAAAGTACGTGATCTTTCTTTTAGTATAATAGTACATTCTGAATAGAGTAACTACGCTAACTTGAATGTATCTCAAAATATTATTAGATTTAATACAATATATGTCTTTCCCCTATCCAAATTTTAAAAAATGCATTTGAATTGTTTGCATGTGCATAAAAAGAAGATCTAAATTGAGACAAACACAATGACAAGAAATGTTCATTTGAAAGAAGTTAAATGTTGCTCCCGCTTTAAAAACTTTAAATGCCAGTGTCGAGTATTTCTCGAACTGTCATGCATTATCATTTAGAACATTAGCAGTTATCTGTTAAAATGTATTTTGTTTTTCACATTTTGAGGTAACGGTTAAAGCGTGTAAACCTTTGTTTTACATAAAAAGTCCAAAAAATAACAACTTTTCAAAAAAATCTATATTATTAATTTCCAATGTGTGCAGAAATTGAAACAAAAATATGCTATATAGGTGTCTATGGTTTCGCTAGATTTCCACTAACTCGCGAAAAATCCAAATACAATGAAACTGAATCCATTTAGAGTGAAAATTACAAATATTTGATTGTGCTAATTCGCTTATTCTCTTACTGCGCGTACCGATTGAATTCTCATTCTCAGTACGTTACTGCCGAGATACACCTGACATCATGCGACAGCAAAGCACCAAGGAAGAGGTCTCCCGCCACAAAATATTTTCTATTCACGTGTTGAGTAATGGAACAGCTTTTTTATATTCCTGGTATGTATTATTTTTTCAATATATAATTATAATTATTATATATGAGTAACTTGAATCTACCCGGCTACAAGCCTTTACAATACATACACCCTAATGCGTTCTAAGTTTTGAAATTCTTGTATTCACGAAAATTTATGGTATGTACAGAACTGTTAAACTGTATATGTTTTTGCGATATTCGTAAAGACGTATTGTTTAAATATTTCATTCATTGCGATGTTATAAGATAGGATTTTATTTGTGCAGTCCTTCAATAAGATTACAATTTTCTTCGCCACAATAGGATTCTATTATAATTTTTTGAGTTTGGGCGCCTCCTACGATGCCTTCGAGCCTTCTTTGTAGAGAAGTCAAAAGTAAAATTTAAGAAAAAATCGGAAAACCATCAAATCAAAAAAATAGTACTCTATCTGTAAATAAAATCAGATTTATACTCACGATTTTTTTTCATTTATGGGCAAATGAAACCAGTTACAAATCGAGCAAACCAAAGAACAAAGAAGAAAGTAAATTTTGTTACCTAGTGTTATTTTTCCTCCTAATTCCGTCCTTCATGCACTCTTATGTTTATATGCTGAACGAATGTTTTGGTCTACTCATATATCATCTTAAAAATGACCCATCTCTCATTGATGAAGTTTGCGTTTTCCGAGCAAGAGACACGTCAGCAAGAGTGTTTTTTCGAGAGCAAGAGACACCTCTGGCGCTTTACCTCATCACGATCGCTGTTTGTTCTCCAAATCAAATCAGAGAACACTACTTTCGTTCCACGTTTTTCTCCGAGGTATCGCACTTCCAAATTCCGCACTATTCTCAAAAAATCCTTTTTTGTTTCCACTTGCGCCTGAACATCGCTTTCAAGCGTACATGCCTCACACTTTTCCGAGTTTTCTTCTTTATTCTTATTTACTTATGCATTTTCTGCCTTCCCACGTTTATTTGGACTATGCCGTCAACCCTGCTGACCATATCCCGCCAGCTATACATCCAACAACCTCCCATTATCTATCAGATTCAAATCCTCACCCTCCTCCCCTCTCTCACCCTCTCCATAACGTCTTCACATCCGAAGACCTCGCCTGCGTTTTCGTCCCCACCATCCTTACTTCAGTGATTCTCGCCCTCTGAGTACTCCCCCCACCGACCTCACTACCTCCATCCTCGTGTTGCTGCACCACCACCATCGTCCTCGCTACCGCTATCCTCACCATGGCAGATCACGTCCACATCGTCCTCATTATCCTCGCCCTCTGCCGTCCTCTTCGCTTTCGTCCTCTCAGTCGCTATCCTCACACCCTCAACATGCGTCCCTGTCTCCCCCCCCCGGCGTGTTATTTCTGCATCCACGCAGTCTCTCCCGCTGCTGGTGGAACGAAACTCAGAACTGGAAAACAAATTCGAAGCCACGTCTCGTTACGCCCGAAGTGGCATCCCTCTCTCCTCTCTTTCGTTCTCTTTCTTTGTGCGATTCCGACGCTCCTTTTCCTCTCTCTCGGTCGTTTTCCGCTTTCCCCTAGCGCGCAGCCAGCCAGCCACCCCCTCCAACCATCCCACGCGTTCTTGTTCAATTACGTTATATTAAACCGGAAAACGCCCCAAATAGAAGCGCGCGCCTGTGCTGGCAGCCCCACCGGCAAAGTGGAACCTCGTCCGTTTGTATAGACTCAATGAATAGCGACCGCTGATAAAAATAACGTGTATTATGAAATCTCGTCGGCCGACTGCGGAAGTGCGGCGCGCTGTGGCGCGATGTCGGCCAGGCGGGGAGTTTACTTCGCTTGCGCGGCGTAAGATTTTTTTATGGCAGTTTTGATGGGAGGGAAACCGCCCCCGCGCCCCTTCGCCCCCTCTTCTCCCCCCCCTGCGCCACACGGCGGTTTGAAAGACGCACAACGTGGACAAAATTCTTTTTTTTTTTCAAAACTGTTCAATTTGTTCGACACAAGTATATTTGAAAAAGAAAATGTCTTGTCCGTGGTCCATGCTATTTTTAATGCTTTTTTGCCGTTGTTGTATAGAGGATTGAAATATGGGGGATTTTGAAGTCGGACGGTAAAAATTTCTACCTAGGTTTGATTTCAATAAATGTTAATGTGTGGCAATTTTCCACGTTGGTTAATAATGATTTCTAATTATACTTCTTACAAAAGTATATCCAATACTTTTGTTTTTCAAAAATACTACGTTATGCGTTCGTAAAGACTTTATTTCCCGCTTCCGCCAAGCATACCACTTGTTTATGTTTATTTTATTTATTGTCAAAAACCGTAATAACTGTATGTAACGTATGGGGAAGAAGTATAACTTGCGCACTTTTTCTTGAACTCCAACACTCTTCACCACTCTTTTACTGTCCATGTTGAAGTATAAACAAAGTTACCAACAAGCTTGGTTGACAACACGTGAAGAATAAAAATGTTCCCTCTCGAGTTATAGAAAGGGTATATGACAACCCTCAGCCCTACTCCTCGTGCAACTAATAAAAAGAGAGCTCTACAAAACGTACGCATATTTAATCTGCATTTATGTCCAGAATGTTAACTAGTTCATTAATCTGATAGTTAAGCATTATTTTTCTTTTTAATGCTCATTATATACTCTATCTGTTTGGAAATAGTTATGCAGCAGAATAGTATATTCTTCACCGAGCGATACATGCTAGCTATTATTCACGAGTTCAAGGTTACGACACGAGCGACGTATCGTAATTCCTACCAGTGAATAATAGCCGTTTTACGCGATCAGAGGACTATACTTTCTCTTCGTCTTTGAAATTTTAAATTTTGTTTTAAAAATACTAAATGGGCGCTTAACCTGACAGAACTGTCACAGAACACTCAATGTTCTCTGACCCTAACAACCATCAACTCGCATACTGTTTTGTGGTTCACATGTCGTGTTGACAGTTGCGATGTGTCGCGGCAGAGCGCGCGGAACTCTTGCCATTTGTAGACGGCTGCGTAAACCCTCTCTACTCGTCTCTTACCTCTCTTTCTCTTAATTCTTTTTGTTACCAGTAGGTCTATTATTTCTGCTCGAACTCACTACACTGAACGAAACAAAATAGGGTTTCCGTGCAATGATATCTGCCCAAAGACAAAAAAAATACAGATCTATCAAATAACCCCTCCATGTTTGCCAAACATATGCTAAAAAACATGGTGGCGCAAATAGACGAACCCCGACGAAAAGAGCGCGAAATTGACTTAACAGTACTATCATTTATATCTAAAGTATGTGAAAAATATTTTGTTTATTAATTTCTTGTAAATGAGTTTTGTTGTTTCTAATGTATTAGTGAATGTTAGTTTTGGTTGCTATGAGTTGCTTTAACAGTTTGTCAGCTATCAATTAGCGAAACAATCTGGGTTTGAACCACTTTATCCAGCGGTGGGAGGTGAATAGTCTGACCCTACACCGCTGTCGCTTGTTGTGTAACGCGTGTGATTGTTTGCGACATTGGGCCAAAAAAGTATATAATTAAACACTGTAGAAACGTTTTTTACTGTCGCATTCTTTAAACTTCTATAGATTTACAAGAATTTCAAATTTTAAAAGCATTGCAATAGATACATTTGATTACACACATTGCACATGTTATAATAAAATAGAACAAGATAAGGATTATTTAGTGTTCTCACCAGATTGAAATTCATTAATATCCTAAGATACTAATAATATGGATTGTGTTTACTATTAATTAACTTTTAATTAAATGTATCTTGCTGAATCTAAAACAAAAATTTTATCCAATACATGTTAATATTTCAGAATCGGGAATAGTTTTAAACTAGTGGTGTTACAGAATGACACAGACTTTCTCGTATTAGTTTTCTATTTTCTTGTGTTCTTGGCTAGCTATTCGAACTTGCCACATACTCTTGCCAGCTGCCATTTATCACCACCCAAAGTACATTTTTTTAAAGCTTCTCAATTTTTCGGTTTCCTAAAAGTAGAACTGAAATATTACTTTAATCACAATAATGAAAAATAAAACCTCGTCTTAAGTGGCAATTTTCATTGAAAAATTTGTAACCATTCTTAAGAAAATAGCATTAAAGATCTAGTGTAAATGTGAAATTTCACACTCTTTGTCACAGAAATCTTTTAAGTTTCGAAAAACTTCATCGAAAGTCATTTAAAGCACTTCCACTGGCAAATGAAATACTGAATGCAATTTTCTGGAAATTTCCAGATTAAAGACGTGGGAGATGTTAAAAATATTACATTTGTGTAATTTTAAAAAAAACAAAAAAATACAGCAATATGGCTTGTATGTCATCTTAGACAGTAGAACTATCACTATTCGAACGAAAACTTTGAAGAAAAAATTTGGAGTCATTTTTAAGAAAATGGCGTTTGAGCGTTTCTAACAATACGGAATTTTGAGCTCGTATTCACAGAAAAAGTAAGTTTTGATAAATTTTATATGACATTTTCAAAGTACATATAGTAAAAGATACAATAATATGACCAAATCGTGTGTGCTAATGCTAATGTAAGTATTAATGACGTGGGAGACAATTAAAAAAATTCGTATTTAAAAAAACAACAACAAAAGAATAGAGCAATATGGCGTTTATATCATCTGATAGAGTGCATTTAGCATCCGTGGTTACCACACACTATACTTCTGAATCTGGTAATCTTATTTTGTAACTAGGTTTGGGTGTGTAAATTAGATTTTTCCATCGATAATAATAATAATAATAATAATAATAATAATAATAATAATAATAATAATAATAATAATAATAATAATACTTGACATTATGGAAATCTCAGACACGTTCGTTCAGCAATGTATAATTGAAAACATCGCCAAGGTTATCCCTAGTTATGACCTTGAACACATGCATTTATGAGTTGAATTACTCAAAACGTGTTTTACTGAAAATGGTTGACATTAAACACAATTACTCTAAAGTACTATTTCACCAATTTTTTGTTTCTTTTAATCACTTTTTCCCAGTCGAAACGTTAATGAACTATTTCCGATAACTTTATGGGGTGTATTCAAAGGAAGTGTTGAGAAGTACTACGTACGGTGCGGCAGGAAAGTCCCTCCGCCCCGAGTCGAGTCAGGGGCTGCCACCGCTGCCGCTTCCGACCAGCTTCACCGCCGTGCGGGCCGCTAGTGTCGCATGTGTGCTGTCATCTCACCCCCTCACCCACTGGTTCTACAGCACTCTTAGACTGTCCTAGTTCTGCCTGATGCTCGTTATACCAACATTTTGTGTTGAAAGCACTCTCATCAGCATGGTGCCACTGCGGAGAAATTTTCCTGGCGCACTGTATTTAGACCTTCCATATTTTATGTCAGTTTTATTTTTTCCTTCTGGTACATAGATCTATGTATAAATATTATCCAATGTTATTGACGGGAGACACATTTGCCCGCTTCT
Organism: Gryllus longicercus; assembly: GCA_038098605.1. NCBI lineage: Eukaryota > Metazoa > Arthropoda > Insecta > Orthoptera > Gryllidae > Gryllus > Gryllus longicercus. The sequence continues at coordinate 172,599 of JAZDUA010000267.1, read as the reverse complement.
TTTCCGAATCTGGAACATAGTGCGCCGTGCTCGCGCGCGCTGCTGCCGCCGCCGCCGCCGCCGCCGCCGCGCGCTCCGCTGCCCCTGAAATTCCCGTTCGTTTCCGAAAGCTCCCTGCCGAGTTTGCCGTCTTGGGGACACGCGCGCACACAAACTTCCGAGAGAATATCCGAATGGAACGAGCAAGGATGATACACTTTTCTGAATGGTCGCATTAAACGCCAAAACCAACGAACGGCTGACGAGGCGACGCGGCGCCGGCACCAGCGCCAGAGAGCTCGCGATCGTCGCGAGAAGCGCATTTGCCACTCATTTTACTTTCTCGAAATCCCTACCGCGGTGGAGTGAAAGTTACGTAATGCTGCGCGAAAAAACGGTGAATTTTCGGCAGTAAACTCTTATTACAGAGCCCTGGCAAAGAAAAGTGGATAAATATAGATGCTAAATTTAGAAAAAAAGTCCTCTAAGACGTGGTGTAGCCTGAATCCGTTTTGTGGGTCCTTGATACCGAAAAATTAACTGATGGCAAAACGTCTGTCTGTCGTCTGTGAACAACGCTAGCGGCTAAACTGTTCAGTTGATTTTCTCCGAAATTGATTTTCCCCAGTCGATCTGTTTTTTACTTATTTAAGGTCGCTTTTCAACTACTAAGGTCATATAGCGACAACTCTAAGTAACATTGGGGGTAACGGTAACGATATACTGACACACAATCATCCATGCCACGGGCGGGATTCGAACCTGCGACCCTTCTTGCACTAAATTCTTTCTAATCAGATGAAAATATGAAATTGGCACGGAAATTGAAAAGCAGCCAAAATTTTGCAGATGCAAATATCGCGTTTGATGTGGTTCCTTGTTACCTAATCTCAAAGCTGATTTCCACACTTGAGCTGCTAATATGCCGGTGTCACGGATCTGAGTTGACCTCTCGCCTGAGTGCCCGCCTGGTGACCGTACGAAACTTCATATCGTTGTTCATAACTCGAGTTTTAATTGTCGAAAGCTCTTAAAAATTTGACTCTATGCGTTTTCAATCATGCACTGTCTGCTGGTATAATTTCTCTAAACTCCGAATGTCCGAGTGTCCATCGTGAGTATTGCTTGTGAGCTCATTACTCTCGTAAGTGTAGTGCATATTATGTTCCGGGAAGTGGCGGTTTTCCTCCCCCACTGGCAAGTGAATTCCAGCGCCGGCGTACTTATCTGCATTTAGGTTCCCCCTCCATGTGTCTCCGCCAGCGAGACACCGGTCGACCCGGGACAAGTTCTAATCTCCCGACTAATTTCTTGACATATGTGGAAGAACAGTGTGTGTTTAAGGGGAGACGAGGAGACAAAGATGAAAAAGCAAAGATTGCACGCGTTCCGTGGCCCGTTTGTTGGGATACTGCTCTAGCATTCGGTTTGTTTTGATCTAAATCCGACACTTAAGAGCAGCCGGTCGCTAGAATTCTCCTCCATATAGCGGCTGAATTCCACCCAGCTATGTAGCAAGGGTAAAAAATCCGCCTCCGGTGTGGAACGAATCCGAAAACCTATCTGTCAACCATGATGCAGCGCTAACGGAGATACCACTGAGCCGTTACAACAGTCAGTTTTGGGGGTTTTCTCTACTCGTTATGTGTTTCAATTATTTATGCAAATTTACAAATTCAATACGCTAAGGGATTTTTTGCTAAAATCACTCCGACAGTGTCGGAAGATAGTATTTTTTGTTTGATTTTTCGTTGAGTGGGGGTTCAGAAGGTAATGAGGACTTTTCATGAGTGAAACGTTTGTCCCTCGAGCGCTGAGCTCCAAGGTGAGAATTTTCTGAAAATATTTCCATGATGTATCATAAATACACTCTGATAAATTAAAAATGTGTAGTTGACGATTTTCTTTTTTGCAAACATGAAATTATGAATACTTTCGTATATTGCGATTAAATTTTCTTTCCAATTACTGTTTCTTTGAGAACGCATTCTTAAATTTAATTATGTTGTTTCTTTATATTATTCTACATAATTTCTGTTACATCTGAGAGCAGAGTGGAGAAAATGTTGCGCATTGCAACTTGTATGCCTCCATTATTTCCTTCCTTGATCTTATACAACTTGTGTATACGAGTATACAACTTCTATTGAGAATTACGCGATATGATACGTTATGGGAATGAATTTGGTGCAAATAAGAACAATTTGCTATCTCGTCTTGTTAGTTTTGGGCAGTTGTCATTTCATGGGGTAGTCATTATTTCAAGATATAGAATTATTCGTTGAATTTAAATGTATTTATTACCAGACCACTTTTGAGAATCAACTAGTCATCTTGCTCAAAGATAATGTTCAATACAATTCGCGGCGGAAAAGGAGTGCTTAATTACACGACACTGCTTTATGTAAAATAGTGAGCACCTTAAATGCATTTACATCCACCTACTTTTGTCAAATTCTATAGTCCAGGCGCAAATGATGAAACGCTGAATTATGGAAGAGTGGGTAATATGAGAGGATTCCTAGCAATCCAGGAGTCTAGAGAAACTCGACAGGCAACCCGCTACAGGTTGAGCGAGGTGTGCTTGCGGTTGAACACCGGCTGCTGACGTTGGACTGCGATCCTTCGCTCCGCTAAGTAGAGCGTAGATGCTACTTAGCAAGGTTGGCGCTAGTCCCGCACTCCGGCCTGCAGGCTGCAGCCCCATTGCCTTGTTGCAGGTCCGCTTACGCAAACCGGACAGCGAGCGATCCAGCCAGCAGGCCAGCTTCCCGGATCGCCTTCTGCTTGGCCGGCAGCGGAGGTGGATGTGCCGTTGTCGGGTAACGTGGAAGTAGCTTTCGCTGTGCCCCGTCCTTCCCGTTTCGCACATCCCCGTACCGCGCCTCCATCCTCCACGTGTTCCTCTGTATTTTGCTCCTCCCCCGTTTCTCTTCGCCCCTCCCCGCCTCGCCCCGTTCCGCCTCATCTCCCGCCCCTCCCCACGCCCCCGCTCCGGTTGACCGCGTGGCCCCGCGGCGCTGGCCTGCAGTCGCCGTGAGGCGAATACATGCCCGTCCCCTCCCCTCCCCTTCTCCCTCGGCCTCGTCCCCCCCCCCCCCGCGCCGCCCCCGCGTCGCATCGATCAAGGCCCCCGGCGCCCTGCCACCAGGTACTACACGTACGCCGCACGCGCGTGCCAGCGCGGCCAGCCCGTCACAACTGGGCCTCCGGAGCCCCGGACCCCACGGCGCGGAAAGCGTTGACTTACGCTCACGGAATTCCGAGAGCGCTATCCCAATTTAGTATATTGTGCACTGTTTCCCATATTCATTAGTTATCGACTTGATTAGAACATTGACGAGTTTTTCAACAACGGGAAAAAATCATGTGCCAAAAACATTTTTCATACTTACGTTCTTGTTTTATTGTATCGATTACATACTATTATAATACTAGCTAAATCCGTGCGAATATTTCGTACGTAAACTCGATGTCATGTCAGCTCGGGGTCAAATACGGATTACGTCACTTGGGAAAAGCCTCACTGACCCAACACATGCTTTTACGATTTTTTCTCACACAAAAGAAATATTTTCCATCCCTGTTTAGCTCGTTGGTCAGCGTGCTCGCTTTCCATGGGTTCGATTCCCGGTCGGGCAAGATTATAGTGTGCGTTTTCCTTGCAATGCCCCAGTATATGTTTCTGGGTGACGTTGAGAAAACGCGCTTGTTAGGTTGAGAAGGCCAAAATACGGCGTAGGGATGTCTTCGTGCTAACCACACGTACACCTTCTTAACCCATGTCCGCGAGTCCGGGACGCTGCTGGTAGGCCATGGCCCGTACGCGGGCTGTCGCACTGAGAACATACAGACAAGAAATTTTTCCTGGGGATGGGCTATGGACAGGATGGAGTATATTTCCGCGTCTAGTTTTCTTATACGACAGTGCGCTACTGCAGTGAACCCAATTTTCTGCATCCGCGACACGTAAGAACATACATTCGTAATTTCAATATTTGAAAATTCAAAAGCTGTAATGAAGTGACTCTCTGTTTAGAGAACTCTGTAATGTGCTCTATTTTACAAAAAGTTAAGGAAACTAGTGGTGCTAAACCAGCAATTACATTTTCGCTCATATTTTCACGCAAAATTACGCGAAAAGTACTCAAATTTTCGAAACATTGTACATGTCCTGTTTTAAAATCTATATTTAAGGAATAGATTTCATTAAGAGCAAAATGTTGATCTTTAATATTTTAGTTGTAGCAAAACGCCTCAAAAATTTTGATATTTTGCAATTTTTACAGAGTATTAGAGTAGCTGAATAAATAATTTGATACCTTAAATTAATTAGATCGCTGGTAGGGTAGATTTTAATATTTAAGAATGATAAATCAAAGATGTTGCCTGGTATCAACAATTTATTGGGCAGAACTTTGTTTTCGGCCCGGAAGCTGCAAGCTGAAGATGACTGCTACGCGATCGAAATGATCATCAGCCAAATAAATTGTTGATACCAGACAACATCTATTATTTGTCATTCTTAATTTTATTCCATTGAGGGGAATTATTTTCTAATTAACATGCATTTTAGGTACATCATGTGTAAAGAAAACTGATATAAAATTGAAAAGACATTTCACAAATTATTATACTTCACAAGAAGATTGATATTTCGATACAAGGGATATTACAACAACGTAACATTTATCAAAAACAAATTTTCAATGCGAGCAGAAGCAAAAAATTTTAATTAAAACTAGAAATAACATAAGTTTTCGTTTCTACTAGTCATCATAGTACATATCATCTCAAAACTTTACACGGCAATAATTCCATGTTTTTTGTCTTTTTTCTCTTAATAGCAGCAGGTTCATGCAAACGTTATTCCGAAGAAAGAAGCTGGCAATAAAGACGAAACGTAGATTACGTGTCATTAAACTTACCGAAATTAAATTGCAATCTTTCTTTCGGTGCCCTGCCGTTGACGGAATGATAAGATCAACCTCAGAAAAAGAATACCTTACATTCCTGCGCAATATTATGCAGAGATGATTTTGATTTTTAGAAGAAATACAGGATGCATGATGGTTTGACTGTGAAAAGCACTCTACAATTATCACGTGAGAACCTCGACTCTTCACAGGTTTCACGAATGGTAAAACTCAGCATAGAGAACATGCCGTCGCAGCCATATATGTTATTTAGGTTGACAAACTACCATTACTTGTTCGCATATCATTTCTAATAACCACGTAATTCATCATCGTAAATTAGCACCTGCTGCCTTAATACGTCTCCCTTGCACATAGTTCGCCTCGATTCGCCGGTCGCGCGGCCACCAGAGCCGTGCCTGCCGGCTGGCCCAGCCTGCAGCGTCGGGAAGCGGGCATGGGCGCAGTGCGAGTCGCCGGCGGCGGCCGCGGGGGCGTGGCGAAGGGGGAGGGACGCGCGGTCCCTGCGGCGCCGCGACGCACACCCTAATCGATATGCGTGGGCGGTGGCGGCGCGTTCCCTCGGCCGCGTCCCCGGCCCCTGTCCCGGCCCTGTGCCGGCCCCGGCCTCGGCCTCGGTCCTTGGCGCCGCGGCGGCGGCGGCGTCCGCGAAAGGCCGCATTCCGCGTGGGCTAGCGCGCGTCGCCCAGCGCGCCCCGGCACAATATTGTTCTTCTCGCCGGCGGCGACGCGCGCTCCCCGCAACCGCCCGGCTCCGCCTCGTCCGCCCCGCCCGCTCCGCCCGCTCCGCCCCGCTCGCCCCGCAGCCCCCGCGGCCGCTGCAGCGCGCACCGTCGGCTCGCCGCGACGAGGTTGCCGCGCCCGCGCCCCGCACAATTTGGGAAGACTCCAGCCTGCCACCACGAAACCACCACGGCAAACGCTCGTTTATACTATTTACTTATTTATTTATTTATTTATTTATTTATTTATTTATTTATTTATTTGTTTATTTATTTGTTTATTTATTTATTTATTTATTTATTTATTTATGTATTTATTTATTTATTTATCATTCATTCATTTATTCGTTCGTTCGTTCGTTCGTTCGTTCATTCGTTCGTTCATTCGTTCGTTCATTCGTTCATTCGTTCGTTCGTTCGTTCGTTCGTTCGTTTGTTCGTTTGTTTGTTCGTTTGTTCATTTGTTCGTTTGTTTGTGTATTTGTTTTTTATATATTTTTATATATATTTCTATATATATTTTATATATTTTTATATATATTTTTATATATATTTATTTATTTATATCATACGAATTAAGATACGCCCTCTTTGATTTTCTGTTTTTTATGTGCATTATTGGGATACAGGATGAATAATAGAAATATTTTACGAATCATTGCTGGAAAAAAGGGAGTAAGTTATAACAATAGTAGGGTATCAGGTATAGGTTCTAATAAATTACGGCTGCTCCTATAGTGGACATAGATGTCAACTTAAAATACCCAGCATGTCAGCTTTAGGAAGCTTACACATTTTTGTCTCCAGGTGAAACATGGTTCCTAAAGAGATCCAAAAGTATTCTCAGCAATCAATGCATGATGCTATAGAAGCGGTAAATAACGGTATAAGCTATAATGCTGCTTCGAAGGCATATGGTGTTTCCAGAGTCACTGTAATGGGAAAACACAAGGGGAACGTTCCCTTAGAAATGAAAATGGGACCTGCAACACCTTTTTCCTCCGATCTGGAAATACGTAACCTTTACGTTTTAATGTGCGTAATAATGGTCGGAGTGCGAAATAATGGTAAGAAAGTCAGAATTTCCTGTGTCCAAAAACACGTTTTGGCATTCACTTAGAAAGCTGGCTGCTGAATTAGAACTTAAAGTTCCAGAATCCTTCCGTAGTAAGAAATGGTATCACGGGTTTCTACAGACACTCAACTATAAGTAAAAAAATGTGCCAAAATGTGACAATTGGCCGTAGGCAGAATACGGAAAGCAACATCAAACAGTGCTTTGAGGATCTGCAAACATTTTTGGCATTGAAGATCCAAAAAGGATCTGTTTCTGGTCTGAAGTTTCATCCCCATTGAAGATCCAAAAAGGATCTTCAATGGGGATGAAACTTCTTTTTTTGTAAATCCTAAAGGTAGAAAAGGCCTAACAATTCTAAATGGCATGATCAACATTACCAAGCCATGTTCAATGTTACTAGGCTTTTAATGTTCAAAATGTATGTTAACAAAGAAAGTTTTACACTTACATAATTTTTTTGTTTATACATATTATAAAAGCACACCCAAATCACATTTGTTTCTCTTTAATGATCTAAATAGGGTGTCAGGTATAGGTACCTTACGTATCAGCTTAAAGATCCTCTGTATTTAATGGTGTCGACTATAGGTGCATTTCCAGAGGTTTTACATAAAATTTATTTTCAAAAGTATTTTCACTGTTTAACCAGTAATACACACTTATCATAAAGTAAGGGCTTATAGGGGTCAGAAACTAAATATTACAATGCTTCGTTATTTGAAAGTATAATCTGAGGATTAAAATAATTGAGTTTTTTTCCTTTAACATGTCGACTATTGGTGCTCTTACCTTAATGTGCAGCGGAGGCATGTACACATTTTGGGGGTCAACAAGAGCAGTGTTAAGATTTCTCTATCTTAGATGTAGTTCAATTCGAGTAGACCAATTTTCCACAATAGTCATTTTTTCTGTCTTAACTGGTCCACTCACATAGAAAGCAGCAGTGCTTTGTGTACCCGAGCTGCATGCAGAGCAGAAATGCAATTACCTTGAGATCTACACATATATTCTATTTTCCCGGGTATTTCTCATATTTGATAAGTGTGGAGGGCATTTTAAAGTTATCATACGTCTCCGTCAGGTGAACTGCAACAATCGCAATAGAAGGATTTTTTTCCTATTTAGGAGTAGTACTGCTTTCAGACTTATTTTTCTAGAATCTACGAACATGCGCCATTCAGTTACATTGAAATCATGTCTATAACGGATACGATGACATTGCAAATAGCTATGTCACTTTCCTTGGAGAAATATTTTAAAAAACGGCATGGCAATCACGAAAACATTCACTTTCGTACAGCCGGAAGAAGATTGAATCCTTTTAGTAGCGAAGATAAAAACGCAGACTGTTCTTCGACAAATTTAAATCACGAATAAGATATTGGAGACACCCCTGGGATAAAAATGTAGTTCATTTGAGTCACCGGAGACATGAAATGTTGGGTTAGCATGGATGTCTTTACTCTAACCTCTGTTTTCTGAATGTTAGTCATTGTAGCATTCATGTTCACTCACTGTCACCTCCTCGCAGGAAGTTGTGGTACCGGCAATTCTTCTTTGTGACATACAGGCCTTACAGTAGATGGTAAATAAAGATATTGCAGTTTTCTTCGTTTTTTATGTCATTCCAACTACTTTTGTCTTACAGAAGTAACAGCGTATTGTGTAATCTGTTGCTTCCCTCCAAATCTTGGAAACAGAAAACGGTATGTGTTACGGAATCTTAACCAACAATGTTGCCTAACCTTTTTCATTTCCTATAGGTGCTTTTTTAAGTTCAACATCATGTATTGGAACTTCTTGTTCACATGTGAATTGTTCCTGAACATTTACATCTGCAGAATAATTAAATGAAGGTGCAGCCAAATAATCAATACAAGGAGTATTCAAACATTTCCGTTGATAAGAAGCGCCGTTTAACACGAAAACTGATCCCGATAGGCAAAAACTGATTTCATATTTGAATTCAGTGTCCATGTCTTAGCTAAGAATACTATTCACATTCTTTGTTACAAAAAGGGCGTTGATCAGTGTTACTATTTACCTTTACGATATTGCTGTCCGAGATCGGTGTAACGTGTATACAAGTATTTCAAATGGGTACTACCACAAGTTCATGTATTTTTTATTGTATTTAAGTTTTCTTAAATAAAACGTAATAACCGTATAATATATGTAGTTTATTCATTTTTAATTAATAATTTATATAAACATATCAATAATTTATTTCTACATATTTTGTACTTGCTAGCAACAGAAGGGATCACTTGTGCATGAGTTTTTAAACTTTTCGGGTTTATATTAGCATTTTTCGAGGTTAAGTCCGATGTACTCGCAGGCTACTCCTCTTTTGCGCTTGATTGAAAGAATCGTCAGTTTTGTCATTCCTTCGTTTATCTCGGAACTCTTGAACAATAAAAAGGTCGAATATCGTTTTCTTTGTATACAGCCAATGGGACACAGCCAGTCCGTCATAACCATATTGTGAGAGGTTACAACTGCGCATCGCGCGCGAATATTGAATAATGTTTTTGGTCGATTTCGAAAATAATTTTATTTTAATCAGTTTGATGGTGGTAATAAATGTGTTAAATTGGATTTCTTTTTCAATTTTTGTCCAAGTTCCAGGTGGATAATTACCCACTTGGAATATGTTCACGTGGGTCGTACTACCCACAGTACCCACCTCTTCCTCCGGCCCTGTTGCTGTCTCCATCTTTGTTCTTCTCTCCGACCGCATGACCGCCCTCGTACCTACTCACTGTCGACACTGTCCCCATTTTCATTTTGGAACTCATCAGCATCTTGCTTTTAAATTCGTTCCTGGCCTCGACTTTGTGTCCATCCCACCCCTTCGACTCCGTCCCATCAGCGTTACATTTTCGCGCTCTCCCTCGCACCGCCCACACACCAATACTGTTGTTGCTAATTGATATCTCGGTGCTCCTGCTGTATATCCGGAGCCGTGAGCTCTCTCCCCAAAAATTAGTTTTATAATTATCCCCAGACTTGGAAATACCATTATTTTTGTATTTCATATTTTCCCATTTTCAGTCAGTCTTCTTGATGTCCCATATTTCATTATTCTCAGCGGTGTGTCGATATCAGTTTAAAATAAAGGACAGACAGACAGAGACACGTCTTACAATAATCAATTTTTTCGGTGTCTAGGACACACAGTAATTAAGTACATATAGGAACAGGATTTATCATCGTTTATGATACCAAGTCACCACAATACGATTTCTGTCGCAGCGTTACAATACTTTCTCTTTACTTTGTACGTAGTAAGGGGAGAAAGTACAACAATTCTTACACTGTCAGTAAGTAATTTTTAAACTCTTATGCAAACAATATTGTGAATCGTAACACTCGAAGTAATAATTACGTTTGTAATATCATTACATGTCCCAGAATAAGTTGCTGTGTGACGATGAGAAAATTCACTTCTCAGGTTGAGAAGACCGGAATACGGCGTGAGAATATCTATGTGCTAACCACACGTAGCCCCTTAACCCATGGCCGCGAGGCAGGGACGTAGCCGGTAGGCTTGAGTCTGTTCACGGGCTGTCGCACCAAAAGCATACATACATACAATATCACTACAAAAAACATTTAAATTTGACAAGATTTAAATTGTTAAATTAGATAATATATGAAAAGAATAATATTTATTGGAAATATGAATTTCGTACGAAATTTCGTACGAATATTTCGTACGTACCTTACAGTAATTTCTTCCGAAAAGTATGTTAATGAATATTTTCAGTGATAAATTATTACATTTCCACAATTTGCTACCAATATGTCTACGAAGATTGGGGGAGAGAGAGGAATCTCGTGAGGGAATGATGCTCCCGGAATAGAGCAAGGAAGGAAGACGTCCTAAAGAACGGACAATATTGGACAATATAAGGCGGTGATGATGTACGACGTGGAGAGGTAGGGCGTGGGCGCGTTTGCGAAGGGATGGGCAGGGCGGGGAGGGGCGGGGCGGGGCGGGGCGGAGCCGTGAGGAGCGGGGTAGGGCGTGTGCGGGGGCGGGGCGGGGCGGGGATGGGGCTGGCGCGCCGAGACATGCCACCGGAGCAGCCGCGCCGCTCATAAACAAGGCCATTATTTTCATTCGAGTTTCATTAGTGTGCTCGGCGCGTCGTGGCGGAGAAGGAACGAGCGGGGCTGTGGGTTGGCCTGAGGGGGAGAGGGGCGCTGTGCACAGTGGCCCAACGATTACAAAGTGCGGTCTACTTTGGGCCTGTGGCACCTCACACGCTCACGTGCTACAGACTATATCGAATGGATTGAATTTATAGATGTTTCCAGGCACAACTGCCATGGTCATTAGTCCCGTTAATGTAGCGTATTTTTATCGCGAGAGGTGACGATGGTGAGACAGGGCGCTGACCTACACGTCGGCTTGTGGGGGGAGTTCCCACTTCAGATCTCTCCCAGCGATGCACCGCCCCATTCCGGACAGGTTCAAAACTCTCGACTGGTCTTCGTGTAGTGCAAGTAAGAGCAAGTGTGTGGAGGGGTGTATATGTAAGGGCACACGTAACAGGAAGGAAATATCGCGCGCAGACCATGACCCGTCTGTTAGGGTACTGCTCCGGCATTCGCCTTGTGTTAATCGGAGAAACCACGGAAAACTACCGATCAGAGCAGCCGACCGCTAGAAGTCTCCTCCAGAGGGCGACTGAATTCGACCTAGTTATATAGCTAATGCTAACATCCGCTACCGTCGGAACTAGAACCTTAGGACCTCCCAGACTGAGTCGTTGCAGGGCTAGCGACAATGCTGGCTCTGAGCTAAACTCAACCAATACTAAATCTGACCTCTCTCTAACATCCATGAAGTTGTAGTACTGAAGGAGTGTTGGTTATTGGAAATAGGACATGTGGATATTTGAATATGTCAGCTCAAATAAGCTTCAACATGTCAGCTTCAACCTAATTCGAGTCTCTGCCTAACATCCTTGTATTCGTACTTTTGCTGAAGTAATGCTAGATCATGAGTTATAGTCCATTTGAGATTTGGGTTGATATCATTTCCTGTCACTGAGAAAAACAGCAGTGATATGAAGGATCGCGCACGATACATGACCCGTTGTACAATTTACTTCTACAACATGCTTTTGAAATTTAAGAAATCACGGAAACGAACTCCCTGGCCATTCACCCTTTAGAATTTTCATCTAGGCACCCGTGTCGTAAATTCGCCATCGAAGGGACTCGTAACTAAAACCTCTCGACCTACTAAGTTGGAATTGGAGAATCGAAGGTTACGCAAACCCTTCCCTTAATTTTCAGTCCCAAACTATAAATAATCATTAACATGTTTTTTTTCGTTTTTGGCCAACTTTGGCCCATCTCTGTGACGCTCATTACACTGAAGCTCTTACGTAGATTTCTCAATCACTCATCACGGAAACTCGTTAATATTTCTTACGAGAGAAGAAATGCCTTCTAGAGTTTATTTTCCGATTGCATTTTTATTCTTAAGTCATAGAGGCGAATTATGTAATGTTAAATGACAATAATGAAAGTTTAGTAGGCAAACTCAGTCTTCCCCGAGGTAAAATGTGAACACGTAATCCAGTTGTTACGTAGGTAGGCAATTATTGTTTTATTACAGTTAATAGTTTCCCCACTGACCCTCAAGGAGTCCAGAAAGATTCAGATGCGCACTCACATGGCCATATGCCATTATAGCCATTTTTTTAAGAACTTATAACAGAAATAACAATTTTCCTGAGTACTGAGGCGTGATCATATTACTACGTCCCTCAATATACTTTAGGAAGTCTCCTCCACGCATGGGAAGCCAACGTGGAAGCGGCGAAGGACAGCCGGCGAAGGACAGCCGGCGAAGGACAGCCGGCGAAGGACAGCCGGCGAAGGACAACCGGCGAAGGACAGCCGGCGAAGGGCCGCGTAGGTGCGATGAGGCGCCGCTGTCAGCAGTGGGGTTGGGTGCGCGGCCGTCCGTGAGGCCCCGAGCCGTCGAAGGCAGTGTGTTGAATGGAGAAGTCCTTGGGGCCAGGATGGGCGACGGCGGTGAAGACGAATCTTAACGGGGGAGGGACAGGAAGGGAATCAGTGAACATGGTTAGACGACGGCCGAAGGAATTCAAATCGTAGTAACTCGATTTGAAAATTGTGGTGGGAAAAGTCGGTTTTTGACAGTCTTTCTCGGGCTTCTCCTGTTTTCCCCCCATCTTATTCCACTCTTGCTCAATAACTTGCATCACATCGAGATCCATTCCAAGTAAAAATTCCATTCCAAAATTCCATTCCATCCAAAGAAATATGAAATATATAAAATGAATGGTCGTCGTCATATATATAAATGAATGGTCGTCGATGAGGGTCAGACCTATGGACGAGCAAGTGATCAGAACACGGACAAAGGAGAATCGAGCAACGAGAAGGCAAGGGTTAGCATAAGATCTCTAGGAGCGAAAAAATGGAAATCTGCGAGGTCGGAGAGCGAGGAATACGAGGTAGACGACGATGTAACGAGGAAGACAAGAGCGCCAAGATAATAAGGAAATAAGGAACAGCGAGGAAATCGCGAGGTGCCAATGGCGAGGAAAGGTCGAATGGAGGTCGAAAGGCACGGAGACGGGAGCACGAAGGAAAGAGCGTCGATGACAGTGGGATGAAGACATGGAGAACGAGGAAACACGGCAGGCGGGGAGAACGCAAGAGGTTTGGATCGCAAATGGCGGCCGGGTGGAGGACGTTGAGAGGGAGGCGGTAGAGGCCGATGAGCACGACGTGTTCCAAAGAAGGGCACAGCGTCCGGGGAGCTCCACTCGCCCACAGGCTGAGGGCGTGAAGGGAGCGGAGGGCGAGGGGCGGGGCGGGATGGCGCGGGGACGCGACGGCGCGGGCGTCCGCGCCCAGACTGTACTGCTGGAATGTTCTAATACCGCGCTCGCTACGCAAATGAGAGAGCTGTTAACCCGCGCCTAGCGCCGGCTGGCGCGCCCGGCACGCGCCGCGAGCCCCAAATATTAATATAGCGAGTGATTGAGGGCGCCTCAGCCTCGCACCCGCCGCCCCTCGCCCGACACCCTCCGACACCCTCCGCCGCTCCGCCGCCCTCTGCCGTGAGGACGGCGCGAGGGAGGCGGGCCGCGCAGCGTCCGGCGGCACGCCCCCGCGCGCGCGAGGACATGTGTTCGGCGCACGCGTCGCCTCGCCTCGCCCGCGCCGCCGCCGGAAAGAGACATTGGGATGCGCGGCGAGGGCGTTCGGACCTCGTTAAGACGTACGTGGAATAGCGCGCCCGATGCCCCCGCGCGCCCGCCCCGCCGCGCCCCGCGCCCGCCGCGCCCCGCGCCCGCCGCCGTCGGCGAGCGACGGGGGCGTGATTCCGTGCACGCATTCCGCGCGGCCTCGCTGCTTGCACTGCCGGATCCTAAGCGCGCAGATTTTCCTAATGGACGCAGCACGGGGAAGGCGGCAAGGGCTATGCACGGAGTAAAAGATTATGAAATCGAATCGGATATGGGTGTCTTCGAATCTTGATTACGGAGTGGAAGGCCAGAACCCCCCGTATATTCCGTAAATTATCTTTTAAATTATTCATTCATGAATTCGTAATATTATTGCGCAGGAGTGTCGTAAACCCGTAAAAGTCCGAACTGTGTTGGTACCAACCACCCCTTCAATGAGATTGGTGCTGTCGCATGCTCGTGATCGCCTACAACAAGTGCAGTTCGTTTGAACATATTGTAAGGAGTAGTTTGGAGAGATTCGTTGAGCAGACGGATCAAGTCTTCGCAATGTATCTCTGAGAATGTTGCGACCGACAGAAATCGTGAGAAGCCTAACGGCTTTTAATTGTATTTTTATATTCCGTTTTCTTCGGTGAAAGTTCAGAAATCTCGTATTTCCACCCTTTACTTTTACAATCCATTACCGTCTGTGTAATTGACGATGGTTCCATTTTGAACGATCTCGTATTTTCGAAAACTGCAGAATGTCAATATTGCAAAATTACAAGTTTGAAGATAGATACTTTTGTTTTAAATGAAATCTCATCGAAGAAATCGAAAATCAGATATTTAAAAAAGGATCTGTTACATTTTTAAACAATCGAGTATTTTTCAAGAAATGTCAGCTTCAAGGCAATTCAATTCATAAAAAACTTTTTTTTTAAATAAATAAAATCCTAACTCAACCTCAAATGGTCCACCACGTTCATTTACTCAAAAAGTTAACTGAAGGAAGTTCCAATAATATCTCACATCCTCCCTCCTATTAAACAGTTAAAAACACAATCGGAAACTGAAGAATCCACCTTTGTTTTGGCTAATACTATAATTACCTCCATTCAAAATTCTCCCCTAGCACTATACAGACAATTCGCGCTCCAAATCATCCTCGGCTACCTGAAAGCATCCAAGTACTGATAACCAAAAAAAAATAACACGTCTCTGGATCAAATATAGATTACCTCACCTAAAATCAGAATACACTCACTTAATGCGTCCGGAACACTCTGACACCGAAATACTTAATCAATACCATATCAAATTTCATTACAGATCTCACATTTATTGTGAAAATGGTCTCAACCTTTGATTCACCACGGAGAAGTTCAGGAGGAGTTCCACTAGGAACCGTTGTCACCAGTTTTCTGTAATATTTACATTTCAACACATTCCAACGAATTATAATATACACACTGCCCTTTTTGCTGATGATACTGTCATTTTTGCCTCAGATTAGTGTCTCAACACTACAAGGAACTTAAATCAGGGACACCTCACAACCATTAAAACCTAGTGTAGAAAGTGGAAAATTAAGATAAATCCAAGAAAATCCACATCGAAAGTTTTCACCTAACGATTTCCTGTCTTATTACACCCACTGAAATTCGACTCAATAATACCACAGTGCTCCATAACCTCCGTCATCCGTTATGTAGGCGTCCTAATGTATACCAGATTGAGATGGGAAATCGCAGGTCATATCCAAGGTGAATGAAGCCAACGCTTAGGTATTCTTCCATCAGGAATTCACCGTCACTCCAGATTAAAGCTTCATTCCGCTCTCCTTATCTATAAAGCCATTTTACGCCTGTTATTCAAGTACACTTGCCCAGGCTGGTGTAACGCCGCCCCTACAACAATTAACAAAATTCAAATATTTCCAAATAAAGCCCTCAGAACGGCAGTCAACGCCCATTGGTATATAAGAAACAAAAATATCCATAAAGACCTAGCCATAGAACCCTTACTAACATATATCACCAAACTTTCTCATACATTCTTCCGAAATCTACCCTCAGTTACCGGCGCATCTCATTTCAATCTAGATAAAGAGCATCCCGTAGAACCTCGTCTACGTAACCTTCTCCCCTTCCACTTCTTCCTTATGTGGCTGATATTAGATAATGAAATAAATACTCTTCCCATCAACAGTCAACACTATGTTTCCCCCCTCTTTAATACTCGCGCTGCTTCATTCTAATTTTAAAAGGAGATCGCCTTAGCCGCCCCCTTCGCATATTTTTCGTGCTCGAAAATGCTCGCTCCTAACAACTGAAAAGTCGAATGGCTGAGCGTTGTAGAATCACTTCATTTTTCGATACAATTTTTAAAAAACCCTCAATTTATTTTCTTTAAATTTTCACTGGGTATGCATCAAAGCATGCTAAAGAAATTAGTGCTGGTATCATTGTCAGTTCATTGTTTCGCAGTTTTTTCGAAAATTTCAAAAAGGTAAAACTGCAAAAGTACTATAGTAAATGCACTCCTAAATAATACTTGACGACAGACCTTTTTCTCTTTCAACTTTCACGATTCGTCTTAATCAGTTTAGCTCTTTAATATTCACTTGAATAGTCTTGTTGTAGCACAAGCTGTGAAAGTAATGTTATTATAGTACATAAAAATAAAAATTAATCATAATGTACAAAGAGAAAAATTGTAACATATGTATTTTTTTATTTCAGTCTTCATGTTAATTTGAAAAAAAATATTTTTCGGTAGTTTGAATGATTAACTAGTGTTTCCGGACACATCAACTGCTATGGTAGTACTACGGTTACTATAGGGAACCTGCTTATCCCAGTAGATGGTGATGATTCCTTCCAAGCTGGATAGTGAGATTCGATGCCATCCTACACGTAGGTAGATAGATTTCTTGACTGACGTTTTCGAATACGTCAACTGCTATAGGCAAAATACCCGTTTGTGTTGTGAATGTTTTATTCAGTGGGGATTCACCCATTGTATAGTGAAGTCCGGCGCAGACCTACACGTCGGCTTGCAAATGAATTTTCACCTCCAAATACCTGTCCTAAGCGTGGCACTGTGCCGGCGAAAACAAGCTCTAAGCTCCTGACTAATCTACCGACATGTATGGTAGTGTAGTGCATGAAAGTCTTTGTGTGTAAGGGGAGGAGAGAGAAGACGGAAGAGAAAGGATAGATTACACGCGGTTCGTGACCCGTTTGTTACGGAACTACTCCGGCATTCGTCTGGAATTAATTAGAGACACTCCAGAAAACTACCAATCACCGGTTTTATTTTGTAGAACACAGCATAAGGACATCTCCGAATTTCACCTATCCCCCTTTCTTTCCCCACTTATTTCTCCACCTGTCTCCGAACTGCCGGTCGTTTTTTTCATGTATACGCACATGCCCCCTCCCGTTCCGGCAAACTCGTGACCTGCCAGACCTTACATGTCCCCAAAACAATTGTGTCCCAACGGGATACTATAAGCGATCGCCATGGCAAAGGTACTTTTGCAATGGTTGTCGTTTATTTTAATTTATTAACTATCTATATGTGGTTTTTTAAAATAGTGTGTCTCAACACATTTTTATATGGAGTCTTACTACACATTTTTGCCGTATTTTGCATAAGTTATAACGTCAGTAACATTTTATTTAGTTCAGTGTCCGCTAAATTCGCAGCTTATGTTCTTTCTAGCCTAAAGGTGAGAAAAAACTCTTCCTCGAATCGTTGCGTAACGTTATGTAAAGAAGAATAACAAATATCAAGCTATTTCTTTAGCAATGTTTACATCTAAATAATTTTTAATGTTGATCTGTCAAAAACACTCCAATAGCCAAATATATTTCGTAATGAATTAACCGTGTGGCAGACACTAATGTTTTATACCTATCTTCTATTTACTATAACCTGGTGGCCGTGATTTCTCGATTCTGAAAACTTTGAAAGCCTTTGACTTTTAATTAATTTGAATTTGTTCAGACCGATTCTAATTCCTAACTAATGAAATGCAATATGTTTTAAACATTGTTTTTATAACCGATTCTAATTTCTAACTAATGAAATACAATATATTTTAAACATTGTTTTTATAACCATAATCTATAGTTTAAACAGACCGGTTTTAGTTTGCAGAATTGAAATACGGCATACTTGTATGATCCCCGAAATGTATATGAGTCCCACACTTTAAGGGGTTCATTTGACATAAACTACAACTGGTGTTCACACACACGTGTTTTTGTTTTGAAGGTTCTAGTGCCAAAACCAATAGGAAAACTTGAAATACTGAAGACATTGTTAAGGCAAGTGAGGCATTTAGGAGCAAAGAAGTGGGTTTGAAAAGGTTTCCGAAACGTTTCTCGTTTCAAGACCTAGTCTTCAAAGGCTCATTCGTGTCAACAAACCTTCCGAAGAAGCAGCTTGAACAAAATTAGGAAGAAAACCTACATTGAACTTTGTGAAAGCCGCTCTTATAGCGGCTGGAGAAAAAAACAGACGCCTGCATATACAAACAAAAACGTAAAAATGAAAAGGCTAAAAGCAACAGAGTGGTTAAAAAACCAAAACCGCACATGAGCAAGGTTTCAAACGGAAACTTTTTGAAGATGACGAATCAAAAGAAACAGACTACTTTTGGAAACATTCTTGGAGGCTGAAATTATGGTAGGTGGTGACCAGACGTCTAATTCGTTTTGTGGTGAACTCTTTTTATCAGACCATCGTTGAGAACTCTATGTCCGGAGTATTGTGTGTGAAATGTGGGTGCACAATGACAGAGCTAGGGCAGAAAAAGACATTTACATGTGTGATTTTTGTAAATGATTTTTCCAAAACTTTCAAATTTTGTGTACAAATATAACATTTACATATGTAAATATGTAATTATTTCTTTAAATTCATGTATTCATTAATATATTAAGGGGTCTCATAATCCCAGCACATACCTTCTTTTTCAAATATTACTTATTTTCAATTATTGAATACTAGCTGACCCGGCGAACTTTGTTCCGCCTTAATGGCAATAAATAAGCAGATTGTGTTTTTTTATTGGAAAAAATACAAAAAAAATTAAATAACTACATTAATCATTCATTATTATTTCTGTATTTTAGTACATAGGTTGCTCTTCACTTAAGTACCTTGTGATACACGACATTTTTTGTTTTATTATCAGGGGCAAAAACAAACAACGCAGATGGTCTTCCGACCCGTGAACATGCCACGTATAATTGACCATGGGAAAAACATGAATGTTCTAGATTTAAACCACAAACTTTTAAGGATTGGCCTTGTGATTTGTTGATGGTCATGGCAAATGCAAGACGTATCGGAAATTGAAGTCTTTTAAATTCAAACGTAATATCGGTTGGGATCATCGGGATCCTCGGAATGAGAACTTCCTCACCTTTGAATTTTCCTATCATTATCTTAGCGTAAATTACATTGTTCATCAATTTACTAACCACCAAACGCGTACCGTTGCACAGTTTTGGTTGGTTTATGTTTCGAAGCATGATTACTACGGAGCCAACCTTTAGGCGTAAATTGTGCGGTGGTAAGCCAGGCACGTCCAAAGAGTTTAAAAATTCAATTGGATAGTTGGTGGCTTCATCTTCATTTGTGACGCAGTCAATAGATTTGAATGAATGCATTGTTCCAATGATCTTATTTTGAATTATGTAGTTCAGATCATCTACATCTTTATTCTTAGCCGCTAAAATTGCTCGCTCACTCAACCATTCATTATTTTTGTAGTTAGAAATAATATTTGGAAATACATTGTTGATAAGTTCGTCTTTTGATGAGACAAAATTACAGAAATTATTTGGAAATGATATTAATCCGCTCGATTCATCGACAGGTACTTGACCATTACCGATAGTCAGCAATTGCTCCGAGAAATCTTCAGCAGATGTATCATTAAGCAATGTAACTCTCATGTTTGTTGTCAGCTGCAGTTTCTTCACATAGCGCCATAGATTTGACGATTTGAGGCAAGCGTTTATTTCATCGGCAGCCGTAGATCTTGGAATTACTGGCAGTTTTTGGCGGAAATCGCCAGACAGTAAAATCATTGCTCCTCCAAAACATCTCGAGTCATTGCGTAATGTGCATTCGTTATTATTCGTGTGCATTCGTTGTTATTAATGTTCGGTTAAGTGCTTCTAATGCACGTTTATGCGCCATTGTGCATTCGTCCCAGATGATGATTTTCGATGCCGCTAAAACTTTGGCCATTGCTGAGTGTTTTGCCATATTACACGTTGGTTCTTCAATAGTTTGAAGATTGAACGGTAATTTGAATGCTGAATGAGCCGTACGGCATCCTTCTAACAATGTGGCTGCTATTCCAGAAGAAGCAACTGCAACCGCTATGTTGGATCTCGCCCGAACAGTTGCTAAAACTAATGACATAAGGAATGTCTTGCCAGTTCCACCAGGGGCATCTAGGAAATATAAACCACCATTTTCATCAGCGATTGCCTTCATTAAAGTATCATAAACTTCCTTTTGTTGGTAATTCAACAGGGGTACATTCCTTTGAACTACTAAATCTAATTCCCGGTGATCATATTCACGTTCCCATTCCAATTCTCGATTAAATGCGTCATTCATTTCACGATTTGGCGCTGGCATTCCTAACCTGATTAATAAATTACCGCACATGAGGTAACACATATCTTCGATCAAGAGTAAAGCACGATTATGTATCTCCTCATTCATCTCAATATCGTGATTTCTGGAACTGACACGACTTTGATGTAAAATATCTTCTGACATACTATCCTTGTATTTGTGCCACAGGTTACATGGGTTTGATGGAAAACATGTCGAAATTATGATAGCGAATAATGTGCGTATCTGACTTGGAGATGCAGAGATAATGGCTTCAGCGATTGTCGTATCCCAATGGGTATCGTTTTCTAATAAGTTCAATTCTTCACATGCAGCACGATATGTTGGGAATATTACACCATTAACAGTTCGTAGTGTCTCAAATGAAGTTGGCCCACGCACATTTACCAGCAACAACCGCAAATAGAAACATTCATCATTCTTTGGATGAACTGTATACATACGACCAAGAGCATCAGTAGAACGCACATCTGGATACCCAGGAACCGCATCACCTTGCTTCCGTCTTTGAAAATTCTTGGATGAAGCATTCCAAGTATAATAACGTGGCATCTCCGAGTAAAGCAAAGTTCGTGCAAACTGATCGCTTTGGCAGATTGCAAAAAAACTGGTCAATGTAGTTGCTGGAGGTGTTTCAGCACGTTGCGTAGCATTCGAAGCCGTGAAATATACTCGTTGACCATTCTCCAGATGCACCGCCAAATGTATAACAGTAGGATGACGTTCGTGAATTGGAAATGCGAATATACGCCAAATCGCTTCATTACAGTTCACATAACGACCAACTTGATAGCGTGAAATTTCATCGTTGGTATTTGAGGATTGCAATCCAAAAATCGCCATATCACTGCCTTTCGTGACATATTTGCAAATATATTTTATGGACTTAACTGAATTGCAGTATTCAACGTTGCAATGTGTCTTGAACGTTTTAGAAATAAGTGGCGAATATGGAACAATCCAACTGTTGTCGACAACGAAATCCATTCTTTTCACTTTCGTTGTGACAGTTCGACCGTTGTCATCTGGTGATCGACGCCGATACAGCGGATACCCATCGTTGCCAGTGACAGTCTCCGCCGTTAATTTCCGTGGATATCGTTTAGAGCACTTTCCATCGACCATGCAAGGTGATTGGGGATTGATGGCACCACACGGTCCATGAATCATATTAGTAGTAACAACATCATGTAGGTCTGGATCGACTTCATGATCAGGAATCTCGGCACATATGATATCATCTATTTGGTCAGGCTGAATTCTTTCCACTAACCAAATAAGAATGTGTGCGTGCGGCAGGCCTCGCTTTTGCCATTCGATTGAATACATCCAGCATCGAGTATCTCCAAAGACGCGTTGTTTAACAATAAAGTTCATCAGGGACCGAATTTTTTGCCTGAATATACGTGCTGTGATGTCGTGTCTATCATTTGATGTTTGTCCGGGAAGCAGCAATTGAGTAATTTCTATCCATTTTGGATTACAGGTAAAAGTAATAAAGAGATCTGGCCGGCCGTAATGACGAACATATGTCATTGCATCTTGTGCATATTCATGCATATGACGTGGGCTACCAATGTACGTCGCCGGCAGAATAGTTAATCGACCAATATTAGCTGCATTTCCTTCAGTACTAATTGCATCACGTAAATGGATGTACTCCTCAGAACGCAGTTTGGCTTGGTTCAACCTAATAAATGTTAAACGTTCCGTTTCTATTTTTACATACACGTCAACGCAATACTGCTGAAACAATCGACGAAACCGCAGCAAATAGTTGTCAGCATTTTGACGAATCATCAAACGATATGCATAATAATTCATTGAGCTAACTTTCTTTGTAGTTTTCTTCACATGAAATTAAAAATTTGATAATTAACCATTTCAAAGACAAATAATACAGACATTAACCATTATTAAGATACTGATACTTTACCATTCAATGGATTTATCATTTTAATATTAAAATAATATCCATCTTCTCCTTGCCAAAACATCAGTGGGTATTGCAATGCGTCATATGATCGATGAGTTTCAGATATTTGTTGCAGTTGCCCAGTATCGCGACGTGTAAGCACAATATCGCGTTTTTCCAATTGTTCACCAACAATCAGGATGGCAACTTCGTCTACTGTTGGAGCATTAAATGTGCGTTCGTGTGTTCCAGATGGTCGTTTATCTGCTTTGATGACAACTTTATAGTCATCATTTGGCATGCGCTCTAAAGCACTCTTAAACAACCTGACCAACGCATGATGTTCATGAAGCAGACACTGCAAGTCTTGAATAATTGCTCGCTTCATTCCTGCATTGATCCCTAGGCGTCGATCAAGTTGTTCTTCCATGTTGCCCATGAAATATATTTGTAAAAATTTATTCTGTGTATCTTCGAAAGGTAGTAATGATCCAATTCGATGGTGAATCTGTCCTTGTATCTACAAAATAAAAACCAGACAGTATTAACTGGGTTATAAACACTTTTTCTGTGGGAGAGTAGAGTTCAGTATTAGCAAATATAATACATACCAATAGATAAATTAAGTTATTCTTTAACTACATTCTATGTAAATACAAAAATAAATACCTTAAATGTCGGATTAAATCCTCCTTCTTCGATAATGTCTGCCCCAAATGACGTCATTTGGAAACAACTATTGTATTTTCGAGTATTTGCAAGAAAGTGGCGTGATTCTTGTGTTGCGCCACAAAGCAATGAATACAATGGCTCATGTGGCGGAGTCAACACTGGCAATTTCACTTTACCATTAAGGCAGCATAATCCAGGCGTTTCTCCGGAAAACTTTAATGCACCACAATACTCGCAAACAACGTCCATTTGCCCAATGCAAACGCTAGGATGCAAGCTGTAATCATTGCTGCAATCGTATCGAAACGCTGCTCGATTCAAATCAGCTTAATATCTTGTTCTGCGTCGCAAATTATCTATTTGTTGCCTTCTGTTGTTCGCTCGTCGATTCTGCATTGCCAACCGAGCTGTTTCACGGGCTGCTTCACTTTGCTCTCGTGATTGAGAAGCACGAAGTCGAGCCATACTATCACGGCGCTGTTCACGTGCAATTTCTTGTTCTTCTTCAGTCCTTTCATTTGCAGTATTTTGTATTCTTCTTGCATTACGGCTTTGTCGGGAAAGATTCGATCGTCTTGGTCGCGGCATTATTAATTAAACTTCACTTCACTTCAATCCACTTGTTAATTATTTATTTAATAGAAAATGTTTTAATATTGATTTCTTACAAATATCAAATTGTCATCCATACGTCATTACATAGCTGTCATTTTACGTCAATTACATAGCTGTCATTTGCGTTTTGTTATTCCAAGTCTGATTCTTTTTTGTTATACCACGTTTTATAGTGACTGACGTTTCATGTCAAGTCACACGGGAACGCTGTCGAACGGGATAAAAAGTATCCTATGTCCGTCTCCTGGCTCTAAGCTACCTCTCTATCAATTTTCAGCCAAATCTGTTCTGCCGTTCTTGAGTTATAAGTGGTGTAACTAACACGACTTTCTTTTATATATATAGATTTACCCAATTTCTGAACAGCTAAGAAAGTTAATATTTTTTATATAGTTTACAAATAATTTGAAGTTTAAGTTATCATAATTGTTTTAAGAAAGGCATTTAATTTATTTTTAAAGTCGAAAGAAAATTGGGGGCTCACATTACGGTCTTCTCCACTAAAGATAATTTCCAAAGTACTTATAGAATATCAAACAAAAATTTAAAAAACAACAATTCATTTGATATTTGAAATATATCTTCAATACAGGTTTATTCAGTTTTATACACAGACGTTCTTAGAAGAATTCACAACACTTTCTTAAAAAAGGACTTTTGAAGTAATTATGAAATCTTCTTGAGAGTTTGCTTTTCGCTTTCTTTGATAGTAAAACAATATTAGAAAATCTTTTGACCCTTGAGAAAGCTCCGTAAAGTTGTCCATTAGAAAATACACAATCGGGCAAGTACAACCCTATTCTTTGCAGCGTTTGAAATTGAAACATCAATGTAATCAAGTGTTTAGATGCGCAGAAATAGCAAAAACTCAATGGAGTGTCTAAGAAGAACTTCTGTAGATTACGGTATGAAGAACGTTTTTTTTTTGTTTTTGTTTTTTAGCCTTTAGTTACAAAATCCCGTTTTAACGCCCTAGAACGTTTCGTTTTCGAGTTATAAACTAAATACATTTTGAAACTGCTGCCCGAGAGTTGGGGGTCGTATTTGACATGAATATTTAGATTTTTTCTTTTCTTTTTCTTGCAACTATCCTTCATATTTGTAAAATGCAATTCGTCCGGTCTCTGTGAAACTCTTTCTTTAGAAACTTTGTTTCCTCCTACCTTATGTAACAATGAAGTGCATTTTCCTTCATAATAATGAAGTGTCACCGAGATTTAAATACAGTTCGCTGGATTAAGGATCCAGAGTGCTTCCCTTGCACCATGGAATCACGGAAATGTCAAGCTCTCGTTGTTTAAAAGTATCGTGCTGTCTCCTTCATGTCAGTTAGGTCCCACCGAGATTCCAAGTCGGATCGCTGGATTCCGAGTCCAGTGTGCTAGCCGTTACACCATGAGACCCCCAACTCTAGCCGCCTCGCTGCCTCCCTTGCATAAGTTAATAATTTAATGCGTTTTTCTTCATAATAATGAAGTGCCACCGAGAATTGAATACGGATCGCTGGATTTAGAGTCTAGAATAGTAACCTTTATATTGGATAGCGAGCTCGCTGTGTGGTCTCCATTATAGTTAAGCGCCACCGGCATTTGAACGCGGATCCCTGCGTTCAGAGCCTAATATGCTAACCACCATACCATCGGAACTTGCGGACGTCAGCCTACTTCCAATATGAAATGGGGTTTAACCATTGCCACATGGGACCACATGGACGTCTTCCTCACATTATTTATTATTACTTTTGAGCATTTCTTTAGAATACATGGATAACAACATTTAATCTTGTATCGTTGGAGTCTATAATGCTTAAAATTACTACATAATCTATATAAAATTGTGATCACAATGCCTTCAAAAGAAGTAAAAATATTATAACAAATGGTTTTCGGACATATAGAGAATACGTAGATTTGTTTTCTAACGAATGAACATATTCATTATACGAAAACATTACTATAGTTAAATATTTTTTCTATCTCTATGTTTACTGTAAACACGATAGCTTTACAAGTGTTATAAATTTGTGATAGAAGGACACTTACCATCTTAGCTTCTTCATAGCTAACAACACATTTATAATCTCTCAAGTGCCGTTGCGTAATAGCATGTAGAAAGATTACACGATTTGTGTACAGGCTGTGATTACACGATTTATGTACACATTTACAGATGGTGAGATCTGCCACAAGAACTTGTTCACTATGTAAGTTACGTGGATATATTCAAGAGAAGATATATGTTCCAAGATAATCAGTTGCTGTTTCCAAAAAAAACATTGAATAATTTACAGCAGTAGAGCAACAACATAATATAATTTCTCGCTATATTTTTGACTTTTGCAATTTCCGAGAAATCAGAGACTTAAGGAAAAATTATTCCTGCGTCACTTTTTGAGCATTGTTACTTTACTTAAAAAATATTTAAAGAACAAATATAGAGCCCTTTTTGTGAAGAACAAGTTTACAAATTTCATTTACGTCAAGCAAAAACTACTTGTTTTTCATAAAATTTATAAATCACATTTTTCAAGATATATTTTTAGGACATCTCACTCTTAAGAGAAAAAACCTTATTATCAATATTGTAGCTTTGCACTATTAATTTTTGGAATTTTGGAAAATATAAAGAGCTCGCTGGATTTAGGATTTTGGAAATACGGGACCAGCATCAATATTTACTTTCTCCCTTTAGAACTTAAGACGAGAGAGAGACAATTACAATCGTACACAGTAAATAATAGATTTATCGAACTCTTATTGCAAGATCCATGTAACGAAAAAGTGGATAAATCTTGTGCCTCTATGTAGTAAATTACTTCCTCTAGCCATTGGAAATTCAAAACTCATGTGTTCTGGGTCATTGATACCGAAAAATCGATTCATAACAAACGATCTCTGTTTATCCGGCAGTCCGTTTGTTTGTCCATCTGTCTGAAAGTGGTCATGACTAGAGCTTAAACCATTCAGACGATTTTCTCCAAAATTGACATTACACCAAAGTTCTTCGAAATGGCTCTAACTTGACCCGTAATATCTGCGGTGCCGCAGAGAATTGGGCAGGGGCTGTAACTGCCAGGGGTGATGCCGAGAACGCGACAGTGCAAGAACGGGACGGGCAGCGAGAGCTGGCTGACAGTCGACGCGACTCCGCCGGATCAAACGACTTGCCCTTCACCCTCGTGCCACCCCCGTATCCTCACCTCCCGCTACTATCGCCACCACCGCCACCATAACCACCACCACCACAACCACAGCCTCCCTCACCGCCACCACCAGAAGTGATGACTCAGGGCACCAGCTGATGTCACTGCAGTGCCTCTGACCAGGAGTCCTAGGTTCGAGTCCCGACGGTGGCAGGTTTTTGGGCATTAGCTAGAAAGCTAGATCACGTTCAGCCACTGTCTGGAGGAGAATTCTAGCGGTCGCCTGTTCTGATCGGTAGTTTACCGTGGTTTCTCCGATCAACACCAGGCGAATGCCGGAGCAATACCCTTGCAAATTGGCCACGGACCGTGCGCGATCTTTCCGTCACTCCTGTCGTACCATTAGTTTCACACCCTTACACTTACATGCACTACACTACCACACATATCGGGAGATCTGGTTGGGAGATACTTGAATGGGGAAAACCCCGCTAGCCGACAGGTAGGTCGGCGCCAAATCTCACCATCCAGCGGAGGAATATCACCGCCACATTATGAGGGGGGAAACATGCACTACACTTATGGGACTAAGAATGAGACTTATGAACTTAGCTACTCACGCGCCCGGCATCACTAATCAATTACCACCACATCCGCCGCCACCATCACCACTACCGCCATCGCTGCCGCCACAACCGCCATCACAACCGCCATCCCCACCGCCATCACCACCGCCATCTCCACCGCCATCTCCACCGCCACTATCACAGCTGTCAACCATCCCCGCCATCACCACTGCCGGTGCCACTACCGTCACTAACACTGTTCCCATCTCCACCGCTTTGCCGCCTTTGCCACCGACACCTTTGCCGCCACTACCACCTCCCGTTGGCCAGGAGTCCGCCACCGTTCCCGCGTCTGCCCCCGCCAGCCAGCGAGGCGTCCGCCTCCGCTCCGTGTTCGCCTCGCGCCCCCCTTCCCCCGCTCCCGCGCCTGTTCCTATAGAAATGCTAAAGCGCCTATTGACTCCCGGACGCGCGAGCACAGGCTTTCGAAACTAGGAATATTGACTCATTGGGGCCGGCGCCCGCCCTCGCCCGCTCCCGCCCCCGTCCCCGCCCCCGTCCCCGCCCCCGCTTCCGCCCGGGGCGCCGCGCTCGCCCCCTTTACTTTGCAAGTGCCGCGCATAATGGTCGACGGGGAGTCGGCGGCGCCCCGCCTCAGCTGCTCGTCGCGGCCTCCCTCGCCACTGCACCCCCCTCGCAGCTGTCGGCCACCTCCTCCGCCCGCGACGCCGCCGTCTCAACCTCCAACGTCATTGCATCTATTCTCCCGCTGGATGGCGCGGCTTCGTCTTGCTAGCTTTATCTCCAATGCCGCCTCTGTGCCAGGCTCTGCAAATATCGTCGCCATGGCTTTCATCCATTACCGTCGTCGCCGCTCCCACTGAAATCAAATCTACTGCTCGGTTTATTTCCCCGCCGACGCATACTCCCCTCTTGATCTACCTTCCTTTTCTTCTTTTTCTTGTTCTTCTTTTTGTTCTTTTCTTCGACTTCTTCTTCTCCTTCTCCTTCATCTTCACTTCTTGTTCTTCATTTCTTCATCATTTTCAATCTTCATTTCCATCTGGTCGATCGCCGTAAACGCCTTCTCCAACTGCTTCATTCAGGACTCCACCGTATCTGTAATTCACTTCCGATGCCTATTCTCCTATGGGTCAATGATCCCCATCTCGAACTGGTTTTCGTTCTGCTTCTTGCCATTCATAAACCAAATGCTCAGACGCCACTTTGATGGCATTCACAGTAGCATATATATTCCACTCTTAAATGTCAGATTCAAGCTAGTTTTATTTTTTTACTTAAATGCGTAAATACATGTATTTATTTTCATTTCTTGTTTATTCTCATCTTGAAACGTACTACATTTATTCTCGCTTCTGCAACCGTCTTCGCACATGAATTCGACGGCTTTTCCCATCGCTATCAACGCCCTTACAGCGGCCATAACGACCATTACCTAACCAATTCATATCCCTCAACGATCTACGTCTTCAACAAGTTTGCAAACATAATCGTCTTCAATGCTCCAACCGTTCCCGATTTTTCAAACGTATTTTCCAGCGACTTGCCTCACGGTACAGGCATCATCCGTAATATTCGCCTGATTCCACCACCAAAGTCACCCTCCCACTTCAGCCACACATCTTCATTTTGGTGACGTCTTTATCTTCAAAACAACTTCCTTTTTCATTTATCGAAACACATTTTTCAATGTCTTCACTCATATCACATCCCTCGTATCCGGCGTGTTTCGAACTTCATCGTCCATATTACTACTGGACTTATTGTAATCTCTAATGCTACCTCCCTTCCAGATTCAGCAAAAGCATTCGTCAAGGTCTTTATCCACCCGCGTTATTACAATTCCAGCGTTAAGTTTCTCGCGGATTATCATCTCATTCGTCTGCACACATCTTTGTCACCGTCTTTGTATATCCCTCGGCCACTATTTGTATTTCGGAGGAGGTGGAATCCACCGCCTTTTCAACTGGAACCAACAATTCACCTTCCTCATTTTTACTTCCTCAGCTACTACCTATTTGCGTAGTAAAGAGAAAGTATCGTAATGCTGCAGCTGAAAGTTGCTATTTTTCATTAGACAATTGGAGGTCGACATTATTGTAAGATATCCAGGACGTGAATAAATATTTCTGCCACGTGTGATAAATTGCGTCCACTAATAAGTTGTGTACTCTAAATCCACATTTTGTGCGTCATTTATACGGAAATTTTATTGACGACAAAACGTGTCTGTCCGCCATCTTTGTCCAACACCTAAGCCGTTCAGTGGATTTTCGGCAAAAGTAGATCCCAAATCGATGAGGGCAAACTCGAGGACCTGCAAATTTGAAACGAATATTTTATTTTTAGGCGCTACTTTACATGAAGCCTAAACCACACTCCCAACATTTTCTCAAAAATCGCTCCAAGCTTTCGGATTAAATTTTGTTTCTCGCTTAAAGCAAAGGACACCTAAAATATGATGCAGATCTCGTTATTGTAGAAGCTCCTGTATTTCCGAAACAGCAAAGCAAATAACATTGTAAAACTACACTATTAATGATAGAGAGTCGTTCCTTAATATCACGAAAATTCATTGAGTAGAGGACTTAAATTTCTTTCTAAACAAATACCTTGATGTGTTAAATATAAATATTTCGAAAATTTTCTAAATTTCAGAAGTTTAAAATAAAAACGGAAGAATACCGTACTTATTAATGTACTAAGCACTTGAAAAAGACTGAAAAAATATTTTCAGTCTTTTTCCAGAAAATTCAAAATGTCATTGGGAGCTTCATGTAAAGTACCCCCAAAATTAAAATATTTTAACATTAGACTGATCGGCAGAACTAGATATTACCCGTGATGTATTTACCAACTTTCAGCTCAAAAGCTTATAATCCGACAGATTTATGAGTGACACATTCTTCCATTCATACAGACATTCCGAGTTCGAGTACAAAATTGCGCATATCTCAATCGGCACCTATCTTGGCGGTCTTTCGAACTTCACTGATATAGTTGAATCTTGATTTGCTTCATTTACTGTGGAATCTCGAAACTTTCCAAATTTTCAAACGTTACAAACAGTGTGATAAAGTATGTAGTATAGTGGCACCACTAGTTGCCTATTGCGCTGCCTACATTGCAGGTTCTCATTACTGTAAATGATTCTGTCCGGTTCTTCTCGGCAATTTCTACCCCAATTCACTTTATATTTCCACATTTTTGTAACTTATGGCTTTCTCCTACATTTCCGCTTTCCCGAACATCATCACGTCTGTTTTTTACAACACTTCTGCATTGCTCACATCCATAATCTTTTCAATTTTGAGAGACTTTCAGAGAAGAGTTTCATCTCTAGTGAGTGAGTGAGTGAGCGAGTATTTACTATTTCCGAGTACGTCAACTAGTTTGGTCATTAGTCCCCTAAGTGTAGTGGGGTGAGGAGTGGGTGGGGTGAGGACCAGTGAGAGGAAGGAAAGATCGCACGCGGTGCGTGATGCGTTTGGTAGGATACTGCTCCAACATTTGCCTATTATTGATGGGAGAAACCGTGAAAAACTACCAATCATAGCAGCCGGTAGCTAGAATTGATCTCCAGACAACGACTGAATTCGACCTGTGTGTCGAATAGTCGGGTGTTGAACCTTAGCACCTCCCGGCAGAGATGTTGCGACACCACCGGTTGTTGTCACTGAACCATTTCAGTCGGTTTCGCCGATTGTTTCAACGACTCCTCAATTTACCCATCGTCAGCCGCCGGTCTGCTCCCCCTCCCACGCTCGATTGCCGCTGCCGCCGTTTGCTCCGCTGGCTCCGCGCCCCGCGCTCAGCCCTCAGCCCTCGAAGCCGCCGCCCGCAGTTGTCTCACCGACCACTCCACGCGTTGCGGGCAGGCGGAGTGCGCCGGCCACTAGATTTGCGTTTAGGCCTCGCTAATCCTCTCTTTCAGCTGCCCTCCTCCGCCGACGCCCACGTTGCGACCGCCAGCGACCGCCTCCGGTTGCGCCAACACCCCTGCCATCTCCCTTCCTTTGTCTCCGCGTCTGTCTTCGCGTTACAATTCCCCCACCGCATTTTCTGACTGCCCCCTCCCCTGCACTCGTCTCGACTCCAGGAAGGTCTCCGCTCCCGTCTGCATTGCTTCCTCTAACCTTGCGCCTTCGTTCGGCTTCACATCGGCCGACAATTCCCGCTCTCCTCCGCTTTTATTCCCCGTTCACCCCTGCCCCGCCTCCAACCAGCTTCTTACTCTTTCGCTTATTTTCTGCATCTGCATTTGCCCCAAACTCCGCTCTCGCTTCCGCTTCCGCCTCTGACCCAATCTGTGTTCTTGTGTTCGTACCCGTTTTGGAACCCGGCTCACCCTGAATTTTTCCCTCCGCACTAACGTCTTCGCCCTTTCTGCAGCTTTTTTGTCCTTCGTTTCCTCCTCCTCGTCTCCTCTCATAAGCCCAGCTACCGTACTATTTCTGCAATCACTTCAGCACCTAACTCCACAATCTTCCCTCCCGCCTCACCAGTCGCCTACTTACTCGCCACCCTACTCGTCTGCCCACTCGTCTAACCACTCGTCTTCCCAATCGTCTCCCTCTCGCCTCCTTCTCGCCTCCCCACTCGCCCCATCTCTCGCCTATCCTCTCGCCTCCCCTCACGCTTCCCCACTTGCCTTCCCTCTCGCCTCCTCAATCGCCCCCCGACTCGCCTCCCCAATCGCCTCACCTTTCGCCTCCCCACTCGCCTCCCCTCTCGCCTCCCCTCCCGCCTCTCCTCTCGCCTCCCCAATCGCCTCCCCACTCGCCTCCCCACTCGCCTCCCCACTCGCCTCCCTACTCGCGTCCCCACCCGCCTCCCCATTCGCCTCCCCACTCGCCTCCTCTCTCGCCTCCCCACTCGCCTCCTCTCTCGCCTCCCCTCTCGCCTCCCCTCTCGCCTCCCCACTCGCCTCCCCACTCGCCTTCACACTCGCCTCACCTTTCGCCTCACTATTTACCTCACTATTCACCTCACTACTCGCCTCAACACTCGCCCCCCCCATTCGCTTCTCTACAGTCCTCTCCACTCGTATTCCTACTCAACCCCCCTATTCACTTCCCCACTCACCACATTCGTCAACGCGCCCACCTTCACTTCCTCCTCGTCCATATAGCTTCCACTTCCACCTCTTTAGCCTCCGCCCCCGCTTCTCGCGCACTCGGCGGGCCCTTCTCTCTCCCGTTCTGTGCGCGCCCTCGCCCGCAATCTCCTTGGCAAGTACTTGTGCCGCGGGCCGATGAGCACTGATTACGCGCTCCTGCCTCTTCACGACGCGCGGTCCCGCCCCCTGCCTCGCCCCCGGCCCCTCCCCCTGCCACGCCCCCGCGCGCAGCCAGCGCCGACGAGACGGCAGCGGCGAAGAAGCTGCGCCGCGCGGCCTCTTGGGCCGCATTTGCCGCCGACAATACGGAAGCGAAGTGACAATGAGGGCGCCGCCCCCGCCGCCATCACGGGGGAAGAGGGAGCCCTGCAGGTTTTCGATCTGCCTGGGAACCTCTAACCCCGCTGAGCGGAGATCAAAAAGTGTCGCGAACAATACAACGCAATAGCGGGAGGTGCTTCAGCTTCCAAGGAGACGTCGCGTTACAGTAATCCTCTATTGCTTTTTGAAAACGCCTTTCAGTTCTTTTGTGAGGAAAGTATATGGTATTACATGAAAGTCGACATAGTGGCAGGCTGTCTGCACATAATTGTCGAGTTTTTCATTGAAAATAACTTTGATTCTAAACTTGATGTAGTTTGCATTGACGGTGAAGCATAGTTTTCATACATTTTTGCAAGAAAATCATCAATTTCTAGAGATTTTACTTTAGGGCTAAAGTTTTCTCTTGGTTGCTCACTTACTACAACTCTAGTTGTCAAATTGCATTAACACATTACGCTTTACGCAAACTTCACCCACCGCGGGATTTCCTAAAATGCTTTGGCCAGTACGCGCGCCTTCCAACTTAGCAATATGACGACGCGTCGCAAAATTCTGACTATCGAGCTGCTTTCTAATTTAATTTTCACAACAGGAGATCTTGAAGGACAGTTGATTTTAAAACATATCTGTACATTCAAAATTATAAATATGAAATGTAAATGCTAACATGGGAAATTAATATTAACATAGGATTAGGAAGTTAATATAACAGTGAAAATGTTACTATCAAAACCTGCATTTTCTATAAGAGAGAATGTTGTTAAGAGCTTAATAATATATCTGAGATTTAATTTGTACATTTGTTTATTTTAAAATTATTAGCATTTTGTGATCTGATTGTACTTATTAATATTTTTTATCAAATAAACAATATATGTACTGCCAGATATTATATTTTTCTGAATTTTTTTACTTTCTCGCTGCGGAGTAGGGAGAGTTACGTAATGCTGCGCGGGAAAAAAACGAATTTTTGGCAGAAAAATTCATGTTTTTTGGTTTCTTGATACGAAAAAACGAATGTCGACAAAATGTCTGTCTGTCCGTCAGCCGATTTTGTCTTAAACTTAAAAAATGACGCCATCGTTTTTTATTAAATTTTGTTGTTGCATAGTGTGAAAGACGGTCAAGAGAACGGTGCAAGTCTCTGTTTCGTTAAAAACACTGATTTTTGGAAAATTGCAAAAATTCCATTTTTTGGGCGTCTTTCTACAACTTTAATTACGAAGATAGAGATTTTTCCCTTAGTGAAATCTGTTCCTTAAATATGGATTTTGATAAGAGGTCAGGCACAATTTTTCGAAAATTTGATTACTTTTTGCGTAATTTTGTGCGAAATACGGGAGAGAAAGTTCGTGCTGTTTTAGCTCCACTACTTTCGAATTGCCGTAGTAATTTTAACAGAATGTTGAGCTAATACTTCACATGAAGATATCCTTGTGCACATTACTACAGCTTCTAATTGCAATAAACCATTGACTTCTCATGGACTTCATTCAGGAATTGCAATAAACCATTCTTCTCATGGACCAACATTTCTTCATGGAAGTGACTTTTAACGCGTTTCCTTCCTCTAAAGATTGCCCTTTAAAACTTTGGTGTTGATCTGTATCAGATTCTGCGTGTCATTTTGCAAAGTATTCTTATGTTTTCCTGGTATGAATCATATTAGATTTTCCTGAAAATCGATGAATCGTTTTCTTCATCACACGTCAAACAGATTTCCATTCAATAAGGTGTTCCTCTCTTGTTTAAAATAAACCATTCCATATGATGCTGACTGTCTCCACTACACAAAATGTCACTGTCTTTCTAAATGTTCTTATTCTTTATATAAGTCGTGAACACTCCTCTCCAAGTAATACACTTCTGGTTTTAGGGAATATACTCAGAAACGTAACGCTCAAAGTCACATTGAATAATTCCTATATTTTTGTAAAAGCTTATATTAAATTATACATAAGCAACAATGTTTTAGTAATGTTATATGATTGATGATTTTTCAGTTTACTATCACAGAATTGTTGAGATACTGAATAAAAATTAAACCGTCAACCCAGATTCGACATTAAATTATATTTCTATACTTCGTTTTCACTGAAGTATAATACGAAAACTCTGTTTCACGTAGATATGGGAATGCACATAGATATGTGGTTACTTAAGTGAATTTAAACTGGAAGGAATGTCGATTAGAATACCCCCCGCCCCCCAAGCCACTGAGACCACAGAGGGATACTTGGGCACGCCTCGTGAAATTCTAATGATCAGGAAATTCATATCTTCACAAACAATTGTAAGTAAGAAGTTCTTCCTCTTCGCCTGTCCTGTCGCCCTTGCAACGCCTTCACATTCCTATGCCTCAGCCGTTACTGAACAAAGTTTGTACTGCGTATTACATTCCATCACGTCCGCTTTCTCAAATTCGTTTAGATCAAAATCCACCAAACACCACCACCCTGCTTCCACGGCTCCATCGAATTGGAGGGCGTTTTGTCGCTTCAATTGTGACCCCACACGCCACCAAACGCTGCACAGGCGGTAAAGTTCCAGAAACATCTCTCCACTCTCCGTACTCCTGTCCTCACCATAGCCGTCGCTATCTCTTCCTCCTCCTCCTCCTCCTCCTCCTCCTCCCAGCCTCCTCCTCACTCCCTGGTCGTGTCCCCAGCTGTCGTATCCTCTTCGCGGAATCGTCCTCGGCCTGGGCTCTCGCCCACCGCCGCCCCGCCCGGCGCCCGGCCCGCCCGCGACCCCTGCCGCCTGCCCCCGGCCGCCTGCTCCTGCCCCCCCGAGCCCCACCGATAAATCGCGCGGAGGCCAAACTCAATCTCGCCCGCGCCCAGTCGCAATCTGGGACCCGCGCGACAAAGCGCGGCCACGCCGCCGCCCCCGCCACCACCGCCGCCGCCTCCCCCTCCGCCGCCGCCGCCGGAGCCGCGCCAGCCGGGGCCATAATTGGAAGGACGACCCCACCAGCCTTAATCAACTTGTTTGGAACACCTAATTCCGAACTCGGATGGGAAACAATTTGCCAGACAGAACGAAAATGCGGTAAAATAGTTTGTCAGCCTTCCCCGCTTCTCCTGCGGGTGTTTCCCCTCGCGCCACCCTCTACTTCCGCCCCGCCTCGCCCCGCCCCGCCCCGCCTCGTCCCGCCCAACCCGCCGCTCCCGCCCCCGCCTCCGCCGCAACTACTTTCGCCGCTTCCTCCCCCCGCCGTCCCCCCGCTACCCTGCGCCGCCCCACCGTGCGATCTCATCGGCACCTCTGCCCCCGGCGCCACCCCCCGCGCCGCCCCCGCGCCACCACCGCCGCCGCTGCGCTATTGGTTGGGCCGCGCCGTCGCCTTTGTTGCCAGTCGCTGCTGCAGCCCTGGCGCCAGCCTCTCGCCGACACTCGCGGAGCCAGGGCTCCGCGAGGGGAACAATATCTTTAACAGAACCAACCTCTGCTTCACAAAGTGAGCCTTTATGCTTTTCATATTTATTGATTAATGGTGTCTATGACGAGTCGACTTCCATTCTTCTTAAAAAAAGGAAGGACGGTTCGAAGAGCGATGATGTTTGGCAGGAAGCGAAAGGTAACGGCCAACAAAAATGTCAATATGAGAGTTGCATGGCCACTATTAATGCGAAATGCAAATGTGCGTAGTACACGTTGAGTCGCCACGTCAGCGAAAGTTGTCTGCGGGACTTTGCTGCTTCGAGATGTTCAGATAGCTTCTCACAATTGTATTCCGTGACTTCTCCTATCCCTATCCCACAAAGCTTGAAGCCAGCAGTTAATCCAGATTTTATGATTAGGTTGGACAGAATAAAATGACCCGTGGATTCCCACAAATTTTCTCTTGAGCACAGATCTCACGATGATGGGCTGCGCAGCTTCCAAACAAGCTCTTGGCAGCCTGGAAGTGCTACTTCTTTGACAGGGAGTGTAGATGGCGTTGCGTAATTATAAACGGTTGATACAGTAATGTCTGTGGCCTCCAGTAGCAAAACTGCTGCTGAAGAAAACCACGCAAAATGGTACTCCAAACTGTAGGAAATGCACTAAATAAGAGCTTCCGACGTAGGTTCCATGGTAAGACGAATGTATCCCTTGCCGTAGCTGTGGGGCGTTGTCTGTTTCTTATATTTGAACAAATCACTGAAATTGGACCACAGAATATTGCTTTGATTGGAGTGGTCCATTTTAGCAGTAAGCTTATAGTAATTTCCTGCATTCCCGCGATTGTATCGCAATGTTTGGGCAATTGGAGCATAATACACACAGATTTGGTTTTCTCTTAAGTACTTATGGTTTAATAATATACTGTCAAAAAATTTCAGATAGGACGTCTCCTTAACAAAAACAAGAATTAAAAACATACCAATTTGAACTCGCAATCTTCATAATTAGGTGCTACTGAACGATATCTGGAATACAATTCGGCAGTGATAGTGGCGCTCAATTTGGTGATTGGAGTTAGGGAACGGTTGATAGGAGTGAATTTCGGGATTGAGAGATTTTCAAAATACAGCAACACAAACTAGGCTTCTCTAAATTTATTTATATTGGCGGTTATTTTGTGGTGGGAATTAATCTTTCCTCAGGTAAGTGGGTTTTTAAAAGAACACAACCACGTCTTCACGTAGGCCTCTCCAGCTTAATAAAGTATTTGTTAATGACTTTCTCTGAGTTTAAGGCTGAAAATTGGTAAAGGAAATGTTAAAAGAAAGAAAAATTACCCTACTAAATTCTGTAAATGTGTGTATATATGCATTATTAATGCGAGAGTTGTACGTATTCGTCGTCATTTTTGATGCGTTAATCCTAGTTATTGTATATTTTGTTCACGTCAACAGAATATATTTAAATGGAGTATATGTAAATAAGTAACATTATGAGCCATTTGATACCCTGTTACAATAGACTACAAGAGAGTTCTAGCAACATTGTGGAAAATGGTAATTAAACATTCTCATCAGATGTTTCTATCTATAACAACAAGAAACTATGGAGATAAATTGTTTTATATATCGGTTGACAAGTTTTCCTTAGGCGTCCGAATATCATCTTTGAAAGTAATGAAAAAGACAGTTTTGCCAAACACCATCTAGGACGATCGAAAAGGCAAGGTTGGAGATTCCAAGAGAAAGATAAAAAGAGGCGTATGTTCATGAGACGACCAAGAATACCACGGTGTTGTTAAATCCATTTAGTTCTGTACGTTATGTAGAAGTGAAAAGGAATATGATATGATAGAGTGCGATAGAGTAGATTGTAGTTTCACACTCGGTATGTGAATGAAACTAGGCATTAAGAAATTTGTTTATGTAAGTTGCAGAGATGAAATAATGGTTCTTGTCTTTTTTCTCATAGACTATTCGAATAAATCAACTTATCCAATAAAAAGTGCAGTACTTAATTACTCATTTGTATAGTGCTACATAGTATTTTCATTAATATCAAATCGTATAAACTTGGAAGGCAGGTTCAGTTGAAAATCTTAAAATGGTCGCCTCTATGTATAATCCTGCTCATTAGAATGGGGCGAGAAAATCATTAAATGTAGGAATGAACAGTCGTTTATTTTTTCCTAAGAATATTGCAAAGTCTTTCAAGAAATTCAGCAATATGATGTTAATCACCTTTTAGGTATGTCGTATTAATGTCATTTTCAATAAACAGATTCCTTTATTAAATTTGTTTGTTATCAGTCGAGAATTGATTTTCAGGACCAACTTAGAACACTGAATGCAAATTTGGCACCCAGTATCCCAATTTTGACCGATTGCATCTTCCACGTTTTTTCATTCCTCTTTACCAGAAACAGTGTGATTAAAATACTATATATTATTCGGAAAGTATATTGAATATTTTTGGAAAATGTTTTAATTGAATATTTGAGGGCATGGAAATGAATAATAAAGAAATATGTACAAATTAAATAACTTGCCCCCCAAAACACAAATGGCTTCCTTGGGTTATTTCTGTTGCATGGTGTCAGCTGTGTCGTAAGCAGTAGCATATGAGAATTCAGTCGGTACGCATAGTACGAGATTAGGCGGAATAACACAATCAAAGATTTGCATTTTTTCAGATAAAATCGAAACTGTTTCATTGTCTTTGGATTTCCCCGCTGTTTATTGGTATAAAAAGCCATAGACATATGTTACATATCCGGAGGCTGCATATATTTTTAAAATTTCGGCGCACACTGCAAGTCCGTATTATTGAGACTTATAATGATAACGAAAATTTAATGACTGAGAATGAGCTGTTACCGCAATTTCGCTTGATTTAATAAAAGATATTTTATTCTGTTTGCTGATGACACGAATATTCTTTGCAAAAACGAAATGAATAAGTAGTACGATTTCAGAAGTTTCAATTTGGTTTCATAATAACAAAGTAATAGTTAACGAAGGAAAAATGGTTTCAATACACTTTTACATTTCAAACCGGAATCGCATGCTCCATTGAAAATGAACAATATGCAATTAGCTGATGTTAAGGTAACAAAATTTCTGGGTCTCTCAATTCAGTCATATCTCAAATGGAATATTCATAATTCAATTAAACACTAAATTAAGTTCATTATCTTACGCATTCAGAATTCTTTCAAATTCTGTTGGCGTTCATGCAGTTCATTACGTGTATTTTGCGAATGTAGGTAAAACATATAATACGTTGAACTACTGTTTTAATCAAGGATTCTCTTTGTTTCCAGGCTAATGTCGGAGCATTGAGTTAGATCAGTAAAAAGAGAAAGTGGCGATGTGTTCTTTTCTTCCCATTGTATCCTCACTCTAATGTTTACAATTTAGCTAAGTACCTTTATAAATATAATATACTAAGTGCAATTTTTAAACCTCTGAAATTTTGAAAATTGCAAACGTTTAACTGTTTTTGAAGCTATTCTACATTGTCGTTATTGAAGCAAAAGAGTTAGTACTTAATGAAAGCAATTTAACTATACTATATATTTAAATCATTTAACGTATTGTGTTTTCGAAATATTAATCGTTTTCGTTCTTTTCAGTGAAATTTTACAAATACGTAAACAAGGTTTTCCCCAAAATACTAGAAAAAAAGTCTAACCTCCTTTGCTTTGCTTAGTGAAAAATGTTTAAAAAAAACAGTGAAGATTTTAAGAAAGTTGCAAAATTACATTATTACCAGAGCCCGGAAATTTGGCAAAATGCCTTTTTATTATTGTTATTATTTTATGACTTTTGACAACAGAAATCACCAAATTGTAATTTCTGAGTTGTTTAAGGAGATTTTATTTTGGCTTTTTTTTACCTATTTTAGCTATAGATGCCTATTTTTGGCATTTTGACTTAATTGTACCTTTTTTATGCTTTATTTGTGCCTTTTCCGCGTTTTTCGTCATTATTTTACCCTTGTCTCCTCCTGGCACAAATCTTCAAGCTGGAATCATACTTTCAAGCTTGGACAACATAAAGGCACGGTCCTGTATTGTCTCTCTGTGGATGCGAGGCTCCAGTGCCAGGTAAGTTTTAGTTCAAATAAAAATGTAAATCATTTTATTTATGTTTTTGCAATAATTACTTTAAAATAATAATTTTTCAATGTTCTCTATGTATGCTTTACTGTGTTTGCTGTCCCTACTTTAACCAGAATAAATGCCTTTTCGAGCGCCTATTTTAGTAAAAATAAATGCTTTTTGCCGGCCCATTTTAGGTAATATAAATGCCTGAACTTCCGGGCTCTAATTATTACGTAACCGTAATAAATAACCCGAGAAAGCATGTAATGTAGCACCATTAATGTAAGATTTGTTTCGAACACTTCGATTCACGCTTAACATTTGGAAACCTTTCTCAATTTCCAGTACTCTTCCAGATTTGCTGAGAAAGCGCCCTTGCTTTCTTCAGACCACTTGGCACCTCTCGATTCGCTCGCCTTTACGCAAAGGTCTTTTGCTCGGGCAACCCGGTTCTAACCCTATTTCTCTCGAAAAAAATTACTCAGAGGATGCAGTTATGTTCTCTTTCACCGCATTTACTTGCAATTTTCCCAAGTTTAATTGTTTTATTCCAAATTTAAAGATCGTAGGGGAGTGAACGCTAGTTTTAAATATAATTCAAAATCATACCATTGAGTTTTAGATAGAAGCCACTTCATTTCCACATGATACATTATAATTATTCTTGTTATAAAATACATGTTTAAATTCAGCATACAAATTAGGTAATCTTTCTAATTCTATTAGCACATTTTTCGTAAATCCAGATCCTTAATTGCGGGAATCGGTCATTTATAAGCAAACTAAGCCATGCTGGATTGGGAGCCCAACTAATGTTTTAGCATTGCATTAGTTTATGTAAAATAACGAATGTATAAACAAATGTTTTCTATTTTATTGGCGATAAACAAAAACAATTAACTTGATTCTGAGTTTGTTAATTTATTTATTTACCTTATGACAAGCGCACATGGCCCAGAATACAAGAGATGCAGTCTAATGCATCACAATGTGACATCACAACAATAAAACAATCTTCAAAGGGGTACAATAAAAGGTTAGTCCCTAGAGGGGCTCGTTCAGCTTCTGAATCGATTCGACTGCCCTCGGTGTCACACATAGGAAACAGGCCGTGAGTTCACAACTCTCCACTGTGAAGCACGGTCTGGGAGGCAATACACTTAGTCTGGAGAAGGTACCACGCCCCATTTGCAGAAGGAATTCGGAGTTGAATAGAACACATAAATAATACTTAATAAAACTAATAAAAATATATAAAACTAATATAAAATACTTTATACTAATAAAAAAACCGTACAATAATGTGGACGAAAGTTATTTTAAAACACATACATGCGTAATTGTATTATTTGAATATTGAATTTGTAAATTGAAAGATTTTTGCTTGATTTTCATGTAGAGTATTTTTTATATTCCATATTTCAATATGAATGAGTGTTTACAGCTTTACAATATTGTAATCTGCCCATGCTTGATTGAAATACTTTTGAAATTCTTATTCCTGGAGAGTCGAACTGAACCCTGAATAATGTTCAGACTTACACACATTTACGATCATCAATGGCTTTCATTTCTTTCACATTTTCTTGATGTTAAAAATACAAACCTCACCACTTAATTGTGTGCAGCCTTGTAACATATTTTCCATTTTGAGAAAAAGTAAGGAAATTGAATACAAATTACTCAAAAAATCATGTAGCTACTAAAATGAACACTTTGGTCATTAAAATTAAAAACGTACATTGTTATTTCGTAACCAAATATATAATTTTACTAATACCAAAGCAACAACAATGAAAGAAGATATTAACACCTAAAGTAAAAAATTGTCAAACGGTTTCCAAAAAAATAATACCTTACCATACATAAACTGGGTATTTCATAATGAATTAAATGAATCCGATTAATATCACTAGATTCGGATATATTTTCAAGTTAATAAATGTTTTTAATTGTTATAAAGCTGTATCTGTTGCCGAATTAAGGTTCGTTTACAGTGACCCAACGTTAGCTCTCAGACAATGAAGTGGTTACATTAAGGTTAGAAACAGCGCTGTTGAGATATCTGAATGATAACCTAGTATTTTGTTCAGTTGGAAATACTGTATAGGTGTCATATGTCCACTATTTTCCTTGTTGACAAAACCAAATCTACTTTTCCCATCATTCCTCACATTACAGTTATACAAAAATTATGTATTATTATTATTATTATTATTATTATTATTATTATTATTATTATTATTATTATTATTATTATTACCTATGAACAAGCTGCATCAGTGCAAACATTCCACACATTGCAAATCATTGTTTTAAAACATAGTTTATTACTGTTCATATTGTTGACTGGATGAAAACCAAATACTTGAACTGTGTTTGCAGAATTATAAGCCCGGTACTGTGGTGAATAATCATTCTAATTTT
This sequence comes from Gryllus longicercus, assembly GCA_038098605.1. Taxonomy (NCBI): domain Eukaryota; kingdom Metazoa; phylum Arthropoda; class Insecta; order Orthoptera; family Gryllidae; genus Gryllus; species Gryllus longicercus. The sequence goes on along the minus strand of JAZDUA010000267.1, from coordinate 129,689 downwards.
CTAAGGGTTGATGTTAAATTCACTAATAATAAAATAGTTACCTTCATTTTACTGTGGGAAATATTTCTGTCTCTGTTCTTTCAATTCAATTTCACGTAGATTTCAAATTTCTGCTTGTTGATGATCATCAAAAAAGGGAGTATTCTGAGAACTAAACTTATAAAATTGTAATAGAAGGTTCAAAATGTCTTGTATTGTAGCATAGAGTGTAAGAAACCCAACTCAAGTCTCTTCAGGAATACGAAAACCCGGTTTATAACCTCTATAACTTCTGCACCATTCTTGACCGGGAGATCCTACAAGTCTCGATGTAGGCGGATTTTCGACATTAGCTGTATAGCTAGGTCAAATTCAATCAGTCTGGAGGAGACTTCTCGTGGCTGACTACTCTGATAGGTAATTTTCTTTAGATTTTCCTTTCTGTACCAGGCGAGACCCGGACCAGTACCCTAAGAAACGGACCTCGTACCAATTGACATGTCCTTGACCCCAGCCTTCTTTTTGCACATATATACACTTAAATGCACTACACTACCTCACATATCGCGATGCTAACAGTCAAAAAGCATAGGGTGGTTTCCACTGAGGGAGGTACCTGGAGGGGGAGAACCTGGAAGCCGACATGTAGGTCGGCGCCGAATGTCCCGTTCCAACGTGGAAGAAACTTTGTCCATCTTCCTTGAATTAACATTCACTACACTTGTAAGTCATTGTAGGTCTTGGCCCCGCAAAGAGCTGTTGAGCCTGTACAGACAGACAGACAGACAGACAGACATTTGTGGGTCTAGTGATGCACATATTTGATGCTTCCGAAAATAATATTTTTTTCTGGTTCTTCAATAACATCAATCATAAAAGATGTCGCTGAAACAATCACATCAACATTATATCTTTTCATTTACATCTGTGGTGGATCTTGTCTCTATTGGCATTATGTTGCTGCATAGAAGAAGTGTTTAATCCAGAATATCCTATACATACGAATGCGTTTTCTTTATTTATACACGTTAATATACATATCCATTCATTATCTGCTTCATTAAAAACCTTCAAATCGACAGTACATCCTTCTACTTCTAATTTTTCACCTCCTTCTGAGTTTGGCTCTTTGTTTTCTTTTCACTCCGTCCATCTACTTTTCTGCGACTAAATATTATTAAGACCCATTATTTGTCTTTTATTCTTCATTTATTTGCACTTTTCATCCCCTCTCTTATCTATCTTATTTTTCTTTTTAAGTTGATTTTTTGCCTTCACATGTTTCTCACACATCTTTCCTTCAGATTTTGGTTTTCGTTTTCTCTTTTCTTTCTCCAGTCTCCTTTTCCAGCCGTTTCATTTCCGATTGCTGTTCTTTCCGGGTGCAATTGCCACTGGTCTCGCAACCCCCGGCACCTTTGCCAACTCATTCGCCGCCCTTCTTTCGTTCTCATTCCTCATTCTCCTTCAGCCAGCATCCCAGTCGCGCCTGCCCCTATTTCCGGGTCCCCGCCGCCTTTGCCTCCGTTCCAATGGCCGCCTCCACATTCGCGCCGCCACCACTGGTACTCCGTAACGGCAAATGTAGGCACTGCTGCCTCCACCATCTCCACTGCCGCTACAGTTAACGTCATCGCCACCGGTACCGACGCTGTCACCGTCGCCAACCCCATCACCACCACCACCGCCGCGGCCGTCACTACCACCACCGGCCTCCACGCCGACACCGCGGCCGCCACCGCCACCTCTGCAGCCTGCACGGCCTTCACCACCCCGGCACTTGAGCTCCTCTGCTTCTCTCGCGGCGCCGCCCCTTGCCTTTACATCGCCCCTCGGCGCTTCGCATCGTCTCCCCTCGCCGCCTGCCTGCCGGCCTCCGGGGGCGCGGTCCGGGCGGGGGCGGGGCGGGGGCGGGGCGGGGGCGGGGCGGGGGCGGAGCCGGGCGTCTGCAAAGCGCAGAGCCGAGCGGAACATTATTCAAATAAGCGGCTTGTGCGTCCGCCCACTTGTTTTTGAGACGCAGCAAACGACTGCCATTTACGCAGCCGCCTCTGCGCCGCTTCGCGTGGCTCGGCTCCGCTCCGCCCCGCCCCGCCCCGCCCCGCCCGGCCCCGCCCCGCTCCGTCCCGCTCCGCCTCGCCCTGCGCCGCGCCAAATGCCAGCCAGTAGCATAGCAGACCGCGCCCCGCAACCCCTGCCCTCCCGCATCCCCCCGCCCCCGCCAGCCGCTCGCCCGCGCCTGAACGGGAGGGCGGGGCCCCACCGCCGCTGCGGGATTATGCGTGGCAGCCCCCAGCGGAACCTCCGCGGAAGGACGCTCGCAAAACTGCTTACATATCGACGCAGCAATTGCATCAATTCGCGTTCGGCGGTGGCAAACATGAAAGGTGATTGACATCGCGCTAAGATGCAAATTGCGCGGGGAAGATATACAGGACGAGCGCGACAATGAGATGGAAGAGGATCAAGGGCAGAAGAAGACAACATGAAAAAAGTTAAAAAGAGAGTTGTAAAATAATATTCGAAAAATTAAAGAGAAGACTACTGTCAGTTTTCAACAGAAATGTTCATTGGAATGAAATGAGTAATAGTTATGAATATTAAGAAAAAAATCGAATTAAGGTTGACTCCGGTAGAATAGAGTTAGCACACCTGCTTGCAAATCTCAATTGTGTGTGTAATACATCACACAGAGAGAAAAAAAGAAGTCTTGCCCACAGATAATTCATGTAATTGGATTCCAACGTTTTTTTATTAAACATACAGAACAAATATTAGAAGCTAAAAAACATAACTGAACACAGCCAAAATTATTACATTAATATGGAATAGTCATCAGGTAGTTGTGTACACATATTGTTGTTCTTTTTCCCCCTTTTTCTTTCCTCTTTTTTATAATAAATTTCACAAAAATTCAATGTATCAATGAACCTCAAACAAAAGAGAAAGAACCCTGAATTATAGATTAGGATACATGCAACTGATAAATCAAGGATTAGTTGCGAGATTTATTTAAAGTTTCATTTAATAACTAAAGAAGTCAGATTCCATAGAATACAACAAAGATAATAAACAAAATAAAAAATAAAACCAAGCAATCTGGATATTCGAAGACTAAAGGTACATGATTTCTGAAACGTGTCTCTCTATTGCACACTTCACTTCCATTGAACACATTTAAAACGAAAGATTCTCATAAATGAGACTCACAACACTCCGTACTAAATTATTTACACTCCTGTTAACACAAAGTGTTAGTGATGGGGCTGAAAGGTGTGATACGTTCAATCACGACACGTTTTTTAAAGTGGACTATTTTTGGTCACCACATTGCCGGTTACCTGAATGGCCCAATGAACTTGAAGCTTCACGGTGATGAGGCAGACTTAATATGATAAAAGAAGGAAAGAGAAGAAAGGCGGTTATTACCGAACTCCGGTTTCGGCCTTGGCCCTCACGATGCGAAACCTGCAACGGCGGGACAGGCCGACGACGCAGCATGCGCAACGTCTCACGGGTTTCGCGATTCGAAGCAGCGGCGACGTGGCCTCAGGAGGCGATTTGGTGAGCTCAAACCCCGAAGACGAGAGTGCAGCAGCACTAATATCGCTTCACTCTTAACTGCTGGCTCGTTACTACTACCGCGTACAAATCCTCTCTGGCACAACCCTCTCTTACCTACCCATCTGCATATCTCCCATACGTCACGAAGGGGCAGCATGGCCCTTCACGGCTGAATGCGAAAACACAAATGTAGTTGTACCTTATACATCACCCATCAAATCAAATACATCTCCCTCTAATCATGATGAAAGGACTTCTTAGATGTTCATTAAACATATCTGATAAACAATATTTCCCTAGTATGACCGTAGATATCAGTATTACGCAATTACTAACTGAATTCTCAAATGATAGATCATTGAAGTATTTACTCAACTTCACTAAATGAATAATTCATGAATATCTTTGAAAACAACATCACAATTCTTCGTTTACTTCTGCATTCTCTTTCTTGAATATTCCCCTCTAACATACATAGAAAACATACTAGCATAACACAATCTGTCACTTCATGGCATATCAGAGTCACCTAAACCAATTCCTTAATTCTCACCACTTTAATATTCTATTAGTTCGTTAGGCGAAGCTCGTCTCGGCCCCATATCGCAGCAATACCGTAAATAAAACATTCAAAACGCTATTCATCGCCTGCTCTCTGGAATGCCGCTCCGCCGACAATACGTTATGTTGCTTTGTAACCTTGACCATCCAACTTCCCCGCTACTGCAAAGAGTACCATTATGAAACCCGCAAAGTTATACCCGCGTTATAGTAAATCTCCACACACTAGAAAGTCCTACACTGAGTTTATAAATTACTTTTGTAATCTTGCTTATGGCACACTTCTTCCTAGAAGTTTGCTATGCCCAGGGCTTCATTTCTGGCGGAACAGCATTCCGATACCTCAGAAATATATTATTAAATTATATTATTAATGTATAACTATTTCTATTGAACAAATAATTAATTTTGGGCGCGTTCCGGTACCTAAAATTTTATAAACCAAACACTGGCAATGTCTGAATTCACTTCTCGCCCGCCCCATCCCCCCTCACACGTGCAACAACGAGATGTAGTTCCACAATTTTTTACGGAAAAATATACTTCTTGAACAAATCCAACGATTTGTAGTGGCACATTTTTTTTCCTTACTAATCGAGACGCATTTAACAATGGCGATCGCGTTCCTGACGAAAATCTGCTCAATGGACGAGCGTGAAACACATGGGCAGCAAAATCATGAGAAATCTTCACAACAATGAACGAATTTCCGTTTAAATAAACGTCTACGCCCTATTGATAAACAATGTTTTCTTAATTATGCGAGGTGGTATCTACAAGTCTGTATTTCTCCAGATACATTCTCCTAACGTCCGTGTCTCCATTCCATTTGGAAGACACGAGGTACACACACACCATGTTACTGCTTTGCGCGTCGCGAATGCTCTTCCTCGGTTCCACCTTCCATCTTCTCTGTGCTACTTCCACCAGCGTAAAGGCCCATTCACAATACAAACGTAAACATAAGCATAGCGCATAGACGTAAACATAAACATTAACATAAGTGATAGACTGAAGTATTCACAATGTCTAACATATACGTAAGTAAAATAAGATAATACGTAATATTCTATTGGCTGTGAGACATTCTGGTTTAATATTGGTTGGATGTGAGATTCGATTTCAAGGTATCGACTGTATCCATGGCCCATTTGGCGTTAGTTCTATCGACTTCTCTCCAATTTCGATTCTCGATTTTGAATTTCCGTTCTGTGATTGGTTCATTTCTTATGTCTTACTTAAGCATAATCACAGAAGATTGAAGCTTTCAGGCTTTTAAGTTATCGTGTTATGCTTATGCGAAATCATTGTGAAGGAGTCCGCTTATGGACGTAGTCCTAACTTTTATGTTAACTCCATGCTTATGTTTATGTTTGCATTGTGAATGGGACTTAAATGCCTTATAAGCAAGTTCCCATTGCCTCAATTACTCCCGCCGACTTCTTTCGTGCCCAAGCCTCGCTTCCGTCTTCCGACTCGAGCTCTTTTCCGAAATCGATCTCTGGCCACCGGTATCTCTGCAATCATTAGAGAACTCTTTCCTGCTGTACGCAGAATTCCAATATCCGTTTGCTTTTTTTATGCTCGATGACTCTCGACATATGCGGCATACATATATATATATATATATATATATATATATATATATATATATATATATATACACAAAACTAGCGATACTACATATTTACAGCGTAAATAGCAAATATTTAATAGAAGACCGTCTCATCCTTGGAGCCTTCCTATCGCATGTTCGATGCTGTGCCAAGAAGCAGTGACCTACTGATTATGAGAATTCAGTCGGTACGCGCAGTTTAGAATAAACGGTATAACATAATCAAATATTTGCATTTTTCAGTCAACAACGAAACTCTCGTTTTTTTAGTTTTTTTTAGATCGCTTTTTAACTTCTCGGTCATGTAGCGACCAATTTTTTGTTTCACATTGGGGTAACTGTACTAATTCGGAACGTAAGGACAACGCACACTCAAAACATCCATTCCCCAGGTGGGATTCGAACCCGCGACCCTTCGAGCTGAGGCAAGTACGGCCCTACAGCCTTAGCCTCGCCTCTCCAGGCCGGTAATTTGCAGAATTGCTCTTCGGATATTCCCCCAAGTTTCTGAATGTCTAAAAAAACCGCAGAGACCTCTCACATAGTCTAGTTTTCTTTCAATTTCAGAGCACATTGTAAATTAGTGTTAGTATATGATTTTGTATTATTCTCGAGTTCCTGGGTATCAAATGATACCATAGACAACTCATTCATTGCTAGAAGTTGCAATTGGAAATAAGTAATATAGACCTGAGCCCAGCAGCAGCCAAAATGCTACAGAATGAAATCACTCAAAATGGTTTTCCATTGTGGCCTATATCGCTGATTTCTAAAGCGTGCAGAAAGTGTAAGAAAACTTTGCTGTTTCCGGTCATGGAAGGGTCATGTTTTCGTTAGATACTCGACGGCTAAAAGATATTTTTTTATCAGCTGAGAGTAATTAAAATACGACAATCACAGACTGCATAATTCTACTGTCAGATCGGTGGTTTCCATAATTTCATTTGATCAAGTATCGCCTTAGAGAACGGACCTATGCTTTGCGTGTGATCTTCGTCATTACCATCATCCAGAACTAAATTAAAAGATAATTTAAAGTTACACGTTTGGCAGATGTTAAAGACGAAGCTGTCGAGAACGTTATTACGAGAAAGACTGTTTAATATTAATACAAGTTTCATGACGTAGTGTATATGAGTAATGTAATGTTGTTCGTAGTAAGTTCGAAGTAATAGAAATAACTACAGAGGAAATCTCCATTAACTTCAGTCGGTTTCATAATAAAAGTAATTAAAGGAATGAAACTATTGATCACAGTTGACATTCTACACAACTGAAGTGCTTAGGTGTCAAGAAATGATAACTCTGAAATTTGTAGTTTTATGGTATACTACTTTTTGGTTCTGCTAGTTTTTGGGTATACCCAAATAGTCCAATTTATTGCTCACAGTTGCCTCCGGGTTGTGGTCACCTTTATGCACACCACTTAAATCTACTTAAACCAAAATGTTCATATGTACATTCTTTGAAAGCGTTTCAGTGTGTTATCATGTATGGCAATTGAATCTTTCAATCACGAACAAAAGGTATGGGACATGAATTATCTTTTCATATGTGCTCGAATCTTGTAAATTGAACAATTTCGAAAACTGGAATATTGTCCGCTTTTGACGCAAGTCTTTCAAACCACTACGCCTCGGCGGACGCGGTTGGGGGTTTTATGGACGGCCGTGGAGATGGCCCGGCCGGCACCCCAACCCTTCCGTCCCCACCCCCGCCTCCGCCCCGCCCCGCTTCCGCCGTCCCGTGCAGTCCCGGCCCGTCCCTCTCCGCCCCGCCCCGCCGCCCGCTGATTGAAGGAGTGATTGGGCAACTGATTTTTAGAGCGAGAGAGCGAAGGAAATGGCGCCCGCTGCTGAGTCGCTGAGTGGATGGACGGACGAGGGAGGAAAAAAAAGAACGCGGTGTTTGGCGGCCGGCACACATACGAGGACGCGACGTGAAAAGGCGGCTGATTGTCGGAGAAGGGAATGAGACTGCGCATAAAAGCAACAGAACTCATTACGCAAGTTGTGAGGATAAAGTATTTTACTTTCGGTTCGATCTCTGCGTTTCCCGTACCAGAGGTTACGTTACTATGTTCACATGCTGACTGACAGATAAGTGCAATAGAGCTCCTTGTGTATTATTTCGATACTTCAAGTGCCTTCAATACTAATATTGCTATTATTAATAATAATATGTTTCATTTCTCACGTGAAATTGTCAGAAACTTCAACCTGTCGTATGTTGTTAGAGATTGGTTCACAAGAGCCCCAATGACAAATACAAAATTTCATTCTGAATGGTTCCATATGCTAATTCTGTAATGCAAATCTAGTCTTCATAATCCATAGACTCTAACCTTTATTGCAATTCCTGTCGTTAAAATTTCTATGGGAATGGTCTTTTATTTCATTCGTCAGCTAAAGGAATTTTCTTTTTTGCTTTTAATATTATTTTATGACCCGTTGTCTCCATATGACATGCGTTGGTTTTGTTTGTGGAAAGCAATTACAAATTTAAACTGTGCAGCACTATTTGCCTCTGTATTATGCAATCATAATTCATAAAGAAATGCCTTTGAAGTTCAGGAAATTACGGAAAAAACAATGAAATTTTAACACAAAGAAATCAAGGGATTTGTCATAACATAATGCTTTTTGAGAAGATGTCACATTCAAAGACAGAAATATCCTCACTTTATCTTAAATTTTGGGAAATGTCAAAAAGGCTTCCTTTAGAATTTTATTTGTGTCTCAAATACACTACTAAAATAAAGATTGAAGAAAATAAACAAAAAAAAAATGATCCAGTTTCCAGAAAGATGTACACGTACGAATTTAGAAATAGTCTGCAGAACTTGTTGGGCAAAATTATCACTATGAATTATATCGTTACATTCAAATCGAGTGGTGTCTGTACAAATAACAAAAGTGTATAAGAACGGTCCAGATAAATTACTCATGAATTTTCCTGCAAATTTAATTCTCTCTACACGTGACCCAGTGACCATCTTCCTATTTGTCACTCGAGTGAACGAGTGAGAGAGTGAATGACTGAGGGAATATTTAGGGCTTCCGGACCCGTTACTGACTACGGGCTTTATTTGTGAATGAAGCATTCGTTTTATAACCCGCGAGGTCCCAGTGTTCTTCCCCTTCTTGATGGCGATATCCGGCGCCGACCTCCACTAGCTCTATACTCCCGACATGTGTGTTAGTGTTTAGCACGTAAGTGTGTACGTGTGTGTAATTAAGGGGTGTGGTTAGAACAGGGAAAAGAACGTAAAACCACGCGCGGTTCGTGGCCTGTTGGTTAGCATACTGATCCGGCATTCACTTTGTGTTGACCATAGAAACCATGATAAATAACCGTTCAGAGGAGTCGTCCGTTAGACTTCTCCTTCAGACACTAGTTGAATTCGTTCCCGTTTTATAGTTAGTGTCGCCAACGTCGGGACATGAAAAGTACGAGGATCTCCCGAATCAACATACTACAGAAAATAATGTTGCCATTGAGCCATCGCAATGTTTCACCTGCAAATAGAATGTCAGTCCATTGTGTGGAATCTCATACAGTGGATGGACAATTTTTTCTACACAACATCATATTTTCACTTACTTCGGAATTTTCCTGTTTAAATAATGCAGTGTTTTCTCCATTTGTGATTATTTTCATATTTATGTATTTTGTAACCTATTAGTCGTTAGAAACATTGTCCAACCTGCCATTTAATGTCTTTAATGACCATCTTTACTTAGTGTTATTAGAAAAAGTGCAGTTGCTGATTGAGGTATGTTGTAAATTTTGTTTCTGTTCGAAATTGTTATTCACATGCAGTGACAAATGAAACTCCTCGATGACCGCAGGTCGTGTTTTCGCCCTTTTCAGCTCCGCAGGACCTGTTCAATGGGTGTGATTGGCCTCGCAGAATGTGCCATCTGTGCTTCCTCGCGACTGTGGCGAATTATTACAATCGGTGTGCGTCGTAAAAAACCTGTCAAAAATGCTGTTATGCAACGTAGGGCAATATGCATATTTATGAACCCGTTGCTTCACGATCTTTATCATGCACAAAAGAAGTCTATATGATTTCATTTAAAAAATCGAAGTTGTGTTTATGTCTTTTTCAAAAAATCTAGAAGATACTTATTATACAGCTTCTTATAAGTCCCTGGCTTACATACATGTTAGTCAAATGCATCTCGATATTTGTAATGGTTCAGGGAAGGGAATTGAAGTGGGCAGTTGAAGGGAATTTCTTTAATGTGCTCCCTTACATAGTAACCGAGCACCTTCAACGAAAACATCCAGGAACGTTAAAAAGAATGTAATTGTAGCCGAAACAACACGGAAGTGGTGATGCAAATGGACAAACATTAGGGTACAAACAGACAGAGCGTGTTGTAACGTAGTGCGTGCGGTGCGGCGTGACGCAAACTGAGCGGCACGTTCAAAATCATGTAGTACAGCGATTAGCGGCAAATATGCAACAAACAGGCGGCGCGACGCAGGCTAGAGGAACGATAAATTAACTAAGCCATGATCGTGATATCCTTGATCCCTAATGAAATTGTTTGCATTTCCGAGAACATACATTTAAGAATGTGACTTTGTTATGGAAAGAGTCCAATAAAATGAAGGGCGTTAAACAAAACATAAGTAATGCCTCTAGCAAATGAATTTCGGTATAATGTTTCTTTAATACATTTGATAGCGTTTCATTATTTTTTTAAATGCAATCTACATGCAGTCTTCTTGACATCAACACTGACAACAATTATATTCACGCTGATATCGCCTTCGTCTTCTTCTTTCAATTTTGACTCGCTATAAACCACGTAAAACAACTTGGGTTTTTTTTTGTTTTCTTTTCTGTAGCTTTGTCTTCTGTACCTTTCAGTTTTATTCCTTCATATAATACGCAACTCTTTTCGCTATTATTTTCTCCAGACTATGTTCGTGTCTCGTTTTCCAGAAAACTTCTAAATTTTCTGGTATTTTTCTTATTATTGCAATTTGTACGATGTCTTCTACTGAACTTCAGTACTGAAGAAATTCACTTCATTTCTTGTTACTTAACGTGTTTTTGTGAAACTCACATTTGAATGGCAACCGCTGACTCTAGCCTTGTGGAAGGAAATGTAAATATCTTTATTTTTTACTGATACGTTCTTTCTTGTTATTGGATTCGCTACAGAATTCGCTATTCACTACATAACGTCCCTGGATCGAGAGTATTGTGATTACGAGGGAAATAAGAAAACAGTTGAATGGTACTACGTGTTACCCTATGGAGGGAATTATGAGCAGGGAATTATGGGAGGGAAATATGAAAAGTCAAACCGAATCAAATCAACAAGTAGTTAATTCGCAAATAAGTCAATCTGAATCGTAAAAAATAAAATCACGTACGTACCACGGTCGTTAACTGGTTTAAATAATCTCGGGCGACAAAACATCTTCGGGCCAAAAGTCTCCGCGCTTTTTGTTGCCGCTCGATCATTAAAACCCAGATAACGCCCTTGGTGCATAAAGAACTATTAACCCCGTAATCACGGCGAATGTGCCTGCGAGTGGGCAATACGCATACGCTCCGAGTCGTCCGTGCCCGTGGCCGTGCGTGCGCGGCTCGTGTGCGTTGCGGTGCGCGCGGCCGCGTGCATTTGCAGGACGCGCGCGGCCTCCAGCGGGGCCTCTCGCTGCCGCCCCCACCGCACAGATCGAAGGCCCGCGCATTCCGCCTACATTCCGCGCCGCGGCCCGGCCGCTGCTCAACCACGTGTCGGTGCCCCGCCGCCCTCGTCCTCCTTCACCCTCGCCCCGGACCCCGCCCCCTACCCGCCCCGCCCCGCCCCGCCCCGCCTGTGAAGGGAGCGACCGATCAATCCGCTAGAAATGTTGGGAGGCACGAGACAAAGATTCCCCGGCGACTGCGCTCTTCATAAGAGCGCGCTCCAGCAAGTCCACACTTAAGGCGGCCCAGATTGATTCGGACGCCTCGTGCCCTCCCAGTGGAAGAAGGGTTTCATCTCGAGGCATTTGCTGAAGTGAGGAAAATTATTGACACCGTTTCTTTCTATAGGAATCATGATCGTCTGAGAGTACTTGTGTTGAACCCGACTCAACAGACATGAAGATGCCAAATTAAATGCTGTTTGTTTTAAGTAAGACGTTATTTTGAATAATGTAATGGTACAATGGTGTAGAAAAATGTGAACTTTTCACCTGTAGTCAAAATATCTCGTTTTGCGAGTCCTTGATACCGAAAAGGTGAGTTTTCCCAAAACCTCTGTCGGTCCTGTCCGCATATGAACAATATTAGCGTCAATGCCGTACATAGAAGTTTCACCAAAATTTATATTCCCCGATCGATCTGAGTAGTATCACGGCCATTCGAATTAGAAACTGATATTACATTTTTCGGCGTACTCACAAATCGTCCCTAGAACACATCTGATTTTTTTCAGAAATGGCTACAACCTTTTTTTTAATTTCTCTTTTGCTACAATAGATCATATTTTGCTTAATAATATGACAAAGATACTATTTTCATTAAAACCTCTGAAATTTTGAAAACTTCAACTTTCTTTTTGATGCACCGGTAATGTTGTTACAGGAAAGGGGTGCTTGTTGTATTTTTAAAATTTTTGTAACGTAAAAAATTAAAAACAGTGTATGACGGATTATGAGGAGACGTGCAATCTGTGCATGGTTTCTTGAGATCTGAAGTCTCTGCCGTCATATTCTTATAAAGTTAAATTATGAATACAGATAGCAAAGAGCGTTTTGGCAAAAATTAGTAAAAAACAATCTCTTCAGTGTAATAAAAATCATTGTATTTCAGCTGCAGATTTTGGCTATTATCCATTATCATGCCCTTCGTGACGAAATCGAATTACTCTTCCGGGATCATGAAGAAGGATTATTTGAATAACTATAAATATCCAACACTAAACTGATTAGAACGTGCACAGATAATGAAGCTACATTTACGACCATAAATAAAACACGGGGTCATCTCATCATGTGCGCACAGAATCAGGGAAACGGGATGAAAAATCTGATCGAGATAGCAGTCATTGACCCAGAAGTTGAGATACTACATACGTACTGAAAATATGTCGACCGGTATGAGGCTCTTTAACTTAGTTATTATAAGAGATAACACGAATATTATCATAACTCTCAAGGTATTTAGGTCCCAGGTTGTAGAGTATATTTTTATTGGAGTGGTTAAACATTTTTAGCATATGTTTCCACGTTTCGAGGAAATAAAATCTATATTTACTACTCAGCAGTTAAACAATGTCATTTTATCATTCACTTTGTGAATCAAGAGACCCTAGACAAAGAATTCCAATCGACATGAAATTATTGATCTAAACTTACCGTAGTACAATGATTATATTGAAAGGCGCAGAGAGGAAGTGATATTAAACTTCAAGCATATTTCAAGCAGTATAACGACTTCATCTGCTGAAGTGATTCGTTTGATGCTGGTACATTTACATTCGGATTTTGATCTCAAAACGTCTAAAGCATTTGAATTACTGTTGCGGTAAGTTTTAGAATATATTTTCATACGTCGAGGGACGTATTTTCATTTATTTATTCCGCCGCCGTTTCCCACGTATATATTATTTTTCGTAAACGATGTCGATGGCACAGGCAACGCACGAGGGTTGAAAATGGAGTCCTCGCTGTGTAGCTTGGCAGCGTGTCCAGTGCAGAATAGGCTGCAGCGTCCCCTCGCCCAATAACATCAGCGCAACACACCACGCAGTTTCAGGGCAACTCCTGCGGGCTCGCTTTGAAGCGAGGGCTGCCGGATTGTGATTTCGTTGCCGCCGCCGCAACCGCCGCCACCACCACCTCCCCCACTTCCACCTCCGTTGTCTCCACCGCCTCCGCCTCTCTCGCCACCAGCGCTACCATCTCCGCTACCGCCTCCACCGCATCTCCCTCCCCCGCTCACACCGCCATTTGCTAAAGCCGCTACCGCCACCTCCGCCACCACCACCGAAGTTAAATTGTCTGCCTTTCCATCATTCATCCCCAAGAGACCTTCGTGGTTTGTCTCAAAGCAACACCGTCGGGCTCGCATCGATTTCTGCGGAGGTCAAGCTCTGCTTAGCACGCCTCGCGGCCTTCTCTCCGCCCGCGCCTCCTCCTCCTTCTCCTTCTTCTTGGCGTCCTCTGCCTCCTTGCCCCTCCCCCGCCATCGCCGCCGGCGCGTCGCTCGAAGCTGTCAAACGGCCTCTCCAGTTCCTTGCGGCCCGCCGCGAGCTTCCAGCCTTCCTGCGCGCTTCCCCTATCATGTTCTTCTTGTCACGTTGCCAATTTGTAATTTAGATTCACTCTCACGTCTGTCTCCATTGATCTAATCTGGGGAAGCGCTTGCGCCTGCGTGTTCGGCAGCTTGTGGAGTGGAACGTTCGCCGCCGCCCTCGTCCCCGCCGCTGCCCCCGCCCGCCCTGCGCCGCCCCGCCCGGCCCCGCCCCGCACCCGCCCGCACTGCCTCCTGCGGCGGCGCAACCTCCGCGCAGCCGCTTCCTCTCCCGGCCCCTCCCCCATCCTGAGTTCCCCTCTCGCTCGGCGCCCCAGCGCGCGCCCCCCTCCCACCGGCCAGCCCTTCCTGGCAAGCGCGGAGCCGGTGCGGTGGAAGGGGCGCGTCGCTGCGCGGTCCACGCTTCCCCTGCCTCGCCGCAACCCGCCGTACAGCAACGCGCGCTGGGCTGTCGCAGCGGCTGCCATGGCAGGTGGCGCACCGCGAAACGGCAGCGGCGGCGGCGGCGGCATCGACGGGGACGCCGACAACCGCGACGATGAGAGAAAAAGCGGGGGTGGAAATACTGGCAGAGGAGAGGTGATGAGAGCATTACTAACTCTATATCTGTGTCAGTACACTTTATAAAAGCGAGGAATGGAGGGGCAAGTATAGGATTCCCATAAGCGTTGTGGTGAAGGAGCGGGTTTTAAAAAGGAGCAGAGGCAGTTAAAGGATTGTTAAAAATACAGAAATTGCAAGCATTGTTAGGAACAGTAACGTTCTGACGGTGACAATGCCAAGGGTTGCTCGAGGAATATGTTGACCAGTCAAGGATAGAAGTACGCATCTTTTCGGTACTATTCTATTTTAAACTTTTCTTCGTTTTGAAGACTGGATCCCAGCTAGAGACACATAAGTTGGAAATGTATTTGCCACGGCGATGTACTTTTCTTTTGTGTGTTTGTAAAAAAGTGGTATGTGAATATATGTGTTATTTGAATACAGTGCTTGCATTTCAAACACTTTGGGAATGGGCAAAAATTATTGCAAATGAAGTCAACAAAAGCGATGTAGCGATGGCTGTTAATATGATTCGAGTAGAGGGGAATAATATCACAAGTAAATTCTCCTGCTGATAATGTAGAGTCGACCATCCCAACGGATGCATTGCGGATGCATATGCAATGGTATTGACATATGTAACCGCGGCAAAGAGTCGTACTGGCGGGGAGCGATGGAAACAGTGATGCTCTTCGTTGTGGCTAATGAATTTTATCACAGACGATGACCTAAACAGAGATATATCATACTCGGCAGAAGCGGTGACGTCGGAGATTGCAATGTGCGTGGGTTGATGACACTGGCTATGGTGACGTTGGTAATAGTGACGACGCCGGCGGCCATAATAATTACGGTGGTGATGACGGCTTTGTTGAGAACGACGGCTGTGGTGGCGACGTCTGTGATGACGATGGCTCGACAACTGGGCCTGTGAGACAGCGACTTTGACAGCGGCGACGGAGATGGAGGCCGCAGCGATTGCAGCAACGGTGGTGACGACCGCAACGATAACGACGTCGGCGGTGACAATAACGGTGACGAATGGACGCATCCAACAGAACACGTTTTCAATAAAATAACGGGGCGAATATCAGTACTGCGGAGGACGCAGCAGGTATGACGAATGGCTTTCTGGAGGTGGAGTAGCGAAAACGCAATTGACATGGCCGATGGCGCCGGCAGTGGTTTGGTTGCGGCGCCCTCTCATGCACTTATTCTCCCACCCTCACTCCTATTCACCCTTACCCTGTCCATCCCGCCGGCCACGAGCTCAACTCGCCCACCCCACACGAACGCCCACTCGCCCAACCCCAGTTCTCCCAAAGCGCCACCATCCCACCTCGCCTACGCGCCATCCTTCTCCTCGCCCACTTGGTCAACCATCCATCCATTCATGACGAGCTACTCATCAAGAAATGTGCCCACGCATCCATCCACACACCCATCCAGTCACCCACCCTCTCACCCACACATCCACTGACCTATACACCCACCCATCCACACATCCACACCCTCATAACGATCCCTAAAAAATACCAACGCAGCCACACACCCATCCATTCACCACACCACCCACCCGTCCACCCACCCACTTACCCACACATCCTCTGACCCGTCCACCCACCCATCCACACCTTCATAATGAGCCCCCCAAAAATAAACACGCAACCACACACCTATCCATTCACCCCTCCACCCACCCGTTCGTCCACCCACTCACCCATACATCCACTGACCCATCCGCCCACCCATCCACACATCCACTCCCTCATAACAATCTCCAAAAGGTACCCACGTAACCATACACCCATCCATTCACCCCCAACACACCCGTCCACCCACTCACCCACATATATACTGACCCATCCACCCCCCTTCCACACATCCATCCACCCAGACATCCACCCGGCGAACATCCAGCCCGCCCACCCGCTGGCCCGTCGCGTTGCGTGAAACCTCCGCTGTATTTATGGAGTCTCCCAAGCGCAAAATTCTGCTGGTGCGCGTTCCGCTGAACGTGTTTGTCGACGGCAGAATGGGGATCCGAGAGGTGCGATGCGAATTCCCAGAAAATGCCGCTTCCGCGAAATTAAAGCGTCGGATCGCGATGCGTTGCCCGTTTTCGTCGAATCGTACGTATGTGTAACTTTGAAAACGAATTACAATTCAAAACTTGTTTTGGAATTGTAAACGTGGCATTTCTTGTTTGTACACAATGATTTAAAAAGTCTAGCTTGTTGTCAAATCGTTTGTTTCCGTGTTCGAAATTTAGAATTTTTGAACGAAAACACGAAGAGAAGAATATTGTTTGCTGTGTTAGTACTATCTACGAGATGACCACTTTTGTGCTTCGTCATGGGAAATTTAAAAAAATTAATTTCACTGCTCTCATGTTTCCGTGGCGCTTCTCCAAAATATTAATATTAATTCTGAAACGACTCAGCAAACGACGTGAACTGCTCTGTGTTCTGTGACCGTGATCGTCTGTAATTTTACTGACATGTCCCTATCAGTTGCCGCAGAGATTTTCACTCACCAAAGTCGCCACTGACAAACCTCGCCTTTTTTAGAATACTTCTCGAAGAACTAAGACATTTGGCAACTTTAAGAATTCGTATTTTTGCAAAATTTAACAAACACAATACCTAACTTTCGGCAATGTGCGAACTCCGCGCTCACATGCTATAATATAGATTTCGTTTCTTAAATTTGATAACCAGTAATTTTGGAAAACTTATTTTATCCAAATGTTCAAATATGAAATGATTCACTTTTCTAAAGAGCAATTCCTGTATTTGTAAAAAAAATTTCATGAGAGGAAGTCTCCTCATTTGGACAGATGTTTTTACGTTTCATTTCTTTGCTGTCAATAATGACCCAGTTCAATAACAGTTCATACAAAAACAATTAACAATACATGTATTTTATTTTCAAACTGTACTATAATTACATTGTTTTTGGTAAAGCTGGATGAACAAACATTACAACATTAGACGAAAATAAAAAAATCATATGAATTGAATCCGTTCAAAGAAATTCCATTTTTCTTGAGATAATACGATGTATAATCATTCTTTGCTTTAATGATTTTCACACCTCATCAAGAATGAAGCTGACTTACCTGCTGAATTAAAAAAATATTCCAAACTGAAAACACTATATATCATTATGTAAATATATCATTAAATACTACACTTCGTATTCGACAAAAACTTCTAAAGGGCTATAAGAAGTAAGAAAAATTACCATGACTAGTATCATTATAATTCATCCCTACTATCTATGCCTGAAATGTCTTTACTTCATTTCAACACTCCAGACACAATTATATCTTCATTTTGAGTTCTACATATCGTACAGAACTAGATTCAACATTACCACTTTGTTTGTTGTGATCTTGAGAACCGAAAACTATTTATTTTATTCTCATTCACTTCAAATATTTTGCCTTGTCTCCTTGATTGTTGTAGATGCTGCTTGCATGAGTTGTTGGTTGTTGGTTAAACTTTGGTTGTTCCAATAAATTATATCATTGACGTTTTAGGAAATACTTTTCAATCGTCCTTTTAAACATTTTAGTGCCATTATTTTTGTATTTATAGATAGAAACACATGAAGATCACTCTTCATTACCACGTTCTCAATGTTGTCCAACTACGTTCACTTATTGGCTACTCTAACTTCCAGGGCATTAAAAGCGCGTGACATCACGTTCGATTCACATTCATTCCATTATTTCTATTGAGGTAAAAGAAGTGTATAAAAAAATACTCACTAAGAAAAACGCAATATCTACCGAACATTTCATATTGATATATGCATATCATTGCACTCAGAAAAATCAGCTATTACTACTTAGCTTAGAATGTCGTATCTGAAGGAGAATAAACGTTATTTGAATTAAAAACACAGCTTAGGAAGAATGCAATGAACAGAGTGTATTCATTAAAAACGCATTATATAGCCATCCCATACTGCATTTCTTTTAAGCTGTAAGCAGAAACAAAATTCTTTCTGAGCAATATACTAGAATTATCTAGTGCCTTTGATTTGAAGTACCGTATTGAAAGTCTGCACTGTGAGGATATATTAAAAAATTGCCAGTTAGTTGATCGTCAAAGTACCAAATACAATATCTGAAATTAATAAAGCACCATATCAAACGCGCATTCAAAACTCGGTTAAAGAGATCATAATGTGTAGCTGCAATGAACGTAATTATGCAATGAACGTATGTCATTTACAAATGAAAAAATGAATCATATACTTTTCAAGCCATAAAAATATGCAATCTTTACAAAAATGCGCCAAATATCAACAAGAACTTTTCGCGCCATGATTATCACACACGCGCCAGTTAGCATTCTGACATCGAAGTTCCTTACAATGTGTGAAGGTGTGGGGTAAAGCGCAAACAAATCTCTTTTGCCAAACTCGAGCATGAATAATACGAATCGTGTAAAGCTTTTAAACTACATAGCTGTACTTGAATACTTCAATGGCAACTGCGGGGAATGCTGCTTGTAGAAAAAGCACATTGATGTCGCAAAAGAAGCTAGAACTCTTTACCACGACCAATGTAAAAATCCTGAAGAAGATTCAGTATACTGACTGCAGACCTTCAGAAAGTCATAATGTTACTGCGAGTAGACACTTAAAAAAAGTATTATTTACAAAATATTGAACAGTCTACCATGAAAGTATTGTCCCTATTGGAATTAAAACACCCTTAAAACCACTTGCCAGCTTATGGTATTAAGCTGTAACTGGTAGAAAAAAGGAAGATCTTGGGATCTCTTGTATCTCTGTAGTACTTTCGAAAATAGTAAAAATACAAGATCTTCCTACAATGTTCAGCAGTCACTCAAACGGCAGGGTAAAACCTACGATTTCCAAGATTTTTGTCATGCTGTAAAATCATCCACACCTTCCGTTCAATTAAAACAAATAGAATATTCATACTCTTTCAATGGCCTGATTTTGTCGACGGTCCTATTTCGGCAACTTCCCCTGCATACAAAAAAGCTAGCAAGATTTTCAAGAAAGAAACGACCATATATAATGTTCGGTTGAAGTTTAGTGTATAACATATCAACTATATTAATTTGTGTTTTATCTATTGGAAATTCACCCATAAATTTTCACTCACCTTATCAAAACTCCTATTATACCCCAATTTATCTCTGGGTATTTGCGCCTATTTATTTCGCGTATAACGCCTCTTGCCCTTCTCTTCAACGTTAATAGTACACCAATCAAACGATTTCATTGTTTCGGTGTTTGAATTTTGTGAATTTCTGCGAGAAAAAGGAATTCATTTTATTCATTTCAGTGTACAGAAAATAATCAAATCACTGGGTGCATAGTTCGTAAGTACTGTGATTGATACAACCTCCGTTAACCACCAATTGGGTTGCTTCCCTCCCTCTGAAACGCATGCACACACACACACACACACACATTCAGAATCCACATATTCACACCCACCAACTCTGTAGCCGTCACCCGCTTCACCACCCGCAGGCTGACTACTTGCTGAAAGGGGCCCCCATGAGGGTTTTCTGGGGCCTCCGCTCTACCATCAGCACCACCGACACCTATGTGCCGCGCCACCTCGGGGACTGCTAACCCCGGCGCCTTGTCGACACGCTAGCCTCTCTTCCACCTTCTCTTTCTGCACCTGCCGTCTCCGCACCAACCATCCACGCACCAGTCGTCCTTGCATTCGCCGGCCCCGCGCCAGCCGGTCCCGCACTAGCCGACCCTCCTCCAGCCCGCCCTGCCTCTTATAAGTTCCCATACCAAACCGTTTCTGTACAAACCGATCCCACTCTCTACATGCCCGTACCCTCCACCTCATCTTCTCCATCTCCATTCTCCTCATTCCAACCACCTCCGTCCCTGACACCTTTGTCCCCGCTTCCACAACCTTCAACTCCCCCGCTATCCCCGGCATTGAATCTCCCGCGCTCCCTTCGTCCCCGGCGCGCGGACCGATGTTCATAACGCGAGTTAAGGCAAAGGCCTGGGAAAGAGCGGGAGACAGGAGTCGATGCGCCCCGCCACCCGCCGCTCGTCCCCTCCCCGCCTCTCCCGTCGCCCCTCCCCCACCCTCGAGCGGCCTCAGACAATGCACGTAACGAGGCGAGTGGAGCGGGGGTGGGGCGGTCCTCCAGCCGCGGTTGCGGCGCCGTCGGGGGCCGGCCGACGCCGACGGATCCCCGCCGTCTCCGCCCCCGCCCCGCCCCGCCCTCGCCACGCCCGTGCGCGCGTGCGGTGTCCTGGGGCCGGCGCTGCGGGAGGTATCTTGGAGCAGCCTAACTACCCCCCGGAAAGTAATTCTGCTCCTTCGCGTCCGCGCCGTCGGGGGCACCTCGTCGAGGCGCACAACGCGCGCGCAGCGAGGCCGACGCCGGATCTAACGCTCGACTTGACGCGTGCTCGTTCAAATGCGCCTCGCTAGATTCAACTCGATTTGGCGTCCCGCCGTCGGACAACACTCGGCAAAGTTTGCTCGCAGTGCACTTCAGCCCCGGGGGAATGGGTTTGATGGGTTTAGGCGTTTGATGCGCGCTATATTTAATCCTCGGCGGTAGCGTTGGAATAATTAAATTGTCCGTGCGGAGGGATCACATCTGGATCATGAGAACACATTTCTCTGCGAGGCTTTTGACAAATACTCACACAATGCGTACACCGTTTTGTGCAGATCAACCTAAAGAGAATATGCTGTGCGTTCCCTCAGAAACACATCCATTTGTGTTATCTAACCTAGTAGAGTATTTTTTGGAATCATTAAAAATAGGACCAAAGGTAGAATCATTTTATTATTCTGTTTAGTGGCCATTGTTGGTAACGTCCAATTGTTTAAATTAGTGATTCTTGTTGGGTGATACGTCCAATCGAAGGCATTGGTAACAATATAGGCAATATTAGTACATTTAGATAACCTTCGCTGATTCAACTCAATTTTACGTGTGTCAGAAATGTGTTTATTTGGAATAAGAACTGGCATTAAAGTAACTTATTAATTCGTATGTAAATGTATCGTGTTCCGATACATTTCGATGAATTTGTTTTTATATTTTCATTTTATTGGATGAAGCATTGCATTACGGTCTAGATAAGTTCCTGAAATCTGTGATAACAATTATCGTGACTTTTGGGGAAATGTTTCAATTAAGGTCTACTCTTAATTCTTTCTTAGTTTAAGAACTAAATATAAACCAAGCAGCAAGAATCATATTTCTTGCACGTTTGTTTTACACTACGCATACACATATTTTATACAAGATAATAATCCTCTATAATATGCTAAGGAGAGCGATTTCGCCCTTTTATAGGAAATCATGGATACAAAATCCCGTAAGCGCATTACTGCTGGGAAGAAATTACCACCCACAGGTTCATAAAACAGAAGTTTGGGCTTTATGGCATATTTGGATAATCTGGCTCACGTACAACCTGCAAAACAGGTCACGCCGCAACACACTTTCCCATCGTGCATAATTCAGAAATAATGCGTTCAAAAGCCTTAAAACCATTTTTTGTGTGAGACACAATATGTTTTCTACGCCTTATCTTCAAAATGAGTCCTTTTTCGACGTTCTATTACATTTTTTATGGTTTCGTCACTACGTAGTATGGACTGCCAGAATCGCTGAAAGTTGGGTTCCAGTGTGAAAATACTTGGATATAATTTAAAACAATGATTTAAAAGTTCTATTTTTTGGAGGTTGCAAGTTTTTGCTACAAAGTTTTGAGATCTTTCTATTACACTTTTTGGAGACTTCTAGTAAATTTTCGGAAGTATTCGTTTTTCTGGGTACTCTTGCTTTTCAGAAATATCCGTGTCATTCGGCAGGGGATGCACTTCACTTAACACTGCAACAAAGTTTATAAAAGTATTTAATAATAAAAACTCATTGCAGAAACGAGCGGGATCAAGTTCGGGAAAATGCGGTGAATATGTGAGATAGATTTTGGGGGAACATTTGAGGGAACCTTTATGTGAACATTTAAAGGAACAATTGAAGGAAAATATGGGAGAATATTTGGGGGAAACATTTGACAGAATATTTGAAAGTTCATGTCGGGGAATACTTTTTGGAGGAACATTTGGAGGAATATCTGGGAGCACTGGGAACATTTGGAAATAGTTATGAACATCTGAGTAAACATGTAAGAGATCATGTGAAGTACTTAGAGAGATTTTTATGCCGGGTACATAGCGAAAATATGTGCTGAAGATGCGAGAAAACTTATGGTGAACATTCTTTACACTGTGCAATTTAAACTTCGTGTGTGTTCGAAGCGCCGACTCTCAATTCTCAATGATTTTCTGTTGATTAGTAAGGTTTCATTTTGCTCCTTTCAGTGTAGGTTTTATTTATAAATACAAGGGTGTGAGTTTTCCGTGTGAGATTTCTATGAAGAAGTACACCAAGTACATAAAACTAACGAGACCATTACAGAACTATGCATTTGTTGGTTTTAAAGTTAGAAGGTTAATTTCTCTGATGAGAAAAATCTTTGCTGGACATTTTTAAGAATTCATTTTGATTGTCCACTGTTCTGTCCATAATGATATTCCTTTCAGATTAATTCGCATTTTCTTTTAGGATGTTATTGTCTCCTTGTGCAGTCAGAACATAACAGTGTCATCAGCAAAAGTTCTGATTTGCTGTATTCTATTGGTGGGGTATTTTGTATATGTATCAGTAATGCTGGAGAGGCAAGGAAACCCTACAGCGTTCCAGCTGCAATACTACGAGGGACTGATAACCTTCTGTTTACTATTGAACGTTTGACAGAAAATCCATATACTAAAGTTTGCTCTTTTCAATGTCTTGTCATTCTAAGTGGTTGATGAGCACATTAATGGTTTGATCGAAAAAAGAAGTTAATTGTGTTTCCAGACCAACAGTTTCTTCACTATATTTAATATTCTGGAAGGCAAACTTGATAAGTCTATAATTTTCTGTTTAACTGATCATTCCCAAGTTGGTGGGAATGATCAGTTGGTCCCACATAGAAGCATGTCGTTTTTCATGACTTTTGAGAGATAGTCATGAAGATCTCAGACAATTCCGTTCATAGCAGAAAATACTGCATTACATTACATCACATACAGTTTTTACTGTTCAAATATGATGACTAAATAAATCGAATTATTAAATATGATCAAGATTGTAGCAATAAGTGCTTGTTTAATTCTTCCTTGATCTTGTTACTTCCCAGCCATAATCTTCTTCTTTCCTTGATTTCTTAAATTCAATTACCTTTAAAACGTCGAATGAGGAAATAAATTGAAATTTTGAACTTTCGTAATAATGGGGTTGCCTTACGTAATTTACAACAATTTTATATAGTAATTGATTACATATCATACAATTTTAAAGCCATTTTGACATTTCAAACGGCGGAACATTATCAATGTCTGGATTGTGACGTGTAAAAGTATCCTGAGTTAAGGCCGACCAAATTTCTCAGACAATTCCGTTCATAATCAAATCACATATTCGTTCAGCCAGAGAATTGCTCAAAAAATACACTGTGGATGTGACTGAAATGGTTGTTGTGTCGAGATCCTGTCTCGAAAATGATACTATAAAAATTTATTACATAAACAAACAAACAAGTAAGAAAAAAAATTAAATTAAATAAATAAATAAATAAATAAATAAATAAATAAATAAATAAATAAATAAATAAATAAATAAATAAATAAATAAATAAATAAATAAATAAATAAATAAATAAATAAATAAATAAATAAATAAATAAATAAATAAATAAATAAATAAATAAATAAATAAATAAATAAATAAATAAATAAATAAATAAATAAATAAATAAATAAATAAATAAATAAATAAATAAATAAATAAATAAATAAATAAATAAATAAATAAATAAATAAATAAATAAATAAATAAATAAATAAATAAATAGTATAAACAAGCGTTTGACCGTTTTCGTGGTGGCAGGCCGGAGTCTTCCCAAATGGTGCGGGTCGCAGGTGACGCGGCCGCTCCGCCTAAGAGACGCGCCGGAAGCTGCGAGGTGTGGCTCCCAGGCAGTGGACAGCGAGCGGCTAGCACAGGGCTCCCGCGCGGAATGCCGTTGCTTGGCTACGGTTGTTAGGGCCCCGGCGCCCCGGGCCCGCTCGCGCCGCCCGCTCACGCCGCCAGTGCGACGAAGTATGCCGCGAGACGTGATTCCGTGCGACGGGGCGTCGATATCTCAAAAAATCAGTACAAGTGTGGATTGACCATTATTAACGAACGTGTGTGCTTGATTATCGAAACAAATACTTCTTAACTCGTTCTTTCAGCCCCTCATGTCACTCACGGACAGTATCCTAGTTCTCCCTGGGGGCGATCCCGGGTTGTATTCCCGGTCGGAACAAAAATAGAGCCGGAGCTTTCTACTTCAATCGTCTCTCTGTCTGAGGAAAGAAAATCCAGACAGACCAAATATGCTAGATACAGTGAAGGGAATAGTCACGTTCGCTGAATATCTCCTTTACAAGCAGGGGTGAATAGTAAACAAAAATAGGACCCAAGCTTAGTAATACCGCTAGTTTGCAAAAGTCGAATTAATTAGACTCTAAAATTCCAAAAACATATATGTTTATGAAACATTATATTAAATTCTTGTGTAGTATTCGTGACAGGACGTGAATCGACGCGATATTTCGTGACGAGATATCGATTAACGGTTGTCACAAACTATTTGCAGAGAACTGTGACATATGTTTCATTCATATAAAAATTATATTTTTCTGACGTGTTGTGCATGAATATGTTGGTATGCTATATTTGCGT
Source organism: Gryllus longicercus (assembly GCA_038098605.1). Taxonomy (NCBI): domain Eukaryota; kingdom Metazoa; phylum Arthropoda; class Insecta; order Orthoptera; family Gryllidae; genus Gryllus; species Gryllus longicercus. The sequence goes on along the minus strand of JAZDUA010000267.1, from coordinate 104,326 downwards.
TGCAAGGTGAGATTAGTGCGACATTTGGTTGTAATACGAACACCAGTTGGGCAAATTGACTTACATTAACATGAAGTATAAAGAATGCATCTAGAACGGTGTGATTGAATTCGATGTGTTTGACGGCGATGGCAACCAAACTAAGTATCACTTCACCAATTTCATCGAACGCTTTGAAAGGTCCTCAGTATAAAAATTGCTTCAAAATAAAGAAATACTCGCATATCATAAAATTTCCTATATGCATAATACAACGACATTGATCAGAACTACTCCCATTCCATGAGGCTAGGATATTTTTGTGTTAGAACATTAAGATAATTTGTCTTATATTTCAATTGTTAGTGAAACATATTTACTTACCATTCATTTTCAAGCATTTATCTTGGTAAACATTTGTCAAAGGGATACATTTTTAACAGAATATAACTGGCATAATATGCTAATACGTGAAGGAATCAATGAATTTTAATTTATTTATATCCACTAAAAATCAGTAAAAAATACTGTGTGTGACGTATGGGGGAGAAGTATAATCTGCATACGGTTTCTTGGGCTCCAGAATCACTACCCCTATTTTACTATGCAGAGTAGAATGATGAATAAAAGTACGAGCAACGCGAGGTTAGCAACATTTATAACAAAGGGAGGTTAGCAAATTGTCAAATAATTACACGTGGCCTTACATAAAGATCTAATTTTTACAACATACGGGAAAAAAACTCAATCAAAAATTCTTCGCCGAGTTCACCGAATATAGAACCTACGCCAATTTTTTCAGTGTGCTTCCGAAGAAAAAACTGAAAGAAAAGATTTGGAGCAGCTTTTGAGAAAATTAACTATTTTTCACGAAATATTACGCGAAAATTACTCATATTTTCGAAAAAATATGAGTAATTTTATATATACAAAAAGAAATGGCAAAGTATTAAATGTATATTACATTCACCTTCTTCGCTTAATTGTTTCTGTTTCCCATAAAAGTATTTCAGAACTACTTTAAATATTTAACAGAAAATAGTAGCTACTGTGCCATTAATTGTATTTCAGAAGAAACCCAACATTCATTCCTTCGAACTACTTACGATTCTTTAATGCATTTAGCTCGACTGTGCTCCTGAATGTCGAAATTCCATTCGAATGCATCGGAACTTCTTGTCATTCGCGGTGGCGGCGCGCCTCGCTAATATACGCAGCATCTTTTGCTTACTCGTCCCTCCTCTCCTTCCCTCTTCTCTCCTCTTCTCTCCTTCCACTTTCCCCTTCCGCTTCCACTCCCACAGCTAAGCTGCATCAGCAAGTTGCCGGAACATTTTGTTTCCTTTCATCACAAAAAGTCCTTTCTCCTTAAGAAAAATTAAAAGATCCGAAGAGCGACTTAAAACAAATCTTCAGAACTCCTCTCTTTCAAAAGAGTCTGGGAGCCCTAAAAACGTGTCGTGCGTTCTGAGAAAGAGAAACTAACCCTCGTCACTTGGACGCGATGGCAAAGACAACCCTGACGCGGAGTTCATGTTTCGAGTGGAATTTGAGGACGATATTTCTCGGTTGGGAAGAGAATGTCTGTAGATGGAGATGAAAAGATTCTTGGAAACATAACTTGCTTCTACAACTACGAATCGGGATTGTCCTTATTGTGTCCTATAAATACGTCCATCTCCACTAAACCACCTCACGTGTAAAATGAAATAATTTGAAAATAAAGAACTCTCCCACGTTATGTCTTCATTCACATGAATGATACTGTCGTGCTGAGATGTTGAATGCTTAGATGCCCCTTTTTTTACATCTCGATATAAATGTAGTTTCACTATGCGCACGTTTGTTGAACTGTACTTTTACTATCTGTGGTAGGAATAGAGCCGAAGGTGTAAGTTACTATTTTATTAGCAATACAATAAATTAAAATCTATAGTTCGTGTACCGATGCAAATATGTTTACTTAATTTTCTAGTTTTGCTGATAAACTCGCTTTGTTGATTATTTTATTCGTTTTTCAACTGTAGAAAGTAAAAGTGTGGAGTATTGGAGTTCGAGAAAACGTGGGAAGATTATACACACATGGTGTTTTACGTAAATAAATCAAATCAAATTCATTGATTCTTTCATGTACTCGGATTAGCATATTCTATCAGTGTATTTTATATGCTTGGCAAATTTCAACCAAGATGGAAGCTTGAAAATGACTTGTAAGAAAAATTTTACAGTAGCATTAGAAATATAAGGCAAGTTAATATAACAATTTGCATGGAATTTACATTAATGTGCCAACACAAAAATACAAAATCCCGATGGAATCCCATTAGGTCTCGCCAACGTCTCTTTGTTATGTATGTATTTCATTTTAAGAACTATCTTGTTTATATTGCGGAATTTTTCACTCTCATTTATTGCTACAATTTTGTGGATCGTGATATCTGTAGTATCGTATAAATGGAGTTCTTCTTGATTATGAATTTCACTTATTAAAAATATAGTTGTGTAAAATCGAGCAGATGTAATCACTTCTCAATAATACACATTTCATTTGTTTGGTCATATTATTGTCTATATAAATGGTAAGTCATGGGACGGTGACGGTTTAATAATCGTGAGTAATATTAGAAATTCGGACGATTTCTGGTACTGTTGTTGCGTATGAATAGTAGGTTTGATTTGAAATACAGTAATGCAAGATATTTTTAAAACTTTTGTCGTCACATTCCCGACTCTGTAATAACATTAATAGATAAGAACGTATCACATACTGCCTCTTTCATTTCGTTTCCGAATATTGACCAATCGCGACCTCAGAATGAGACGGTTGTATCCAATTTTTAGAAAAATTACACAGAATTATTCCGAAAGATTACAGATGCATTAGATACTATCATTTTGTTCATTGACGTTTTTCTACAAGTTTGATTTGAAAGCTGTTTTTATATGATGCATATGTGATAATGGAATTAAAACATATCAAAACTTCATATTTGCCAAACATTGTAGAGGATACAATCTTCTCATTTTGAATTCACGATGTGTAAGTAGGATGTATAAAGTGATAAAATTTTAAGCCTTTTTATTCGACGGGTTTTTCTGTTGGATTTTTAAAATATATTCAGAAATTTCCTATGCTGAATATGAATGAAATGAATGTTTAGGTATTTGAACTTTGTCAGACTGTATTTGGTCTTTTATTATAAAGAAAGAAAAATGTTTTTCGATAAGCTTTATAAATAAAAGACCAAATATGTCTGACAAAGTTGATAATCTATAGACAAAAAGAAAATAATAATTTTAATTAGGTTTTTTGAATTGGCACCGTTTCCAGAAGTAAATTTATGTAAGTTTAAAAAATTGTCTAAGATCTAAAGTTGAAAAAATATATACACTAGCAAAAAATATGTAAAGAAAAAGGGAGCTAAGTATTAAGAAAACAGGTACAAAAGAACTAAAGGTAAAACTTTATGAAATTTCAAGTACCTAATTTAAGAAAAACTTCTAAAAATATAAATTAGTAGAGTGAACTGAGAATATATATAAATAATTAGACCTGTTATTTATATATCAACTAGCTGTAGCCTGAGGTTTTACAAGTAATAGGCAAACTAGATTTTTTGTGGATATTTTGCGATGTACAACACATGCGTACTATTACCATCTTCCATTTCACAAGTCGTACCTGGTACCTATTCCAATAAATGGATTTGTATAATTGTATAATCTGTATAATTGTAAAGAACTTTTTTATAATTGTAAAGAACCTGCAACAAGTATTGTACATCAGCTTCTGGGTCAATGACCCCCATCTCGATCAGGTTTTCGTTCAGTTTCTCTGATCTTCGAGCAAATACTGAGGTGGCCTCTTGTTTTGCTTCTGAACATAAATGTAACTTCAAACTAACTTCTACCCATAGCACGGCACAGACAGTTTTTAACTGTTTTTGACGTAAATAAATAAATAGATTTGAGACATTAAATTTGTAACATATTTGTATCAAAAGTAGTTATTGTTGAAATACGAAATTTGTGACTGTTTGTCAAATAACTGATGTATTTGTAAAACATATGCGACTCTATTTAGTATAACCAACGCTTTCGAATACGTGTACTCATAAACCATCCTACACGTAACTTCAGTTATTATTATGTTCTAATAAGAAAGTTTAAGAGAGTTTTAAATCAATATTCCTGATAGAATTACGCAATCGTGGATATCGTTTTTACTCGTGTTTGGAAAAATGTAAGTTGTTTTCTGTAAAAATGGTCTCATATTTTTACCATTACAAGAAGATAAGTTCTTTTTTGCACAAGTTGAGCGGAATATTGCTGACTTTTGCAGATGCAGATGAACAAGGAGTTAAGTAGAGCGACGCTCTTGGTAATTCTATTCATAATGTAAGTACTCACTGTCATCAACTGTCGTCTGCAATAACTAAGTTTAAGCGGCTGTTACTCGCTTCTTAGCAACTTGGAATGAAAAATGAAGCTTTTGGCGCTTATTAACTCCAGTGACAGTCACAGACGCTCTGGTTGGGAGGCAATTAAAAAGGAAGTGCTTCCTCCATTTCACAGTAATTTTGTATTTCCCCTTCTGTATGTTAACGCGTTATGCTCTCAAAATTAGACGTTGCAGTGAAATAGCACTCTCGGTACCTGTCACTTTAAAAACAGTAAAATAGTTTTTAAGGAAATTGAGGGTCGCAAAGCGTCAGTCACGAAATGAAAAAGTATATACTTTGAGTAGAACAATGTGTCCCAACATTCATTTTCTCGGGGTTTTTTGGTCTACAGTTCCAACATCCATTGCAACGCGTACACAAATAGTTATTTCTTATTAAAAAATGAGTCTTAAAAATATTTAAATTGTATTTAAATATTTGATACACTGTTTTACATAGTTTTTCTGATAATATTGAAAAAATCATCGCAGAAGTTCAAATAAAAGGTAAAGAATTTTCTACCGCATAACATTTTATAAGCTAGAGGTGCTATTGAAAATGGAAAACGAAAATAGAATTCCTTTGGAAAATTATTACATTTACACATTCTAAATTTAGTGATTGTTATTCCTCTTCATTATATAACTATTCTCGCTCTCACAAATATTGGCTAGTTTTTCTGCAAATGTTACCCAAACAATATTGGTGTTTTTAACGGATTTCATTAATATACTGATAAAATGCTGAAGTGGCCCCATGTTTTGTTTCAGGACTCTAAATGTATCCCCCCCCCAAGTATCACGCTGATTTACATTAAATAAATGTATTTTTAATGCAACAGATTCTACATTAATTCCTTTATCATACGATGGTATTTGAATTTTGCTTCCTATTACTAACAACGTAAATAATTAGTCTAAACATTCAAAACAAATGAAAAACGAAAAACTCGTCGCGAGCATGTTCATTTTTCAGTGATACGTCGAGCAAAACCTGAGATGGTCCTTTAATTCCTACTGGAAAAAAATATTGTCATTTACTTTCTCTGCGGACGTCACGCGCAATATTAATTGAGTGGATGAGTGGAAAAACAGTACCAGTTGAAAAAGTTTATTTTGAGTTAATTCAAGTTATAACGTTTCATTTGATATGTCAAAAAACTGTTGGGGTTTGAACAATTTTCTTATTTCATAAATGTTGCACCGTGCCATACGAATATGTTCTCAGGAATAATTGCGATTGAAACTTTACTAATTGTGTTAAAATTAAAACAAAAACTTGGACTTGTTCTGTTTTAATCTCAGCAAAGATTTTTCGACCAAATTTCTTGCAAAGTAATAATGCACTGCAAAAATACATTTTATTGTTGTAAGATTGAGCATAAGCAATATAACTTGGTGTTGTCCAAATTTCAAGTGAAAACGTTTTGATATTGATATTTTGATATTTTTTGTGAATGACTGTGATTTGACATTCAACTCAGAGTAAACTTCACAGTATCTAATGAGCAGAGTACAATTTTTGGTGGAAAGGATTCTGTGGGTTCTTTTATCGTAACAATATTTTCGTCCTTGATATAATGAGGTCTGTTATTATACTTCCCGCTTCCATCTTTTGGAGACAATCCTGACAAAATATTTCCTGTTAGTGATTGAACCTGATATTCCATTTAAACTTGTGAATGCTTGTTTACTAACTTGATTCTGTACACATTTTTTCAACGCAAAATAACGAAAACGGCTCATTGCTTACTGTTCCCCTCACATCTCGCTCTTCGGTTCATTATCATTCGGCTAATAACAAATGTGAACCATCCGCTGCGAGCAGCCCGAGCCCCAGATGTCTGAAAACTTTAGTGGAAGAGCAACGTAGTATGTCCAGATCTGATTCATTCCTTTCACTCATCAAAGAGGAGCTGCTTGATTTGAAGTCAGATGACCTCACATTACACTGTTTTCAGTCTCAACACGTATTTCCATGTTTTCTGCACTAATTTATGTAGAAAACAACAACAACCACAACAACAACAACGAAAATTGTAATAAGCATTAACTATTAATTTTATTTCAATTACTGTGCCTGGTTCTATATCCAACGTGGCATTTTCAGTTCAGAAATCGTGCTTACGTATCTTCTGCTTGTATTAAATGACCCGTCCCACCGTAGAATAGCCTATTAGATTTGGCAATGCCCGCCCCTAAGCGGGGGGTCCAGGCTGGGAATTTATTGCATCGCGTCGCCACACCCGTCTACGTGCAACGCCCTCCCAATGCTCTGTATAGGCGACCACTCGTTAAACTGTACAAAATAAACCTAATCGCCAAATCCTCGCCACGCAGCGCCACGCAGTGAGCAAATGAACCGCAGTGAATAACCGAGCACAATGCGAGCGACCGCGTGGCGGTGGCCGCGGCTGCGAGCCCGCTTGGCGGGGTCGTTCAGGCCAGATGGCGGGTCAACGAGGAGACGAGGGGAGAACTAAGAGAGAGGAAAACAGTGCACGAGTGGGATGAGGAAAGGGAATATATTTGTGAGTGATTATTTAGTGTTACTGGGCGCGTCAACTGCTATAATTATTAGTCCCGTAAGTGTAGGGCGTGTTTTGATCTCCGGCGTTGGCAATACCCTTCCCCTCTATGCTGGATGGTGAGATCCGGCGCCGACCTACGGTTTGTGTGTGTGGGTGTCATCATCGAGGTATCTCACAAGCACGGCATCGCCTCAGCCGGAACAAGATGCCGTCGTGTGTGGTAGAAAAGTACATATACGTGTAAGTGTGTGTGTAACAAAGGGGTGAGGATAAGACAAGGAAGAGGAAGGAAAAATCGCGTGCGGTCCGTGACGCGTTTGTTAAGGGACTACCGAGACATTCGCCTGGTATTGATAGGATATATAGGGGAAAACTGCAAAGCAGTGAGCAGTAGTGAGTTTGTGATGGTAATTGTGGAAGGGAAATATACAGATATTCTTGTGCATACGTATTGTATCTTCTCATTATTTTTGCCTTTTATGTGTGTATACTTCTCGCACATACGTCAATCTATTCTCAATATTATGGAATCCTTTCTGCTGTAACTTGATTTTATACGGTTTTTTAAGGTTAATTAAGTAATACGCACCACAATACTCCATTACTGAACGGTTTCACTAACCGATTTGTTGATCTTAGAAACAATTATGTTTGTGTCAATCTGCCATTTCACCCTTGGACTGATGTCACGTCGTATTGGCTTCGTGTCATGGTGGGAAGTTCTTCGCCCTTCGCTGTCTCGTGTCGCTCGGCGGCGGTGCAGCTGACAGCCGGAGCCAGCAGCAAAGCTGAAGGCAGCGTCCGTGTGAGTCGGCGCCGAGACAGTGGCGACGGGGGTGGCGACTACTGCAGTGCTGATGGCGACAGCGGTAGCGGCAGTCAGCCAGTAGGGGTGGCGCTGGCGACGGCAGTGACGACGGCGGCGGCGACAACGGAGGCACAGAAGGAGCCCAACGGCGCCGGGCGGCTGGTCGAAGGTTTCACGGGCTCTTGATCAATATTGCGGATCAAACCTCCCTTTTGTGCGCAGTTTAAATCATTATGGGCAGCTCATGAATACAGCGGGCGCTCTGCGAGGGGGAAGAAGCAGCCAGGCTCCCCCTGCGCTCGTTAAAGCGATGACACCAGCGCCGAAGCGGTGCCCGGGGGGGGGGGGGGTAGAGGAGGGAAGAGCCGGGCAGAAGGGGGGCTGGGGGTGAGGGACGAGGCGCGCTTTATCCAGGGGCGACCCGGCCGACAGCTCACGGGACCCGAAGGGGGCGAGCCCACCTAATTTGTTTGGGCATGGCCAGGGATGAGCCGTTCACACGTACTTGCCCATATAATAAGGTGCTCGCATGCAGGGCGCGCCCGGCGTTCCCCCTCACCCCACCCCCACTGCCAGTGACACTGTTGCCACCGCCATCATGACGCAATACCTTTTTCCAGCACTACCACCATACAAAGATTAGTAGAGTGGAAGCTAACGACAGAAAACAGGCATGATATTCTCCACGTCAAAACAAAGCTGTTGAATGTATTCTCCATGATACATGAGTGATGAGCACTCATTTGTGATGGAAGCTACTTAATTCTTTATGTCCTCCCCTGTCCCTAGAAAGTTATAAAATGAAGAATTGCCTGTTTTTTCCACTTTATAAAGATGTCGGAGCCGCCCTGGATAGACGAGTTTGCTAAGGCTGCGGCCGCCTCGGCTCGAAGAGTTGCGGGTGTGAATCCCGCCTTGGGCATGGATGTTTGTGTGTGTTCATGTTGTCCATATGTGTTCCCCATGTAGTTACTCCGAAGTTAAAAATCGCAGTGTTCGCTATAAGACCAAATAGTTAAAAAGCGACCTTAAAAAAGATGAAAGGGTGAATGAGAGGTAAATAATGATATATGATTTATTCCGGGTGAGGTGATATTCAAATGGGAATCGTGGTAGTGTGCGAAACCAATCTTGTCACAGCCACACGAAATAACCAAGTTTCACTCGCGACTCCAGTCCGCAGCCTTTGACTCTACGTTTTCGGAAGCTGTTCCAATTCTCGACATTGATTTCTGACTTGTTTCTAATGTGTATAGTGTAAACTTATGTCTAGCATGCCAATTGAATGTCTCTCATGTGTTCATTTAAACTGCTAAGTTGTAAGATATTTGCAAGGAGTACTATAAACTGTGACTTATTGACTTTTTGAACGATGCGGAACACACAATATTACACCCTCCTCCAAGGATGCAATCGTAAATTTTTCAATTCCGATACTTTTCATTTTTTATTATCATGTTTTAAAAAATTGTGAGAGGATTATTTCAGTCTCATACATCTTGCGCACTACTGCTATAAAACCTAAATCTGAGGATGTCTCTGCCCCTTTAGCCTTAATATTTTGGATTGCATTGCACGTAAACCCCAACGTGCATTGTACCGCAGTTCGTCTGCAATGGTACACCTCTCTAGTATTGTATTCGTAAATTGTTCTAAATTGTTCAGAGTACCTCATGGCAATAACTTTTATTGATCTTATTTCATTATCTGCTGAGCCCAAAAACTGGAGGGGACATCCTAATAGTTGAACAGTCGCATACTAGTGGGAGATAATTGATGGAGCTCAACGTAGTGTTTTCTAGTGTTGTTTCAGTAAGGCGTGACTGTTCCAGCGGTTAGGACTTTTATTATTAGACCCTTCTCAACTGTCGGTGATAGTTTCGTTTTTCAACGCTTATCAGATGTTTAGGAAAAAATAAAAACTGTTGCCTTCGTGAAATTCCGGCGTTTTCTTTCAGACAGGCCTGCACAAAAATCTTATTTTAGTATCTCTTGATGTAGATAATAGTTCTGCATCCTTACATGTACCTGATCCTCACAAAAAAGCATTGCCATCTCTGTCCCCGCGGAAAGGATCGCAAGAACAGAAAATGTTATAAATATACTTTCCTTTGTTGTACTTTAAAAGCTGAAAATATTTTAACCTTGTAGAAAATTATTCCAATATATTTCTAAATTTGTCTAGCGTTAGTTCTTACATATATAAAAGTGTCCTTCAATTATATGTCAATTTATTCTAGGGTTCGTCGTTCACCCTCTTCCGTTCTCCGTGTTCTCCGGGCAACGAAATGGCATTGGTAAGTGACTGTTAATATTACTTATACAAATATAAATTATTGCTTAATTAATAATATAAAGTATTAACCGACGGAGAACCCAAATCGTAATGAAATATAACCAATGCAGTTCATTTTGAACAGAATAATCACCAATAAGTCAGAAATAAATATTATCTAATTACACTAGGGAACAAGATTTTTTTCTGAAAAAATTAATTACACAACATACTCAATTTATACGTGGATTACGAATAACACAATAAAAACATCATATCACGTCACAGTTTTTAAATATACCGTATCATACCGTATATTGCTATTAATGAAAATACATTTAAATTGCACCTATAAGACATGCAGAATCTACACGCCACTTTCATGAGATATCAACAAAATAAGGCTATTGTGTTTTTATACCGTCTGTACTCGAAGATTGTCACCATTATTCTCGCGGCTGGTAGTTGAACTCAATTAGGTCTTAAGGTTCTTTAGAAGGTCTTACAATTAGAGGATGTTTTGAAAACAAGTCACGTGCACCGTCATATTTCCTACTGCACATCAGTCATCGAAAAGAATTATTTTAGCCCCTTACCTTATCGTAAGTATACGAGAATGTAACTGTTGGGATGGCAGATTATGAGTCAGTCGGTGTCATGCGGAACTATACCCTCAGGCGTGAGGTTCGTGTCTGGTTTGCGTGTGCCTCAAATACATTAATACATTATACGTAGTTCTGAAGTTTTTGTTAAGTGAAATTCGATTCATGATCTGTAGAATTGAATCGGTTCGTTAAAATGCAAATCGTCATTTCACATCAAAAATGTGCGAATCAAGCCAACAACTTCTGTTACGTTTCTGCAAGATTTACACCCAAACTTCAAAGCAAAAACACGAAATTACAAAACTTGCGTATTCTTTATACTTTGGCTGTCGTGTTTGTGATCAAGACTTATCATAGGCTGCTCACCAGTGTTGTATCATCTGTACAACGAACGGTAGGTTGTGGTTGTGCGAAAAACTCAAATCATTGTCATTCGCTCTACCAATGTTTTGAATAATTCCAAGAAACCATTTTAATATCTGCATATTATTGCACGAATATGCGTATTCCATTTTTAACTTGTTCTTTGAAACATGCTCATAAAATTTTGTAGTAATATTACCGAAGTGACAAAATATAAATTAGTATAGGATTTTGTTTATTTCAAATAATAAATACGTTCATATCTTTTGAACCTTGCGGGATATACTTTTTATCATTATTTTTTAAATCAGTGTGGTCTTTTCCATTTAAAACACCTACTTTCATCCTGGAGTTATGAAAAACAAAATTGTTCCCTGATATTATTAGATGTTTAAAACCCTTACCACGAAGGGAGGTCAATGCTCAAATAAATTTTTGGACTATAGAAATAAAGAAACAAATAAATACAAGCATCAAACAGATGAAAACAAAGACGTATAAATCACTGAAACGCAAGTAACAAAATACGAATAAATTACTTAAATGCGCCTCTCCGTCACATTCAAAAACAAGAGAAATTAGCAGCATTTTCCGCCACTGAACTTTACTGATCTACAACATATGACACATATGGCGACCCTTTCTCTCTAACTTCGTCCGCAAAATGCGTTTAACACAGGAAGAATAGGAGTCTATGGGGGGGGGGGTGATTCTCGCAGCTACATCTGCTAACTATATCCCCCTCCATATCTGTTTTCCTCCATCTCAGGTTCTATCGATTATATACCCGCATTGTGGCTAACTCCAACGTCAACTCCCCTGTTAGTCACCGGAATCGCCGATTCTATCTGTGAACGAACTAGAAGGGGTGAACCGTACGTCAACAAATCTGCCATAAACAGATTCACCTGTGCCATCACCGTTGTTTGCAACAACAACTTTTATCGCGACATCATTAGTGAAGACAGTCAACTCCTTCCCTCACCCCCAGCTGTCATTCATTGACTGATGTTTCCGGGCACGTCAACTGGTATGGTAATTAATCCCGTTAATTTTATCCCGTTAATCTGTTGTCCAAGGAAGTGGTGTTGATACCTTCTCCGCTGGAGGGCGAGATCTGGTGCCGCTTGCAAGTGACACCCCCTCAGTCGGTCACCGTCAGAGCAGACAGAATGTCTTAATTTCCCGACTGGTCTCCCAACATGTACGGTAGTGTAAGTGTGCACGTACGTATATGTGTGTAAGTATGCATATAACGGGAGAGATAGGTCAAGGAAGAGGAAAGTAAAATGGAGGGCGATCCTTTGCCCGCTTGTTAGGGTACTGCTCCGTCATTGGGCTGGTATTGACTGAAGAAACCACGGAAAACTACCGATTAGAGCAGCCGGCCTCTAAAAATCTCCTCCAGACAGCGACCTAATTCGACTTAGCTTTCCCCGAAAATATGCCGCCGGGAGTCGACCCCTAAGGCCTTCTGAGCTCAATCAACAGGACCCAGTATTCAATATATTGGACATTTCCATTAAGCTCTTTATTTCTCTCTAAATGTAGTAAGTTATTGGTCAAACACATATACAGCTCTTTTTACTTTCTCGCACTTTGTAAGAAGAGAAAGTATTGTAATCGTGCGCCGGAAAACGGCGAATGTTCTGCACAAAAATCCATGCATGGTAACAAAAAGTGGATAGATCCTGTTCCTATTACTTTAATTGATTAAAATACTTCCTGTATTACGAGGTATAGTCAGAATGATGTTTTGTGGGTCCTTGATGGCAAAACGCCTGTCCGTTTTCTGTCAATGCTAACGCCGAAACCGTTCCGCCCATTTTCTCCAAAATTGATATACACTGACCGATGTGGACGAACTCCAGGCTTTGGGTGTTTCAAATGCATATTTTTGTATTTGAGGGTTCTTTACATGAAGTCACAAAAACATTTTCAAAATTTTCTCAAAAATGGAACCAATTTTATTTATTAAACTTTGTCCTCATATAGCATCAAGGACGCTCAAGAGAATGGTGCAGGTCTTATGTTAGTTAAAATCTTAGATTTTTTGAAAATCACAAAAGTGCAATTTTTGAGGGCGTCTTCCTACTACCATAATATTGAAGATAGACATTTTTCCTTTATAAAATATGTTTCATAAAGACAGATTTTGAAATATGCATGCACAATTTTTCGAAATTATGAGTAGTTTGCGCGTAATTTTGCGCAAAGCATGAGCAATTTTTATTTTTCAAAAATACAAAATTGGAGATACAGGTTTTTGCCTTAGACAGAGTCTGTTCAAAAATCATCTCTTTGAAAAAGAACATATAATGATTTTTGAAAAAACTAGTATTTTTCACGTAATTTTTGGTTTAAAATTATTGTAATTTCTAAAACAATTATTTTCCCCAAAAATGCATCAATTGTTTTGCATTACACTTTCTCCTTGTATGTAACAACGGACGCTAAACAATGTGGTGTTAGTCCTATTTTTGTGAACTCTCCGTATTTTGTAACATTGAAAAAATTGCGTGTTGAAAATATTGGACTGAAACAATTGCATTTTTTAACATCGGTCCGAGTTTGAGACTCACGGCTTTTCTATAGCGTAGTGGTATGGCTCACGGCGAGTTAACTAGGAGGATCTTAGTTTGAGTCTCGGTGTGAAAAGTAACTTTTGCTATTTGAAAACACTTTTGCATGTTAATGTAGTATAATACACCTTAGCAGTTAGAAGTAATGCATTAAAGTACATGCTGTTGTAGCACCACTAGGTTACTCGTACTTGTAAAATGAAATGTGTTTCGAAAGTTGATCACGACAGACCAGTTGTTTATCACTAAACAAGGCCGTCCGGCAGAAACTGCATTGCCGGGTAGGATTGCCAACTTTTAGGCCGTCATATGAGATCTTCGAAGATCATTGCATCACCAGAGACTTCAGGCCCAAATGAAGAAGGTCCCAGAATATTGACCATGTCGTAGAGCACACTACTTCCCGTCTTTCTCTCACCAAGATCCAATTGAGTCCGGAATTGGAAACCTAACCCATTACCTGTGTTGCTCAACTGCTTCATGTGGAAACATGATACTTTAGATCGGCCTGGAAATAATTTTTATTTCCCGTATTCGTACGTATATACGTAGAATAGGGAAACTTACGTAATGCTTCGGAAAATCGATTTCCAGATTTCAACGGAAATATGCATTTCGGGATCTCCTGACACCGAAAATGTGGTTCTTTTCAAAACGTCCGTCTGTGAACACAAAATTTTCTCAAAAACGACTCCAATTTTTTTCTTCAATTTCTTGTAAGAATAGAGTAATATACACTTATAAAAGTGGTATAGGTCCGATTTTCACGGTTCAACCTGAATTTTCGAAAATTTTAAATGTATGAACTTTTTGTTGTCTTCCTACAACTACAAAATAAAAGATAGAGGTTTTTACTTCCCATGAAATTTGTTGTCTATAATTAGTTCTTTTATTAAGGTCATGTACATATTTTTGAAAATTTTAGTAGTTTTCGCCCAATATTGCGTGTGATTCTTGCAATTTAAAAAATAACAACACGATTCTCTCAAAAACGGCTCCAAATTTTTTTCTTTAAACTTTTGATAGGAATAGTACTAAATTCACTCTATAAGATGACATAAACATTTCCCATGTCCTCTCTTTTCTTTTTTTAGAAATTCCAAAAATGTATTTTTTTACTTGTCTCTCACGTCGTTAATATTTACATGAGCGGCAATTTCTTTACGTTAATGTATTTATGAGTACATGTGCTTTAAATAATGTTAGATAAAATTTTCTGAAAACTCAACAATTTTTCGTGAAAACTAACTCAAAATTCCGCATTAGAAACGCTCTCACGCCATTTTCTCAAAACACGGCTCCAAACGTTTTTTCGAACTTTTGCAACAGATAGTGCTAATTGCCCTCTTTAAGATGACCTAGAATTAATTTTCCTGTATTCATTTTTTTAATTACACAACTGTGATTTTCTTAAAGATCTCTCACATCTTTAATATGCACATTTCTAGCAATTTATGAACACAATTAATTTGTAACTTGAAGTGCTTGAAATGACGTAACATGAAGACCAATAGAAATAGAAAAATTATACGAGAAAGTCTGTGCCATTCTTTAGCACCACTAGTTACTTTCAACTTTCTCACATGTCATTTACGTAGTGTACAAAAAGTTATGTAATGCTGCGGCCAAAATGGCGATTTTTCGGCACAAAAAGTTGTGTTGAAGTTTCGTAATTTCGGAAAAATTAAAAATTATTGTTCTTATAGGTAGTAAATTACTTCCTCTAACATGTGTGGTCAGAATTCATGTTTTGTGGGTCCGTGAAACCGAAAAATTGGTGGACGTCCAACGAATCGTCCATCTCTGAATACCGCTAATGGCTAAACCGTAGGTAGGATTTTCACTAAAATTGATATTCCCCTAATCCTGCTGTCTCGGTCCTTTGAAATTTAAACGTTTCTTTCAGTTTTATAAATACTTTGTAAGAAGTTCCAACGATATTTTCAAAATTTTCTCAAGAATGGCTTCAAATGTTTGCTTTACTTTTTTCTCACATAATGCAAAGTATGCGTATAAAAATAACGTACTTCGAACTTTTGTTGAATTTTTTAAATGTTTGAAAATTGCAAAAGTTTATTTTTTCGGCGTCTTTATTTATCAACAATATTAAAGGTAAAGTTCTTCGTTCTTAATGAAACCTATTCTACAAAATCACACCTTGAAATAAGGTCATGCCATTTTTTTTAATATGAACAGTTTCCGCTTCAAATCAAGGCAATTTTAAATACAATATTTTCTCCAACACAGCTTAAAATTAAATGGATTCAATTTTTCCAAAAAGTGAAGGAAGGGAGCTATCATTATAAGACCACGGTCCTTGAATTACTATCGCTTTGTCCTTAACTGCACCATTTTTACTTTCTCGTTGCCATAAGCACTCTTCATAGCCACAGTTTCTTCCCCCTTCACCAATTAGATTATTACCGATAGTTACAACAGTCAAAACGTGAATTTCTCTTTCCATCGCCAAACTTTCCAGCCCACCACCACCTTCAGTTAGTACTTTCATTGCTTCTACGGCTCCAACCCTCCCGATCGTCGTCAAGCCCGTGGATAACTATCGTATCTAGAATTATCTCACCAGCACTCCTTCCAACGACATCACCAGCGGTATGATCTCGAACAACTCCCATCGCCCAAGCCATCGACGCCATCGCAATCTCTCTTAAAATGGTTCCATCGCCACCGCCACAACCCCATGGCCCCGCCGTCACTCCATCACCACCGCCAGCCTCCTTCACTACCACTACCACCCCATCGTCACCGCCACCTTCCCATCGTCAGCACTACTACCTGATCACTGCTCCTCACCACATCATTACCACCGCCACAATCATATCGCACCTGCCACCCCATCACCACCACTACAACCAAATCACCACCACTACCACCTAATCGCCATCACTACCATCGCATCGCCACCATTACCACCCCATCGCCATCGCCACTACCCACACGCATCCGCTCCATCGCTACCGCCACCATCCCGTCGCCGCCACTACCCTCCCATCGCCGCCGCCACCACCGCCACCATCCTGTCGCCACAGCTACCGCCCTCTCATGACCGCCAGCGCCGCCTCCTTGCGCTTGTAGGGAGCTGCCTCGCGCCTATTCAGGGATTAGCCGGGCGAACAATATTGGCGCGAACTGCTGGGGCGGAGCAGGGCGGCGCAGGGCGGAGCGGGGCGGCGCCTGGGATAAAGCGACGCGAGTGCAGCGGGCGCTGGCGGCAGCGGGGCGTGCGCCATCAGAAAGCAATACGCCTCCCGGTCTCGCCAGTGTGTCTAAGTGAGAGGCGCAGCTCTCCGCGGAGGACGGCAGGGGGTGGGGGAGAGGGAGAGGGAAAGGGGTCGAGGGCGCGGTCTATTGTCGAGAGCGAAACGAGGTCGAGTCATCCGAAGAGGCTCCCACCCTGTGCCATTGTGCCGGCCATTGTGGAGAGTCGTATAAATTTGGGAGAAATACCGCAAAACATTCTAATCCCATCCGGGGGAGGCGAACAAATCTGCGCGGCGCGACGAGGCACGGACACCGCCGGCAGAAGCCGTTGATCTCGCGGGCGAGATGTCGCACTTGCAACGCGCGACGGCGCGGCGCGGTGCGGGGGACGGATGAGCTGTGCTTTTGTGCACGAGCTGCTTGCCGTTCTAACCAGGAACGAGACTGTACACAAATCAAAGTTCTCTTTTGTTGTATAATATCATACCTTAGAACAATTATGCAATACACTTGCTCTCTCTCTCTCTCTCTCTCTCTCTCTCTCTCTCTCTCTCTCTCTCTCTCCCTCTCTCCCTATATATATATAAGGTCAAATTTGTTTTTCAAATGGAACCCTATGCTAAATTTTAGCGTATCGTAATGGGCTTAGAATGACGATTTCAAAGATGTGTACATACTTGTATTTAAGCGAATCTATTTTCAGAAATTTATGTGTTTTTGTAACGTATTTGTCCACTGAAGCGGCGATTTTCCATTTGACCTTCCCTTCTAACTAAATGAGAAACTTCGCGAGTCCGTCCTTCAGATAATGGCAAATTTAAACGTGAAAAAAGAAACAAAGCTTTGAATTTATTTATTTGTTATATTTTATAAATAAATTTAGCATTAGTTAGTTCATCTTTTAACATACCTTCCATTACAAACGTAGGTGTTAAGTTGCAAGTTTGTTTTAATGTAAAGTATGCGTAATATTCTAAATTTTACTTTAGACACTTTTATGTTTATTAATTATCAAGTATTATTCATTATTTTAAATCAGTTCATATTTTAGTTCAAAACAACTTCAAAATAATGTGATTACTACTTGGCACAACGTATTCTCAATGTGAAACGCATTTATTTTGCGTAAGTTTACGATGTTTTAAAAAAATACTTCGAGTTAAATCTAAGAGTTGAAATTTTTATTGAAGTTTGATGTTACAGCAATATAGAATGTATGCAATTTTCAGATTTTTATGTGGTCCTCAACAGAGATATTGCAGTAGAAAATTTGGAAAAAATCCAAAATTCCAATTTATAAGAGGATGTAATTTTTAAGTGGTACGTTCTTTGCCAATGATATTTTACAAAAAGTAGCTATATTGATATATGTAAAAGCACCGAAAAAATTGAGGTTGTGATCCTACTCCTTCTTTGATGAATTACTCTCTGAAAATCGTTCATTCGCGTTCCATAGATTTGATTGCAAATATTTCCCAAATGAAAACATATAAGTACTGTAATAATATTTCTATTTGTTGGCCACAGTATACTAAAGCCAATGCTTTTTATTGTGGAATGTGAAAACAACCCAGAGCTGACTAATTTAGAAAAGTGTCTACAAATGCGAAAAATGGCGCACGGCGTAAAACAAAAATGGCCGCCATTTGTAAACCAGAAACAATAAAAAAATTAAAATGTTTTTGAACAGAGGAAACATAAGGAAATGAATCTACAAAATATGATTTTTTTTTTTCGAGATAGTCGCGCGACCAGTGCTGGACCACTAAAAATGGATTGACCCCAGTTCTCATCCTTGTGGCATTAGGCTGATCGCCGAGCCTGGTAACTATCGTTGCCTTGAGCTAGAAGACACAGACAGGCGTCAGAGTTGATGGAATGCGGCCACAAATGTGGTACTCCCAACTAGGAGAATGAGATATAGTGCTTTGGTTCTAATTCAGGTCCACGAGTGTAGATATAATTAACTCACAGAGAACAAGTAGCGAACATTTCTCAACTAGGGCTAGTCAATATTCATAATGTCTAACAATTAAAGGTAACCTAGTTCTTTATTATGAAACCTACGAACACATACAAGGATTATAGTAAACGAACATATCTCAAACGGAACTTGTCTTCATACATAATATTGAAACAACGAAAGTTCCACTAACTTTTCATCAGGATTCAACTAAAGCACATGGGAGTCATCAGTTCAAAAGGGCCGATCAACGTATTCACTGACGCAACATTAAGGCTCGTTAAGGCTCTACGAAATCTCCATCATGAAACCCACGAAAGCATAAAGGAGTCACTAGTATTCGAATATTCCGCGACAGTGTGCGTGTAAATATTGAAAGTTAAATACATCCGGCGCCGGCGGCCCCTGGGACGGGGGTTAATATCCGATCCCCTCACGCTACGCCGCCGCCGCCGCGGCCTCGCCTCGGGCGCCGGAGACAATGGCGCTGCCGCGTGGGGTTGGCGCCTCCTAGCGACCCCTTTCCCTCCCCCCAGCAAGGGGGGAATAGCGCTTACCATCCGGGTGCACAATCTTCACGGACGATTGAAAATGTTCAGGTCGTACAAAGTATATTAATACACCCATATCGTCAAATCACAAATATGCAGCAAACGAGAAAAATCAACAGATGTGAGAAATGCTCCTTTTGTTAAACGAATTTTCCGTAATCGGAAGTTTGCCAGTGACACTTTTCCAAAATGATGAAAGAAGCAAAAGATAAAAAAATATTTTAAAGAGTCATTTAATTATTACACACTATTATTGGCAGTATTATTAAAAAGTTAACATTAAATATATTGGTGATGTATATTGTGTATTTGTGCCTTAGACACTTATATTGCAGATTATACGTTAATTAGCCATTTGTTGCCAGCTGTTTATACTCAAAATATTTCATCTATGTCTCGTATGCGTTTTATTAGATATAAAGATTGTTATACAATAATTATTTATATATGAAGTAATAGATGTACTAACCATTACAGAAGCTACTCTAGCAATATTTTAAAGTTATTTTCTGGTCCTCAAAACTCCTTATCCTTCACACATCAATCCCCCTTCTACAACAATCACTTGTATTTGACAAAATGAAGCCACTCACACGTAACATGAATGGATAAATTACCTTGTTAAATTATTTCTCTTTTTAATAATATATCTCATATTTACTTTTTCGAATTCCCATAGAGAGAAAGTTACGCAATTTTTCAAGGAAAAGTGCTGCTATTTTGAGAGAAAGTGTTTCTTTCTTATATGACGTGTTTATTATTTTCTCTTAAATGTATGGCCAAAGACAGGTTTTGAGGATACTTGTTATCGAAAAGTAGTTTTTGTCAAAAAGCCTGTCTTTCCGTCCATCTGTACGTCTGCGAACAACACTAGTACCTAGTACTAGTACTAGTACTAGTACTAGTACTAGTACTACTACAACACTAGTACTAGTACCTTATCGTACATTCACCATAAAAGATTTCTCCTGTCGCTCTGGCTGATGTCGGGCCTCTCGAATTTGAAACGAATCTAATTTTGAGGGGCACTTCGCACGAAGCCCATTAGACGAAGTTTTCTCAAAAATGGATCTAAAGTTGCTCTTCATTTTTGAACGTGTGCATATTATACTTCTCTCACATACGTTTCATATATATTTTATATTTTTATAATTAATAATAGAGCTAAGTGTGCTTATAAAATGGTGCAAGATTAATTTTCATTTAAACCTCTGAAACTTCGAAAATTGGAAAAGTTAAGTGTTGAATTTGGTATTATTAGAACCAGTGTTTGAATCAATTTTGTAATGAGTAAAACTCTGTAAAATATGACAAAATATTAATATTCCTGACAATGTGGTTTAATCAACACGGTAATATCAAACACACAGCAGGAACTGCATTTCCTCCTTCGTTTCGTTAAAACAAATGCTGAGTCGATTGACATTTGTGCTCCAGGCAAGTGTTTTCTATTATTAAACACCAACAGAAATCAGCCATATAACGAAAGAAATAAAATCTCATTGGGGCCAGCAGTACGAGTACAACCGAAGTAAAGGCGCGTTTTAACAGACGAAGCGTAGTCATGTAACATAGGCTTGCGAAATATATATATTTTTTCTGCGGCACAGGTTTGAATACGTTTCTAAACCCAATTGAATTGAAATATGCTTGTCAATTTTTCGTATCACGCACGTTTTCATTCCACGCTGAAAATAAAAATTCAGTATTTTAGTAATTTCTTGGTAGTAATCAATTTTGTAATGAGTAAAACTCTGTAATATATTACAAAATATTAATATTCCTGACACCGTGGTTTAAAATGAACACGGCAATATCAAACACACGGCAGGAACTGCATTTCCTCCTTCGTTTCGTTAAAACAAACGCTGAGTCGATTGACATTTGCGCTCCAGGCGAGTGTTTTCTATTATTAAACACCAACAGAAATCATTCATCATGAAGACCCTAGTACCTAATGGTTATCTCTTTTATATCCTGTTGAAATAATCTTCTGGTTTTTCACTTAGTGGTTTTCCAGAAAGTATTCAAGATGAGAAAGAAGAAAATGTAACTTCAATCTAACATCATATTCGAGTCTCTTGAATTGTTTGAGCATCGTTTTACAAATAGGTACGTATCGAATATATTAAACATAACCCAGAAAATTGTTGATAGCATCTCTCAACGAGTATCAAGCTTAAAGTTCTAAGGAGTTAATTTTATTTCCAAAGATTTAAAAACCTTAAAGTCACTAAAGGCATTCCTTCATTACTTGGCGAATATGTGAATCGTCGAAAATATCTTCTAACGAACTGTGGGTTTAACGAATAGTTACATTATCCCACGTTTGATATGCAAAGGAATTAGAAACTATTGCTGCAAGTCAGCTGGCGGTCAATTTATTACACTTCTACGAGTATCTTGACATTAAGTGTCTTCTTTTCAGTCGATCTATAAATTCCCCAGCGAATTCCTCCAACTTTGGAGACCCATTCACATAAGGAACAAGATAAAGTAGTGAATCCTCTCCGTTGTCTATTGATTTTTAGATATTTTTTTGCACCCAAAGCGGAAGTAGTATTTTCTGGCAGTGCTGTTGATGGTACTGAAATCTAAAGCATTGGTTTATCAGTCGCAGGTTTCCTTACTAATGGCAGATTTATATACAAAGTGGGAATCTTTGTTTTTCTTATTTAATCCAAATATTTTACACAGATAAAAATGAGAATCAATGTTATAATTATATATCATAAGGCTTACGATATAAACTTAGTTTTATTACCAATAATTATTTACTGAATTAACATATCCAGAATTGTAAAAATTTTAATATTTTCTCATAAAGTCTTCCATTTAAATAATACAAACGGAAACCTATTTGCTTTTCAATTAAGCATATATAATGTGAGATATAAGCTTAAATCTCATTAAATCCATTTTTAATTGTTTAAAAACCGTCAAATTTCGCATTTCACTGATTAAAACATTTGTTCAGAGTTAAGATAGTATAGGAGAAACTCGGTCATACATTAATTGCACAATATTGTAGATTATACGCCTTCCCATTACGTCATTGAGATGGAAAAGCTTTATAGCGTTCATAAACCTGAAATCTTTTTACAATATGTACTTGTCGTTTCTTAGTCTTCCCACCAGTGGCGGCTCTTCAAGGAGATTTGTAGAGCTGCAAAACTGTGGGTTATTGTCCCCTAAAACATTATTTATCAAGAATACTCTTCTGCAAAACACCTAAGACTGTGAATCCGGACAAGCATAAATGGTGTCCCAGATAAGAACAAACATTGCGACCATTATCTTTGTTCCAAACATTTAAATCCTTAAACTTTGTGAGATCTTCTCACAGAGATATCAGCAATATTTTTTCGCGAACATTGACCCAACCATTAACACTAACGACCAATTCACCATCACTAACTAAAAGCCGAACCTTGTCGTCGCAATCATAACCGAAAGCGTCTTGTCCAAATTTTGATAACAAGAAATAGTCCTGCCTTAATATAACCTATTTGCATCTCAGGAACATATTTTGGCTCTTATCTCTCTGTCCCCTACATAAAGGAATAAAATCACTACAACGAGGATTGAGGGAAGAGGGATGACATTTGTGCACATGTTGAAACTTGTTAGATGCACTTGATCCATTCTTCACCATTGCAATAATTTCGAATCAAAATGTGCAGCGAGTGTCCAAGATATGTGACTGGAGATTGAACAGAGAAGAGGAGGAAACATGTTTATAGAAATAACATTAAAGTATATTTTCTGCATTAAAATTTAAAAAATTCTCACACAGGAGTAATCAGTGTGGCCACTGTCCACACCAAAAATAACTATAACCACATCAACTGAGCGTTCTGCGCGGGCAACCATTATTCAGTGACGTGTCGAAAGAAAAATGAAACATGTGTAAACTATATTGGTAACACAGAGTTGACATTGCTAACCAGAACTGTACATTCTTAAGAGCTAACTAGAAGAAAAATCGAAAACCTTCTCAATATTAATAGAAATAGAATCCACCCCAAAAGAAGTAATTACCCGTAAATCAACCTGTGAGAAATACTCACATAATTTCTCTAAACCTACTCTACCACGAACTTCAACCTTATTTAAGACTTCCATAATCAATCCGTAACCGCCACCCAAAACTTCCAAAATACCTCCCCACCAAATTCTCTGTCGCAAGCACCCCATACCAACCATCCCATAATAAGTACAATAATGAATGCCATTATCTCTTGTGTTATCAATTGCATCAATTCATTAATGCCTCAATAATCAGTACCACACAATATTGTGAAATGTGACTAATAATATTGGCATATGAAACCCAATATTAAATTAACCATTTAAATTGCAGCTTCAATGGTATTGACAATAAAAAGCAACAATTAATCCACTTCCAGTATCACTAAACCGTAGGCATTGCCGGGACAAGCTCTAAGCTCCCGACTGGTTTCACGACAAGTGCGGTAGTGTAGTGCATGTTAGTGTAAGTGTGTGTAAGTGGTGAAGACAGAACAAGGAAGAGAAAAGAAAACCTGTCCGTGGCCCGTTTGTTAGAGTACTCTTCCATCATTCGCCTGGTATCGGAGAAACCACTGAAAACTACCGATCAGACTAACCTGCTGCTAGAATTCTCCTCCAAACAGTAGCTGAACTCGACCCAGCTGTATAAAGCAATATAAACAAAATTCAAGTAGTACAGAATCAGTTCCTTAGAACAATAGATAACGCCCTATGGTTCGTTTCTAAACACCAACCCTCTAAGGAATTTAACCTCGAACCAGTTGCACAGCATATCACTTATCTATTCACTCAATTTTATTTCAGCTTATATCAAATCCCCTCCCTGGTTCCATTCAGACTCGATAAAAATCCTAAATTTCAGGCCCGAATTAAAAACAATTATTCTTTATCCCTATTCCTTTTATCCTATTATTCTTTGCTAATTATTATTGTTGTACATTTTAATGTTGAAAGACAATAATTAGATGAAATATTCGTTTGCTCCAAACACGCTTCCGGCAATGTTTTCGCTAGAACTTAGAGATCTTGAATGAATTAACTCCATGCTCGTACTATGAAAATGTGTTGCCATGATAAATATCACCTGGATTTTTAATACTATAGCGATGCGATGCGATGAGTGTCATATATTAGTGTGGCGACAAAAGCGTACACCTATAGGTCTTCCCCTTCGATGGAAGGTGGTAGAGTTATTTGCCTTTGCAGTGCATGGAGGATAATAGGGAGACTGTAAGGGGTGAATGATTGGCAGGTGAGTAATTATGGATGATATGAAATCCACATGGAATACAGGTTGGGATGAGAAGCGAATCACATCACGTAGTAATGAAAACATGCACGCCTAACGCGAGACAAGACACGAAGCCCTCGGCATCATTGCATTGTTAATAAACAAAAGGCCTCTTTTCTTGTGAGTGATGTTTGAATCAAATGATATTTTGCAACAAGAGTTTTTACTACTGAGATATCTTTGCTCTCTGCGTACACCACGTAAGAAACGAAGGAAATTTGTGATCTTAAAGTCGGTGTGTCTCGGGGGGGCTTCCGCCGACGCAGAACTGGGAACTCTTTTTTGAAGTTGGCGGCCCTGGGGCTGGTGAGGCGAACATCGATAGCGGCGGGTGGCCCCCGAGGGCGCAGGTGGCCCCGGGCGCGTGGCTCCCGTTCGCCTCCGGACCTCCTCACCCCCTCTCTGCCCTTCGTCACCCCTTCGTCGCCCTCGCCACTGCTCGGGATATCAGGTGGCTCACTTGGCTCCTCTCGCGATCGCTGGCGGGCGTCGGGTCACGAATGGCGGGCGTCTGTCTGCGGACACGGGCGAAGGGCGACAGGCAGGGGACGGGAGATGATCGCGTGTGACGTATGACACACAGCGGGGCTCGGACGATGGGAAAGAGTGATGGCGTTGGTTAGAAGCAAACAATGGCTTCTGGGTTACGGAAAACGAGGAATTAGCTACGGGCGAAGGGCGATGGGCGATTGGCGATAAGCGAAAGGTGATGGACAAGGGGCAAAGCGCGAAAGGGGATGGGTGACCAGCGATGGGCGATGGGCGAACGGCTACGAACGACTGGTGATGGGCGACGAGCCAAATATGGGAGGCAAGCGGCATTTCTTGGACAATGGGCAAGCAACGACAGGGAACGAACAACAGCTATTAAGCGATAGGTGAAAGATATTCAAGAACAGATGGAGGAAAAGAAGATTCAAAAGATGATTTATAAGACGAACATTAAGAAGAACAAAACAAATGCGGATTTACCAGAGTCGAATCAGCATATCACCCCTCACAGTTGAATACTTTCCAACACCGTTCTGAACCCTCCTTGAAAAACGCGTAATCAACCAGCATCATCCAGCTCCCCACATCAATGAGAAACGCCGCCAGCAACGCGCGGGGCGGGGAAAACGCGGAGTTCTGACGGCATCGCAAGACAATCACAATCAGAAAGCGAGATATGGGCGGCGCGCGCCCGTGTCCTACACGCACAAAAGCGAAATATTATTAAAAGCGCTTTGGGCGTTGACCGAAGCGCGGACGGCGGCTGGCCGGGCGGTTTCGCCCACGTTCGGCACGGGCAGCTATGGCGACGGGTCGTGGCGGTGGCGGAGCGGGGGTGGGCGGATCCGCGTGCCGGCGCGTGCCGGCGCTCCGCTCCCGTCGCCGCAATCGCCCTCGCCCCGCCCCTCCCCGCCCCTCCCCGCCCCACTCCGCCGCGCCGTGCGCCCGCCCCGCGCCGCCGCAGCGTTATGAGATCCGGCGCTCCGCCGCCATCATTACGTGTGACCAAGCTTGTACAGTCCGGCGCGAGCGCGTGTCCGGATTGCTCCGCCGGGGCGGTATATTGCCGCGCCACAGGTATGCGGATCCTCCCCCTCCTTGCGCCCGCCCTTCGCTACGCCGCGCCGAGCCGCCTTGCTCCGCTCGCCCCGCCCCCGCTCCCGCCCCGCTCCGCCCCGGCGCACCCAGTCCTACCCGCAACCGACGCCGAGGGCGGGAGGCGGTCCCAGCTAAGCGAGAAGGCCTCCGCATCCACCCTCGGCCTCGCCCTCGGCCTCGTTCCAGCACTAGCTCTCGTCCCCCCGCTCTGGTCTTCCTCGCCTGCGCCCTAGCATCTGCTTCCGCATCTACGCCCTGTCCCGCTCCCTCTCCCACGCCTTCGCTCACGCCCTCACTCACACAGGCCCTCGGCCATGCCGTCACCTTTGGTCTTGTTCTCGCTGTGGTCTTCACACTATGCACTATCGCTCTAGCCATGCCTCCCTGTCTTGCTTGCGTCCACCTGTCGACTTCGTTCACGTCCTTGTGTTCGCACTCGCTCTCGGGTTGGTCTTTGTGTTCGCCCTGGCTCGGTAACTCGCCCTCACCCTCGCTTTTGCCCTCTCCCACGTCCAGACCAGTGCTTTGCCCTCGCCCTAGAGGCTCATCCCCGTCGGCCCAGTCTTCTCTCACGTTCGTCTTCGCAATTATTCTTCCCTTTTCTCTCCCAAACTTCAAGTCTACTCAATCACCAACAGGCTCGCGTCGCCCGTCCCCTTGGCTTGGTCTCGACCTCATTATCAGCCTCATTCTCTTCCTCGCATTCGCCCTCTTTCACGCCTTTGCCATTTCTCTCGCCATTGTCATCGATCCTACTTTTGAATTCACCATCCCTTTCTCATTCGCCTTCATGCTCGCGCTCGACAAGACCTCGTATACATTTTCGTTTGTGTTCTCGCCTCGCCGTACCTTCATACTTCATACATTCACGGTTCCTTATATTTCCTTTTCAAACCATTAAAACCATCAAAACTATCAGAAGTAGAGACAAAAGCAGTATAATTCTACGTTTATTTAATGATTAATGGTAGAGGCAAATTGTTTTGGTATAAGAGATATTTCCTTCAAGTGATAAAGTTTTCCCAAATATAAAAAAATATAATTCCTAATTACATGAACGCAGATAATGTTAATAATGCATTGTTAAATACAAACGATACATCAATTGATATATTCAGTGGAAAACACTAAAAATCAAAAGGAAAAATTCATAATCTATTCGATTTCATTATAATATTAATCGCTTATGATAAAAGCCTAATCGTATTTCCTGGGCTCCGAAACTGAAAGAAATATATGCAGTCTCCTTCCATGTGAGAGGTGTCCATATGAAAAGTTTTCCAGGTGAAAGGTGAAGTTTTCGTTAGATACCCAGGAAATTGGAAAAATACAAAAACAATGTCAACAGTTTCGATTTTGACAGTGCGTCACTGCTCAGGGCCTTGGTGAACCAGCTAATTGGCCTTTGAAGCACCGATGCGCGGATTCGATCGCGGCTGAGGTACGCAGATATTCGAAGGGCCGGAAAATTCCGCAGTGAACATGTCATGCTTGTGGGAATAAAAGAACAGTGGCAGATGCCCGGCACAACTAAATCCCTCCGGCAATGTCCTGTCCTAATGTCCTGATCTCACTAACTATCGGACATAGTTAACTGTGACAGACATCTTGGCGGAAAGAATGAGAATCACACCCAGGGGCAACACGGGACGTCCGCGGAGCGCGTTTGCTTGGAAATGTTTCCTTACATCCTCGCCGCGGGTAGAAGTCGCCCGCAATTAAATATTTGCTATTTAGATATTGAGTTATGGAACAGCGACTATTTTTATTATCCAGATAATAAATTATTAATCCAACTATTATCCAAATAATAAATAAGAAATAGTATATTAAGGTAATTAATAACTGTATATACAGGATGCCTCCGTTAAAATGTTCCATTCGAAAATCTCCTGAACAGTTGCAGATACTACGATACTTTTTTACACTAAAACAAACTTATGCAAGGGGCACAGTGTATATGTTCTATTATACTAAACTGCAGATTTTGAATTAAAGATAAATCAATACAACTGTGATATTTTTAAAGGAAATCTTTAGGTTTCTTTAGCCCATAATAACAAGTTTGAAGAGACGAGTTCATTTATATGCATATTACCCTATGTTACACAATATTTTTGAGAAATTCAATTTTGAGTTGATACGATTACAGCGATTGTTAATATTTTGAAAGTACTGCGAGGAAACGCGCTTGAAAGCTATTCTGTTAGGTTGCACTGGGCACGCGGGGTGTGAAAGATCCGTCTGTAGTGCCAGAATATAAGCGGGTGGTGAGGCCGAAAAAACTCTAAATTTCTCAAAAACACTTCTATAACATAGGGTAAAATGCATATGTTTGAACTCGAATCGTTATCATGAGCTAAAGAAGACTATAGATTTTATTTAAAAACAAAATGTTGGCCATATCTTTTAAATTAAAAAGTCTTAATATTACATAATAATATAATTGTGTACACTCCTTGTTTACGTTTGTTTGAGTGAAAATTGCATCTCAATATCTGCAACGGTTCAGGAAATATTTGAAAAGAACATATTAAGCGAGCCACCTTTGTAGTATACTATGTTATTGCAGTATTCGTGAAAACAAGTTAAAATATTTTACTTATTGCAGTGTTATTCGAGAGTAATTAATTTTTTTTGTTTTGTTTTTGAGCAGACTGCGAGCTACTTTTTGGAAAAACATTTTTGTGGTTTTATTCAGCATACTTTTGCTGATGCATTCCACTAGTCTATATTATTAATTACCACTGCACGCATAAATTGAAAGAAAACTATGCAGCCCCCGGCCGTGTGAGAATTATACCAAATGTCCAGGAACTCGAGAAATATACAAAATCATCTGCATTGCTGATTTCCATTCTCAGTGGGTCTGTGCATATGACAGTTGACGTCGTGCGAGAGCAAGGCTCTGAGGGAGAGCAACCATTAAATATTGGCTATTCACGTTTTGCGTTAAGAAACAGGAACATTTTTGGTGTATGAGGTAGTAAAGAACTATTCCACTGTTTACCCGTACATACTATATTATGTTATTGTAGTATCCGTGAAGAAAGAGTTTCTGAAAATATTTAATTTGATTCAGTGTTATGAGATAATATTTTATTGTTGTTCTTGAGCAGTGGGCGTGCTTCTATTTGGGAAACCATTTTGGATGGCTTTGTTCAGCAGCCTTTCGCTGCAGCAGGACACTAGTCTCTAGTACTAATTTCCAATGCGCGCAAAAATTGAAAGATAACTATGCAGCTTCCGGTCTTGTGAATTCTCTACGGTTTTGTGAGATAGATAGCAACTCGAGAAGAATCCAAAATTATACCAAAATCAAAAAAATTCCAATATGGTTTAGTTTATACGAATTTTTGCTGCTGCAGGCTATATTTCTTAGCGGCTCAATGGTCAAGTTGATCATTCGTTTCCTAGCGTTCCACAAACTAAATACTTTTGTGATACATTGTTCCTTGAAAGTATGTGGAAGAATTCTTCTCATGTTTGGCATTCAAGTTTAAATTAGGTATCCAGTATTAGGTAGTTTAACCCTTCCATTCGCCGCTTTGAACATGTGTAATCGATCTTCAGAATAGC
Source organism: Gryllus longicercus (assembly GCA_038098605.1). Lineage (NCBI taxonomy): Eukaryota > Metazoa > Arthropoda > Insecta > Orthoptera > Gryllidae > Gryllus > Gryllus longicercus. The sequence goes on along the minus strand of JAZDUA010000267.1, from coordinate 74,517 downwards.
TTTAGAGCAACCAAAGGAAAATAAATGCTCTGGCGCCCTCATTTGTTGTTTCATTAGAAGTCTTTCTAGCACTGGTTTTACGAATTGACCCATAGAATGCCCGTATATGGTCTCAGCGTACTCGAAACCATCAGAGAGCATCCCTATGACCTGACACGCTAGATTGTTTTGTAAAAGTTATATGTTGATGTTTCAGCGTAAATTGGCGATTACAATTTTTTTTCTTATGTGATGTATACTTCTATGAGCTCAAGTAATGTAAAAAACACTGGATTTCTCATCATGTGTGACTTTTACGGGCATAAGAAGAGAGTTTTCATAGCTGAAAAGGTGCGCATTGAGCTTACTTTTGTAGTAAGGCTATGTTTGATATTTATTACATATTATTTGTTTCCATATTCACGAAAAATATAGCGAAAAATAATCAATTTTTCTAAAAATTTTACCTGACCTTATTTCAAAATCGTTCTTTCAAAACAACATTTTTTTAAAAATTGGACCCATTTTTGAGAAAATTTTGAATATATCCCAGGGGTTTCATCTAAAGTACCCCGCAAAATTGAAATATTGATTTCAAATTCAAGGGATCGTGATATCAGCCAAATCGGTTGGGGATATCATTTTTGGAAAACATCAGCTGATCGGTTTAGGTGCTAGTGTTGACAGACACGTTTTTTTCGGTATCAAGGACACAGAAATCATAGATTCTCACTGAACGTATTAGAGGAAGTAATTTATTATATGTAGGGCTAAGATTTATCCACATTTTCGTTACTAGGGCTTGACAATAAATTTTTTTTTAGAAATTTTGCTTTTTCCTCACAGTATTACAATACTTTCTCTATAAGGCGTAAGCAGTAACGAGAATGTAAAACTTCTGATCCTGCAAATTACAAGGATACTAAAGATACAAATTGGTAGCGTGCACAAATGTGAAGTAAACCTGTGTTTAAACAAGGGGGAAAATTGTTTCATGAATATCCTTTGTCAATTGTTTAAAAAATCTTAAGTAATAATGTAAAATATGTTTACTTGTTCTTGTCAAATGTGTTTATAACAAATAGAAGTTGTCCTTTATATAAGAAAATTATTAGAATTTGTTTTTATGAAAGTAAATGGGTATGATTATTGATGAATATCTGCACTTGGCTGTCAGAAATTTTTAGTCAATGTGCACCTTTGCTCATATACAAATCGTATTTTTTTGTATAAAGTCTTGATGACTGAAAAAATATTTTTCCTAATGTGTAGGGATTATTCTTTATAATGTGAAAAATTGGCGTAATGAAAGGTTAAAGGCCATCGGTGTATTTTAAACCGAAAGTATTTTGACAATGAAAGGAATTATTAGAATTCCTTCTACTAGGTTACACGTTTATAACAGATATCTCTAAACACTATGTAACATGGAATAGAAACCCCGTAGCAGAGTTGGACGCGATGGAAGTCGCGGCAGAGACGAACAAAACGGCTTCATATTTCACAAACGTCACTGAATTTCCCCGTCGCTTCACTTTGCATTTCACCCACCGTCGTCTCCGATTGTCTCCATCCACTGCTACCATTTCCATCACCACATTCACCCCATCAACGTCTTCTCAATTCAGCGTTTCAAACGCGTTTGCGCTTCAGCCTCGCTGTCATCAAGAGACCTCAGCTACACTCCTCGTCACATAAATGTTCCCGCCCCCCTTTCCCTGCACCATCCCCGCCACCCCTTTACTCCGCCATCCCTTCCACCCACCCGCTCCCTCCACCCCGCTATCCTCGCCACGTCACACTTCCTGACATTCGCTCTCCTTGACATACCGTTATCCACACCATCACTCTCTTCCAACTATCTTGCTCTTCCCGCCATCCCGTTATTCTCATCATCCCACTAACCCCGATCATTTCGCCATTCTACGCTAACTCCGCTATCCTCGCGAATCCGCTTTCCACGCCACTCCGCTATCCTTTCCATTTCGCCATTCCTGCCATCACACTCTTCCCGCTATCTCGTTCTTTCCGTCTTCTCGTTATTCCAACCACCTCGCTATCCCCGCCATCTGGCAGTACCCGTCATCCCGCTATTCCGTTATTTCCGCCCACACGTTTAACATTGTCGCCCTCACTTGGCTACCTTTTAACTTACATTTACCTCTTCTATACTCCTTAGCCCCCTCTTTTCCATCTTTTTACCCCGTCCTTCTAGCACCCCCCTCAATCGCCAGTTGTAATGACGTGAATTTCCAGACACTTTGTGGCAGTTCCGCCGTCGCTATCGCTGTCGTCACCATCTCCGCAGACGGTGGCAGAGCCGTCGCCATCCACCAACCAGTGGTCCTTGTCTCCTTCGGTTCCTTAGCCTCGTCGACGCCCCGCCCTCGGCATCTGCCCGTCTCCGCCCCTGGCAACAAGTGCCCTCGGCAGCGCGGCAAACGCCAAAGCGCCGCACCACATCCTCCGCCTCCGCCCCCTCCCCTCCACCCACCCACTTCTCCGCCGTCGCCCGCGGTTTTGCTCGCGCGCCTCTGTGGATATTGCGTTGCCCACATTTTGCGTTGCGAATGACATCAATCATAGGCCTTGAGAAGAGTTCTCAACAAATTTACAAGCGTAATTTAATGGGATTTTGAAACATTTGACTTTCAAATCCGCCGCAACGAGAAGAGACGCTGCAAGGCCGGTGGCGGTGGAAGTGGCTGGGGGGCGATAGGGGAAGAGCGAGGCGGGCATCCGACGGGTCGACGTCCCGGGGGGGGGGGTGACGTGGGACGAGCGGAGGAGCAGCAACGCGGCGGAGGCGAAAGGAGACGAGAGAGCCCGGGCCCGTGGCGGGCGGTGGGGCGGCGGTGCGACGCGAGGCGGGGTTCGCGGCCTAGTTGGCGGGAAGAGCTGGGGCGGGGCACAGGCGGAATGATCGTGTAGAAGGTACGAAACGAGAGCCGTGCGGGCACGGAGCAATAGCGTAGAGGGGACGGAGCTAGGGTGCCATGTGGATCAAGTAGGAGCGGAGAGAAGAGAATGCGCTGAAATGCCAGTGCCAGTGGAGAAGGCGGAGAGAACGCAGCGAGGACGTAAGGAATTGGAGCAGACACAGAACAGGTCAAAAGGAAAAAAAAGTGGCTGAGCAGAAACGGAGAAGGAATAACCACAGGGTGGGGACGGAGCATAGAGCGGAGCAGAGCAAAATATAAAGAACGGGATTGAATAGAAAATGAAGAAAAGGCGGATATGAGGGTGGCTGAAGTACGTATGTCGTAAACGGCAGGAATAAGTATCGGATGTGGAGAAAGGCGGAACAGAGGGACGAGCAACAACGAGCGCAGCGCGAGGCGCGGTCGAGCAGGTGGAGGCGGTGACGCTCTCAGAGCAGTGGCGGCGAAAGAGGCTCCGGAGGCTGCCGTCCGCGCGGCCCCCGAGAGCGGAGGGCGTCGGCCGAGGGGGCAAGCGGGTGCGGCGCAGGGAGGCAAGCGGCCGTGGCGGCCCCGGGCGGGGAGCGGGGGAGACGCGCAGCAAGCGAGAGTCTACGCGGCGCCCTCGAGAAGCCACTCCGCGCGGCGCGGCGTCGCGCTGACCCCGCAGCCTCCGAGGACCGAGGACGTGGTGTCAGCGCTGCGCTCGCCGCCCCCGCGACGCCCGCCCCCGCCCCCGCCCCGCACGCTTCACCCGCGCCTCCCCCGCGCCTCTCCCGCTCGCGACGACGCTCTCCAAAAAATGGCTTGCGAAACCGGAGGCGTCTGTGTCTCACGACGAACATATCGCAAGTGTCTCTCTCATTCTAATAGATTGGGGCAGTAACTATAATGTTGACAGTGATTTATAATAAATGAATACTACAGTAATAAGGACCACTTAAACCCGTTGGCGGTCTACTACTCCACCCAACTTGTACTTTACGGGGAGGGGGACCAGGGCTCTTGGGTGGGCACTTGAGACTAGCTCTTAACCTCGTCCACATGGGGGTAACAAGATACACCATGGGTATATTCTCACTCCCGTAGGACTAACAGCGCACGTCAAGTCACTGCTTATACCTCAAACACGAATACTCACTGCTCACCTTGGGGCGAACGACGTGAGTAGCGGTCACCGGGCTGGAGATTTCAATTCCTGACAGGATTTCATTATCTGGGACTACGACCGAAGAACGCAGGCACATACGAGCAATACATACGAGCAATTACATACGAGCAATTACAAAAAATATGTAACTCCAATCTATACCATCCCCGATGGTGAGAGATACTTGGTCCCGGAAACCCTGCTAGCCGACGGTAGGTCGGCGCGGGTACTCATCCTCCAGCGGGGAAATATCAAAGCCCCCTTCCGATAAAATGCACTCCACTTATGGGACAAATGGCCTCAGTAATTGACACGCCCGGCATCACTAATCAATCAATAAAAAATCCAATACAGCATGTGAAATTCGCAATATTTAGTGACGTCATTGTTCACGATCATTACAACCCTTGGTTTCAACTTGGCCCGGAGTGGTCAAGACACATCACTATACAGTATTTCAGTAAAACTCTTGAGCGTGCGGACGTGCAGATGAGTCTCGGTTATCTGGTGAGGAACAGATAATTTGTTTTCGGATCCCGCTAGAAGATATAAAGAAATTTCCAAAAACGTGTTTTTTCGAGTTTTGGCACTGCGATCTTAGTGATAATGCCAGAAACAAAACCAACGCCTTTTAAATCGATCTATGTATGTGGCATTGATTAAACACAAGTGCCCAAACAAAGTTTTAGCAAAATACCTCATAATTTTCTTTCACGACGTTGGCAACACTGATGTTGACATATTTAAGTGAACAATTGAATTACCAAGTAAATTGCATGCGCAGCAGTTTGATTTCAATTTAGATTCAAATTATTATCTTATTTAAAAAATAAATTTGCGAATACCGACGAACAGTATTACCTCAGAACATATTGAACTTGAAGAACTTCAAGTGAATATGGAAAAAAACTGTGAGTAATGCTAAAAAATGAATGAACGTTATGTATGATTTCACACTTTTACGTTCTTACATAAGTGTGCAAATACCAATTTTCATATTTAATGTGATCCGAAATGTATTCTTATTCAACTTAATAAACACCTTATTCACATAAACATACAAAGTTGTCATCTTTTAATGTTAGATTAGCATGCAAAGCTAGATTCGAAAACAAAACGATTAATAGAGCAATTGCAGAAGTAGAAGTGAACACAAATTAGACTGATTTTGTGAAATTTTAATCTCTTCAAAAATAAGGGGAGGAAAATATGGAAGTGTTGAGGAAATCCGGGGAAGAATTAAATGTAGATGTAAAAAATGTTGCCATAGACTTTTTGGAACTAATTACTGTAGGAATCTGTAGTTTTGCATTTAGCATTTGTACTAATGCAAATGTGCGATGTGCATTTTAGTGCATATTATAAAAACAAGTAAAAAAAGTAGCTGTACTAAAATTTAAATATTATCATCAAAATCTGCATTTGTTACAGCTAATTTAATTTTTTGAAATTGCACTAAGATCCGTTCATATACCGTATGGAGGCCATTCATTGGGCGTTGGGAACTATTTAACGGGAGTATAACATTATCAGCTACTACGATTCATTGCTAAATTCAAAGAAAGATACTGAAAGAACATATTTACACAAAGCTGGGCATGAAAGAAATGAAGTATGAAAGAAATTTTCAGCACATGGAACTATTTTAAAAACAGTTTACAGCGTCGACGACGCCACATTTTTCTACTTGTAGAGTAACTCAGTTTCTCTCTCGGCGGGCCTGCCACGTTACCCGATGGTGGTTTTCTTTTGCCAAGCCGTAGTGGAGGCGCGTTCTTACAAGATAAAACAGTCCACCAGTGTCAGATCAGGAGGAAAGAGCACGCATATCAGTCATGCTCTCCCAAAGGCATTATTTTTTACTTTCTCGTCCTTACTTCCTAAGAAGAGAAAGTAATGTATTTGTGTGCCGGAAATTTTGAGAAAAACAATTGACGGACCTTGATAACGAAAAAGGGTATAAATATTGTTCAGAAACGAAGTAAATGACTCCCTCTAAAGGTTTGTGTAGTCGGAATTCATGTTTTGTAGGCCCTTGGTACCAAAAAGTCGATTGTCGGTGAAACTTCCGTCTGTCCGTTCGTCAGCCCAACTTTGGTCACAATTAGCGCTTAAACTGTTCACCTAACTCTCTCCAAAACTGATAGTCCGTGATCAATTTAAAAGAACTTTTTAGTTTGAAATGAATATATTTATTTTTATGGATACTTTATATGAGGCCTCATCAACATTTTTCAATTTCTCTAAAATATAGCATCAATTCTTTTGATTGAAGGTTGTCCACAGATAGCGAAAAGAAGCAAGTTTAATTTTCGTTGAAACCCCGGTTTTTGAGAAAATTTTAAACGTTCAAATTGTTTTAGCTTCTACCTACGTCTATAATATTAATGACATTGTTTTTCCTGAATGAAATCTGTTTCTGAAAAACACATTTTGAAATTACGTCATGTACCATTTTCATTACCTTAATAAAAGACCTTAATGAACTTAGTAAAAGACCTAATTATGGACAACAAATTTCATTTGAAGGAAAAAATCTTAAATTTTGTTGTTGTAGAAAGATACCGAAAAGTGCATATACTATTAAAATTTTCAAAAATTCAGATTTAACCGTGAAAATCGTACCTAAGTCACTTTTATAAGTGTATTTTACTCTATTCTTAGAAGAAATTTAGAGAAACAATTTGGAGTCATTTTTGAGAAAATTTTGAAAATGTCCAGAAGGCTTCATGTAAAGTACCCCCAGACTTTAAAAAATGTTTTTCAAAATCTCCAAGCTTTCACTCGAGTCAGATGGACAGGTGTTTCATCAGTTTGGAAAAAAGGTATGGTTTAGGCGCTAGTGGTGTTCACAGACGGACGGACGGACAGACAGACGACGGACAGACAGACAGATTTAGATTTGATAAAACAAAAAAAAAACTTTTTCGGTATAAGGGGACCCCACAACGTGTATTTCAGTTGAAATCTCGAAATCAATTTTCCTCAGTATTACATAACTTTCCAAATACTCCCTATACACGTACGTATACGGAAAAGTAAAAATCAGTGCTTGTCCCATTTTCGGCGAACTCTGTGTATTATTGAAAATTTAAAAAAGTTAGTATTTCAAAACTACAAAAGTTGAAGATAGAAATTGTTGCTTTAAACAAAATATGTTCTAAAACATCAGCTCTCAAAATGGTCATGTACATTTTATTTTAAAAAGAGGAATGTTTTGTGAATTTTTTTGTGACGCCCTCGGCCTTTCTTTTTCACCTTCGCTCTCTCGCTCACTCTCTTTCGCTCTCGCTCTCTTTTGCTCTCGCTCGCTCTCGCTCTCTTTTGCTCTCGCTCTCTTTCGATCTCTTTTGCTCTCGCTCTCTTTCGCTCTCTCTCGCTCTCTGTCTCTCTTGCTCCCGCTCTCTCTTACTCTTACTCTCTCTCGCTCTCTTACTCTTGTTCTCTCTCACTCTCTTACTCTTGCTGTCTCGCTCGTCCAAAACAGTATGATTCAGTGTTGCCGAGGTAGTGACAAAATCGGAGAATCGGGCTCGATGGAACTACCGTGCTGAAAATAAGCCATACTCTCTGATATGATTGACCAAACATTAAAAAATGCCTACTCAATACACTTCCACTCAATAAACTTACCGTTTAGCCTTCAACCGGTTTGAGATTAATAAATTATACTTTCTTCTACTTCTCCTTCTATGTAGGTTTTACATCTGTTTTTCTTCACGCTTAATCACGTGGGGATTCCTAGATGTTGACGGCATATCTTTTCTCCATCTTTTCTGCGGCCTTCCAGGGTTTCTCTTTCCTAATAGTGTAATATCCCGGGCTATCTTCACCAGTCTATCACCGCTTACTCGTGTGGTGTGGTTATTCCATTATTTTTTCCTTCTTTTACTTTTCACAAATTTGATATTATCACATATTTTACACTGGTTTCTTGTATCCACATTGCTTACTCGGTCACCCCTGATTTTTTCTACTATCGAGTAGTCATTTCTACTGATCAGTTACGATGTTTTGTTTTCTTCGTGTCAGCTCGGGTTTCAGCTCCATTTGTCAATATTGGTCTTACAATTGACTTATAGATTCTAACTAAATCTAATTATTTCTTGAACAAAATGGGGGTTCCCGTTTGAGATTTGAAAGTTAACCCCCACCCAATCCCCTATATCATTAGATAGTTTTCTAAACATTATTGAGCAATTCACAAGTATTGTAAATTCTTTGTGAAACAACTTACGAGTACTTGTGGTTACTAGTACTAGTACTAGTAACTTGTAACGTGTAGCTTGTAGCTTGTAACCTAGGTGAAACAGGCCCCAGGGAGCGGGGATGAGGTTTGATTTTAGGTCAGGCAGATGTCCCCCTTGGAAATTCATTTTTTTGGGACATTCTTTTCTACAACGCGTATTTGTCGAGTTATTTTGATTTGTCAGTTTAATTGGATATAAATATATATATATATATATATATATATATATATATATATATATATATATATATATATATATATATATATATATATATATGCCTTCTTGAGGCCTAGAAAACACAATAAGGTGGGCTTGTTATATTCGATCGCATTCTTGTCTATTTGACGGACTATACATATAGAATCTGTTGTTAATCTGTTTGTGCGAAATCCTTATTGTTACTTATTGATTTCGAAGTATTGGTGCAATTTTAGCCAGAATTACTTTCGTCAGTTATTTTAATATCGTCCTCACAGTAGGGTTATACCTATGTCTCCTCAGCTCTCTTCAGTAATTTCTCTTCCCTTTTTTTAAAGATCGGTGTCGTAATATAGATTTTCCAATCTCATGATATATAACCGAGTTCTAATATTTTACTAAATAATACTTCCAGCAGTTCTTTAATCTTCCGCCTCAATACTTCAGCATCTTCGTCAATATTTCATATTAATCGTGGGCCTTTCTGTTCTTCAAGGTTTTCATTTATGTATCTATATCATAATCTGTAATTTCAATTACGTCATCCATATTTGAACTGGATTTTCTGGTACTTGTTCCTTAGACTCTTGGTATAACTGTTGAAAGTAGTTTTCTCAGGTATCGTATTTATTTCTACGATTTTAGTTTATTTCAATTTTTCTATTCCTTAATCTCTTCCATACTCCTTTTGAGCTCCATACATGACTTTCTCCATACTCTTTGTGAACGCTTTCCATTATGCCCCTTTCAGTCTCCTTATTTTCTTATTTTATGTGTTTCTTTCGGCAACATACATTTCATGTCTTCTGATAATTCCGTTGTTTTATAACGTGTAAATTTTCTTTTATTTTTCTCAGTAACCTATGTTATTTCATTAGTAAACCAAGATATCTCATATTTACTTTTAGTCCACACCTGTACCTTCCTTTTCCCTGGAGCCTCTTCCGCTGCTTGAAGTAGATTTGTCTTTGCTTTGATCCACTCTGCTTCTATGCTCTCTTCCACTTCGATAGAGTTCGCATTTATCTTCTCGTTTAGTCTTCTCTCATATCGATCTCTTCTGATTTTATTTTCTAATGATTACGTATTATATTTCTCAGAGAGTTTAGTGCTAGTTCTTTATGCTAGTCGATATTTTTATCTCATTTTACTCATAAGTCCATGATTACTACCTATGTTTGCTGAGCTTAATATTCGGACATGTAATCTTTCCGTCGGCAACTCCGCATGTGGTGGGCGTAGGGGGGATGAGTATCTCTGAATCGGTCGATGCTGGTCTCAAGCCCGGAGAAAGGAGGGTTTCAGTTCTGGTTAGCTACCTTCCTGAGTAAATTAAATCCTTCTCAGAGAATCACGCAAAGAATCGTAACTTGCTTTCACTATAAAATAAATTAAAGAAGTAACTCACAAGAGATTCTCTGAATCAACGAACTGCTAACAGCCTCTGCCTAACCACCAGATTACCCGGGCGCGATCCTACAGTCCGTCATCCCAATAGCTCCATCTCCCTGTTGTCCAGACCCCCAATTCCCAGTCGCACAATGACCTGGTCAGTTACCGTTCTTTGTTTGCCGAACGGACAAATCGACCCGTGTGCAAGATGTTCATTTAGTCACGGTCGGCCAGTCAGCAATCGCTCGATCTCCACTTTGCCAGTAACCCTATCGCCCAGTCCCGAAGCCCGGAGTCTGCACTCCCAGTGTCTGGATCGCTGCGTCACCGAATCGTCGAGTCATCCAGGTCGCCTGGGCGCGGGTGGCCCGGTAGCGCGTCGCTTCGTGTCGGCAATTTGTGGCAGCAAAATCGATTCCCCTAATTCCTCGTCTGCCTTATTTGGCGCGTGCGCCACACTGCGACTTCTGGCTGTTCCCGAAAATGAAATCAGCGATGAAAGGGAAGCGATTTCACACGACATCTCGACATCAAATCCAACACAATAAAGGTTGGCAAAGCGATTAAGGGCGACTTCCCTCCGCGGCGCTGACAGCGAGGGAGCGGGAAAAGCGGGAAATATGCGTGGGTGGGCTGAGGTTTCATCCCCACGGGAGCTTACGAGTGCGTCCGCCGCATGAAAACATGACAAAAATACAACGCAAGGCCCGAAAGTTATTTTCCAACTCTTAGTCGGATAAATTAAATTATTGAAGTACACACAGTAATTCAAATGCCGTGCAGTCATTTTTGCTGAAGAATCCTTTCTATAGAGTTAGATAATATACTTTTTTATTGAAAAAATTAATACTTCTTTTAAAATAACTATATTCAAGCATTAATTATTTAGTAGTTTTTTATATTGTATAATTCTATAAGTCTGTGCCTGTATAATAACTTTATTTATGAAAATATTTATTTATAATATATTTATTAATGTAAAAAATGTAATAAATCTATCCCATTTGAATTAGAAAACGAAGAATTTAAATCGGATTAACTTCCTTGATGTTACAATTTTTAGACATAACAAATTAAAAACCAATTGGTATACTAAACCTATTTTTTCAGCGATTATTTTGGATTTTTTATCTGGTCATCCAACCTAGATGACAATTGGAGTTATCTCTAATTTAGTCGATAGATGTATTAAATTATTACATCATCAATTTCATACTGACAATCTTTAAAAAGTAAAAAAATCCTTTTGAACAACCATTCACTAGAGAAATTCATACTTAAATGTATTAACAAACGGGTAAATAACATTTTAAGAATTCCGCCCAACTTGGTGGCCAACCTTTCCTGTGAATCTATTCAAACTCCTCCCAACGTAATTATTCCATTTGTAATAATACTGACCATACCGTTACAACAACAGTTAAAATCAAAGTACAATATCAACATTAAAGGTACAATAATTAAAAAACAGAACCCAACAGAAATAAAAGATTAATATTAGGAACATAAAATATAAAAACTCAGAATACCGTGAATACAGTTATAAAATACAATCAGTTTACAAACATTTATGACAATATATTTTTCGACAATAATACCATCCCTTTTCTAACATTAGGATCAAATCTTTCGAGATTGCACCTTCAACTATCTCCTAATTTCACTACACTACGCAACGACGCAATTTAAACGTTCAACTGTAATGTGTCAGGACTGCACTCCACCACTTACTTTAAAATTCAGATATGTTTTTGTATAATTTGTAGGTATTGTATATATTTTTGTATATATTACTTGCAGTTTTCTATTTATAACAGGTGAGCATTCATTGAATTGGATACAGTATAAATTTATTTATTATTTTTGTAATTTTGTGAAAATCCTTTTGGCTTCATGAAATGTTTTTATACTTAAATTTTGAGTTGTACCTGATGAGGGAAACAGAACAGTCTCCGAAATGTCGTAAGAATAATACACAAGTAAATAAAATTATTATATAAACGTTTTTGGAAGTTTAATTGCGGTTGTTCATAATTTAAAATAAGGGACTAAACAATTAAAATGTCTATGCCTGCTTCAACTATTGAAATTTCTTGTTACTTTGACCCCCCTTCTCGGTCGGGCTTATTGTCAAGTGTCTTATTCGGCTAGTTTAGGGCTCATCGCATTTTCGCTCCGTGGATTCAAGGCCAGTTGCTCCCTTCTCTCAACGAGCGGCTGAGACTCAGCGAGAGTGCTATGAGAAATTTAAAGGAGAAATTTATCGGTATGAGAATCCCTGCTGCCGCTACTCACTCAATACCGTGACAAAGTTTCAAATTTAGACGACACCCATGGAAGACGAAGGGCGCAGATACGAATATATTAATTCTCACTGTCTTGGGATGACGGTTGCCTCCAATGATATTAGATAACAAAAATTAAACAACCAATCCTATCAAGGAAAATTTCCAAGAATATCAAGAGTACTCTATCAAACGAGCAATACTTCCTTTCTCTTCCTTGTCCTATCCTACATACGTCGGGAGATCAGTCGGAATCTTAGACCTCCCGGCTGAGTAGTTTTACTTATGGGTTGTCTTTTTCTGCGCCTTTGTTGCCTTTTCACAACAAGGATATCCAAAATCTACGAACTAAAGTAACAATATTTTAAAAAATAAGAACTCCCTACTCACTGTGCTTAGAGCAGTGGAGTGGTAATGGAAAGGCATTTTTTAAAATTACCCAATGGGAAATGTAGGAGGCATAACATAAAGAAAATTAAAGCGTATTTAATTAGATTTGAAGCTGACTCTCTAAGCCGATACCGTTTAGAAGAAACAGGAGTTCCTACAGCAACTAAAGTACATTACGTGGAATACTATGTCAATATTGAAGATGGAAAAAACGCGATAAATGCTAAAAAAATACATTAAGTGATAAATTAAGAGATAAAATATTGGAAAAACAAAAAATATTATAAGATATTTCTTAATATTTTCAATATTTGACAAAGCATTGTCTTATTCCTATCTATTGTTGTTCATACATTGACTATAAAACGCATTTTAATAAAAATTACAGTATCGCAGTAAAATATTTTGCACTAGAACAATTCATTAATGAAAGAGTTCTCCATTTTTTGTGCTTCATAAAATATTGGGAAAAATATAGCCACGAACTTTTCCCTATATGAATAGTATAACAAAATTAGAATATCTGCGATTTTAAGCGTAAAATATTCTATGAGTTTTAAATCCGCTATTATAAAACAGTCCTACATAATTCTTCTCATGGCAATAGCGAGTTTTGTATACAGAATAATTCTAAACTATTATTATTGTTCAGAACACCCTCTCGTTTACGTTCTACTGGGAGTAGTTTGAAGTGCATTGGACGCACGTCGACGTTTAACCTCCTGCCAGCCCCGCCCCCTGGTTTCGAGAGCAGGCGCGTTGTGACTAAGAGATGACTATCGCTGTCGCCGCCCAGCTCGCAGCGCAGTGCTTGTGTTTTGATTAGACGCAGAAGCCAGTTCTTCACACTCCAGCGCGGCCTCAGTTGCGCCGACGGCCCCTCCCCCTAGAAAGGACCATTGATCCCTGCGCCCCAAAGGGCTCGCTGGAAGTCGCCCAGCTCCGCCGCGCCTCTACCACGCCTGCGACACGCCCCTCCGCGCCCCCTCGCTCCCTCTACTGCACCCCGACTCCCTCTACTTGCACGTCACTTCCGTTCCACATCTGATCAGCATCTACACTTTCACCACACGTTCACCCTGCATCCAACCCACAATGAAACTGCATCCACCCCTCTTTCACCTCACGTCCACCTTGCATCCATCTTGCATATACCTAGCATCCAACTTGCCTCCACTTTGCCTCCACCTTGCCTCCACCTTGCCTCCACCTTGCCTCCACCTTGCCTCCACCTTGCCTCCTCCTTGCATCCACCTTGCATCCACCTTACATCCATCTACCATTCACCTCGCACCACAAGTGTTCTGCCTCGCATCTACATCCTTTATCTACTTCGCATCCTCCTCAAATTCACCTATCATCCATCTCGTATCCACCCCTCTTAGATCTAGCATCCACCTCGCATCATTATTTCATCAACATCGCATCCACTTCACATTCAACCCGCCATTCATTCATTATTCTCCTCGCATCCATTACCCATCAACCTGACATTGTTTTCACCCCTCATCCAAGTCTCATACACCTCACTTCCACCTCACATCCAACCCGCATCTCTCCTCTTCATATTACCTTCGTTAATTTACGCTCTACTTCAGTTGCTCATTCGCTTCATTACTCATTCGCTGCCCCTCCAACGCTGCTTTTATCATTTCGCCCCTTTATTTCCTGCCCCGTCCCTATGCCATTTACCCGAATCACTCCACCATAAGTAAATGTTTTCCTCGTTCACACGCATCACATTTTACCCACCCTAGCTACACCTTTTTCACGCTGAAGCCATCGCCTCAATCACCATCCTCCCCAATACTAACTCAGACTTTACTGACCTCACCGTCTTGGACACTTCACTTTGATTCCTCCGCGGAAACAAAATCACCAACTCATGTAAGGGTACGCACTTGTTGGAAAAATTAACAAACGCAAAAAGCAGCAATAACAGCGAAACATTGGGAACTCCCCCCTGGAAGCAAATGGCATTTTTTATGTTGACAGCACTGTAAGCTGGAAACTAGCAAAGAAAGCGCAGTAGTAGGTTTTTGCTGCTAGTACAACCGATCACATCTGTGGATGTTGCAAAAGGCGCAGTGTACTTAATGTGAATTTTTAGAAACTGATCAGGCGCGCTTTTATAAATCGATCATTATGGGGGACAAGAGAAAACTAGTGGTGTTACAATAGCACATACTTTCTTGCAGTATTTCTTACTTATGCAATTTTCAAAAATTCAGATAGTTGAAAGAAAATGAGACATCTGCCTTTTCTTTACGAGTCTTTTACTCTATTCCCAGAAATAATTTAGAGAAAGAATTTGGGGACGATTTTGAGAAAAATCATATTTTATAAATTACATTAATTTCAAGAAGAAATAACGCGAAAACTAATAGTTTTTTTAAAAAAAAACTGTACTTGACCTCATTTAAATACATTATTATTTAGAATAGATTTTCTTTAAGAACAATCTCTGTAACCAAAGTTGTGCATTTGCCATTTTAAGTTTTTCAAATTTTCAAAAATTTAGGATTTTTCGAATTTCGAATTTTTAGAAAATAATTGTTTAAACATTGCCTATATTTCACGCACAGTTACGTGAAAACTACTCATATTTTCGAAAAATTGTACCAGAACTTATTTCAAGTTTTTTCTTTGAACAATCGATTTCAATAAGGAAAAAATATGTCAGAAGATGAAGATTATTTTAATGAAATCTGTATCAATACTGAGCTTCTTGGTCAATGACCCCCATCACGATCAAGTCTTTCGTCCTCCTTTGAGAAAAAGCTGAAAAGGTTCTTTGTTTTGCTTTTGAACATAAATGTAGTTTCAATATGCCGTGCACACTATCACGGCATATCACGTTCCATAATCCGTGCACACTATGTAGCGTTCAGTGGGGAATATACTCGAAGTAATTCAAATAATCGTTCTGCATGTTTTCGCGGCTATAAGTCGATTCCGTCACGAAGGGTGCATTAATAGCCAAAATCTCACCATCTGCGATTTGCGTTTGCAATAGCTTTTAATACATAAAAATGAATATTTTCTAATGAATTCTTGCCAGAAACGCTCTTTGCTATTTATATTCATTATTCATCTTTACCCGGCGGCACGCGCGCTAGTATAAGTTCTTTGAACACACGATGTGATCTCTCAGATTCATCATCTCGATTATAACTTATCTTATTTCGCAAACTGAATATTTTATTTCAGGTACAAACACACATTAAACACACTTACTAACATCGAAACTTTAAAACATTATTGAACTACAATGTTTATCAATGATATAACAATATTTAATTGGCTGTCCGAGTGTCGCCGCGTCCATGGCAAAGGTGTCAACGTTTCGATCGCCATTCTGCGACCTTCCAGATGGCGTATTGCGATACCTCAGAGCGTAATGCCCTGAGGAAGGTCGCAGAATGGCGACCGAAACGTCAGCACCTTTGCCGTGGACGCGGCGTCACCCGGACAGCCAAATAAATACTGACTCCCACCACGGAAGCCTACGCTCTCAATGATAGAACAAGATATACATTTAAAAAAATTATCAGTTATAAATTGTACTACACGCTCTAACCTGCGGTATGCTGGGCAGCACGTGGTTTGATTGAGATAATTCTAGTGACGACAGCATTAAGCCTTTGGCTCAGAAGCTTTGCGATCTGAGAGCAATAACAGAGAGGTTCTGAGAACGACAGTGTTCTCAAAATTTTCATTGTTTATCTTTCAACGAAAGTACAAATGAGTCATCTGAGAGATCTACTACGTGTACCGCAGAGTTAATATGTAAATGGGTTGTGATAAAAATCTCAGAGTTGAAGAAAACTTGCACTTTCCACAGTACGTCACACACATTTGAACTGTTCCTCCTCGTGTCCGCATATCTCATCTCATCTCAACCCCTACTAACATCAACCGTCTTTAGTCTTTCTCTCTATTCTCTCCTCTTTCTCCTTTAGTCCCGGGCGGCCCACGCTCCCACCATCTGCCCGTTCCCGTCCTTCGCGTGGCCGCCCCCGGCCTCCGTTCCGTCGCGTTCCTCCCCCGAGTCATCGCCGCGCTTCCGCGACCTCGCGTGCGGCGGAGGGCGAGGCGAGGCGAGCAGAGGCGGTGAGCGACATCTCGGCGCGGCGTGGCGCGGCGTCGGGGCGCTTTAAGTGAGAGGGATTATCGGCACGAAAGCCCTCGCGCGCGGCTTGCGAGCGCTGATCCCGCGCGGAGCCCGTTGTAACGCATTTAATTGAGTATAAACGTATTTGCGGGGCTGACCATCTGGCCCGCGGTGCCGCCTCGCAGGCGTTTGTACCCCCACGCCCCCTCCCACCACCACCACGCCCACTCGAGGGCTGCGAACGCCGGCGCGCGCCCTCTCCGGTTGTAAGTAGCCGCGGGCGGAAAGCGCAGGGGGGGGGCGCGGGGGGAGGGGGGCATGCGGGTCCTCGGCTCCCCCGGCCGCGCTCTTGGGCCCCCCCGCAATGCATCGTGCGCTGCCGGCGCGACGCTCCGTGTGGCTAAGTGGCGCAACGGCGGGCAAGGCTCTCAAGCGCCATCTGACACGGCACCGCGGAGGAGGAGGAGGAGGAGGAGGAGGAGGAGGAGGAGGAGGAGGCGGGGAGGGGGTATAACTGGAGACGGCGAGGAACCAGGTGGTGGAAGTGGATGAGAAGGCAGAGGAAGCGGAAACAGACGAGGCGGAGGAGGAAGAGATAGGGGAAGAAGGGGAGGAGGAGGAGGAGATGGACGAGGTAGGAAAGGAGAACGAAGTGGAGGAGACGAGGAGTAGGACGAGGAGGCGAAGAAGGGACCAGAGTGGAAGGAAATGGAGGAGGTGGACACGTATGAGGAGGTGTAAGTGGAGGTGGTGACGGAAGTGGAGTCGGGCCAGGCGGAGAAAGAGGAGATGGATAAAGATGTGGAGGATAAGAAAAAATATGAAGAATGTTGAGGAAGTGGGGAAAAGATGGAAGAGACAATGTGAAGCAGGCGAAGACGAAGCTAGAGGTGGCAGGTGTAGAGACGGCGCTGGAGGTGGAAAAAAGAGCTGACAACGATGGCAGAGGTCGCAGCAGCGATGGTAACAGGTGAAGGGAAGCGAGGCCGAAACGTTGCTGCAGGGGGAGACGACAACAGAAGTGGAGGCGGAAATACGAGGGGCACATTTAAAATTGCAGTGATGGGGGGGGGGCGTCGATGGTGGCAACGGAGGCGGTGATGGCGGAGTGGAAGTGGAGGCGGCCGTGAGATGGCAGAGGAGTTGGGCACAGCTGGGTGCCCCACACAGCGGGTGCCTGGCAAACATAAATATTCATACGGTATTTGAAAACATGAAAGAGGTCGCGACATGAAAGTTCTGTCTCTGTGGAGTTGCGCAAGTGGAAGAAAGTAACCATTAAATTTTAATTGCAGCTGCGACCGACCTGTTTGCAGTCTGCTTCGCCTCAGCGCCTCCTCAGCTCGAAGGGGAAGCACTTGAACCTCACTCTGGCCACAAAGCCATGCTTATATCTTTCGTGTGAATTTCAATGTACCGTGCTTTCAATAAATGGGGCAGTGAGTACTAGCACG
This sequence comes from Gryllus longicercus, assembly GCA_038098605.1. Lineage (NCBI taxonomy): Eukaryota > Metazoa > Arthropoda > Insecta > Orthoptera > Gryllidae > Gryllus > Gryllus longicercus. The sequence goes on along the minus strand of JAZDUA010000267.1, from coordinate 56,387 downwards.
ATCTGAGAAAAATTTTTACAGCATAAATCGTCTTGTGGCGACAAATTTTAAAAACTCCCTATCAACACAGACGAAAATTTAGCTTCAAAAAGTTCCCGAAAAATTCTCGTCACACACAAGCCAATACGAAATATTGCAGTGAAGATATCTGTCAATGAGTAGCATCATTTTGATTAATTCCAAGCTGAAGGTAAAGCTTAAGTTTTTCATTTGCAAGATATGTTTTTTAGGAACCAATCTGAGTTTATAAAAATTTCTCTCAATAGAAGGAATAGACAAAGGAAGAATTTTGAATTTTCATTTCATTGCCAGATTATAAAATGAAGGCATCTTCAGTATCGTTGCCATATGTGTTGAATTTTCGTAAATTGATCATGAACAAAAGAGTAAGAGACATGTAAGAATAAATTCAAGTAGTGTGTCAAGTGTGTATGTCTTAAAGTTGAATATTTCGACAAGATAAGGTCCTAAGTATACTTGTTTCATGTGAATTGTTTTCTACCATAGAAAAATATTAAGTTCTGCACTTTCCAGCACAAATCCCCGATTTGAACCCCGTTGAACACTTGTAACTACCGACCGACGTGTACCTGACCCAGAGATGAGAAGCTATTATCAGTGCAAAATAATATGCAAGTAAATACTGAATTTCTACCTCAGAATGTATCATTATTTTCTTAAATGGTTTATTTTTTATTACAAAATACAGTGCGCCAGAAAATTCTCTCCGCAGTGGCACCTCGCTGGTAAGAGTGCTAAAGCTAAAGAAATTATGTTGGTAGCACGAGTTGCAACTTGAAACAAAAGAAAACGTAAATTGTGTACTCACCACAATCATAACACACGCTGGAAGTGTTGTCCCCTTTATTTGTTTACAAGTGATCTGGTTGTTACAAACATAAATGCAATTTACAACAGGAGGCCCTGGCTGGGCTCGGTGTGGAAATATTTCCTGGCGCACGTTACTTTAGACCCAAAAAAATTCCAATTTTATGTTTTTGTACGATATTTATGTTATCATCTACTTAATGTATAAAAAATGTCCTAATGTTTATATATGTTATATTGTTATTTAGGTTTCCCTAAAAGTATTTCTAAAAATTGCTAACTACAAAATACTTTTGAGCCGGTCCGGATGGCTGAGATCGCAAAGGCAGTAATGCTTTAGCGATCTCGGACCAAAGGATCGCGGGTTCGCGTCCCACCTCGAACATGGTTGTATTGTGTTCGTCATTTCACCCCCTATCATCATCATAGTTACCATACCGTTACACGCAATAGTGGCCGCTAATGAACTAGAAGTTGATGCGACCTTAAATAACAAAAAAAAACTTTTTGAGCGCTACTACAGCTATAGCCTAGTGTGATTCGTAAGGGGAACTTCCGAGTGCCCATAGGGGCATAAATATGTTTGGTTATAGCAGAAGAAATGTAAATATTATTCAATGAATGGGGGAAAATATTAAGTCTTTTAACTTCAGAAAACCACTCTGGCTAGAACTCCAGACAATTTTTCGTTTATGAATGATTATTTCGTGTTTCCGGGCGCGTCAACTCGTCACACAAACGGCATTACTTCCGTAAGCGTAGTTGATGTTTGATCGCGAGATGATGCAATGTTCTTCCCCAGCTGGATGGCGTGATTCGGTGCGGTCCTGCATGTCGCCTTGCGGGATTTTTCCCAACCAGGATTCTCCCACCAGCGGGGCATCGTCCCAGCCGGGACAAGCTCTATGCTTCCAATTGTGTTTGATAAGTGGGTAGTGTAGTGCATGTAAGTAACGGGTGAAGATAGGACAATGAAGAAGAAGGAAAGATCGCGTGTGGTCCGTGACCTGTTTGATGTACTTCGGTTTTCGTCTCGTGAACATCCAAGAAACCACGGAAAACTTCCGATCAGAGAATCTGGTCGCGTCGGGGCTCGAACCCTATGACCTCCCGCTCAGAGGTACTGAAGTGACATCAGTTGATGCCATGAGCCATCTAAACGTAACGCAACTTATTTATTTTAAATTATCGTTCTTTTGCACTGGAAGGGAAAGGAAACGATAAAAAAACTTGATTTACTGAAGCTCTACAAATTATTAACCGCGCTCGTTTCCATCTGCATTCAGAATTATATTGATTCGAAAACGATGTCGAAGGCCTCTGCGACCAGTGCCATGCGAAGGATCGCTGTGCGAGAAACGCCGCGTCGAAGGCTGTGAAGCTAGCGTTTCAACCACCTTGTTGTGGTCTTCCTCAGTCAGCATTTCATCCCTGGGTTGTACCACTAAAAGTCGAAACATCGACATCACAGCCGTCACAGGCGTCATCCGGACAGCCAAGATCATACGCGTAACTCAATTTGTATATAAGTAACATAGGTTTGGGATTCAAAAACTGAAGAAAATCTACATAGAATACACTTCTTTCTAGTAATTCACATAATGCTTCTATTTTAACGTTTAAAAAATAAATAAAATAAAATTTGATTTTATTTAATAAAAATGAATGAAAACAGTGTGGATTTGTTTTAAAACAGAAACTGAAATATTACGTGATTAGATACCGAAACCGAGAGATAAACCGGAACGTTTCGTGAACAGAACGAAAATCGGAACGTTAGGTGAAACATTTTTAAAAATGTATTGCACCTGATCAGTGGATAAACCACACTACAGGTTTGAAATAAGATACACAAAAACAATTTATACAATATTAACCCCAAAGCACCGAGGTCCTTGCAATTAAACTGAAGCCAATAATGACGTGAAACTCAGCAATGCTTTGTTTCGTAGCTTTGCCTGCGCGGCGGAGTTTGTGCATCAGGGGAGCAGGGCGCGACCCGGCGAGCAGCAGTGTGCAGCGCTTTGCAGCGCCACCAACTCCGGGCGCGGCTTCCGTCATCCCCACAGACAGCTCGACGGAGGCGCCCCACGGCGCTCACTGCGCGGACGATACAAACGTATAGAACCAGACAGCGGTTTTTAAACTGTTTTACTTTGTTTAATACGTAGTGTAGTAAGAATATGAAATGATTTAGGAGAAAGTGCCAATATTTTCACCAAAAGAATCTTCTGTGGGATCTTGGTACCACATATTCTTTTCAATTTCTCGTATACAATTTGTTTAATTAAGACAAAACACTGTTGTAACACTGCAATTTATATTGAGGATTTTTCGACAGAAAATGTCTTTACATGAAGGCTCAACGACCTTAATTTTCTCAAAATTGCTTCAAACTTTTAATATTATTATTTATTATGAAGTATTTTTTCTTAGACATAGAAATGTACCCTCAAATTAACAAATTTCCGTTGAACTCTTCAAATTTTCTGAAATTACAAATACTTACAATAACAAATGGCGCCTTCCTTGAACTGAAATATAGACAGTCGGTTGGTTGTTAGTGTTTCCGGGCGCGTCAACTCCTCAAGTCATTAGTCCCGTAAGTGTTGAGCATTTGAAGTCGGAGTGAGATCCGGCGCCGACCTACCGTCGGGTAGCGGGGTTTTCCAACATCCAGGTATCTGCCACCAGCGGGGCACCGCACCAGCCGTGACAAACTCTAAGCTCCCGAACGGTCTCCCGGCATGTGTGGTAGGTTAGTGTATGTAAGGGGTGAGGAGAGGACAAGTAGGAGGAAGGAAAGATCGCGTGCAATCCGTGGCCCGTTTGTTAGGGTACTGCTCCGGCATTCGCTTGATGTTAAACGGAGAAACCACGGAAAACTCCCGATCAGAACAGCCAGCCTCAAGAATCATCCTCCAAACAGCAACTGAATTCGACCTAGCTGACAAGCTAGTGTCGAAAATCCACTGTCGGGATACGAACCTAGGAGAGCCGGTCAGAGGCACTGCAGTAACAGTTGATGCACTGAGCCATCTCTCCCGGTCTGAAATATTGAAGACAGAGGTTTTTTCTTAATGAAATCTGTGTTTCAAAAATTAAATCTTTAAAAAGTGCCATCTTTTTAATATGACTTGCGCTACTCTTTTTAAAACGTCAGAATGGATATGTCGACGGAGCCATCTTGGATAGTTAAGCATATGCTTTGGTTAAGCATGCTCAAATATGCTGAACCAATATACAAGTACATGAGCTCGAATACCAGCGTGAGCACACATTTTCCGTGATACAAACACTTTTACGAGTTCAAGTAGTAGTTTTATAATATTTAATTGTTTCAAACCATGAGATAAAGTACCTGCTCCAGTAGTTTTGGAACGTCATTCTGTCCGTCTGTCTGTCTGTGGACAATATTACTCCTAAACGGTTTGAAGGATTTTCTTGCAAATGGATATTCCTCTATCGATCTAGTGACCCTGCGAACTCTTGTAACCCTGAGAATTTGAAACGGATCTTTCAATCTTGCGTGTACTTTATATTAAGTTCATAAGAAATTTTCAATTTTTTCCCAAAATGTTCACTTAAATAGAGCAAAGCAAGCTTATAAAAATAGTGCCGATCCCATTTTCAACAAAACTTATAAATTTTCGAAAATTGCAAACATTTATTATTTATTCAATTCTTTCCTACTGGTCGATAATGTAAATAATTCTGATGATATATTGTTTTTTAAGGTACTATTATGCTGAGGTGAGTGTAAGCTGAATGGTGCCTGACGGAACTTCTATTATCGCCGCATCAAATTGCTGCATTTTGAGCTACAAACATCCTATCTCAGCTGATACTTCTAGTATACGTGAGTATAAATCTGCGTGTCATGACCTCGTTATTTTGTGTTCTAAATCGCGCAACATTCATTTATTTTAATGCAATTTCTGTTTGCCTTTTTGTATCGACCCATTAGTAATTCGTAATTATTTAAAATGAGAATCAATTTAAGACAGCACTTGCTGTAATAAGTAAGTCTATTGAGACGTTTAAAGCTTTTCCTAATGAGTGTGATGAACCTGATAATGCTGTGTATAACGAACTATTAGTTACAAATGATAGACAGCATAAGACCTATGAAAAGGCACAATATTTAATTATTGAGCTAGAGGATAAATCAGAAATATTAAACTCAAATTTGAAGACACTTTCAAGGTATGCAAATAAGGCAACTTGTATCAAAGGCAACTAGTGTTGCTGCAACAGCACATACTGTCTCTCATTATTTCTAAATTTTCCCTTTTTGAAAGTTCAGAAAGCTCAACAACAATGAGACTCGCGCCAATCTTTTCAGGGTCCCTTATTCCATACGTCGAAAATCTTTAAAGAAAAATATTGGTGCAATTTCAAGTACGTATTTTTTTAGAAATTGCATAAATTTCAATCGCAAATTCCGCAAAAACTAATTTTGTAGTTTGGAAATGTTCACTTTTTGCGAGTTTCGAAAATACAGAGATTTCGCTATCAACGGGACTAGCACAACATTTTGTACCATCCCTTAAAACACACGAGAAGAAAATTTAAAGAAAAAAATTTGGTGCTGTTTTGGAGAAATAATTGTTTAAAAAGTTTTTATATTGCATATATTTCTCGCAAAATTACCCAAAAATACTCATATTTTCGAAAAATTGTATATAACCTTATTTCAAGATTTGTCTTTAAAGAACATATTTAATTAACTTAATAATATAATTAAGCATAAAGAAATTAATTTATTACAAAAATTGCAATTTAAAAATTTTCGAAATATTAGAGGTTTTAACGAAAATGAGACCTGCACCATTCTCTTAAGCGTTATTTACGTTATCATAGGACATTTAATTTAAAAAATTGGAGTTATTTTTGAAAAATGTTGTGAATGTTTTTGAGGCTTTATATACAGTATCCTCAAATCAAAATATCCAATTGAATCTTCCACAGACCCAGGTTCCTTCAGATCGATCGGGAATATCAATTTTGGGGAAAATCAGCTGATGTGTTTACGCGCTGGCGTTGACCAATAACGGACGGACGAACGTTTTCCCTTCAATTGATTATTCGGTGTCAAGTACCTACAAAGTTAGACACCACGAATTAGACAAAGTAATTACTATATATAGAAACTGTATTTATTCATTTTGTCGTTACGGGAGCCCGACAAAAAGAGTTTTTTCTGCCGAAATTGCTCTGTTTTCCGGAGCACGATTACATAACTTTTTCTTCTTATGAAGTAAGTGCGAGAAAGTAAAAACTGTCATTGTGCAATTTAAACATTTGGATCGTTAATACAAATTCTCCCTACAAATTCAATTGCTTCAAATAAGAAGATTCTTTTAACTTAAGTTCCCCGAAATTAAACTCAGTGGTTTGTGGTGAAATTTTAGAATAGACATAATTTAGAGATTTTTTCAGAATGCAATTATTGCGGCAACTAATATTATTGATTCAATAAAATTCAATGTCTTAAAGATGATGCTATGGCACTTCTTCGTAAACTTGACGTGTCTGATTCGAATTTTTCTGCGGCATGTTCAAAGCTTGAAGGACGTTTTGATTGCCCCAGAGTGATTGTGTCACAGCATTTAAGTTCAATTTTAAATCCACCCCAGCTTTTCCCCGGCTCAGCTACATCTGTTTATAAATTAATATATGTTTACACCCTTCACATTAATGCTCTTCAATCACTTAAGGAGGAGGCTCGATTTTTTCTGATCTGTTACTCACTGCGTTTATCACAAAAGCTACCCACATAATATATTCAGCGTGTGGGACCATTATGAGTATATTCGATACTGATCAGTTTCCATCTTTTGAATCCCTGATTAATTTCTTGCAGCATAATCAGAGTTGTGATGATTGTTCTCTCGGTTCAGTCATCAAAGACACGGAATTCGAAATCAAATGGTCAGACAAAGCAGTATACCGGTGCCCAAATGCAAATTTTATCATTTTCTTACCGATTGCTCCGAAGTTTCAAACGTCTTCTAGGAAGAAAGACATTTTTCGAGGCGAACAACAGGTATGTAAAATGTCTAGGGCACAAGTTCGGAAATCATTCTTGTAGTAAATGATGTGTTATTTTTAAGCAGGGACATCGTCAATTGTTGTTGTTTTTTCATTTATTTTTTGTTTCATTTATTTGCCTCCATCCAAACCGTCGCACGCAGCTGTTATGGCTGCATCCACCAGTGCTGTTCAGGTTAATAGTTCAGTGTTTCTTCTCACATCTAGGGTCAAAATCTTGACACCTGGAGGTGAACCATATTATCTCCATGACCTTTTAGACGTGGGCAGTACCATTCATCTGATGACTTGAGAAACTGTGAATACTCTCATGTTATATACTGAAGAATTTAAGGTCAATATTGCCAATGAAGGTGGTGACCCCGTGCCAGCATATCATGTAGTTCAGCTGCAGAAGGGCTTAGAAGGGGCGCCCATTGCTTTTGCACGTTTTTGCAGGAAGGCGGCCCCGCGCGCACGCCCGGGCAATCGCATTCTTTGGAACTTGAGATAGAGACAGAAGGCCTCTACGATTGTACTAAACGTTGTTGACTAGGAAGAAGCCATAGGAGCTGAATTGTAAAGGCACTGTTAAGTTCAATTAAATCCTGTATTACTATACATACATATTAAATTAAATTAATTGGGAAATGCAAAAAATATTTTACGCAAACAAAAGTGACAAGCTTAGAGTGACCATAAACTATAAATGTATGAAATAATTAATAGCATATTTATAAAAAAATTCTTACTATTCAATTGTTTATTTGAATGAAACGTATATTTGTGTAAACAGTTTTTTTATACAGAGCTTGCTTAAAAATACATTTGGTTGTTCTCCACTATACTGATATATTATAGCATCCTTATATGATTCATTCATATTTTCAACTGCCTACATACATGAATGAAAAGTTAAGGGGACTGTCTACTTTGCTTCAATGATTTTTATGACACTCAAAGTTTTAAATATTCTTATAAATAAATAGTAAACATTTAAAGAAATTATCAATATTATTTATTCTTAGAAAGTTTTGTCCACGTTAGTCATGCGTTTTAATGTTGGCTAAAAGTCGAGATGGAAATAAGGAGTAAGAAAAATGAAAAAGGCAATATCATAAAAAGTAAGCAGTCCCTATATATTTTATTAGATTTGGCCTTCTGTTCCATTTGTTAATAATTAACCGAAGATGAGTGAAATGTGACTATCACTCCAGAACAAAAATGCATTCCAGCTCTTTCATTATTTATATATTGGACGTTTGAAATGTGTTCTTTCTGCATGCTCTTTTAATTATTTTAATTCGCAAAATTAACTGATACTGCTCAAACTTTTTTCTCATATTGTTCATCAAAAGAACATTGAAACACATTAATAATCTACTACTTCCAAGTCCACTTTGGATGGTAAACTGCGTCAACCAAAAATATCGTTGTCAAAAATGTATTGAATTAGTCTTGTGTAAACTATGATTTATAGTGAATGGGTATTTGGAAATCAAATGGCGTATGAGTAAGATTTTTCTAACAGCCCGATGTATGTTAGCATAGATAATCCATGAAATATTTCCTTATGATTATTGGGCGGATTTTTATGTCCAAAATGATCAATAAAATCATGACGTAAAAAATGTATCAAAACAAGTTCAAATGAGCAACTCAAGCTGTTGGATATGTTACGGATGTAACTGAGGTTTCTTCCTTCTTTGAAGTAAACTCAGCCAAAAAAATGGTTTGGACTGTTTTGAACTGTTTGACTGAGTATTAATCAGTGGATTTTGTTAAAAACTTAAGGGCGGGAATATATTTTCAGCAAACGCCATTGTCTATAACTACAACAATCGATGTAGTAATCATATTCATCAGGTGACAGTATCAGCAGCTCACTCAAAAAATTCACACACAATTCATGAACATTATTTTACAATACCTTGTGAGATGACATTAAACGATTAAATTCTATACAAAAGTTTAAGTTCCAAGTAAAATCTTTTCTGCAGCACAACTATTTCTATACAATTAGAGACCATTCCGAGTATCCAAAAGGAAAGTAATATTAATTTTAACGACATTTAGTGTATTATATACCATTTGGATTGTATAGTTCTAAAGAACCTGTAACACGTTTTGTACTTCAGCTTCCGAGTCAATGACTCCCATCTCGATCAGGTTTTTGTCCAGTTTCCCTGATCCTTGAGCAAATGCTGAAATGGCCCCTTATTTGGTTTCTGGACATAAAAGTAACTTCAATTTAACTTCTCCTCATAGCACGTAACACACAGTTTTTAACTTTTTTGACGTAAATAAATAAATACTACGTCTACACTTTTATTTTTAACATGCAGCTCCAAATTCTCAATAAAATGTAATTACGGAAAAGCATATCATAAAAGTAATTTACAAAGATCATCAGTCATTGGAATGTTTCCTTTCAATATTCATATTGATCATGTTAAATTAACATGTTACATTAACAACATCATGTTTATTTCGTGTTTAGAAATGTTAGCGAACCGTTCGTTTAAGTTGGTTGCAGTTGGTCTCCGTACGCAAAACGAGACAAAGACATCCCGGACACAGACCTTGTATTGATTGCACAATATGTTTCAAGCTAAAGAGAGCAAATGCATTCCCGCACAAATTGAACAAAAATTATTTTTCAATTAGAGGTAGCGTCTCCCAGGCGTATTGCCTCTCCGCGCCGCCACGGGGGTGGGGGAGGGGGAGGGGGAGGGGCGCGGTGCGGCGCGGCGAGGGGCCGGCACAAAAGATCTTTGTTGCCGTTCGCGAGTGCGCCCGGGGTGTGAACGCGGGGGGAGCGCGCAGCAGCGGGTTGTCTGCTGGGGCCACGTGGCGAAGGCACGTGGAACGTGGAATGTCGGCGGCGCTTCATTGAGTAGGCTGCGCGCGGGGGCTCGTCCGGCGGGTGGGGGCGGCGGCGGCGGGGGCGACGGCGGAGGGCACAGATTAACACGCACGAAGTACGTGCGCGCGGCAAAGACACCACGCCCCCAACCCACCCCCACCCAGCGCCTTGCCGACGCCGCTAAACGCCTCACCGTCTCCCTAACGCATCTCCAGAGTTATCACCGGCTGAGGGTAGCTTGGAGCCGCTGAGTCTTCAGTGACCCTGAACGGGAGGTCCAGGCTTCGAGTCCTTCTCGATATTAGCAACATACTTTGGTCGAATTCAGACGCTGTGTGAGGGTTTCTAGGCGCCGATTGCTCTGATCTGTATTTTTCCAGGCTGCCTCCACTCAATACCCAGCGAATATCGGAGCGGTACTCTAACAAACGGGCCACGGATCGTGCACGATAATTCCTTCCTTTTCCTTGTTCTACCCTCATCCCCTACTTACATGCACTACACTATCGCACATGTCGGGAGAGCAGACAGAGCTTATAGCTTATCCCGGTTGGGGCGTTGCCCCGCTAGAACCAATGTTTTAATACCAAAAATAATATTTTGTATTCAAACCGTTTTACGGAACGACCCTGCTGTTTACGTTTACTGTTTACTACTTGTAACCAAGAATACCTTTCATACTTTGTTTTGCATCGATAGTTCCTTTTGCGGTTGTTTAATTCCAAATTCTGACAATGGATTTGGTTTAGTACCTGAAGAGGTGGGGCTTTAAACACTCACAAAAGTCGAAATAAAACGAATTAACATACTTATGTCGTAATTGACTTGCTCTCTATGATCCTAAATTCAATTTATAACATTAATCAAGGGCTGTCAGGAAAACTCATCATAAGAACTTATGAAACATTTAAATTTTGTCCTTCAGTTCTGAAATTCGAGATTTTTATGAACCCACATAGGCGTGCGCACACGGAGGCCAGGGTTACCGTGCCCCCCCCCCCCCCCCCAGAAAATTATGAAAGGGGCTCCGCAACCCTACGTAGTAAACCATTTTATTTCTGTAAATATCAACACTTCTTTATTCTCCTCTTTTTTAAGCTGACAATTTTGGGAAAGAGTCTCTCCAAACCATCTAGCTAATAAGTAAATGAGTCAAAATAAAATCAAATATATTTATTAGAATTCCATTTTCCTCGTAGTTCGTTTCATTATTTCCTAGTAAAATGCAGTGCATGTAAATAAAAAAGGTTTAATGGAAATGGGAGCTCAGAACGATACAGGAAGGCACAGAAATGTAGAACCTTTCTTGTTTTAGGCTGGGCATGAACATAACATTGACACAATTGAGATCTGGTTTCGAGAAAATTCAAAAATCGCCCCACCTCTAAAGAGGTCATAAAAGCGGGGAGATCATTTCCAGTGTAGATCTTAATGGAAATTCCTCACCCCGAGATTACAGCACCTGCTGCAGATGACGCACCGGGCTCCATGGGTGGCCTCGCGGATCCATTTGACGCAGTGACCCCATGCTGAACTGCTCGCCCCTTTCCCTGGCAAACCCACCCTGCTGTCTCCGTCTCTCCCATTCTGCCGCTCCTCCGTATCCATTGCGTTCCGCCACACCGCATCGCCAGTGTACCCCACCCCCACGCTCCCACCACCACATCGCCCCCGTTGCCCCCTCCGACACCTTGCCACCATCACCCTCACGCTCTCCTCGCCTCCACGACCACACCCCCACATGTTCCCTCGCCTTCATTGTCTCCACGCCTCCATCGTCCCCTACTCCTTTGACCTTTTGGCACAGCGTCAGTGTTTCTAAAGTCGCGTCGGTGCCGTAGCTTCGTGGCCGCCGCCGCCACTACCTTCGCCACGTGTTGTCACCCGTCCCTCGTCGGCGCCTCACAGCTCTCCCCCCTGCCCGCCACCCGCCAGAGGAGGGGGAGGAGGCCTATTGATTGGGACTGCCCCTTCCCCTTCTCTCCCTCTCCCGCACCACCTCCCACCCGCCCGCGCTCGCCGCCCTGGAAGCGCACAGGGGATAATGACGCATCAGCCGCCTTTTATTCCGTAGCGGCCAAATATTATGAATCAAGTGCAGTGCTTAGCGCTTTACTGCTGAGCTGAGGGAGGTATTTCATTTGGGGCGCCGCTCCGCTCCCCCTCCTCCACCCCGCCCCCCGCCCCCTCTCCCCAGCCGCGCGCCAGCGACTGGAGCCCCTCTGTTATGTGCATGAATAAGACCTCATCATAGGGATCAACGAGGGGTAGAAGAATGGAATTATGAAGTGTGAAAGACAATGGTATTATTAAGCCTAGATTCAACGTGGGTGGCATTCTTTTCCTCGGTGTCATAAAAGGGAAGAGAAGAATTAATTTTCGGTTGTCTGCGGTGGCGCTGGCGGCGGCGGAGGCTGTGGTCGTGGCGCCGGCTGCGTGGAGGTTTGGAAGTGACGCCGACCGACCACATTCCGCGCGCCAGAGCTACCGTCGCCAGGAACGGTCGACAATACTGCTTCTGGCGCGAGATTGTATTAAGCTCCGACGAAGCTCAGAATCGTCTTCAGTGAAGCATGGATGGTAAATGACATCTGCGAATGTCAGTTCGTAAATTTGCGATTCTCTGGTTGCTCCTTCTTTGTGACCTTACATTTACGTAAAAAGTCATGAATTGTTTTAAAATACGTCTTCTTCGTATGTTAGTGAGACCTTTAGTCACATTAAAGAGGAAATTGTAAATAGGTAATACAAATATACTATATTATTTAGCGAACGAATATTCAACGAAGCACAATGTCTTTCGTTCTTCTCTTAATACAGGAAACGAGAATATTCTAATAATACAACTTTTAAACAATTTTAGAAACTAATTTTCCAAACATAACAATTTCTGAAATCTTATAAAACAGTTCTCTAAAAGATTTAAAAGTTTTTTATTCACTTTGATTGTCTCAAGTCAAGCTTTACGAAACTGAGATCAGTATCGTTATCAGTATCGAGAGTTATTACAGTACAAGTGTTGTAATAATCCATTGTCCTCCAATTAACTACTATCTACGTAAGTATGTCACCTTTCGAAGGACGAATCGTCAAATTTAAACGAAAATTATAGTTTTCACAAAGTGGATAAAAAGTATAATATTCGTATCGTAACATTATATTACAACACGAGATTGGAGAATCATTCTCATGTCATACCTAACTATTACTTGATATTATATTGAAATTCGTTTAAATCTTCACTGAGATTTTGATCCCCAATGCTTACATTTCTTTTGTAGTACGTGTCAAGATGGCGGTAAATAGTCACGTTTGTAATTTTCGTGAGATGGCTGGTTACATTAACATGACGTGGTTCTCTCAATCCCTTCTGACATCGAGATCTAAGATGGAATTTTATTTCTACACTTCTCATGTCATTTAAGGTTCATTCTGTGTTGTGTCATATTTTCTTTAACTATAATTTTTATAATGCTAAGAATTCTTTTAAACTGTACTAGGGAATAAACCCTATATAGTTTTGGGATGAGAAAGGGATTACAAATAAATAATACAGAAAAACAAGCTACAAAACACCAATCTTCTTTAGAAAATAACTTAAGAAGTGCTGAGGTACTTGCAAACAAACTCAATATAACGAGGTAAACGAAGGGAATCCCCACTGGGAACCTCGTGCCTTAAGTCGATGGCGAGGAAGTTATAATGGCCGAAAATGATATGTGGTTCTAGGAAACAATAAAACAAACCGGTCTTCATTGTTCACGATTACACTTCGCCAACCCTAGTATTGATTCTGGTTAATATCTATTTTTCCTTCAACGAGAAAGGTTTCAATAATCTGAGGAAAGAGGTGAAGAAGTGAAGATGCCCTGAAAGTCTTTCTGAAGCAGTAATGAAAGTAAAATTATTGTTCTTTGCAGCAAAATGTGAATATGTGTGTTTGATTTTCTGCACCTATTTCTCGTTATATCACGCACTTTCAGAATCAGTAAGAGGTATGAAAATGTCAATAATATCTTCCGCACATCACTTTCTCTAGGTTGTGATATTACGTAATAATGTTCATGAATATCCTTGCTGCTTCACTATCAATCAATTTGAGGCAAAATATTATAATTTTAATAATGACCTAACTTTTGATTTGAGTCGATAACTTTTGAATGTAAGTAATTAATATCTTGGTGTGCTTAAGTGTAATTCTTACTTAAATTGGAATGTTTTATTGAGTACTCATAAGTCCTTTTAAGATGAAACGTCAGATGAATTGAATATATTTGTATGATTAACGCAAAAAAATATAAAGATAGAGATAAATAGCCGTGCAAAAACCGGCTGTGACGTATGAACGTAGAAGGGTAAACTCTGTATGCGAATGATATCTGTACTTATTTCCCGCACATATCATCTTACACATAAATAACATTTTTTGTCATCATCATCATCATGTTCGGGCATCATGCGTTTTATCTTACTTTTATTAGTGACGGATATATCATTTGTTCTCGCATTTCAAATACATGAAGGTGATACAAAACCTTTTCAAGTAACTTCAGAGATTGCACACCGTACCTCCAGTTTCCAGTGTTTAAATCCCTTGTCCCAAGGCGTTGGGGTTTGTATTATGAGGGGCTGCGATGAGTATTAGTCTCCAGGACAATATTGTACGAACCTCCAAGCGGACGGACATAATAGGCAGGTGTACAATAGGAGGGGACGCGAAGCGCTCCCTCCGCATAGCATGAAATTAAACAGGGCATTAAACTAAAGTCTACCGTGGATGGAAGCGTGTTTACACAGGTTTCCTTCCAGCTGCCAAAGGATTAGACAGGCGGGTATTAATAACAAAGTTGTGCAGATTTTTCTCCTGCGATCTTCTTTTAAGAGATGAGGCAATCCGTGGCAGAGCAGCTAGTGCACACGTCACGTGCACTGGTTCTTACAGTACCACGTAGTAGAGAGAAAGGATTGATTGGACCATCAAACCGTAGTTCCACCCTTTCAGTCGTTGGAATAGGTTGACTACCAATTGGATTTTACTTTTTGGATTCAATTATCCATGAAGTCGATTGATCCGTGGAAGCGCTGGTTAATCAAGGTTAGAACGAGTGAACTCGAATATTCCAAGATCAAAGATTCATGATGGTTTAGTGTCTCATGTTGTGGAGAATATTCCTCATAGAACTACTTTTTGTTATGTAATTCAATTCAATAGATATAAAAATAATTATGATACTAAATGAAGGAATTATAACTTTCTTATAAACATTTCACGAAATTTATAACAATCAGTAAATCCATTTTGCAGTATTTTTGAAAATATTGGTAAAGCAAATAGTGTAGAGTTTTAATTAAATTCGTCGGTGTACTTAGTTTTGAACGAATTGTGTATTTTTCATTAAATCCGTGGTGTAATAACATTTTCTCGTAAATTTGAAAAGGGCGCCTTAGGAACTCGCTGGTTTAGCTGATTGATTTGCTCTAATTGCGCCGTCAGCTTCCAACCGGTTGAATTCCAAAACCTCCACTATTTCCAACTGGGTGGATTCCGAAACTGTTCAAAGTTTGATTGAACCAGTGAATAGCGACGCACAAATTTCCACTAGAACCAGAACACGAATTCAAGGACTCTGTTTACAATCTGTACTGCGCGAGTCTATTTCCCGTAATGTTTTAAAAAGCGACCTTAGCCTCCCCTGCTTCCCATTTCACCATCAAACAATTTCCACTAAGAACAAATTTCGATGGTGATTGACTGTTTATGGTCACGCGATGTCGTAACCCACGCAACAGCAAATCTGAACCTTCAGCATTCGCCACCACAAATTACAGAACAAATGGATTGCATACTCTGAATGTCAATGTTAATCAGCAGAGCGTTGTCTTGAAAGTGAGGTTGCGCTAAAGCGCATTTCGTGAGCGGGAATTGGGAGCAGCGTTTGCTCTTAATTTTGTTGTTACAATTAATCAGGTGTCGTAAAAAGGGAAATCGCGTAGTTAGCGGCAACGTCGAACCCCTCCTCTTTTAACTGCCAAATAAGTTTTAATTTAATTTGGGCAATAGAGCTAACCGTTAACGGTCATTGTTTACCAATCTTCCTTAGGTATACAGCATAAACATTTTTTGTTTGCGTAAAAAAATTGTTTTGTCCAAGAATATTTTACTAAATAATTTAATTCCTTTAAAATGGTGCTACATGAATGTATTAATAGTGCCATGAATGAGGAATAAATCATCTTTATTAATTTTGTAATTAATGTCTTATCATTCCATTTTAGCCTAAAAATTGTATAAGTTCTAATGAAGATGAGAATGAAAACATGGTAAGAAATAAAACACTAAAAGTGCCCGAAATAACTATACAGTTTAGCAATTAGAATGTATTTATTTTATTTAAGCGTCTATATAACTTCTTGCAGATTAACTGGAAGTAAAATTCCAAGTCTTGTTTGCTATAAACAGGAAGAACAAGCAAATTACAAATTTGAAAATTTACTAGAATTGTAATAAACTTAAATTACGACTTGGTAATTGCATCAGATCCTACTATCAGTTTAGTTTATGTTTGGCATTAAATCGCTGTTTTAATTTAATTACTGGAACATTTATTATTTTCTATGATAAGTGATGTTCTATTAATATGAAGGTTACAAGAATGACGTATGAATATTTTGAATCTGTTCTTCAAATTTTTGTCTATATTTTCAAGACAATTTCAGTTAATATATTTTGATATATTTACGGTAAAGAGTAATATATTGGCATTATTAAATACATGCAGCTAAAATGGACCCCATCGACAATACCACATTGCCAAATATCGCAAGTGTCTGCTGTCAATCAATTTCGTAGATGGCGTACCGAAATTTCGCAAAGTCGTAACGAACTATAATTTGTAATTTGCTAAATAAACACTACACATTCAAAGCTGACCTGAAAGCCTTCATGCATACAAACAATAATTTAGATCAACATATGCGAAGGCTGGAAGAGATCGTTCACTTCATCGAGTTGGGCACAAATCGGTAACACACTCAACTGAGGCAACCGTGCACCTATGACCGCACTCAAGACACAGACATCACATCCAATTTCAACTCAAAGCAATTTTTGGTCTTGCATTATGAAACAGATTTCCCTCAAATTCCTAATCCCCTCAACCCTCCTCTAACAACAATCAATTCACGCAAAAAACAACACAAATAGCCTAGGAATCGAGTCAAAGAAAAGCGCGCATACTATCCCACTTGTAAACAGACATTTGTACTGAGCAAGAAAGCAGGTACTAAATTTAGCACGCAGCCATGGTCGTCATCTTTCCTCCATTTTTAGTAGGAAGTAATCCTCCAGCTACTGAGTTTGATATGTTTTTGAACCAAGCGAGAGGTTAGTGACGTGACTGAAAACTTGGACATCCACCCGACGTCAATGACAAATCGGGACAAGATCATTATCATCCGAGGGTAGAATGACATTAACATGAGAGGTCATTTTATACGTGAAAAACATATAAACAAATAACAATGTGACGCCAAAAACACTAACATTGTAGTCTCGACTCAGCCCTTCTGTTACAACAGACGAACATTATGTAGCAAGATTAAGCATGCAACCGCAAGTTAAAGCTACATTTGAGAGACACAATAATCACACTTTTTTAAATTAATTTTCTCTCAGCACAATACTTCATTCTGCATGGACTCCAGATGAAAACAGACAATCGGTAGTGAGTTGGCACTACATATCATGAACCTGACTTTCACGCATTCTCCTACCACAAACCTTTTCAACTTCCTTAATTTCTCCACCCTCCCTCCCTATTTCGAACACTCTTACCTCCTCCTCTGAACAACTCACGTTTCTACCAATCCCTCTCTACCGGATACCACAATTTCCTACCAACCTGTCACTGCTGGGACACTTTATCATCTCCAACCACACATTCTGGGTGAAAATCAAGTAAATATTGTATTATAACTACAGTCCGAAGCAGCAGAAAAACATCCGTGTAGGTACTTGCAAAAGATTCACATACTAGACCATCACGTTCAGTCTCTTTCAAATAAAACAGTTTATTTGATCTTTTCGATTTGGTGGCACAGGAAGCCTTGGAAGAGCTTGGGCAACGCGGACAAGACCATTACCCTTAAAGAGAATAAAATAAATAAATTTCGCATTCTTTGCTAGACGGCCTGACGTGCGGTACAACCCGTGCCGCCACCCATACCGAGAAGAGTCGTCGAAAGGGGACGTCACAAACTATGTCTATTCGGCCGTTGAGTGGAATAGTGGTCCTTCGATGGTTTGTTGGTTGTTAGTGATTCCGGGCGCGTCAACTACTGAGACCATTAGTCCCATAAGTATAGTGCATTTGTCTTCCTTGGGGTGGCGGTGATCTTCCCCCGCTGGAAGAAACGTTTCGGCGCCGACCTAGAGTGGTCCTTCGAATCAATACTGAG
The DNA here is from genome assembly GCA_038098605.1 of Gryllus longicercus. Lineage (NCBI taxonomy): Eukaryota > Metazoa > Arthropoda > Insecta > Orthoptera > Gryllidae > Gryllus > Gryllus longicercus. Next base: position 38,203 of record JAZDUA010000267.1, on the reverse strand, counting down.
TTGTCAAGGTGAGTGGTAAAGTAAGCAAATCAGGCAGTCCGTCGTCCACTGCTACGCAACCGCTTGCTCCTCCACATGAACCGTTAAACATTTTGTGATGATTTTTTTTAAATTAATATATTATTACTTGGATTATACTTTAGTGTCTGAACATAATTTGAAGATTCATTAGGGACATATATGTACTTTGCAGGGATTTGAATTAGAACTTTTAAAAGTCACTTGTAACAATAACAAATAACAGAGTATAAAACATAATTATTGCTAATTTTATATTTTTATGACAATTTAAGGTTTAGGCACAAGAATCGACTTTCTGCTATTAAGTAAGAAATAATCATTAAGATATCTTAAAAGTTAGAACAGTAGAATGATGTTTCGAGTCGGGCCAAACCAGAGACAAATAACTTAAGGGAAAAGCCAGATTAAGATTCATTAGCTCAAAAGGGGTCGTCTGTGAACCGCAGTTCCCGAACTACAAGAAATAATTTGACCGAAAGGATATTCTGCTTCTGTTGTGACGACATAAGGACTTTACATTAGTTTAAATTTCATTTTAAAATTCCTCAAGGTACTCGCCTGACCGCTGTGGTGTGCGGATCGTTCCCGCAGCTCCGTAGTGTCTTACCTTGCTCGCCCGCGAGGGCGCCAAGATAAGGAAAAGTCTAGCGATAATAACCAGTGCGCACTAGCTCTAAGTGAACAGTTACAGTTGTGAAGCATAACGGTGTTTCATCCTATTCATATTCAAATCAACTTAACAAAAGATAACACATACTAAAACTCAGTCGATTACCGAAGTATTTTCGGGTAGGATCAGTGGCATGTAGTGCGATTGCATGCTACTGACACCCGGGAAGCTGTTTACTTCAAGAAATGTCATCCGAAGTATCAACAGGCAGCGACAGCAACGCCATGGATCATGATTCATCTGCTCCCGTCAACCTGACGCAGAATGTATGGCAAATATACACACCAGCTCGGTCAAAAAGGCCGAACCCTGACGTCCTCGACCCTGATGCTAATAGAAGGGTAAGGCAAAAGACAGCGTCTTGCGATAGTAATACTAGTGTATATACAGTTCCCACCAAGAATCAATTCAGTGCTCTTGATATAGAAGGTACAACAGAAAACAATGAGGAAACCTTTTCAAAAACCACTGTACCTCCAATATTCGTGCCAAATGTGAATAATGTTCCAGCTATGATAAAGTTTTTAAAGGAAGCCTTAAAAACAGAAGATTTCGAAATAAAATCTCTAGCAAACGACAAAATTAAAATAGCGCCGAAAACTCCTAATACCTACAGGGAAATAATAAAACATTTATCAGCCAACAGTCACGTATACTATACATACCAGTTGAAACAAGAACGTGTGTATAGAGTTGTCTTGCGACACATACATCATACGGTAGATGTAAAAGATATCAAGGCTGCGCTTCTGGAAAAGGACCACAAAGTTAGAAACATTATAAATGTTCGCCACAGACTAACTAAATCACCTCTGCCTCTATTTTTTGTAGACCTTGAGCCCAAACCTAACAACAAAGAAGTGTTCAAAATTAACCGACTGTTAAATTGTGTTGTTGCTTTCGAACCACCACGCCTGAAACGCGAGATAGTACAATGCAAAAACTGTCAGAGATATGAACATACCAGGTCGTACTGTGCATACCCGTATAGGTGTGTTAAATGTGGAAAAGAACACGACCCAGATAAGTGTTTAAAAGAAAAGCAAAGTCAACCGACTTGTGCTCTGTGTGAAGGCAATCATCCCGCCAACTACAAAGGTTGCAAAGTATACCAAGAAATACTAAAAAGGAAAGGGTACAACAACTCAAGTAAACACAGAATGTTTCAACAAGAGATGCATGTGCAGACACAAAACAGCAACATTGAAACTACTTATTCTCACGAAAACTCAAGAAGCAGACATGTAAATGCAGGAACATGAGCCGATGTTGCGCGATCAAAGCCTGTAGAAAGACATGAACACAACGACGATAGCCATTCCATTATGAAAATTATACAGCACTCCTTTGAGAGGTTTGAAAACATACTAATGCAGCAAAGTCAACAAATAAACTCTCTCATTAACCTCATAACGTCGCTTGTTTCCAAACTATCTAATGCCTAAATTCCTTCGCATTGCAGCTTGGAACGCCAACGGCTTGGCAAATCATCGCCAAGAAATCGAAATATTTCTCAACGAAAACAAAATAGACATGCTACTCATCTCTGAATCTCACTTCACAGAAAGAAGCTACTTTAAACTGAAGAACTACACTTTATACGATACTAAACACCCTAGTGGCAATGCCCATGGTGGCACAGCAATATTAATAAAAAGCACTATAAAACATCAAGAACAGGAAGCTGTACAGGAACAGGATATTCAAGCAACGACTACAAATTATGGACTGGAGTGGACCAATTACCATCAGTGCCATTTACTGCCCTCCAAGATTCAAAATAGACAAACAACGATTTGAAACCTATTTTAAGTCTCTAGGAAATAGGTACATGGTGGGAGGAGACTACAATGCCAAACACACGCAATGGGGATCCAGGCTCATCACCCCAAGAGGGAGAGAACTGCTGAAAGCAGTTACCTCACTTCAGCTAGAAACCATTTCTACAGGAGAACCTACCTACTGGCCTACCGACCTAACCAAAACTCCAGATGTAATTAATATATTCATAACAAACGGAATCCCATCCACTAATTGTATCATAGAATCTTCCCACGAACTGTCCTCAGACCACACTCCAATTATTATCACAGTCGGCAACAAAATTATTCTACAACCCTCTCCCGCGTCACTAACGAACAGAAAGACAAACTGGAACTTGTATAGAAAACAGATATCTATAAAAACAAACATCCGATTACCACTAAAATCAGCTGACCACATAGACGAAGCGACTGAGTATATAATACAAAATATTCAAGAAGCAGCTTGGACCGCTACACCGCATGTTCACTACACCCAAGGCTGCGTGAAATATCCAAAAGTTCTTTTGAACAAAATAGCCGAGAAAAGAAGACTAAGAAGAATCTGGCATACTTCAAAATATCCTGAAGACCGTACCAACTACAACAGAGCAACTAGGCATCTAAAACGCCTCCTAAACGAATTCAACAACAACAGGTTTCAAGATTTCATAACCAACCTTACCCCAACAGAAGATACCAATTACTCCTTATTTAAAGCCACAGGGAAGCTAAAAAAACCGACCAAATCAAATCCCCCAATCAGGGACGAAAACAAGTGTTGGGCAAGAAACCCCACAGAAAAAGCGTCTACCTTTGCCAAATTCTTTGCTAATGTATTCCAGACTCATCCCATTATAAATACTAACCAAGAGCAACAAATCAGAGATTATCTTAACTCCCCAAACCAAATGACTCTTCCAATCCCGCACTTCACTCCCAGAGAAATTACCAAAACCATAAATGCCTTATCAAACAAAAAAGCTCCTGGCTATGACTTAATTACAACACCTCTTCTCAAAGAACTACCACGAAAAGGCAAGACTATAATTACTGCATTGTTCAACAGTATTATAAGAACAGGGCACTACCCGGAGCAATGGAAAGTAGCCCAAATTCAAGTTTTTCTCAGGCCTGGGAAACCTCCACATGAACCCTCCTCCTACCGTCCCATCAGTATACTTCCCATTCTATCCAAAGTATTTGAGAAACTTCTTCTATCAAGAATACGTCCTCACATTGCAACCAATAACCTAGTCCCTGATCATCAATTTGGTTTTAGACAACAGCATTCTACCGTCGAACAAGTTAATAGAATCACCAACTACATTGAGAATTGCTTCCAAGAAAAGAAATACTGTTCAGCCGCCTTTCTAGACATTGCCCAAGCGTTTGACAAAGTCTGGCACGATGGACTCTTATTTAAACTCAAGAATTTTCTACCGTATCCCTTCTTCAACATTATCAGATCTTTTCTATCCCACCGCACCTTCCAAATCAAATATCAAAATGAATTATCTGAATTCCATCCAATCAAGGCCGGAGTACCACAAGGTAGTGTACTCGGCCCTATCCTATACCAGCTCTATACTACTGATATACCAAAATCAGATAAAACAACCATAGCCACTTTTGCAGATGATACGGCCATATTAGCTTCGGATGACGACCCTAACGACGCATCAAGACATTTACAAGAACATCTCACAATGATTGAAGATTGGGCCAAAAAGTGGAAAATAAAAATCAACGAAAATAAATCAGTCCATATAACCTTTACCCTGAGAAAAAACAAATGTCCTATTGTCCACATCAACAACAATCCAATAGTACAGGTGGAAAGTGTAAAATACTTGGGAATACATCTAGACAAACGGCTAACGTGGAAGCATCACATCTTAGCCAAAAAAAGCACCTTCAACTTCAAACAAGAAAACTATACTGGTTACTAGGATACCACTCAAAACTATCACTGGAAAATAAACTGTTGATTTATAAAGCTATCATAATTCCAATATGGACCTACGGCATCCAAATCTGGGGCACAGCAAGCAAGAGTAATCCCTCGATCATACAGAGATTTCAATCCAAGACCCTAAGAATGATCGCGGCAGCACCATGGTTCATCACAAATGCAGCACTGCACAAGGACTTAAAAATGCCCACTGTCTTGGAAAGAATAGAATTTATCAGCTCAAACTATCTCCAGCGCCTTGAAAACCATCCAAACCACTTAGCCCTTAACATCCTAGACAATAGTGCAGATATCCATCGACTAACCAGAACCTCACCCCTACAACTCCCATATAGATTTTCAACAAATAACTGAAACATTACCCTCAGCTAATAAACTATCCCACTTGCAGCCAACCCAAAATAATACTTGCTTTTTGTTATAGTATGAAGAAATAGATGAAGAGTACCGATGGGATACCTTCACTGGAAATCAATCATTGTCATAACAAGTCTACAACAACATATTTACTTATTATTTTGTAAAAAATAGATTGTAAATTTTTTGTTATAAATAAAAAAAATTCCTCAAGAAATAATCAAATTTTTTATTTCATTTTTTACGATCATGACTACTTGAACTGCAAATTGCCTTAGCACGTGGCATATGCGCGCTCATTCGGAAAAGTACAAATAAATAAAAAACAAACTAATTTAGAAACAAACTGTTTTAGCACTGAAAAGTACACATCACGATGCATAACAAACAATGAAAATCAAAAATTCAGATTTTTCACGGAAAAAAAATATTTCGAGCTAAACGAGTGCCCTAATTATTAATTCATCAACATACGAATACTTAAAATTGTTTCATAGCGTCCTCACTTATGCTTATATACTTGTGTGTTTGTTCAAATTAATGAACTGTTTAACTTTCGGAATTATTTTGTTTGTATGTTAATTTTATATATGAGTACTTGTATTATTTTTTAGGGTATGCTTCTTTTTTATTTCAGCAATCTGTTACATTCACCGATCAATTCAATTCTAAAACTGTGTCGATGTAAAAAAAATCTAAGTATGGTTGATACTGTTTTTCTTTCAAAAATAACATTCTGTACACTCTAACATGCTGTACATTCTGAATTCTTACCTGAACTGGTACTCGACTATTTCTTTCCTCTTTCCAATTCGTCAGACCCTAGTCACAGTTCATAATTACCTTACACTGTGGATATTATCATGCGGTAATAAACACGTCACACATCAAGCATTTTAATGGGGCTTGAGTCATTCGGCACCAAGAACATATTTTTGAATTAATTAAAACCCGAGAGGTGACAGTACAGTTGACTCTTGTTATAAAAAGCAGTTTATACGTTGAATTACATGAAAAATGTCAGATTTCCCTTTTCCGAAAATATTTGTTGTCGAAAAAATTGGGTTTAAATGTCACTTCTGGGTGCGTGATTCAAACCTGGTGCCGTGTCAGCGCAGTCACTACGACGTCTGCAATTGCGCTGGTCCATGCTTTGTTTTGTTGTTTTTTTCTCCTTTTTTTCATTTATTTAATTGTTTTGTTGAGGTTATAATGTTTAGTCTACAAGAAAAGCTTTGAAATTTTGTGATGACTTAATCTAACTAACTTATTCTAGGTTAATATTGTACTTAATTAATCTTAATATGGGGAGAGGAAACAAGAAGCACCTCAGGAAAATTATTCAATATTTGCAAATATTTGGAAAAAGAATGGAGCGGGAATCTATTTTTAATTCTGGTTTTGTATCTAGGATCTTTTCCGAGTCTGTAGTGAGTTGATGCCTTTATTGAGGATGTTTGTGTAAAAGTTGTTTGATAGGAATGCTATTTGGTGTGCTATTTCATTTATGTTTAGATCATGATGTAATTGTTTATTAATAATGAACCATGGCGCTCTTGTTATTAATCTTAAATATTTGTTTTGAAATACTTGCAATTTGTTGAGATTGTTTTTGGCGGCATTGGTCCAGATCGGGCATGCGTATTATAGTTTTGAACGAATGAGTGATTTGTATACCGTTAGTGCATTTGACAGTGAGAGATGGTTGTATACATTTAGTGAAGGTTTGGAGAGTTTGGTTTTTGCCAGTTGTGCTTTTATCTCAATGTGTTGTTTCCAGTTAAGTTTAGTATCTAAATTTAATCCAAGATGTTTTATTGATTTCGTGATTGGGGTCCAATGTATTGCATTATTATTTATAAGTAGCGGGAGGGATATGCAAAAGGTTTTCATGACAAGACTTTTACAGCTGATTTTGAGGGATTTAATTTAATTCTCCAGTTATTTGCCCAATTTGTTATTAGATTTAGATGCTGTTGGAGCTGGAATTGGTGAGTTTATCATGAATTGCCGGAGATATATAATGCAGTGTCGTCAGCGAATTGGGCGGTATTTATTAGATGGGAAGGAGGAATGCCTGCAGTGTAGAGATTAAAGAGAGTTGGGGATAGCGGCTAACCTTGGGGGACCCCAGCGACAATTTATCTGACTTTAGAACAATGACCATCTATTATTACTGAGAAAGTTCTATTAAATATGAATTTTTTTAATTAAATAGTTTGGTGTACCAATTCGGACTAATTTGAAGTAGAGGGCTGGATGCCGTATTCTATCAAATGCTTGTGACACATCTAGAAATACAAAGGTGGTGTGAATTCCCTTTTTGAAAGCAGAGTAGATGTGTTCAGTTAGCCTCAATTGCTGGTGCGTCGTTGAGTGTTGGGATATGAAACCGAATTGGTGAGGTGGAATTGAGCTAGTTTTATTTATGTGTTTGTTTACTCTGACGAGAATTATTTTTTCTAACATTTTTGACATGATGGGTAAAAGACTGGTTGGTCTGTGATTTTCTGCACGTTATTGATTTTTATTTGGTTTTGCTATTTGATATTGTGGCGTCACCAATTAATTAAGTATAATTCTATTATGGCATCGCCAATAACAAATAATTTCTACATCTGGAAATAGCTCGCGTCGAGAAAGAAGTAGGTCGAGGGAAGATGCCTTTGTCAAGCAGGGTTGGCCCCGACCGCACTCAGCCTCCTTTTCAGAGGCGGACCGTTTATTGCCCCCCTCATAAATAGACATAATGGCCCAGGCCGAAGCCCGGTCGAACAATACGCACCCTCGCGCCCACTTTCTTTGCCACTACCCTGGAAGGAAGGCGGAGCCCCCCAAAGGGGTTGGCCGGGTGTCAATTAAGACGACGACGCATTTACAACACGTCGTAAGCGAAACCTTTCTCGGTCATCAATCGATCCCTTTTCAAACAACGCTCGCCCCCGCATCCGTTCTGGCACGCGCCGGGACTAGGCACCCGAATTCCCGCAGGGGCTGTTTACAAACTAAATACAGTAGGCTGTCGATTAGCCCATGCCGACCGTCGAGGATCCGTGAAATGCGCTTCTGCACGCGCACGTGTCCAGACAGCTGCGAGCAGCTCCCGGAACAACTGACAAAGGGAAGCGAGCGAGAGAGAGAAGCCAGTGTCAGACAGAGAACAATCGACGGAAAAATACGGGAAAATTGCCACATGATTGGTTAATCAGGATTCTGCGACGCAGCCACCCTCAGCCAATGGGAAGCTTCGCCATGAGGGAAGGGAGAAATCCAGAGCTAGGAACATTTTGGGAAGGGGAAAGGAAATTCTTTTAAAAACGAGATGCAGAGAGAAAACTGGACACTTTTGTAATCGGAGCAGACGGGGGAGGAACTCTCCCATAGACACTTCTAAGATTTTTTCGGCCAGACTTCTAAGATTTTTTCGGAACGCTCCTAAGAATTTTTTGAGAGCTAATTCTTTGTTACTTAGAGCTACTTCGGAGATACTTCGAGATACTTCCAAGATACTTCTTGGTTGCTAAATTCGCTCGATTACTCAGTTACTTACAATCGGGACGCGAGTTTGGGAAAGACTTTCCCAGAATCGAATTAGTTAGGACGCGACTAGTGGACTTGTCGCGGAGGAGACTCGGGCGGGAGACTACTGGATCCCGCGCCGTTTCCGCATCGGCCCACCAGCCTTTGCCGCCTCCCGCTTCGGGCCCAGTGACAGCCCACCGCGTTACGTCAACGCCCGTGGCCATTCGCCCCTCTGAGCCTGCTCGAGCCGGCGACCTGCCGAGAGGGGGACGCGCCGCTACCTGCCGAGAGAGGACGCGCCGCTGAAGGTCAGCGACCCGGGACTGCCGCCGCCTCTGCTCCGGAGCCGCAGCTCGGCCCGCCCGCGGAGACAACGCAGCCACTGGTGAAAAAAATACGAGACGAAGCCGTCTCGCAGAACAATCGTAACGGCGAGAAACTGCAAGTGGCCGCGCTCAGGCCCCGCAGACCTTAAATGATGAATAGCACGTTTCATCAAAGAGTAAGCATAATGTGTTAGCTGTAAGGGAATTAGCAAATAGTAATTAGGACAATCAGTCCACAAAGTAGATTTAGTAGAAAACTTGCGTCGCCCTTTGCGACATGTAACTTCCCTGGCAGCTTTTGGTGCCAGGAATAAATTGTTATTTGTCACAAATGACTCTGTGCTAATTCATGACCTCCCAACTCTTCCATCCAGTCACATTTCAGGAGCTGAACCTGGCGCCCTCCCCCGCTCACATCATTAGGTTAGTTTACAATATATTATTGAGTGTTTCCATGATTGGGGATAATAACCTGTTTTTAGTATGGAGTTGTAAATATTGATTAAAAATGTGATGGCATTGCCTGGTAATCTTTTGAGGATGGCAGTATTAATTCGTTCATGTCCTAGAGATGTTTTATTTGGAATTGTTTAATTATTTGTTTTAACTTCATAAGGAGAAATGAATTTAATTCTGTGAGGAACGTTGTATAAAGGAGCGTTTGAAAATTTTAAAATTTCATCATGTTTGGCATTTTTATGGAGTAATTACGAATGAATGTGCAAGCAAAACGGGCTGCTAGAATCTCGGCTTTCTCCATAGGCGAATATTTTTTCCAGTATCAGTTGACAGTAGGGGAATGTTGTTCTTTTTCCTTAGAATTTTCTTTGTGAATTGTCAATGAGAATTGTTTTTAGTATTTAGTCCCTCAATAAATTGATTATATTTTTCTTGATTGTATTTACTGATTGCCTTTTTGCAGATATTTGTTAGATGATTTAATTATTTTTTAGTACTGGGATTTTTAAGGTGTTTCTAAGCCTTCTGGTTTTATTTTTAACTCTATTAATTCAGGAATATTGGGAGGTAGTGGTTTTTTAAGTTTCTTTTTGATGTCTAATGTTATTGTATTTTGAAAGTCATTGATTGTTTTATTATTATATTATTTAATTTAGTGATTTCTTGATTAATTTGATTTGATCAATTAAGGATTTGAAATTTTGGTATTGATTTTTTAACAGAGTTTTTAAAATAATTCCGGTTTATATTGTAAGTATTCAGCGTGGGAGGAGGAGAGGATGGATGATTTGTTAGTTTAATTGTTATAATAAGTGGATAATGGTCCGAGTCTAATTCATGATGAACTGTGGGTCTTTCCATTTTTTTATTGTTATATCTAATATATCTGGATTTTTAATTGAATCGTATGGTAAATGGGTTGGTTTTGTGGGCGTTAGTATTTTAAGCTGCATTGTGTGTTTTGTATTCTGTTTAGGTATTCAATGGCCGGTTTTCTGGTCCGACATCCCCATGCAGAATGCTTTGAATTCAGATCTCCTGCTATGATGAAAGGATTGGGCAATTGTAGTAATTTATTGATAGAGGTAGTATTGTTTTTTATGTTGAGTGGTTTATACACGTGACTACAGTTCGTGTTTGATTATTGTTATATGGTACATTTATCCCGATTTTATCTATTTGATTTTTCTAATTGATTGATTGTTTGTTTGCTGATTGTCATATTGTTGATGATAAACATTATTTGCATTCCTGGTGAATTGTGATTATTAATTCTTTAAGTTAAATTAGGAACATTGTTTGTTATAGGCAAGAATGGAAAGTTCGTTGAGTCATGATTGCATGGTGCGCGCGTGATTGGCAGGATCTGGGACAAGAATTTACATTATTGCTGTTATTTTTCACTATATTGCTATAATATGCACATTCGTTTGACCTGAGGTCAGTCTTGTGCTTCTCCATGCAATTCTTACAAGTAGGAGTAGATTTCTTTGATGGACAGGTTGCTGAAAGGTGGTTTTTTGCACAGACCACACACGAAACTTCGTAATGACAGTTATTTCTACAGTGTCCAAAATCTAGAGTACGATAGTACTGAATGGGACCTACAGTTTTTTTCTTCTTTCCGGCTTTACTATGGAGTGGCAAATGTATTTTAATTCCAAAACACTTCCTATTTTTTCGGTGCCGTTGAATTCCACTGTGACTACTGGGATGGGGACGTTGTTCTTGTTTAGTCTCGTGATCTTTCTAACTGATGGAAATTGAGATGCGGTGTCTTCAAGAATTTCATTTTCCTGGATTGTGGGATGATGGTTTTTTATCACAATTGAATATTTCTTTACACTGGGATCTAAGTACGTATGGAATTGTTTATTAGAATTTATTTATTTAAATTTATAAGTATTTAACTGCAGCTCGGAAGTCATATATTGTCGTTGTAGTTTTTTTGTAAATTGTTGTCGGTGCTCTGTTCTGAAGAAAGGTCTGTTGAGGACATGCGTTTGGCGCCTCTGTCACTGGCGTCACCTCCGTCCTCGCGGTTTCGCTTCCCTTGCATTACCTTGTTTTGTTGCGTCTCTCAATGGGTTGAACAGGTTGTTTCTTGTTTGAAATGGTACTTACCCAGATTAGATAAGCGCCGACGATGATCCAGTCGTATAAGAACTGTTGAATGAGTGTTGTTGAAGCTGCGACGTGCGGTCCTCGATAGAATTCATGCTGCTGCCCGTGAAGTTCAGGGTACTTTCTGCAACCGCCATATTGGTTGGATATTCTGGATTGTTAACTGATTCTAGGGCTTGAGAAACTAAATGTCCTGTGCTGAGAAGATCATTGTTAGCATAAATATCGTGCACTATCACTAAACACGTACTTCGATCCACTTGACACTGTTTAGTACTAGCATTGAAAAGTCTGTCACCACTGTTCTGCGCAACGTTCGGAGCAATGTTGCTCGATCGAAAGAGCAGAGCGAAATGTTTTGTTGTTTATCGGTAAAACTGTCGAGTCGGCGAAGAAAACATCGAAAGCCATACACTAAGAGTACTCTAATAGTATCAAATATTTATGTGTACTATTCACTCAGTCTATTAAATATACATAAAATGCATTGTTGTTAAAAATTATAACTACAGTGCAAAGTGAGTGAATGAACACTGAACGTACAATCCAAGACTTGTAAATTAATAAAGCCCCGCAATGCTCAAAATATTATTTTTAGGGTATACTCGTGTTTAGTGTGAACTAGTGGCGACATCTTTAGTAATCACATTAATGATACCCCATGCACATTCTATTCTTAATGTCATGTCACGTATTATAAAGCGTTTTGTAGCTAATATTTTCGTTTATACTCCCTTTCATTCTATACAATGTAGAATTCATCACACATTTAATCCTCCTTCGAATTGGGAAACGTTGAGGTAAAACATATTGTACCAGTACCATTCAATCATTGTTGCATCAGTCAATCATTCTCTTTCAAATAAAACGAAATTGAATCGTCCTAGAGGTCACGTAATAGGAAATATTCCGTAATACTACCGGAAGTGTTCTATTGAAGAAATGGACCACATGCATCTCAGATAGCGTCTGCTAACGTTAGAGAAAAGGTCAGTCTCTGCAACAGTATGTTTCTCCAACTTCATGACTGTTTGTCGAATTGTCCCAAGGTGTCGAGAGAGTGGCATACTATCACCTTGCATATCGAAGAGGAAAGCGAACGACAGAACGCAAATTCAGTTTAGAAAAGAAGTACTCCAAGCCTTTTTTTCGGGACACGGATGTCCCGAAGAGCATTGTGTAGCGTGATTTAAAAACAACCATTTCGAAATGCATTTCTTGGAGAAGCAGAAAGTTCATCATATCAGCTCACAAGATTACCGTAAGCAAGGATGATTTTCTAGGTGCTTTTAAGGTAGATTATCGAATACTTACAGGTGGCATTACGATGTGGTAACCATTATGAATGGGAGAACATTACTATCAATTAATAGATCTCATTAAAATATAATCTTCATGCTAATTCGTGAACTTCAATTATTTATCAGGATATCTAAAGTAGACTATCGTTAGCCTGGAGCAGCGCAGAATAAGTGTAAGAAGATTTCGAGGCGCGCCAAGAACTAACAAATAAACTCAATATTTTTATGAACGAAAATTTTAGCTACAAACGTTTTAGTACGTGTCATGAAATTAAAAATAGTGTTCAGAGGGTATCATTGATGTAATTGTCTAAAAAACGTGACACTACATCACAGATAAGCTATTCTAAAAATAATAAATTCGAATATTTCAGAAGTTTTGTTTAATTCCATCCATCTTAAATCCTGTGTTCAGTGCTCATTCACTCACTTTACACCGTGATTATCATTTAGAACAATGCTACTTTTTTTAAATAGATTTAATAGACTGAGTGAATAGTACACATACTGTTAAAGTACTGTAGCGTCTGGCTTGTGATATTTTAAGCGACTGCAGCTGTAAAGTAAGCAGTGACGCACTGATTATAAGAATTCACTCGCGCAGAATGAGAGTAGGTGGAATAACACAATCAAATATTTGCGCCTTCCAGTCAAAAACGAACCATTTATTTTTTTTCCGTTTTCCTGGGTATCTAATAAAACCATACGCATCTCTCACATGACCAGCACACAATCAGTGTAAAACGTATTTGAACTCTAGTGCATTTTAACTATTATTCTAACTATTACGCAATGATTAACTTATTATTGATTAACATTTTCCACGTAGTATTAACCGAAGTGTACGGATAAGTTAATACCAAAATTAAAATAATTCCACGCATTTATCTTTACGTTGTATAGAATTTCACGACCAATATGCTTCACTAAGAAAGTTATGAATTCTCAATTATTCTCATGGTTTCCAGAGCTTTCCTTTTACTAAAATTATTAATGACTCACAGAATGGTATTTCCAGGTCTGTTCAAAATTACAGGAAGTTCTCTCAACGACTTGCATTGATTAGGGAGCCTGATTATGATTTGTATTTCTTCCTTTCCTTTCATATCCATTTCTTCTTTTTGTAACATTCACGGATCGTCTATCGAGTACCTGCCAAACCCTATGCAAAGCTACTGGAGAATAGCCTTCCTAACGTTTCCTCGCCAACGAGTCAGGCGCATGTGCAAGACGTTACTGTCACTTGGTGATCAAATAATTTTTGCTTCCCAAATGTTCGCATACTGGACCACTTCGACGGCTCTATCTGCTTTATACATGTATTTGTCTTTTGTTTCGAGGATTAACTTTTCCAAACACTTGTTGAAACTGCACTCCACGTCAAAATATTGTTGATAATAACTTAATTGTGGCTTAAGAGTTGCAATAATTGTTAATAATGCACTAGTGTTCCTTCACTTATTACGCTCATTGTAGATTTCTTTAGCGCCAGGTGGTTAAGTTCTGAAGTCAATAGTGTGAGTTACACATTAGATGTCTCTATCAGGGAAGCTTTTCTGGTCAGTTTTCGGACGACATAGTCGTTAGTGGTGTGTAAACACTTACCAGTTATCACTGAAAGCGTTCACTGCTAAGTGTTTACACATCATTGATGACACTGACAGAGTAAACTGGCAAGTCTTTATCGTATAGTCACTATCGTTGGAAAACACTACTCATGTCAAGGTAACTTACATGTCTGTGCTTAGGTGCCATGATGTGTGAAGTGGTGTTGTCGTTTTCAGTCAATTATGTGTTAATGAGGTTCGGTTTCGCAATCTTAAGGGCAGCATTTTTCAGGGCTGGAAAAAAATATATCAGATGTTCATAAATTACAGAGTATAATCAAAATATTATTTCACACAGTACGTTTCTAGTGTAGTAAATATTGTTGAAATATATTTCTTAGAAAATCCTCACGCCTTGTCGGTATTCTGAAGAAGCAAGCCAGTGTATACAATTATTGTCCAAAAGCACAAGAAAATCGATAAATATCATATAAACCCATTGGGGCAGCATGAAATATTACGCTACATGATTTCAGAGTTCTGGGATGTCATATACCGTCATAACCTCCACGAATTGGAAGCTGTTGCTGTGCAAGCCTTGATCCCCGCACCCGCCTCCGGCTTCCCTTCGCATAGTCTGCCATCGCGCACGGTTATTACAAAATCTCGTTACAAGATTTGTTCTTTTATTCTTTTGCGGCCCCAATCTGCGCATGGCGCCCGTCACGCGCTGCGCGCGGCCGCCCGCCTCCTCCCCGCCCCCTGCGCCGCGACCCCGTCAAAGCCACGCCGTCGGCACCGCAACCGCCACCGCTGCCGCTACCCCCGCCATCGCACCGCCCCCTGCAACCTCTGTAACCACTGATACCGCCGTTGCCGCCACCGCCCCAGCCTACGCCGCCTTCCCGCGTAGAAAGCACCGCCAACGCCGCTCGCCGGCAATGTTGACGCCCCTTGTGGCAGCCACGTTAATTACAGCGGCGGAGAATGCCGCGGGCGCGTCTGCGCTCTGTCGCGCCACCCTCCGCCCTCCTCACCCCAACCCATTCGCCACCCGCCACCCGCCACCCGCCGCCGCTCACTCCGCTCCGCCCACGCGAGCAGCGCCGCGCTTTGTGCAGAGCGCCCGCGGCGGAGGCGCCACAGACAGCCAACTCACTATCACCAGCTCACTGCCACCCCGACACCCTCCCAAACAGCCACATTGCACTCTGCTCGTGCTGGAGCGAGGGCTGTCACCCCCACACACCCCCGACCCGGCACTTCTGCGCCGACCCCATGTCAGTGGCCTCCCACCCTGCCACCACACCTGCGCCCCACAAACAGACCCCACCCAAAATGACACACCCGACCCGACACACCCGACCCGACAAACCCGACCCGACACACCCGACCCGACACACCCGACCCGACACACCCGACCCGACACACCCGACCCGACACACCCGACCCGACACACCCGACCCGACACACCCGACCCGACACACCCGACCCGACACACCCGACCCGACACACCCGACCCGACACACCCGACCCGACACACCCGACCCGACACACCCAACTCAACACATCCAACTCGACAAACTCCATCCGACACACCCGACGCGACACACTCCAACCGACACATTCCATCCGGCACACTCCATGCGATACACCGGAACCGACAAACCTGACCTGATTCGCCCGACTCGACACATCTGATCTCCCAAAACGCACCCGCCCGGCACTCCTAGCCTGATCCCGAAGCAGTTTGACAAACTATTTCGGAGGTATGCTATTGATACACTCTGTCTGTAACTATACCTATCTCACTGAAATTCCTTGACCTCTCACTAGCTCTTGTTTTCCTGTGTTATAAAAGACAAGTTACGTTTTGCTTTGCAGAAAATAAGACGAATAGCCATCATAATAACATAATATGACGATTGCATGACGTGAACTTCCCGCGAGCACCGTAATAATGACACGCATAATCCAGCACACAGCATAAAAATGATATTTTATATGCATATTTGTATAATTTTGTTTTTCGATACTAACTTTGTTAAAGGCACAAACATGTTAATGTTTGTCATATTCAAAGTTTTTAATTTTTATCCATTGTTATGTAGACACATTCGCATAAATGTCAGATTTGGTTTACTAATAAATGCATATGTGTCTCTTGGCCTTGATAAGTAATGTAAGAAAAATATAATAGTTAAAATTACAATATTTTTTTCATTATTTTAATTGTTCATTAAAATTTAATTTTCAAATTACTTCTGTAGCAAGGTTTCCTTCACTCTCCCATTGTTAAGTGTGAAACTATCTAGTTGATTCTTCGCCGTTGGTGGATAGAAAATGACGCTTTGTTTCTTTAAAAGTCACATACAGTGCATGAAGTATGTTTTTAATAAAACCGCCTACTCCAATTATTTCGACAAAAATCTTATGTAAATACAAGAGACCCTTGATTTAAAAAAGGAGCATTTTCGATTTCCTATTAGTCATCTGATAATATTTTACATTTTTACTATAATTGGGTCGTTTATCTGTATTGATTCCCGTATCCATCCCAACGTTATACAGTTGCTGTAATCACAGCCCGACGTTGATAACACTCAAATAGTACGACCACCTCCATTTTCTAGTGCGCCATACAATTTCCTGGAACTATTTCCTTCCCCTCCTTCTCCTTTCTCTTCTTCACCTGCCCCCCATCCTGCACCCGGTTCCTCCAGAGTTGCCTCCTCGTCCTCTACTTCATGCTCCTCATCCACTGTGCGCCAACAGGGGCGGCGGGGGGGAGGGCGGGCTTCCTAAAGCCGAGCGGCGCGGAGGCGCGGTGGCGGTAGCAGGAGCGGGCGGGGCGGGGGTGTGGCGGGGGTGGAAGGTGCGCTCGAGGGCGTCGAGGCGGCGGTGGCAGCGTCAGCGCCCGGCGTTCGCCCGCCCTTCCCCTCCGCACCCGCTCCCCGCACCCGCCCCGCCCCCGCCGCCCCGCGCGCTTATTGCAGCCGCCCCGGCCGCTCCGAGAGCCGCCGACTGTAGCGCAACTTATATTATAGTTTCGAAATGAGTTTTACATGTTTACTGTAGCCTTAAGGCAAACCCACCAGCGACCTCAAGAGCGGGCTCTTGTTTGGCAATAAATGTTATTGGAAAAAGGCACCGGCGCTGTACAAAGCAGTTTGCTGTGTGTGCAAAGGCATAGGGTGCTTCGCAAGCGACGCCACAAGCGGCAGAGTTTCGCGGGTTCGCCGCAGCTCCCACCCCGTCCCCGCCCCGCCCTCGTCGCCACCCCGCTCCGCTCCCACTCCAAGCGCCGGCCCTCCCCGCCCCGCCAGCCGCCACGGCCGCCCCTTCCCAGCGCGCTCTCCCGCCCCGCCCCCGGCTCCGCCCCGCTGCCTCGCCGGCTGCCGCTCGCGTCGCTCCGCCGCGAGCCCGCGACACGAAATTGGATTGGGGAAACTTGAGCAGGAAGATTACCGGACGACGCTTCGGAAACTTTTAAACAAAATCTAATTAAAATTTTAATACAACCTGTAGGCGGAGTGGGCGGTTCCGGAATCTAAATGTTATAACTGCTTTAGACTGCGCTCTGCCCACGTCGTTCAGCCACCTCTCCCCTTTCCCCTCCCTTTTTTCTCCTCGCCCCCTTCCTCCCACTCGCCCACCGGCGCTCCCGTGGCTCGTGTTCACCGCTTGTCGATGGTTTCCACTCCTTGCTGTTTGTTCCCTGCTGCTCCGCCCGGTTCCTCCTCTCTTGACTGCTTACATGAGGTCCGCCATGTTTTTGAAGTCTCCACATACGCGCATTCGGTCCAAATTCGTTTTCCCCAATTCGCCAATAGTAAGGACGAAGCCACGAGCAGTCCCCCTCCGCCGTTCCGTTGTCTCAGCAGCCATTGCTACCAAGCGAGCTGCCATCGCCATCGACGCCGCCACTGCAATCACCTTCATTCTTGGAATTTCATCTCTGAGTCCAATCCACCATCGACAACTGTTGCCAATGCAGCGCCTCTGAGCGGTCGAGTCCCGACGGTGGCAAATTTTCTACTCTAGCTAGGTAACTAAGTCGAAGTCAGTAGGTATCTGGAGGATAATCCTACCCGCCAGCTGCTCTGATTGGTAATTTTCCCTGGTTTCCCCGATCAATGCCATGTTGGAGTAGTACTAAAACAAATGGGTCACGGACCGCGTGCCATCTTTCCTTTCTCATATTTCTCCCTCCTCTCCCCTTCCTGGCGCAATCTTACTCGTACACGCACTACACTTCCGCATGAAGGAAAATCAATCGAGAGACGGAGGTTGTCCCGGCTGTGGCGGTGCCCGCTGGCGGGGATATTTGAAGGGGGAAACCCCACAAGCCGACGAGGAGGTCGCACGCTCACGCGGAGGAACACTCACGGGACATAAAATTCACTGCACTAACGGGACTAATTTAATCAATAAATTAATCAATCAATCCATTATTTTCCTGATGAAAATTCAGATTAAAGATGTAATGAATGCTTTCTTCGTGTTAAAAGTATATTTTCGTATATCAGTGTGTTAATGTTCAGAGAAAAATTACAGGCTTGAATCATGGAGTGTTTAGTAAAATCCAATTTACTTACAGAACAACTTTATCATGAAATTAGTGGCCTATATATATTCAAGGGTAAATCAGCTATAGATTTGGGCTCTTATCCCTCATGTCCTTCGTGATGGAATAATACTTGCTGCCGCGACATGAGTGAACGATAATTGGAAATACTATAATTTCCATTGAATTCTAAAAGACGTGCACAGATAGTAATGTTACATATATGTCCGGAAGCAAATCAAGGGACCACCTTAGCATTTGCTCAAAGGATCAGGAAAACTCGGCAAAACCCTGATCGAGATTGGGGTCATTGATCCCGAAGCTGAGGTACAATACTTGTTACAGGTTGTTTAGAATTATACAGTCCAAGTGATAAATACTACATTATATATCATTGTTAAAATTAATATTAATTTCCTTTTTGATGCTCGATATAGTCTATAATTGTATAGAAATACTTATTCAACAGAAAAAATGTTTACTTGAGATTTAAACTTTTGTATGAAATTTAATTGTTTAATGTCATCTGGTAAAGTGTTGTAAAATAATGTAAACATGTATGTGAATTTTTTGTAGTGAGCTGTTGATACTGCATGTGATGAATATGATTACTACGTCGAGTGTTATAGACATCGGCGTTGGCTGAAAATACATTCCCACCTTTCAATCATTTTTGATTAAACTAATTCGTAAATCAAGACAAGTTAGTGGTAAAATTCCTAAATTAATAAAGAGAGGCTTAAAATATATACTGATAATGTCAGTATACAGACATATTTTATACCAAAAATAATACACAGCAGTTTTGGATTACATAAAAACAATATTGCTTCATAGGTTTCTAAAATTATTTTGTCATAAGTTGTTGGCATGATGGAGAAAACTGAATCGATTTGGAATTGGAATCGCTGAATAAATTCAACTAAGAATCAAACCTGTAAAATATCTCTCTAATAGATGCATACTATACTTTTAGTTCAAAAGTTAAACGTTTCTTAAATGCTCAAGAACTTTTAAAATAAATTTCATTTATTAAATGTCTCAATAATATTATCGATTATATTCATCTTCAATACGTGTGATATACGCAATATATTTTTCAAGGTAAGAAGTACAAAAAATCTAATTATATTTCAAATAATGTTTAAAAAACGAAAATAAACAGTTAAACAATGCCTATTTATTAAAATATTTTATTGGCTCTTCTAAAAATAATTTATACGAGTAAAATTAATACTTGTCTAGTAATTTCCACAAGTAATTGCAAGTTCGAAAATATAATAAACATTTTAACTGTTAATACTGGTATATTAATTAGTATTAAACTATGTAATTTCCAGGAAACCACGGAAAACTAGCGATCAAAGTAGCCTGCCAGTAGAATTTTTCTCCAGACCGCGGCTGATTTCGACCTATTAGCTCTGTAGATCCTGTCGAAAATCCACCACCATCGAAACTCGAACCCTACGACCTCCGAGTCAGAAAAGCTGCGGTATAATATATATATATATATATATATATATATATATATATATATATATATATATATATATATATATATATATATATATATTGTGACATACCTGGTGATGCCGGGTATTTTCACTGCAATATACCACTAAGAGAGGGTATCTTTTACGTGAATGGGTCCCTGGATAAGTTGGTGCAACGTTGGGGTGGTTAATCATAAATTGAAATACAATTATAAACAAGATTTATTTTAAATCAAATTTGTTATTTACATCATTAGACAACGTTTTTACACTCTGCCTTGGTACCAAGATTAAGAGTGAAATGCATTTCTCATACCTGCGGGGCCCCAAACGAATACCTATGATGTTCGTAGAACCGCTCGTGCCGACAGGATTGTCGACCTCTGCTACTGCTGCGGGCCGTCAGCGTCGGATGGCGTGGTAATCGCCCACGGCTGATGCTCCAACAATTCTTCCCCGATCAGGATCTTGACACCTCGGCTTCGCACCTTCCTCGAATCACTGTCCGTCAGTGGGTTTAATTACACAACCCGCGCCTACTCTGTATACTGGTCACAGTTCTGTACCGCGCAATTTCAAGAATGTTTCCACCGCGCCAACTAATAAGAACAACATCAATTATTCTACCAACACTAATCTTTCACTATACTGATACTTCTAATGTTCTATTTACACATCAATCACTTTGCGGTTCCTAATACTACATAAAATACGTCGCAATGTTATATGCGTCCATACACCGGCGGAGAACTCTCACCGCACGTCCGCACTCGTCGCCGCCCTGCTAACGTCTCTCTGGTCAGCGCTCTGCCAACGGCTCTCGTCCGCGATTCTCGTAACGAACTTTTGCACGTGCGCGGTGCCCAGTTCCAACCGAAATTCACACGCTAGCCTCCCGGCGACGGTGGCACCGTCGGCGGTGGCAGCGGTTGCTCGCCGGCCCCGGCGCGCCGCGCTCAGCGCGCGCACCGCGCAGTTCAAAATAGCAATTGGTTTCTTACACTAATGATTTAATTAGTGTAATGAAACACATATTCTGGGTTTCATCACCCCCCCCTTTCTTTTTTTGAATTTTTCCCGCTTCTAGAAAAATTCACACTAGTAACATCGTCACTGCCGATGGTTGCACACTCTTGCATATTGCCCGACGCCCTATATGCACTTATGACTTAAAATCGAATTAACATGTGATTACTTATTATTAACCCTAACATTACACTTATTTACACTTCACTATTTTCCATCCATGTTGAACCAGGTTTCCGATTTGAAGCTTGTAATGTCCTACTATGTCTTGTCTCTTGTGCGACAGTTCATCCCCATTTTGCTGACCGTGATTTCCTAACTCACAGTTGTAGGACATAGCTTCCAGCGTGTTGAACACATCTTGATAGGTATCATCCCATTTCCAGCTACGACCTCTTCTACGTTTGTACCAATGGTTGACCATACCATCACTCTTCCCTCGCCCCTGACTTCGCTCCATTCTTGACCTGCCTACATCTCCTTCACTCCCATTCGTTGGGGCGTCTGCAAACATGACGTTGTACCCCTCCAATATCTTCAAACCCTTTCCTAAATCGGTATGATCTGCTCTGCTCAGTAGGCTCTGCACGGTAACAAGATACTGTCGCGTTGACATGCAACTAATGCCTTGATATTTTATAGGGGCAAATAATGTTGTTGGTTCCATAATGCTCTTCGTTCTGTATTCACTACGACTTCCCGTAATGTAGTTGTAATGGCTGTTCCTCTGGTCGCTCTTGATGTTTATTTGGGTTTCTTCGCTCCGCTTTCGTACGGAAATCTTGTCTTCAAATTCCTTCAAAAATTTCGGAAATATACCAAAATTCTCTGCCCATGTCCTGGCGTTCTCTTCTAACATTGGGTGTAATAACTGGATCTTGTATCCTTCCAATATGTTGTTTGATGCTAGGTGCCGTTCTTCTGCTCGCAGAACTACCTTAGGGTTTTCCGCCCCATCTCCCAGAGATTTCATCGACTTTGGAGGCATAATTGGTGTCACCCCATACCTGACACTTGGCGACGTTTTCCCGTCTTCTTCCTGTTTAAACTCTTCTTGTACTCTTTTCTCTTCGCACCCTTGTATATTTTCCACGATTTCTTCTTCTACTATACGCTCCATTTCTTCTATTTTCATTTCCATTTCTTCTTCCATTATTAACTTCAATTCTTCCGTTTTCACTTTCACTTTATAAACATCCTCCTCGGTCTCGATTTGGACCTCCACCGTTTTGCCCTCCGCTGTCTTGACTTCCTCATGGATTTGGTTCGTCATCCCCTCGTTTCTATCTGTTACCGCTACCCTAGCATCTACTTGATGGCATGATTGAAATTTTAGCACCTCATCTTTCCTATCCAGTTCCTCCGCTTTCCCATACGGTTTTTCGCATATTTCGATGAGCTTCCTATTCCGTTCTTCTGTGATTCTTCCCATTTCTTCTGCCGGCTTCTTAATCTGTTCTTCAACCACCTTCCCGTTCTGTTCTTTTATTAGTTTTCTATTCCGTTCCTCCGCCTTCCTATTCTGTTCCTCCTCGGATCTTTTCTGTTTACCTAATTCTTTGCTCTGTTCTTCCGCAAACTTCTCAATCTGCTTCTCCGTTTGCTGCCTCAGCTGTTCTTCTAATGAATCTTTTGCCATTACGCCCGTACACGCTTCGTACTCTTTGTCCATCCCCAAGTCAAATCCTACCGCCTGGCTCCCCAGTTCTACCACCTGCCGTTCTAGATCTATATTTACTCTGTGATCGACCAGAAAATCCATCCCTATGATTACCGAATACAATAATTTTTTGACTACCAGGGCCACCATCTCGTATACTTGGTTGCCAATCCTGGCTTGAAACATGATTTGTTTTGTGATGGGGCTTGACTTCTTCTGAGTTGCCCCAATCACGTACGCCCTATTCATAGGCAAACACATTACTTCTTTTCCTGTTGCTTTTAACTCCTCATACATTTCTTCTGATACTACTGTAGTCGTGCACCCTGTATCCACTAAAGCTTCTTTAATTATACCTTCACATTCTATCGATATCGTGGGACATTTCCTGATTCTGACCGCTGAGTTCTTACATCTCCGCCACGGTTGGGTATCGTAGGTTACCGGCTGCATAGCGTTTATGGAGACCTCGTTTACGTCATCGATTTCCGCGTCCGCAATGGGGCCACCTATCACCGCGGACTCTATTAGTTTAAATAGTGTCCTTGATCACTACTTGTGCTAGGCTGTGCTAATCGGTCGGGTGCATTCCCGCCCCCGCCTCGCGTCTCCGTACGGTTTGAATTAGATCTGTTCCAGTCCGGTCTCTGGTTCCCCGGCTCTGGTCTCCATCCGTCTCCCCCTCTTCCGCGTTGGTTTCTCTGGTAATCGTTGCTCCTATCATTCCCTTGCCCCTGGTTACGTTCCGATCTAACCATATTAACATTCCCTTCATTTCTGTTCTTTGGTACGCCTGCAAATGTCAAGTCGTACCCTCCTAACACATTCTGGAATCTTTCCAGGTCGGTGTGCTGCACACTACGTAAAAGATTCTGCACCGTAACTGGGAACTGTCTCGTCAGTAAACATATTATTTCCTGATCGCTCATCGGTGGGGATAGCGTTTTGTATTCCATAATACGCCTTGTTGCGTATTCCCGCAAACTTCCCATTGACTGGTTGTAATGATTATTCATTAAGCTGATTTTAAAATTAATTTGAATTTCCTCATTCCAATACCGCTCAAGGAATCGATCTTTAAATGCCTTTACTGATTCGGGAAACTTATCAAATGTATCGGCCCATATCCTTGCGTTGCCTTCTAACATTAAATATAATAATTGTATTTTACATCTTTCCGAAGTATTGATAACATCTAGATGTCGTTCTGCTGCCTTCATAAATATACATGGATTTTCTTTCCCGTCTCCTGAAAATTTTAGTGATCTTGGAGGGGTAAATGGTACCGTCCCGCTTGCTGCAATTGGGGATGCCTTGCATTCTTTTATTTGTTCAATCTCTGTTCGTAGTAACACAACCTTCTCTTCACATTCCCGCTTATTCTCCTGCATTTCTTCCTTGACTACTAACTGCATCCTTTCAATTTTCTCGTCCTGCTTAGCGGTTTTAGCGTCTAATTGCTGGCATAACTTATTCTTTAATTCTCCCCCCAGACTAATTACTTGGGATTCTAACTCCTTTTTCTGTTTCCCTAATTCTTCGGCAGTCCATTGCTCATGACTTTCTACCCGCTCCGCAATTTTAGTCATCTCATTCTTCGTTAACTCAATTTGTTCTTCGGCGCGTCCTATTCTCCCACTTAATTCCTCTTGTAATTTGCTGATCCGTTCCTCGAATTTCCTATCCTGTTCATCTAATCTCCCATTCAATTCTTCGGCCAACTTCTTATTCTGTTCCTCTACTTTCCTATTCAGTTCTTCGGCTAACTTCCTGTTCTGCTCCTCTGTGAATGTTTTCTGTTCGTCTACTTTCCCATATAGTTCTTCAATCAGCTTCTTCTGATCTTCTGCCGCTTTCTTGCTCCGTTCTTCCGCGATCCTATTCTGTTCACCCATGTCATCTAATTTCCTGCTCTGTTGTTCGAACATCTTCATCAATATCTGTATGGGGTCATTATGGGTATTTTCCCCACCCCCCCGAGTCGGATTTCCTACTGCCTGGTTCATTGGAGTTGACGTAATTTGTACATCTTTATTGAAGCTGTCCCCTGGCGTATCATCCAACCGACTTCCAATACCACTATCCCTGCTTTCCGATGATATACTATTATCGATTCCTACATTTATCTCCCTTACTTCATCCGCCTTCTCCTCCCGGTCCAGCACTACATTTTGCGCCTCCATTCTGTTGCTTTGAGCTGTCCGATCGATTCTCACTACACTAAAATACCGCACAAGTTTTCCACTTGCCTCACCTACCAACGATATCACAGTTATCCTATGAAGTAACTATATCCGCCACAACACTATATCCTTCGTGAATGGATTAATTCACACCTATTTCAATTGCTAACTAATGACGGACAACCCTCACTCACCACCAAAACACAATAACACTAATTCAATAGCCATATAAATTTTCACTCACCTACCAATGCATAAACATAATCCGTACAATACATACTATTATTACCATTGACACATATACACTGCTAATGGACTCATTAATACTATTACACAAAAATGCTTTCAAATTATAATAAATCCCTTATTAATTGAAATTACTTTTCAACGCACTTATTGCTATATTATGTACATAATCATCATTCACATTTGCATGTCATATCTCCTCCCTAAATTTTCCTCAATAATATCATATAGATATTCACAACAAACATTCACACTGCTGGTATATATTTCCCAACCTGGTATCTTTTCTAATAAATTCCCCACACTTTACCATCACCAATAGATAGTGCACTACTGAGTGAATGTTCCCAGCAAAAAAACAATTTTGTGCATAATTTGTACAACACTATTAACCACCTTTATATTCTCATAAGAATTATTACTACTTCCCCATTTCTTTGATTTCCATGTTATAAAAAATTGCCAAGCAGTTCAAATATTATTAATATGTCTTACAAAACTTGGAATTCTATTACATTATATTATTTGTAACATGTACGTGTATAGCCTTCATAACCTCAGTAACTACAATATTAACTATATATTGGATGCTCACAAATAATTGCCTATGTCAGCCCGCAATTAATTACGCAACAACATTTTTGTAATTATCAACATTTCATTATGCTTACTTGACTTGTGCATGTTTTTGCTAACACATGTATTGTTATTTTTTTTGTACTCTATAATAATACACTTTGCACTGCTTGCTTCTCATCTGTACCCTGCATTACTATACATCAATTACATGCACGTTATTTTCCAACATTTCACCAACTTTCCTAAGGCCACATTTCTTAACTATACGTTTTCCACTTGTTCGGGCGCCAGCTGTGACATACCTGGTGGTGCCGGGTATTTTCACTGCAATACAACACTAAGAGAGGGTGTCTTTTACGTGAATGGGTCCCTGGATAAGTTGGTGCAACGTTGGGGTGGTTAATCATAAATTGAAATACAATTATAAACAAGATTTATTTTAAATCAAATTTGTTATTTACATAATCAGACAACGTTTTTACACTCTGCCTTGGTACCAAGATTAAGAGTGAAATGCATTTCTCATACCTGCGGGGCCCCGAACGAATACCTATGATGTTCGTAGAACCGCTCGTGCCGACAGGATTGTCGACCTCTGCTACTGCTGCGGGCCGTCAGCGGCGGATGGCGTGGTAATCGCCCACGGCTGATGCTCCAGCAATTCTTCCCCGATCAGGATCTTGACACCTCGGCTTCGCACCTTCCTCGAATCACTGTCCGTCAGTGGGTTTACTTACTCAACCCGCGCCGATTACGTGCACCGAACTCAGTTCCGTACCACACAATTACCATGACAATTCCACTACATCAACTATTAGGAGCGTGATCAATTATTCTACCAACACTAATCTGTTACTTTGCTAATATTTTCAATGTCCTATTTACATTTATGCTACAATACAGTTTCTAACACTTCCAGAGTTACACCGCGTGTCGCCCGCGTCCTTGCATCACTCGCGAGCCCCCGCCACACGTCCGCACTCATCGCCGCTCCGCTAACCTCTGCCCCTGTCGCTGTTCTGCCAACGGCTCTCGTCCGCGATACTCGTAACGAACTTTTTGCACGTGCGCGGTGCCCAGTTCCAACCGAAATTCACAACGCTAGCCTCCCGGCGGCGGAGGCACCGTCGGCGGTGGCAGCGGTTGCTCGCCGGCCCCGGCGCGCCGCGCTCAGCGCGCGCACCGCGCAGTTCAAAATAGCAATTGGTTTCTTACACTAATGATCTAATTAGTGTAATGAAACACATATTATGGGTTTCAATATATATATATATATATATATATATATATATATATATATATATATATATATATATATATATATATATTCCGTTTTTAATCATCAATGAGTATAAAGTCAATTTATGTTGTTTTCACAAATAAATATAATATACAACAAAACTACATAAATTGACTTTATACTCATTGATGATTAAAAACGGAAACTTCTGTTGTTACGTTAACTTCTGGTTCACAATGGCAATATAATGTGAAATTTTAGCAACCACGATATTGTATTAGGGCTCATGGCTAACTCCTGGTCAGCGTGCTCGTTTTCCACTACGCTGCCCCGGGTTCGATTCCCGGTCGTGTCAAGACTATAGTGTGCGTTTTCCTTGCAATGTCCCAGTATATGTTGCTGTGTGATGATGACAAAATTCACTTCTCAGGTTGAGAAGACAGGAATACGGCGTGGGGATGTCTACGTGCTAACACCTTAACCCATGGCCGCGAGGTAGGGCCGTCGCCGGTAGGCCTCAGTCCGGCCTTTTTTTTTTTTCCTGCTACGGTCGCTTACGTATCCTTCTCGTGGTGGCAAGTTCTTCTGTCTACAGGGTTTTCCCATCAACGCACCAGTGTTCGGTGGTTTGGACGCGACAGAAAAAGTGTCGCTGTCTTGAATGTCAGAGATCGCCATTTTATTAATGAAATGACTAGGCTTTGTAATGTTACTGAAACCTAGACCTTAGCGACTTGTAACCGTGTAAAATACAAGCACCAATGCCCCAGCACCATAGAAAAGCTTTACAGGGATACAAAAAATCTTATAAAATCGTATAAAATGAATAAAAGAAATAATACAAAATATCGAAAGCTTCTGAGGAACTCCAGTAAAGGGAGCCGCTTAACTTTTGACGTTTGAGAACCGCTGGTGCAGAGGAAGCAGCCAGAGAGCGATTTGAACTGGGGGAGCAGGCCTGGGGGCAGAGTGTCTCCCGAAGACGCTCGGCGCGTGGGGTGAAGCGAGGAGGGGGGCGGGGCGGGGTGGGGCGGGGCGAGGCGGGTGAGGCGCCGAGGCGTGGGCCCACGGTGTGCGCGGCGCAGGCGGCGGCGATCGCAGCGACAAATCTCATATGCGCAGGCTCTGTAATCAAGCCGCAGAACAAACGCCGGCGAGCGCGGAGCGCGCAGCAGCCAGCTCATAACAACACGACAGGCAATCCAACTAGGCGCGGCCTCCCCGCCTCCCCGCCCCGCCGTTTCTGCCTGCGCCGCTCCCCTCTCCCGGCCCATCGCCCCACGCCACACACTGCGCCTTCCGGCTCCATCATCGCCCCTGCCACCCCGCTCCCGCCACGGCTCCCGCTCCGGCCGCGCCCCGCCCAAGCACCGCAAACGCCGCCGCAGTTCTCCACTCCCGCCGTTCGCGCGCCCACGCACCCCCTCTGCCGCCGCTTGTAGTTTCCTTCATCATCCCCAGGTCTCGATGGTGTAGCTGGCCCTGCGGCCGCATTACCACCACCGCTCTCTTCCGACATCTCCTCAGTCATCACAGCCTCCAGGCCACGCCGCCATCGCCACGAATAATAATATCACAGCCACAACACACCACTACCGACACCAACACTCCATCACCATCGCAATCACCACTTCGCTACCACATCACTACCGCCACGACACATTCGCGTCCACATCACACCACCACCAAGGCACTAAGAACATCGTGGCCATTGCCAAAACCATCACCACCATCATTACCATCACCACCATCATTATGACCATCACCCCCTCACCATCGCCAACACCATTACTTTCATTGGCACTACCACCACCATCATTCCAACCACTAGTGGCCACCACCTCAGTACCACCGTCGACGTGCGGCCCCGGAGTTTGTAAACACACCGCAATATTCCGGCAAGCGGCTCACTCCGGCCGCGCCGCGCCCCTTCCCATCCCGCTCGGCCCCGCCGCCGCCCCCATGCGCCGCCATGTCCCGTCACGCACGCGGCTGCAAGCGGCGCTGCCAACCGCCTCTGGCCGCCCCTGCTCCAGCGCAGGCGCCTCCAGCAACAAGTCACGCGGCCACCATCTCGCGGCTCTCCCACAGCACGCCGCTCGGTTGCGGTCTCGTCATGGCCGCTTTATCTCTTGAGCCTACTCAGCCCGCCCTCGGGCTCCCCAAGTTCTAGGAGCTCTTACGGTAGTTTTGAACACAATGTCGGAGTATCAATTAAGAATATAAAAAGGTATTTTACTCACAATTTATGAATGTTTGATGTTTTTCAATTTTCAAAAATACAGAGAGTTTTCCGAAAATGAAACCATCATCACTTACTTTACTCTTCTTTGTTACATACGAAGAAAAAAATAAAGAAAAACTGTTGAGCTGTCTTTGAGATAATAATTATTTAAATATGCCTTGTACAATTTTCACACAATGTTGCGCGAAATACTATTTTTTTTTTTAAATTGTACTACATGAAATTATTTCAAGATGTTTTTAGGAACAGATTTCATATAAAAAAATCTCTATCGTCAATATTGCAGTTGTAAGAAAACGTTTTAACTTACGCAATTTTCAAAAAAACAATAATTTCATTCAATTTCAAAATTAGACCAGTGCCGGTTTTAAGGGTCCTTTGCGCTATCCAAAAGCAAAGCTTATTCAAAAAACTATAAGCCATTTTTGAGAAATTTTGAAAATGTAACTGGAACTTCTTGTAAAGAACCCCTAAAAATCGAAATAGCCATTTCAAACTCACAGAGCCTCGTGTTCGTTCACATCGATCAAGAAATATGGATTTTCGAGAAAATAGTCTAAACCATTTTGGCGCTAGCGTTGACCACATACGGACATACAAACGTTTCCCGTCAATCAATTTTTTGATGTGAAGGATCCACAAACCGTTGATTCTGACTACACAATGTGTTAAAAGTAATGTAGGCCTACTGCTTATAGGAAGATTTGCACACTTTTTTGTTACTGTCCACGACAATATCAGTTTTTCTGCCAAATTTCGCCGATTCCCGGCGCATCAATACAATGATTTCTTTTGACTGCGTAAATACGTAGTAAAGGGAAAGTAAAAAGATATTTGCATGATGCTGCGGCATTAGTTTAGGAATATGTCTTTTAATAGTTGCAAATGTAAAATAAGCTAATTTTACTTTTAGAGTGCAATAAATATCATCAATACGTTAATTACTTGGACGCGTTTCATCTCCTTGAGACATCAAAATTTTGTAATCAAGTTATGCGAAATTTTACGTAAAAAATCTCGGTTAATGTAATCTTGAATGCTATTATATGAAATGTTAACTTGTCGAGCTCCCCTGACAGAAAACCTTGTCTACAGCTAAGCGTTCTTGGGGTCATGTGCTCTTCTATTCCCCGGCACGGGTGACGTTGGCAGGCCTGCGCGCGCGGGGGCGGCCGGAGGGGGCTGCGTCTGCGGGGGCGCGTGCCGGGCGAGGGGGCGTGGCGGGGGAGGGGCGGGGGTGAAGTGGGGGCAGGGCCCCGGTGCGTGGGGGCGGAGCGCCGCCGCTGCGGGGGCGGGGGCCGACCGCGGGGAGGCGTGCTGCTGCGCAGGGCGGCACCGCACAGCAACGCACACCATCGCACCGCACCGCACCGCACCGCACCGCACCACACCGCTCCATGCCGCGCCCCACAGCGCCAGGCACCGCCGCCGGGGCGCTGTTGTCTTTGATCCCACTCGCGCCGTCCCGCTGCATTAACAACAGTTCATAATCCGCACTCGGCGGCGGACGCACCGGGGTTGTGGGAGAGCGTTACGAGGGGGCCGGGCGGTGGCACGGGTCACGGGGCGCCCTTTACACCCACCCCATTCCCTGAGGCGCGGCGCGCGCACGCTTTCGCCACCCGCACTTTCTTACAAAACCCATTGAGGACCGCTGCTGCTGGCGAATCGCGTATATTGCGAAATGTCAAAGACATCAAAGGCCTTCGCGTCCGCGTGACACCTACGGATCAACAACTCGGCTTTCTGAACGACTGGCGAGGAAAGCGAAGGCGCAATCTGTCTGCGCGCGAAAGGACTGCATCCCCGCCTCCCACGCCCCCTCCATGCCACCGCCTAACCCCTGCTTCGCGCCTCCCTCCCCGCCGCTGAGCCCTTTGCGCAGACCGCAATCGGTGAGAGGGAGCAGCCCGGCGAGCGCGGCGCGAAGGCAGGGCGGGGGGAGGGGGAGGAGGAGGGGGTAGGTGGATCAGGATGGCGTGGGCGGGGCTGCCACGGTACGGGAGGTGGCGAGAGGGACTTGAGCGGGGGAGGAGCGAGACGGGGGCGCGGGGACGGGGGTGGTTGCGCGAAGTCCGCGGCACACAGGCGTTGGGCGTCTGCCTGCCGCGCTGCGGCCTAAGCTCATACTCCGCTTTTGTTTTGTCCCCCCTGCCCCGTCCATTACGCGATGCCTAACGCTTCTTGAGAGACCTTCGCCAACAAAAAGTTTCTCTCTCCCCTTCAAGTGGCAAAGAAGCCAATGCGAGTTAACATCCCAACTGTAGTGTTTTTGGTTGGATCATTTGTATACCTATAAAACAGTAAATGCTAGCATTTTACTCGGTTTCTCTCGATTCAATGTTCCACAATATGTTTTTAAACTATTCATTTGTTGAGTTGCCTACTTCATGCCTTAATCAGTGGCGAGGCATGGCATTTTCGCGTGAACATCACAAGATTAGATCACATTATTATAGGATGTGCTACCCTAGCACAGACAGATTACACAAAGTGCCATAACCAGATCGCTTCCAGTATCCACCAACAAGTTGCAACCAATCATAAATTTAGTAATCATCGTTCCCCTTACTGCTTATAGAAACCTTAACCTGTGTTGGAAAATCAAAAGGTCAGAATTTATTTCGATCGCACAATTTTGACGCACAAGACTCTAGAACATAACAGGACAGACATTGTGATTACTCTCAATGTGCTGAAAACGACTTTTCTCATTGATGTTGCAATCCTACAGGAACACGTAAAAAACATTATCGGAAAAAATATGTACAGTGATCTGGCATATTAAATCAAAGATCAATGGAAATGAGACCAACCATGCCAGTAACCAGATACATACTCAGCAGTGGAAAATTCTCAGCAGAACTTCTTGCAGACATTCAGAAATGCCGAGTATGTTCTTCGAGCAAACTATCCACTCGACGAACATTTAGAACCATCTAATATCCCTGAAAACGATGGCTCTCTCGAAGGCTCATCTCTGCCCAGTGTACATCCGTCAGTGGTAAAAATCCATCTGGCTATAAATCACGCGATAAGGACATGATGCTGAACATCCTTCGACGCGAGATAGAACGAGTTCGTTTACTTCCAATCAAATCTCATGCACCGTTGAGGAGAATATACGAAAGTACTAAAGTTGAGAGAGTGATGGAGGCAGCAAATTCTATCTTAAATGACCCCAGGTAGAGATCTAGACATTACTGAAATCAATCACATCGGGTATGCAACTGGATATTTGGTATCTCAGATAATTTTGGTGTCTGCCAAGAACAGCGACGGTCGGCAGAAAGAGAAAAAAGCCCCGTACTCCCATACGCGAAGAGAATTGTGAAACGGATGACCGACAATCGGCGGAAAATATCACTCTTAGCTTAGGCATCTTCTAAATCGACGCACTCCTCAACGAAAAATGCTTCAGTTCAACAAAAAAAAAAAATGAAAATGACACAAGGCAAATGGTAGCTGAGAAGCTAAAACAGAAATCCAAGCATGGGCTCAACGGATTAGACGTTATAAACGTACAGAAAATTTCCGTATACAGAATCAGTTGTTTGAAACAGACGCGAAGAGTTTATATCGTAATCTGACTCAAAAATAGAATGGTCATGCTGTCATTCCTTCAAAAGATGACATCGAAAGGTTTTGGACAGGAATATGGGGAGAAAGCAGATCCTAGAAAAAAACGCATCTTGGTTCTGGTCTGAAGTTAATGCTGCCGATGACTCGTGGAAACAGTGGAACATATTCACGTATTCTCGGAAGAGGACCTCTTCCAAATAATTAAGAATATGGAAAACTGAAAATCTCCCGGGATTGATCAGATCCATATTTATTGGATTAAAAAATAACAGCATTACATTCTCATCTTGCAAAGTCTGTTAATAAAATATTAGAAAACCCATAGGAACTCTCGGAATGACTTATATATTTATCCCTTATTTGCCACCTAAGCGGGAGCCAGTTCTCTGACGAAGAACTACAGGCTAATCACTTGTCTGCCAGTACTGTAAAAGATTATAACTGTAGCCATAGCTAACAAAATGTACAAATACCTAGAGAAGAACCATCTGTTGCAAGTTGAACAGAAAGGATGTCGTAAAAGTTCCTATGGTTGTAAGGAAATCTTTCTTCTAAATAAAGTCATCCTGAATGATGTAAGTAAACGAAAACGAAATTTAAGCATGGCTTGGATTGACAGCCAGAAGGCCTTTGACAATGTACCACACGATTGGATTTTGAAGACCCTGAAGATGTATCGATTTCATCCTAGACTTATTGAGTTTTGCTAGGCTAGTATGAAGTCGTGGAGTACCAGGTTACTAAAATACAACGGAAAGGAAGTAGTAGAAACAAGAAGTATTCAGATTAACAGAGGGTTTTTTCAGGGAGATTCGTTATCTCCTCTGCTGTTTTGCATTAGTTTGAACCCACTATCTAGACAGTTGTCGCAAGCTGACTTTGGTTACAAGCTCCATGGTGATGAAAGATCAGTATCACATTTGTTTTACGTGATTGATCTTCAAGTGTTTGCGAAGAATGAAGCGATTCTCTCCCAATTTTGTCTGACAGCAATGATTTTAGCAATGACATTTGCACGAAGTTGACCTTGCCAAGTATGCAAAAATCGACTTGAAGGGAGGCAAATGACTACGTCAGAGAACATTGAAGTTGACACTGGGATTCAAGATCTTGAACCAGATAAAACTTACAAATATCTGGACATTGAAGAATGTGAGACCATCTCGGACGACATAATGAAAGAAGGAATTCTCGGGGAATATTATAGGAGAGCGATACTTGTCCTACAGTCTCCTCTAAAGTCGAGAAATAAAATATCTGCAATAGGTAGTTTGGCGGTGTTTGTAGCCGAAAACAGTTTCGGACTAGTAGATTGGACTGAGCAATAAATTCGAATCATGGATCGAAAATCCAGAAAACTGTTTACAATGTATCATGTCGCCCGCCCTCAAGCTGATGTGCATAGACTCAGGGGCGTGATGTGATGACTTTGTATACCCCAGCTGCTAGCGGCAAACCAGCTTCCCTCCCCCATCCGATTTTTTGTTATCTGCTGTAATTGTGCCAATGCTGGTGTTGGCCTACCATTTTCAATTGCCTGATGCTTGTCGTGGACCCTCGTTGAAAATGGTCTCCTCAAAATATATCAATTATACACTCACTGTGAGACATACTACACAGAATTATTCCTGATACTCGTTAGATAAAGCATTTCTACTACATTGTAAAGTTTCTACAAATCCTCACGAAATAATGAATAAACACAACTCGTCACAAACACTACAATGGATCACCACTGCGTAACGCACTGCCCTCACACACATTCTCTAAGAAAAACACGCTGAGCTATTCTCAAATTCGAGGATTCCAGGAAATTGATCACGTGTGAGTCAGAACTTCCTCCGAAAAATTAATAAAATCTCTACTGAACATTCTGGTTCACTGTCATTATATTGAGAGAGAAATACATACCCCATTGCCATTTTATAAGTTATAAACTTCTCGACAAACGGTGCGTTAATTGATACTAACATAACATTCCATTTAAATAATTTTGCATTGTGGAAGCACTGGCGTATGAGTAATCACATTCGCAGACAGGAGGAGCCAGGCGAGGCCTGGCCTTGAAGCAGAGGGGAGGGAGAGAAACGTCATCCATATCCAGCTAGGTAGGGTTCATTGCATAATGTGCTGCGGCTTTTCCCCGATCGCCGCCTGCCTCTGGCCCAGTGAAGTATACTGCGATTTTCGCAACTCTGCCCCTGGCAGGTATAAGTTCTTGACAGTTTCATCCAATCGGAAGCTTCAATGACATCATAATAATATCACTATGATGTCAATCAAACTCCCAATTGCATGAAACCGTCTACAGCTGATACCTGCCAGGGGCAGAGTTGCTTAAATCGCAGTATAGATGCAACACTCAGGCCCAACAAAGTTCTCACAGCTGGGGTTGGAGCATTGCACAAGCAATAGACCGCCGCACAGATCGCAGTAGAGTGTACAGTGGGTGCAATATGTTCGATCATGTGACACTCGGTTCATTGTAATTTTTATTCTCAAAATCCATCAAATTCTCATTTTCGCTTACCCCAGCAGTGTTGGGGTTGCTGGGGTTGAATGCACGCCACTATTAACTTATAACATGTGCAAAATACATGAAAAAAGTAGACAACAGATTTAGATGGTTCTTGACCATCACAGTATCATCAAAGACAACCAATTTGGTTTTCGATCAGGTCACACCACCACATCTCATAAGTAATAATAATAATAGTAATAATAATAATAATAATAATATTTATTGAGTCACATATGCAATTATAATCGTGTATGACGAGTCAAATGTGATATATATATATATATATATATATATATATATATATATATATATATATATATATATATATATATATAATAGAGAGAGGGGAGAGGTACAATCGCATACATCTTCTTCAGTGCAGCGAGTGAAGTAACATTTATTTTATTGTCCAGAAGCAAAACAAGGGGCCATCTCAGCATTTGCTCAAAGGACCAGGGAAACTAGACAAAAAACCTGATCAAGATGGGGTTATTGGCCTAGAGATTATACTACAATACTTGTTACAGATATATTAAGATAATACATAGTAGATAATTATTTTTAGTAGCAAATAGTTGATTATTTAAATTACTTTAATTTAATTTACAATACTTTAACATTTCAAGATAACCGTTTCATTTTCCAAAATAACATTTTCTTAGTATAGTGATTTTACTACTACTACTTATAATAATAATAATAATAATAAGAAGAAGAAGAAGAAGAAGAAGAAGAAGAAGAAGAAGCAGTTCAAGAAGAAGAAGAAGAAGAAGAAGAAGAAGCCGTTCAAGAAGGAGAAGAAGAACATCTTAGCAAATAAACAAAACGGATGTAGACTGGATCTCAGGGATGCAAGGAGCAACTCATTATAGACTCCGTAATTATGGGGCAAGTACTTGAAAAACAAAGAAACTTGTACGCATGCTACATAGATTACGCTAAAGCATTCGACACCGTGCCACATTTTTGGCTCCTTCAATGTTTGGATGTATACAAGGTCCACCCGTTTATCCAAAACTTTCTGAAAACCGCGATGAGTCGATGGAATACAAAACTGTATCTCTCTAATAGAAAACAATACGTCCACACAGATACTATACACATCCGCCGAGGGATTTTCCAGGGGTGACTCTTTAAGCCCTTTATTGTTCTGCTTAGCCTTGAATCCCCTATCTACTCTACTGAAATCATCTAATTATGGAATCGCTCATAAAAAGGGGAACTCAACTCTTCTTCGTGTCTCACATCTTCTTTACATGGATGACCTGAAGCTCTACGTAGACACTGAGAGTCATATGCGGCAACTAATAAACGTGACGGAGAAGTTCACTGACGACATCAAGATGAAATTCGGTTTGGATAAGTGCAGGAGAGTGAATATCATTCGGGGTCATATGCAAGTTATAAATTTGGAAACTGATAATGAACCAAAGATTACCTTCATGGAACCCCATGAAACTTACAAATACTTGGGTTTCCAACAGTCACTTCGAATCAAACACACTGTTACTAAGAACATACTAAAACCTGAAGTGTGTAAACGATTGCATGGACTCTTAAAAACTCAACTCTCTGCTAGAAACCTTGTGCAGGCCATCAATTCATTTGTTATTCCAGTGCTCACATACTCCTTTGGCGTTATTAAATGGAGCAATACCGACCTCGACAACCTCCAGAGGACAATTCGAACCGCTATGACTCAACACCGAAAACATCATCCCCATTCAAGTACTGAGCGTTTTACTTTTCCAAGGTCGCAAGGAGGGCGAGGTGTTGTAGATCTCATAAATCTACACAGCACTCAAATTGCTTCACTCAGAAGATACTTCTTGGAACATTGTGGGAGAGTTCAGCAAGCAGTGAGCGCAGTTGATAATAACTATAGTCCTCTGAACTTGAAAAAGCTTGATCCGCCTGTTCAACCAATCATTGAAACGGAAGAGATATCCTTATGGAAAGCGAAGGCACTGCATGGAAGGTACCCTCACGTGCTGAGTAAACCAGAAGTCGACATCTCTGCGTCGCACGCATGGCTCCAGCACGGGGATCTCTTTCCGGAGACAGAAGCCTTCATGATAGCTATCCAGGACCAAGTGGTACCAACATTGAACTACAGAAAACACATTTTGAGAGATTCTACCATTCATTCCGACTCGTGTAGAAGATGTGAGGCTGCAAGCGAAACTATCCAACACGTGACAAGTGGATGTAGCAGCCACGCACAGTTGGAATACAAAAAGAGGAATGATGAAGTGGCGAAGCATGTCCACCATTATTGGCATTGAGAACGGGCTTACTCGCCACTTCCGTGCCGTATTATAAATATGTGCCTCAGAATGTGCTTGAAAGTAGTGAGCACACACTCTACTGGGATCGCACCATTATCACTGACAGACATGTCGGCGGCAATAGACCCGATATAACGTACATTGATAGAAACCATCAGCAGGTTTTCCTAATCGATATATCAATACCCAATACCCACAACATATCGGGAAAATATCAAGAGAAAATCCAGAAGTATACCGATCTTGCCCATGAAGTCGCATCTCACTGGAACTTCAGTAAAGTGACAACTGTGCCTATAATAATATCAGCTACAGGAGTAATCCCAAAAATGACACTTCGGGCACTGGAGTGTCTTCACTTGGATGCCAGGAATGTATATAATATGCAAAAGTGTGTAATTTTGAATACATGCCGTATTGTCAGAAGCCATCTGAACCTTCAGTAAAGCAACCACACACCTGGGTCATC